>OX451737.1:1482626551-1483226551 GCA_948472305.1 Vicia faba
TCCAACTCCCACTTTTAGACGACATTATCTCGAAATTCACATAAGTGAAGTTCATATTGTGTCATTTTCCATGAGACGCGTACCCTCGGTATAGAACTTCATTAAGAGTTTAGAATAAAAACACAACTCTCATTTTTAAGGTCAACATTATCATGAAATGTTCGACAATTATCCAAATCAACGACTTGTTATTACCCATTGAATCTTGAGGTTAATGTTCTGTTAACGTAAGATTGAGTTGTCGTCGTTGTCGGAACTCACACTCAAGGAGTTTCAACCCATTCCTCTAGAGTTTGTTTTTACTAAGTCTCTGGCCAGTGGCTTAGTAAATGGATCAACCAAATTATAGGTTTTTCTTATATAGGTGAGTGAAATGATTTCATCCTTAATCAATTTTCTCATGAATGAATGTCTAAGCCCTATATGTCTAGACTTTCCATTATACACTTCGTTGAATGCTCTTGCAAAAGTGGCTTGGTTATCACAGTGTATGATCACCTTTGAAACATTGAATTTAGCCAATGTAACTTCCAACAAAATATCCCTCAACATTTCCACATCTTGACCAGCGGAAGTAAGAGCCACAAACTTTGATTCCATGGTCGAAAGAGTAATGCGTGTTTGTTTCTTGCACTTCCAAGAAATTGCTCCTCTAACAAGTGTAAATATCCATCTAGTTGTAGATTTATGATCTCCAATGTTAGATATCCAACTCGCATCGGTATATCCTTCTAGTATGGCAGCGAACCTACCATAATGCATGTCAAGATCTTTGGTTTTAAGTAGATAGCTAAAAATCCTCATGATTTCTTTCCAATGTTCTATACTTGGATTAATAGTAAATCTACTCATTTTACTAACTGAAAATGATATATCAGGTCTGGTAAATTGCATTAAGTACTTAAGACACCCTATTGCACTTGCATATCCTAATTGTGCCACCACTCTTCTGTTGTTCTTTTAAAATTCGACGACATGATCAAATGGAGTGGTTACTTCTTTAAATTTTAGGTGTCTGAACTTATCAAGCATTTTCTGAATATAGTGTGTTCTAAGTTCATAAACCCCACTATTTCACTTAACTTTGATCCTTATAATTGTGTCATTAAGTCCAAGATCTTTTATCTTGAAAGTGGAAGTTAGAAACCTCTTTGTCTTTAAAATTCCATTCAAATTATTTCTAACTATTAACATGTCATCAACATAGAGTCAAATAAATGTTACAATTTTTTTTCACACCTTTGTGTATAAACACTTGTCAAAAGAATTAGGAATAAATCCATTTGAGAGTATTACAGAGTCAAATTTTTGATGCCATTATTTTGATGCTTGTTTTAAGCCATATAAGGATTTGACAAGCTTACACACCTTTTGTTCATTTCCAAGAAGCACATAACCTTCTAGTTATTCCCTGTAGATTTCCTCATCGAGATCTCCATTTAGGAATGTTGTTTTAAAATCCATCTGATGAACTATAAGGGTCATTCAAAGAGGCTAAGGCAAAGAACAATCTAATTGTGGTTGTCCTTGCTACTGGTGCATATGTGTCTAAGTAATCTACACCTTTATTTTGTCTAAATCCTTTTGCCACTAATCTGGCCTTACAAGTGTTTAAGGTGCCATCACTATCACGCTTTCTTTTAAACACCCACATGCATATAATGGGCCTTGATCCCTTTGGTAAATCAACAAGTTCCCAAGTGTGATTTGACACAATTGAATCCATTTAATCTTGGATATCGTTCTTCCAAAAAAAAAAGAGTCCCTTGAAGTTACTACTTCCTTGTAGGTTTTAGGATCATCCTCTACTTGAAGAATAATATGAGTGCTTTGAATGAAATTCTTACAATTTCCTTCAACTAGATAAAAGGAAATAAATTGAGGATTAATTTAATTTGTTCCTAGATTCTTTGTTTTTCAGACTCTCTTTCTTATACTAGGCTTGGGTTGTGATTCAATGATCTGAGAAGTGCTTTCAAGTTGAATTTCTACAATCCGAGAAGAACCTTCTTCACAAGGTTCTTTATCTGCGGCCGAATCAAAATATTTATCCTTGGTGATTAGATTTTCAAAGAATTCTACAGCCTGATATCGTAACCGGAAAAAAATAAAGAGTCGTCACCATTATTTTTTTTGTCCTAAGGACCGGGGAATAACGGATAACCCTAATTGTCTAGAGATTCTAAGTTAACGAGCTGGTTAGATGAAGAGAAGGAGTTAGGCATCCTTCATCTCCATTGTTCTCAAGGGATATCCTATTTTAGGTCTAGGGGTAAATTGGAAATTTTCTACTTAGAGGCATGTTATTATCAAATGCATAGGAAAATGATTTATATTGTTAATTATGGACTCTCCTTGGTTTTAACCGCGTGCCTACGTATCTCTTTGCGAAGAATCAGAGTCCAAATTCGTAGTTCGTATGCGTTTGGTTAGTTTTTTTATGGACTGTGTAAATGCTTTCGAGTTATCCTTGAATCTTGTCTGAGTTTGAAAGTAGCGTAGTCGTAGACGTAGATTACAAATGATTTTGAAAACAGATCCACAATTCTTTTTTAAAATAATATTGAGTTTGAAGTTAAGTTAGTAGGAAAAAAATGCAAATTTGATTGGTTAGCTATATTGAATGCATGATGCAATTTTGAAATTTTTTGAATGACTTTTGAAATTAGCAAGAAAAATGTTTGATAAAATAAAAAGAAGTTAGTATTTTAGTAAATAGTTTTATAACTATTAAAAATATAATTATTCATTTATCAAAATAAATTATATATTTTTAATAATGATAGGAAAAATTATTTTTAATGCAAATGATAAAAAATGATATAGAGAGAATAAATGCTCAAAATAATTAAATGTGTAAATAAATAAAAATGGATGAATAAATTAAATAAATTAATAAATAATAAAAACGGGGGGGGGGGGGGGGGGGGTGTAAATTGTTCTTTGTAGCAATTTTGGGGGGTGTGCTAATAGTAAGGGCTAAAGCCAAGAAATTTGTTTGAGGCCCAAAGCGCAGATGGGGTGTGAATTTCAACTGGGTGAGTAATTAGGAAGGTGTAAATAGAATGAGCTTGGCCCAAAATAATTTTACTGAACCTGTTAGTCAGTTTGTGGGAGATCTAGGGAGTTATGGTGTGCTAAAGAGATTGAAAATGTTTGATCCAGATCAAAGGGCCACCAGAGGTTAACCCTGGGGCGCTGATCTGAAGTAAAGCAAACTGATTCCCTTGATAGAGAGTTGACTAAAGGAGTACGATAAGATGAACGCATGGAGAGACCGAGGCCTTATATATTCATTTTACTTCATAACCTCCCATTTTCCTTTCTTATCTGTCTCTCTCTAAAACTATCTCCCTCTCTCATTATACAAAATTTTAGAGAGAGAGAGAGAGAGGCTCTGACCTCTCTCTAGAATCAACCCTCTGAAAATTGCTAACCACCCTGAACCGCCCACACAACCACCGTAAAGCCCATATTCTAGTTGAACTTCAATCGGAATATTCAACTTTCAACCGAACAAAACCCAGATCTTCATTTTCCCCAAGAACCCTAGGTGTCTTCCTCTGTGGGTGGCCGTGAAGGCCACCGTCTCAGGTGTGAGTCCGCCAGGGACTCCACCAATTTTTGGAAATCAACCATGAACCATAACCCTAGCCATAGAACCCTAAGAACATCAACCCAAACCCTGCGAGCCCTAACCCAGAAACAAGAAGGTGGAAGAACCCTAACCCTATCACGAAGAACCCTAACCCTAAGATAAAAAGCCTAACCCTATTTTTCCAAAAAAAAAACAAAAATTAAACCCCAAATTCAAACATTCAATTAATCAAAGCAACAAACAAAAAACCCTAATCTAAGTGGTTTTTGAGTTTAGCTCTCTTGTCGCGACACTGGTCGTATAACTTTTCCTCTTCTGATTTTCTCCTCTGTCTCCTAATCTCCTTCTTCTTTTGCTTGCATGTACTGGAGGTGGCTTAGCTCGAAGGCTTAAAGTTTCAATGTGAAACCATAAGTATTTAGATGATTGAGCTTTGGTGAAGGTGAGGAATACGCAACAACAACAATTGTGAGGGTTTTCTCCAAGTTTTTCCCGTCCCTTCTTAGGTTTAGAAATTAGGTTTATATATGTTTTAGGAATTAGTTAGATTAGGGAAATTATTAGTGATTTGCAGTTATTTTTAGATTGATTTGTAATAACAAATTTGATTGGATTGAGTTTATGAAATAGAGTTAGGGTTTATGTAATTTTCAATGTATTTGGATGCTTTTTGTTGTAGATTCGTATTCTATCAATGAAATCTAATATTTTCAAAAGATTTGATTTGCTTTCAATTTGATTTCTGAGCTTTGGATGTCTTAGTGAGAAAGATTCCAAGTGTAGCTGGGGCATGGGGTTTAGAAACCCTAATTTTAACTTTAGTCAAAACTAAAACAATTTTAATAATAAAAAATAAATAATAATAAAGATAAAGTAAGTTGAACATGGCGCATGGGCATGTTGACCTTAGGTCAACCCTAAAAAATATTAATAATAAAATTGAATAATAATAATTATTTAAAACAAATATTGACTTCTGTCAACAATTGTAAAATTAAAATTAACAAAATCTATTCTAATGGGCCACCTAAAAACCTTAATGAGCCAATTAGACTTATTTGATAATTGTGAAACACACACCCCTTTTATAAAAATGATAAATAAAACCCTTCCCCAAGATTTAGAAAAAACCAAACATTTTAAAACAACCAATATAAAATATATATAAGTTAGCATTATAATTATAAAAAAATGTGTAGTAACACCAAAATTTAATATAAAAATGATTAAATAAAATACATTGACTATTAATACCAATAGGAAAAATTTGGGATATGACAACTGCCCCCTATTTAATTACTCTTCGATTGAGGGTGTGAGAATACGAAGGTCTCGCACATTTGAGTCGGAGGGTTATTAAATAATGGAAGACCCTAATATTTGACCAAAAGATTTGAAAAAAGGATAAACAGTAAGGTAAAGTAAACAGGCAAGAATGACGCAGTTAACTCACCAATGCCTAGAGCATGAACATAAATGACCTAGATATGACAACGCGGATAACCCGTTAACACCTAGAAAAAGTAATCACAAATTTCGTGTATTTACCATAACCTAGGAGATAAATAACACGAGCCAAAAAAACAAATGATTTATTGCTGCTTCGAGACTAATGCAACGAGTTATATCCCATATTTTGTACATCTACCATAACCTAGGGGGTAGATAGTACGAGTTTTTGAAAAGAATAACTTACTAATGCTTCGAGACTAACATAGTAAGCTATATCACAGATTTGCGTATTTATCACAACCTAGGGGATAAATATCACAAGCTTGATAATTTATTGTTGCTTTGAGACTGACACAATGAATTATATCACAGATTTTCACATACCTACCACAACTTAGGGGATAGATAATACGTGTATTAACTTTATTTATGCCATGGGACTAATTTGATAGAGTTAGGTCTGGTGACAAACTAGCTAAAGCTTCGAGACTAACATAGTGAGTTGTATTATAGGATCACATAGTTATCATATCCTAGGGGATAAATAATACGGGTTTGATTTTTGAATTTGAGTTTGATAATTGAACTTGGATGACTAAACCAAATATATAAACCGTAGATATATGACTTAGTGAAGTTGCGATTATAGTATCTCTATCGGTTGTGTCTATTCTCAACTGAGGTATTTGTTGCTAATGACGTGAACAATGATAAGGTTTTGAATTTTTGATTCACGCAGATGTCTTAGTTGGTAATAGAACCCAAGATATTTCGTAGTATTCCTGGGCTTAAAAAGTTTGAAAATGCAATGTATAATGTATATGAATGATGCCCAAATTGATATGATGCCTAATGATGATTAACATGATACCCAATGGAGATGTTATTGATATGATACCCAAGTGTTTCGTATGTATATGCAATAAGAGTTTGTGAATATTTTTGATAATTTTCTCCTTTTAAACCATTGGGTTTTCTAAGTCACCAACTTCCCAATGTTGCATGTTGTTTTGTTGTGGTATCTCCAAGTTGATTTGTATTTGATAAATTGATGTGAACAATGCCAATTTGATAATGGTATTTGTATCGTAGGCGTATGTGTAGGCATGAACATAGGCGTGGGCATAGGCATGGACATAGGCGTGTATTTCTTTTAACGTTTTTCTAACCAAAGTACTTTTTGATGCTTTGTCAAATGCTTTTATTTATTGTCAAACCCCCAAAATAATTTCGACGCAGTGTTTACAAGAAATAATTGTAGTATTTTGCAAACAAGTCGAGAAAAGAAAAGAAAAACACAATTGAACAATATTTGAAAATGAATCCTTAAACACAACAAAATTTCAATGTACAAAATTTACAATATATACAACGAACAAAACTCCTTAAGCTAAAAACGACAAAATTTCAGAAAACACAAATTGACGTAACAAAACAAGTACAAATAACGATATGAAAACCGAGTGAAAATGAATTAACAAGTTGAAAAGTGAAGATTTGAAATTCAGATCATTTCCTTGTTTTAACTTATTAAAGCACAAATCACCACATACATAAACAAATACAAACAAACATACTTGTTTTACGTAGTAAGCTCGACGCCTTTATTATGTGAGCTAGTAACCTCTTCTTATCATGCCATGGTATTTTCACACCGTGTAAACCTAAAGAAAGTGTCCTAACAATCACACAACAAACGTTACGAAAACGAGACAATTCACAACAATACGTGAAAACACATATATGCACAAATATCATATACAAGTTAATTTACAATTTCTATACAACATATACATTAATTACAAAACTCAAAAACAAATAAATTATCGCAATGCAAAATCAATAGAAGCAATCCCCGACAACGACGCCATTTTGTTGGAAGCAGTGTAGTGGCAAGCAATAAAAGTTTTAGAAATATTTATCCGAGAATTTATCGTGTCCACAGAGATTGGTTATTGAATTGTCGTTCGACAAATCTCTCGTTAATGAGTTTGAGGATAAATGAGTTTGTTTGTAAGGAAAGGGTAAAAACTATTGACAAGAAAATAAATACAATAAATAGAAAGGAGAAACCTAACAGGCAGGAATTTACACTACTCGTCACAAACTTAAACCTATTGATCAATTGCACTCAACCTACTGTACTCGTAAAAATCATCACAGACATCACGAGATGTACCCATAATAAAGGTTATGTCTAACGCCAAGTCGCGAGACCAATCATATTACTCTATCGGCAATGTCTTGTGCGCTACAACAACATGGAGACATTAAGCTTTAGCACCCAAAGTGAATATTAACTCTAAATCTATCTCTAGAATCTAAAAACTAATAGATATCCATCCTTAATCAAGATTTGTAAGGTATATGTCTATAACAACCCAAATCCAAACATAAAGCAAAAAGATCAAAGAAGACATCAAGATTGATTTGTAAAGAAAGCTTTATACAACACCATGATCAACAAATATACACATGTTCAAAGTAATATACAAACATACCCAACAAATAGAGAAATACATAGAAAAGAAATGGAGAAAAACCAAACATCTCACGGATTGTCAGCGCCAATTGATGAGAAATCTGACTCCAGATCATCAAGATGCAAGCTCCAATGTTGTTTTATAGCTTCTCAAGACCAAAAATGGAGGTTTGATGAATTGGGACCAAAAAAACCCAAAACATAACCTAAAGAAATGTGTTTTTGGCCCTAAATACGCATTTCTGACTGTCCAGGATCTCCCGGCGACCAAAAAGCATCGCCCAGTGACAGCTGATAGTAAGTTGAAAAACCAGCACAACATTTTGCACTGTTTCGGCCATAACTTTTGAACCGTAACTCTGATTTACGCCCGGTTTGAAGTGTTGGAAAGCTTATTCAATGATATTTCTAAAAATGACAAAATTTAAACCAAATTGATGATTTTTTATTATTTGATTTTTGAGCCTTATTCATTGACGAGTTGCTCAAAATCGCGCGTTTGAAGCCGTGTCTTCGACACTTTATTGCTCATGCTCTAAATACACATCAATACCTACAAAATGAATGGAAAAACATCAAACGATATCCTATGTGCACAAAACACAAATAAACACAAACTAAATTTATTTACACAAAAGTCGGGTTTATTCAACGATATTAACAACAAAAAGTCGATAAGTGCAACAAAAAGTATATACAAAAATAGCTACAATTTGAACTTATTAATTTTTCCCTTCACTTGTTCTAAATTTTCTTGGAAGACGGATTGATTGTGCTCGAGTTGTTCCATTACCTTCTTCTGATGAACTCTCATTTGATATGGAGGTCGGGAAGGTAGTCTGGTTTTCCCAATGATTTAACTGGAGATGATATGAAAAAGTAAGTTTTTGTATGAAATTCTAAATGCGATGTTAGTGGATGGATGAATGTGTATGAATATGCTAAGATTTTTACTTAAATGTCTCATTCACGTTGGATTTCCCCTTTTTTATTTTTATTATTTTTTCTTTTAGGTTTTACTTTTTTGTTGGTGAGAATCCCAAAGAATATATACAGATAAAATAATGAAACAAAGTACTTTTATTGAAATGAAACCATAATCCTTAGAAGGAGAAATACAATTCGTATGGAAGCAAATACTGAAATGAAATACTGAGTCAAAACCAATGTCAAATACTGAAAGAAATAAACAGAAGGGAAACTAAATCATCTAAGAACATTTGCGGATCTCCTCCATAAAACCATCAACCATCACCCTACAAAGCTTGAGGAAATCTTCAACGTCCTTCAGAAGATGGACCATCACGGCTTCTGCATCTCTCAAGCTTCTAAGAATATCACCAATGAGATTGTTTTCTAAGAAGGCAAGCTTTGCATGCTTGTCTTTGTACCTCAGATACTCCTTGTAAAGTGTCAGTATTATGATCTTGTTATCTTCTCCCGCTTGAGCAATCTTTGTATACTATTCTTCCCAATACATCTTTTTAGCCCTTATCTCTTTATAGAGTTACCTTTGTATGAGAAAATATTTTCGGAGGCCTTCTAGCTCTTGACAAACTTGTTCATACTCCTCTACTTTTTAGGAGAGAAGTCTTTCTTCCCTCATCATCATAAGGAATTCCTCTATGTTTGATTCTTGGATTTCTTGGAGACGTGTAATGAGATTTTGGATATGATCCCCTAAGTCTTGAGCACCTTCCTCCAACCCTTGGATTTAGATTTTCAAAACCTCCTCTATGTCACTCTTGTCTTGCAATGCTTTATCATACCATTTCTTTAGTATTCTAATTTCTCTAGCGGCATCATCAAAATGTTGGTTGTGGGAATCAAGATTGAAAGTAGAACTCAACAACCCTTCAATCGAACGCTTTCGCTTAAGCTTTCCCTTTTGGCCACTTTGCGGTCTTTTTTTTTAAATCTGTTGATCCTTCAACTTAAGCTCTTGTTGCAACTGGTTTTTCTCATAAGCAAGGTCATAAAGGTTATGCTCCAAGTCGTCCTTTCCCTTTAGTCTTGCTTAAGGGCATCTTTTAGTTCCTCTATTTCTTCCACTGACATTGGAAGAGGATCTGGCACATCTGGTGTGTATGTAGGGTCAACATCAAATGGTAGCTTGTTGATTCAGACTCTCTCTAAGATCCATTGAGTATAAGGTTCCCTTTCTATTGCATTC
The DNA here is from genome assembly GCA_948472305.1 of Vicia faba. Classification (NCBI taxonomy): domain Eukaryota; kingdom Viridiplantae; phylum Streptophyta; class Magnoliopsida; order Fabales; family Fabaceae; genus Vicia; species Vicia faba. The sequence continues at coordinate 1,482,636,257 of OX451737.1, forward strand.
TTCCTTACAAATCCATCACCTTTATTGTGGACTCTACTCCAAGCTTGGACGATCTTCACAAGTAATTCAGCGTCGTTTTTTCCCCATATCATAAAGAACCAATGGTTGAATCTGCTCGTCGGAAGGTTTATCTTCCAAAGGTTAACAAAGTTGACGTAAAGCGAAAGTGGGGTTATAGTTGATACATGCTCTAGTTCTAATCAATAGAACATTTGGAAATTCTCCATAATTATATATAATCTCTCCTATATTCAACTTCCTAGCATACCACCAAAATGAATTAGCACTGAGAGCCCTCAATTTTTGGGACCATTCATTCCTTATTAGATCTTTAACCATATAGTCCTCCTTGTAGAGGTGAGTAATGAGCCAAGAATATAGAAGAGTAATGCAATAATGTAGGACACCCCACCCTTTTTCATAATGGGTATGAAGGGAGTAATAAACATTAGCAAGAAAAGTAGGGGTAGGATTCGCATTCAATACTTTCACTGCCCAAAAAACATTAATGACCGTAAAATCAACGTAATCCACAGTATTTAGAAACATAACTAAGCCAAAAATAAGCAGCGCCAAACAATTCACACAAGGCTTCCATTCTTTCTTATCAGCAAAAGAAAGAGCCTTGGACTCTAAGTATTGCCTCTTGATACCTTGCACGTATCCATCTTTCTTATAGTTGAGTAGTAGGTCGGTGAAGGGTATCCCTAACTCCTTAGACAAGTCTCAGATCTTGATAGTATTTCCAATCCCTTTGTAAGCTGCATCCTTGATTATGGAGAATCCCAAAATCTTACCAAATTCCTCCAAAGTAGGTGCTAACTGAAAATTTTGGAAAGTGAAACACCTTAGCGAAGGGTCATAGAACTGAGCTAGGGAAGTAACTGCTTCCACTTATACAATCACCTTTGTATGCTCAATGATATCTCCATAGAATCAGACAAATATCTTCACAGTCTTTTAGGCAGTTTCCCTCTGATCAATTTCATTTTCTTCATATCAGGCATCAAGGAACTAACATGGACGATAGGTTTCTTGCCGATATTCATCTTTAGAATACTCACCAAAACCTTTGTTTTTATTATTTTTTTCTTTAGGAATCTTGTGAATAAGACAAAATAAATGCAAAAATGATGAATATTTTGAAATGCAATGATGTATGTATGTATGGTGATGTAACATGGTGGTGGGATTTATGAAAGAAAACCTTAGTAGGTAGGTTCCTAGTTTCGTCCTACGAAAATTCTACCATTTCCATACGGGTGGCTTCCTTAAGGGTATCATGGATAACACTAGAGAGAAAGGAACCAGGCCCCCCCTTAAGTGAAGCCTCTTTATAGACCAAGACTTTCATCTCTTATGTCATTCAAGGTCTCACCATGAGAGTTTGTTTTAGGGTTATACAAAGATTCATTGGTTGAATTTCGAAGTCCTATCTGAAAGAGAGTCTAGCACTCTAAAATATATCCCTTGGAACTTGACCCATTCTAGGCGAAGTCGTCGCAAAAACTCATAGGGATGTTAAACCCCCTTGGCCAATTGACAATCCTTCATTCTAAGGTTTGATATTTTTGAAATTAAATCCCACCAACAGTAACATGATAATGAATATGATAAAATAACAATAAATAAATAATAAAACAAATAAATATGGAAATAAAAACATGCCATAAATAAAAACATGCCATAAATAAAAACAACCCTAAAACCCTAGACCTAAAAGGAAAGAAAACTCTAATCTAAGGGTTGTGTCTCCAGCAGAATCGCCAGCTGTCGTAACAGACAAAAAATAAAGAGTCGCGCCACCATTTTTTGTCCTAAGGATGGGGGAATAACAGATAACCTTAATTGTCTAGAGATTCTAAGTTCATGAGTTGGTTAGATAAAGGGAAGGTATTAGACACCCTTCATCTCCCTTGTTCTCAAGGGGCATCTTATTTTAGGTCTAGGGGTAAATTGAGAATTTTTTACTTAGAGGCATGTCATTATCAAATGTATAGGAAAATGATTTATATTTTTAATTATGGACTAGTCTTGTTTTTAACCGTGTGCCTACGTATCTCCTTACAAAGAATCAGAGTCCAAATTCATAGTTCGTATGTGTTTGGTTAGTTTATTTATAGATTGTGTAAATACTTTCGAGTTATCCATGAACCTTGTCTTGGTTTGAAATTAGCGTAGTCGTAGATGTAGTTCGTAGTTAATTTTGAAAACAAATCCACAATCCTTTTTTGAAATAATATTGTGTTTGAAGTTAAGTTAGTAGGAAAATGCAAATTTGATTGCTTAGCTATATTGAATGTGTTGTACCCCAAAATTTTCCCTCTCATTTCTCAAGGATTCTCTCACAAGGTCTTCTATGACGTCAGGTGCAGTACTGACACATCAATTTAGGCTTGGAATTGATAGAAGGGCAAACTGGTCATTTGCATACTGAAAAGTCAAACTTTGACTTTTGATCAAAATCAAGTTTCAAGAATCATATTTCATCAAGACATTTTGGAATTTGAAATTTGTTTCATCAAGATATTCAAAAGTCAGATTTACTTTGGAAAAGTCAAATTTCTAAATACTTAGAATTTTTTTAAGTGTTTAAGAAATATGACAAGTTCAGAACTTCTGATCAGATTATCACCATGATGCAAGCTGATTTTGGAAGAATTTCTAACACAAGAGTTTTAGATCTCAATAAGACCTAAAATATTGCAGAACATAATTTCTCCTAGAAATGCTAGAATTTCAAGTTATAAATGTTCAAAGACACGCCCATGAAACTGAAACACTCAGCAAATTTTGGACACTTTCAAGACAGATTTTGGTTAGAACTTCTGGGCCAGTTTTCACAAACGTTCAGCCAGAGTTTGCAAAAATTAATTCAAAGAAAGTCTACAGAGCGTGTTACAAACTTTCAGAAAAGTCTGAGAACTCCTTCAGAACATGCTGGAGCGAAAAGATTAAAGGATCAGAAGTTGGATGTTTTGTTCTAAGTTGCGCTGATGCTGAAATTCTGGCCCAGACCTAAGCTATGATGCACAATCTCATAGTGCAGGATTTCTGGTTTGATAAATCTCATCATCATTTAATGCTCACAACCACTTTTTAGTTTTTATCCAAAGGATTTCCCCACGTATGAGATAGAAGTACCATTGTTGTCCTTGAAAAGCAAACTTTTGTACAAGTTTATGCTGGGCCCATGATTTGCTTTTGCCTCTGAGGATACGTTTCCTTAATCCAGGCTTACAAATCTAGCTTAGGAACGGCTAAAAGCTGTTAACCTTACTTGTTTGAACTTGCTTCAAGAACAAGTCAACGCCTAGTGTATGATGGTTGTACTTTTGAATTTTCCAAGCTACAAAGTTGTTGCCTATAAATTGAACTTCATTGATAACTATGAAGGGGCCAGTCGAAAAATTGAAAAGAAAAAGCCTTAAAACCTGGCTAAAATTTCCAAAAATCCGAAACTGCAAACACAAATACAAAACCTGCTAGTTTTTTATTCTTGCATTCAAAATCCAATTTTCCTCAAGTGCTTATTGACCAAACCATCCATAAAGCTTTTGATATACATTTAGAAACCATCCTAACTCCTGTTTTCAGACCGTAACACGTTCTCAAAAAATCAGAACTTTGCTTCTTGATTGTTCCAAAATTTTCCAGCCATTAATATCCCAAGATAAAGGTTGTTCTAGCCTGCTAAGCACGTGAGGAAGCTGACCAGAACATTACAAGCAGTCAGAACTAGGCTCCAGCTCATAGAACATTTTTCAGCGACAAGGTAAGCTTCTGCTAACCCCCATCATATCACTTAAGCATTGTTAGGCTTGCATGTTCAAAAACACAATGTAAACATCTTGATTTTGATGTTGTACATATTCTGAAGTTTCATGTATTTTTCTGCCTAAATAGGGAGAATATCAATTTAGAATTTCCTAAGGAAATTAGGATTAACAGATACATACTGTGATACGGTGGCCAGAACCGGGACTGTTTTAGGAAAATGCTGGTTTGCGTTTGTGTTTGCAAAATGTCGCAGTAAGCAAGAGTCACCACCGACTTTTATTTTATCCAACAGGAAAGGAAAAAAGCACATAAAAATTCCTTTTTCGAGATATTCTGAGTACAGGGGGTAGATTATAGAAAGGGAAGGTATTAACACCCTTTCTATCCGTAGTTTTCTACGGGCTCTTAGGTACTTGCTCATCTTTTCAAAATTGCTTCTGTGTGTTTGTGTGATTTGAAAAGTTTTTGTTTTGACTTCGATTTAACCCTTGCTTCTGTCTTCAAGAATGTTACAAAGTGTTTTTGAAAACTTTGTTTGAAAAGGAGTGTAAGTGTGAAAAAGTTTATTTGTTTTGAGCAAGTACTTGAGAGCTAATCTACCTACTCAAAAAAGAATTGTTCTATGTTTGTTTCTTTTAGACAGCGCTATCCCACTATTAGTGAGTAGGTAGCACCGTCGTCGGAGTTTTGAGGGTCAATTTGAAAGGGACGTACGATCCCTAAAGCAATGTTAGGACGTTTTAGTAATAACCCTAATGTCTTAAGATCAATATTCGAGGCAACAATTTCAAGGCAACCTTTCCGAGGCAACTTTGATCTTTTGGACAAGAGAGCGACCACTAAAATATCCTATACTCAATGATCGTTTACCGAAGGCAACCGAAGTGGGAGTGTACCCTAGGAGTGTGCATGTGCGAGTGATTCAATTTCAAGTTTATTATCTTTGCACATTTAGGGTTAGCTAACCGTTTAAAGTTAATCATACATTCTTGTCATGCATCCTTATTATTCATACATCTAACAGTTAACATTTGCGAAATTTAAAATGCGGAAAATAAACTACGCTATTACAAGGCTTCGGGTATTTACATAGCCAAAAACAAACCCGTCAAAGCGATAAATGAAAAAGAGAAAAATCCTAATTAATCTATTACAACTTGTGAGCAATTACATTAATATGGTAAAAATAAATAATAAAGCGCGCGCGAGGAAATTAAGAACGATAAGAAATTAGGGTTTTGACCCCGTCTTGCCTAATCGAAATAAAAATTATTTGTTGTTTTTGACTATTTTTAAGAAAAAGAATTAGGTTTTTTAAATTAAATACAAAAATAATTAGTAATTAAATTAATTCAAAGAAAATAATTTTCATGGCCTATTTTTGTATTTTTGGTTATTTTTAAGAAAAGAAGATAGAATTTAATTTAGACAAAACCCTAATTTCTAATTGTTTTTAATTTATTTACAAAAGGAATTAAAGTTACCTAAAATTAAATCATCTAATTCAATTAATTTTTGTATAAAAAATAAATATCCTAAATCTAATTGGATGAAAATATTTTTTGTGATTTTTTTGATAAAAAGAAAAATTAATTTGTGTTAGTAAATATAAATAAATAAATAAAGAAAGAAAATATAAAGAAAATATAAAGAGAAGAAAGAAGAATTGGGCCTGGTTGTGAGTAATTTGGGGGGTGTGAGAATCATATTCTGGGCCCAAAACAGGTTGGTCCATGTTGACTTGCCCAAATTTCCTGTGATGCATTGACCATGGCCTATGATACTCCTTCATTGATGGCCTTCAGATCTGGCCTCCTGGCTACTTGGCAGGTTGGATGATGAGGGCACATGGTGATCCCTTGCCTTGTGTGCATGCTTGATTACTGAAAGAAAAACAATATGAAATAATTGGGGGGACCTGGGATTCAAACCCAGGCCCCAAAGCACTTTTCCAACGCCTGGCCACCAACTGAGCTGCACGTTCTATTTATGCATAGAATAATAATAAAAGATAATATATAATAATGTGGGTTAGTGGAGAGAAAATAAAAAAAAATGCGCCAGAATTCAAATAGACCAATACAGTAGCGCCACGCCAGTCATCCATGTCCTCTCTCCGTTGGTCAAAGTCAAAGACTTTTACCTACGGACGTATGTCCGTAGCTACAAACCCTGTGATTATCAAAATCAAACACAAGCAAGATAAATAAAATCTAAGGCCATGGATTGATTCGTCTTGGCCTACTGAGCACGATGGTGCCCTTCTTGAGGGCCAATTTTACCTGTGTAAAAAGATCCTAAAACGAAGCATAAAACCCTAACAATGGAAAATCTTGATACAGTTTATAAAAATGCAATTGAATGTTATAGATAGTTTGCAAATGTTCCAAGGATCAAGAATATATAATTATTTCATGCTATAAGTGCCAGAATGATGTAATTCGATTTCAAAAAAAGTCCAAGGTCGTGACTGACTTATAGTGAGTTATAGTGCTGGAAACTCCTTGTTCTTGATTGGTTTCGCTTGCTTGTGATCCCAGGAAGCGATTGGGATGGCTAGAGGGTCTTGAGAATTCTTGGAAGTGAAAAATCGAATCATCACTTTTCTTTGATTTTTTCAAGTTTAGTTCTTGTTCTCACGCCTCTCTAACCTTGTGTTTTAGGTCTGCAATTGTATACTATATACTGAGGAATGAATTAGGGTTGAAAACATGATCTTAATCTTTCTCCATTATAACTTTTGATTTGGATTTGATTCACTTGAAGATCCTTCCAAAAATAGGCCAAATTCAATCTTTTTGGGCACACACAGTCCTTGCACGAATTCAATCACTTGCCAACTGGATATAAGACCTGAAACATGCACAATATCTTGAGGTTTCAATGATTTGGATCTTCTATGATTTGTTTTGATTTAAATTGATTTAATTCAAATAAAAATCAAAATAAATAATAAAAATAAGATAAAGACAAGTGGGAAGATCTAGGACTCGTGTACTATGCTACCAACTCAAAACAAGTGCAAAAAGTTAGGCCCATTTAGCAAAAATTGCAATTTGAGGCATAGTTGACTTTTGACAATTTTGCAGAAAAGGTCAACTTCACCAATGCATAACTTCCTCAATTTTAACTCTTTGAAGGTGTTCTTGGACTTTTTAGAAAACTTGAGATATTCTATAAGCAACCCTTTTGGTATCATATTAATTTGGTATTCCATGTTCATGTATGAAGCTTTGACAAAAAATGTGTTTTTGATGACTTTTCAAAATGACCTATAATATCCAAATTCATAACTTCTTGTGAGTGCATATTTTGAACTTGGTAGCTGAATATGGATTGTAGGGAATTGCATCCTATTCAAAATGAGCTTTGGATGGGTCATTTCTCTTAAAGTATGAGAAAGTTATGCTTGGTCAAAGTTGAGTTGACTTTTCCTACAAAACCCTAATTTATCAACTTTTGGGTTTTGATGAATTGTGAGCAATCCTTGATGAATCATGATCAACCCTTGATAAAATGATGAATGATACTTCAAAATGAGGATGTTGACTAAAAATCTTGAAGTTTGACTGTATGTGGGCCACAATTGACTTTTGCCCTAGCATAGTCAATTTTCAGGCCTTTGAGCAATTGACTGAGCAAACTTCCTCTGCAAGGCTTGAAACTTGACATGGATGATCTTGAGAACATATTAGGACAATGGTGAGCATTTGGGATCCCTTGGACTCAAGTATCTTGATGCAACATGAAACCCTAATTTGAGGTAGACTGCCTTAGGAGGGAGCTTGTCTGGTCAACCCTTGGACTTCCTTGAGCAACTTGAGGATCTTTCTTGAAATATTTTGAGAAATATGGGAGGGAAAATTTTGGGGTACAACAACTTCCCCTGTTCAATCTTCTTAAACCTGAAGATTTAGATTGGCTTATCTGCCTTTCGTGATCTGAGGGTTGAAGATGATTGAACACTAGAGTGCTCAGAAATTTGCACTCGCATGAAGTGGTACTTGTCTTGTGATGTCGGGAATGGGATTATAGATGCCATTTGGATATTGATGATGGGACGATGGGCTTAAATATGCCATTTGGAAGCTTACGACGGGAGATGGGCTTAAAGATGCCATTTGAAAGAGTGTCGATCGCATAAGAGATTCCTTAGCGAGAGTCAGTATACCTGTTGTTGAGGAAGACTACGTTGGGGAATGTTGTTCTCTGTCTTGAGAGAAAATTTGAATTTTAGGTACTTCGGTCGTCTGTTATTCTACTGGGGAATCATCTCTTGGTCGAAGAGGTGAAAATGAACTACTATCTGGTCGTGATCTAGGCTTCATAGTGATAAGACCGACTGCTATCTGGTCGTAATCCAAGCTTCACAGTGACTTACTGGGGAGATGAGATTACATTTGCTATCCGGTCGTAATCCAGGCTTCGCAATTTCTCAATTCTTATCTGGTCGTAATCCAGGCTTCAGAAGGAATTCAGTTGTTATCCGGTCGCCTCCAGGCTTTAACTTGAATTTAGGGCGCACTAATATCCGGTCGACTCCGGGCTTCTTAGTATTTGTCCAGGTAAACTTCTATTTGGTCGAAATCCAAGCTTCGTAATGTCTTGTACCGCTACCTGGTCGTAATCTAGGCTTCACGATGTTTTATACCATTATCTGGTCGAATCTAGGCTTCATGGTGTCTTGTACTATTATCTGGTAGAATCCAGGCTTCACAATACCTCACTTCTTACCTGGTCGTAATCCAGGCTTCAGAAGAAATCAAGTGGTTATCCGGTCGCATCCGGGCTTCCATTTGATTTTAAGGCCTACTAATATCCGGTTGAATCCGGGCTTCATAGTAATTGGCCGGGTAGACTGTTATTTGGTCGAAATCCAAGCTTCACAGTGTCCCTCACTATTATCTGGTCGTAATCCAGGCATCACAATAACTTGTTGAGCTGTTATCTGATCGTAATTCGGGCTTCACGACTTGTGTTTATGATATACCATTATCTGGTCGTAATCCAGGCTTCGTAGTACTTGCTGAGCTGCTACCCTGTTGTAATTCGGGCTTCACGGCTTGCTGGGGATTAAACTATTATCTGGTCGAATCCGGGCTTCATAACTTGCTTTTAAGAGATACCACTATCTGGTCGAATCCAGGCTTCGTGGTGTTTGATACTGTTATCCGGACGTTCTCCGGGCTTCACAATATGATGGAGTAATCAAGATACTATTTGGTCGTACCCGGGCTTCATAGCTTGAACTTTTTGAGAATTTGATTGTATCTTTCCTAAAAGGTAAAGGTTAGCTGTATGTAATGCATGATGTGTATCAGGCAATGATGTTCTCAAAATAAATGAGATTGTGCTGTATGATGCGTATGCGCATGTCATGATGTATGGACATGAAATGTTTTTTATGATATTCTCTAGCTAGGGAAAATAAATCCAGGATTGCTGCTGGAGAATACATTGGTGAGAGACTGACTCTGTAGGGAAGAGATACTCTGTTAGAAGATCCGCTGACTTTAGAGAAATAACCTCGGCTGTGGATGAATTATCGATGCTGGTGATGATAAACTCTGTCGGGGATAAAGTTTCTGTTTGTGGAAGGAATAAACTCCACGGGGGATGGTCTTCATTGTTGGTGAAAGATGAACTCTGCTTGGGGAGAATCTTACCGACTCATTCGTGATTGCGAACCTCAACTGGGGAGAGTTGATAATACTGTATTCTGGTACTTCCTACTCTGCGGGGAGTGTATGCATTTTTAGTCATTCTGTTCAGCTGGGTCTATCCCTGGTGAATAGAGCAACTGTAAGGTCTGGACATTTCTTGTTTTCCCCTGTTTTTGGAATTACGAGTAATCGTCTTTTGTTTCGCATGTAAATATTTATGAGCAGTAATTATTGTCAAATGCATATATCAAAAATGAATCATTGGACGTTCTTGCAAAACAAAACAGAAAAGAGAACAACAATTTGAAATTTCTTTGTGAAAATGAATTGTATTAATTTTGAAGTTGGCCTGTAAATAGGCATTTTTGTACAAGAGGCTGACGTCCTAGTAAGAGAACGCCGTCGAACAAAACAGAATTTATACAATTTGTGTAAAAGAAAGAAAACAGCCATGTGAACAATCCCACTGGGTTCCAACTCTGCTATTGCCCCTATGTCTTCGAGCGTCTCATCACTTTGCTACTTAGTTGAAGGTAGATCAGATTGATTGGCGCCATCCGAACTTGATAGTCGATATTGAAGTCTGGTTGCAAGATGATCCAATGAGACATAGTGTTACACTTTGATCCCTAATTTTTGCCTAGACCGCCCTTTCGGGTTTTCAGTCCACTGGGATACCCTTTTTGTCCCAAGCCGCCTTTTCAGGTTTTCGACTTGCCGGGTGTATGTTTTTTCATTTTCATCCATTATTTTTGCCCGAACCCCTTTGGTTCGCCGGGAAGCCCTTACTTTTTCCTAGGCCAGTCAACCTAGCAGGTCTTTGATTATGCGTAGTATTTTTTCACTATGTCTGCATTGACGGGGTGAGGAAGGTCGTCACCATCCATGGTGGTTAGAATCATAGCTCCTCCTGAGAAAATGTTCTTAACCACAAATGGCCCTTCGTACGTAGGGGTCCATTTGCCCCTGGGATCACCTTGTGGCAGTATGATGCGCTTGATCACCAGATCCCCGACTTGTTACTCTTGTCGTCTAACTTTCTTGTTAAATGCCTTGATCATTCGCTTTTGATACGTCTGACCATGACAAATAGCGGTAAGTCTCTTTTTGTTGATTAAGTTTAGCTGATCAAGCCGGGTCTGAATCCAATTGTCCTCGCTCAAATCTGCATCTTTCATAATCCGAAGAGAGGGTATCTGGACTTCAATGGGCAAGACTGCCTCCATGCCATATACCAAGGAATAAGGTGTTGCCCCTGTTGACGTCCACGCTGAGGTGCGGTACCCATGAAGAGCAAATGGTAACATCTTATGCCAGTCTTTGTATGTCACTGTCATCTTCTGCACAATCTTCTTGATGTTCTTATTAGCCGCTTCAACAACCCCATTCATCTTCGGCCGGTAGGGAGAAGAGTTATGATGTTGTATCTTAAACTGCTTGCAGAGCTCGGCGATCATCGTATTTTTGAGATTTGTACCATTGTCAGTAATGATTCTCTCTGGTACACCATATCGACATATCAGATTATGTCGGATGAACTGCGCCACGACGTTCTTGGTTACTGTAGCAAAGGAAGTTGCCTCAACCCACTTTGTAAAGTAATCAATAGCTACCAGAATGAAATGATGCCCGTTAGACGCAGCAGGTCTGATCTCGCCGATCATATCGGTGCCCCACATTGCAAAAGGCCAAGGAGCTGTCAAGACATTCAGAGGAACTGGAGGTATATGCACCTTATCAGCATAGACTTGGCACTTATGACAGGTCCGAGAATGCTGATAACAACCGGCTTCCATAGTGGACCAAAAATATCCTGCCCATAAGATTTTCTTCGCCATGGTATGTCCACTGGAATGAGTTCCAAAGGTACCTTTATGTAATTCTGCCATGATCCTTTCTGCCTCGTTCTTATCCACATATCGCAGTAAGGTTGAATCATGGTTACGTTTGTAAAGGATACCATTATTGATGAAGAACTTCGTGGCGAACCTCCTCAAGAACTTCTTATCATTAACAAATGCACCCTCGAGGTATTCCTGAGCCTCAAGATACCTCTTTACTTCGTGAAACCAGGGTTTATCTGCTACCTCTTTAGTCTCAATGTCACAATAATGTGTGGGTTCGTCCAACCTCTCAATGGTAATCCGGGGAGCTTCATTGTCCCATCTAACCTTGAACATAGAAGACATGGTAGCTAGCGCGTCTGCTAACTGATTCTCCTCCCTGGGGAAGTGTTCGAAGGTTATCTCCTCAAAGTGTGGGAGCAACGTCAGTACATACTCCTTGTAAGGAATAAGATTTGGGTGTTTCGTATTCCACTCGCCTTTGATGTGACTGATCACTAGAGCGGAATATCCGAATACACTCAAGAACTTAATCCTTAGGTTAATAGCTGCTCGAAGGCCCATGATGCACGCTTCATACTCCGCCATATTGTTGGTGTAGTTAAAACATAATCGGGCGGTGAACGGAGTATGACAGCCCTCAGGAGATATGATCACGGCGCCAATGCCATTACCCAACGCGTTTGAGGCTCCATCAAAATATATAAACCATCGGGATCCCTCCTCGGGTCCTTCATCCGGTCCAGGTTCTTCACAGTCGGTCACCAACATGATGTTCTCATCCGGGAATTCGAAGTTCATAGATTGGTAATCATCCATGGCCTGATGCGCCAAATGATCTGCCAACACACTCCCCTTGATTACTTTTTGGGTTGTTTATTGGATATCATACTCAGTTAAGATCATCTACCATCTTGCTATTCTTCCCGACAAGGTAAGCTTTTCGAAGATATACTTGATTGGATCCATCTTTGATATCAATATGGTAGTGTGAGTCAGCATATACTGTCTCAGCCGGCGAGCAGCCCATGCCAAAGCGCAACAAGTTTTCTCAAGCAGTGAGTATCAGGTCTCATAGTCGGTAAACCTTTTGATAAGGTAGTAAATAGCATGCTCTTTTCGGCCAGACTCGTCATGCTGCCCCAGCACGCACCCCATCGATTTGTCGAGTACTGTCAAGTATAAGATTAAAGGTCTTCCTTCAACTGGAGGCATCAGAATAGGAGGCTCTTGGAGATATTCCTTGATCCTTTCGAAAGCGGTCTGACACTCATCATTCCACTTTACCACTTGATCTTTCTTCAGCAGCTTGAAGATTGGATCACAAGTAGCAGTCAAGTGCGAAATGAATCGGGCAATGTAGTTCAGACGTCCCCAAAAGCCTCTGACTTCTTTTTCTGTTCGGGGAGCTGGCATTTCCTGTATAGCCTTCACCTTTGCAGGATCCACTTGAATGCCTTTGTTGCTTACGATGAAACCCAGCAGTTTACCGGACCTCACCCCGAAGGTGCACTTGTTCGGGTTTAACCTCATCTTGTACAATTTTAACCTGTCAAATAACTTCTGAAGGTGGTCAAGGTGTTCTTACTCAGTCTGGGATCTTGCAATCATGTCGTCAACGTATACCTCAATCTCATGGTGAATCATGTCATGGAACAAAGCGACCATGGCGCATTGATAAGTTTCCCCAACATTCTTCAACCCGAAAGGCATTACCTTGTAACAGAAGGTGCCCCACTGTGTAATGAAGGTTGTCTTCTCCATGTTCTCGGGAGCCATCTTAATCTGATATCAACCAGAAAAACCATCCATAAAGGATAAGATCTTAAGCTGCACGATGTTGTCGACCAGAACATCAATATGAGGCAGAGGGAAATCATCTTTGGGGATCGCCCTGTTCAGATCTCTATAGTCTACATACATATGCACCTTACCATCCTTCTTCGGTACCGGGACCACGTTGGCAACCCACTGTGGGTAAGAAGTAACAACTAGAAATCCGGCGTCAAATTGTTTCATGACCTCAGCTTTGATTTTCTATGACATCTCGGGGCACATTCGACGAACCTTCTGTTTTACCGGAGGACAGTCTTCTTTGGTTGGCAGGCGGTGAACCATAATGTCTGTATCTAAACCAGGCATATCTTCATAATACCAGGCGAAGATCTCTACATAGTCGCACAACATCTGTATCAACCGTTGCTTAACATTAGGCTCCAGATTTGCACCAATCTTGACCTCTTTCTTGTCTTCCTCTGTACCCAGATTTACTGATTTCACTGGCTCTTCATGCGACTGTATGGCCCTCTCTTCCTGAAGTAACAATCTAGCAAGTTCCCCAGGCACTTCCCAATCATCCTCACCTTCGTCCTTGGCTTGGTTGATCAGATTTTCAAAGTCATAACTGGCAGTGGCAGAGTTGTTATCAATGGGATCCAGAGTGGATGTGGACCTGTATTATGATATGTGAGTGTGTGTAATACAAATAGACGTTTTAATAAAGTGCAAGATAGAAAAGAAAAGCAGGTAGCATAAAATTTGTAATGCAAGAAAACGTCCAATGTTTTATTGATGATATATGAAAATGACAAGTAATAATCCCTCACAAACAAAGCCACGATATCTCGGGCAAGGCACTGGGCAATAAAGTTTCAAACTGTCTGTTACAAATCTCAAAACAAAAGTCTATTACTGTGTAATAAAAGAAACGGGCACAAAGTCCTTTGTCGTCCAATTGTTTAATCCACCATCGGTAGTCGGGTAGATCCAACTGTCGAACTCTGACTCTTCTTCATCATCCTCAATTGCATTCACTCCTGGATTACTGATATGCAGGGGAGGTCTTCCAATCCGTGCACGCCGAACAACCCTTTGAGCTTCTGCAGTAAAACCCAAACCAAACTTGTCAGTCTTGTGTGCAAAGTCAGGGAGTTGACCCCAATTTGCACACCCACCTTTTTCAATAACAGCCATGGCATCCTTGAGGGAAGCCATCTTCATTGGAGGTTCTTCGATAGCAACTTCAGACGATCCCAGAGTCTGGGGGACCTCTTCAAAGTTCTGACACGGGGTTTTGATGAACTCACCATCCATCTCCACATATCTAAAGGAATTAAGATGACTTACCATGTACTCCTCCTCACCCTGCACCGTAACAATCTTCCCTTTTACTGGATATTTCAACATCTGATGGAGCATAGAAGTCACTGCCCAACCTTATGAATCCATGGGCGACCCAGCAAACAAGAATAAGATGGTTGGATGTCCATCACATAGAACGTAGATGCAAAAGTCTGGGAACCAACCTTAACAGGGACGTCCACCTCCCCATGCACCATCCTTTTGGACCCGTCAAAGGCCCTAACCACAATGTTACTCGACTTCAGAACCAACCCTTCACAGTCCAACTGGTCTAATGCTTTCTTGGGTAAAACATTTAATGAGGACCCAGTATCCACCAGTACGTGGGCCAGAGTAGTGCCCCTGCACTCGACCGAGACATGCAGAGCATCATTGTGATTTCTCCCCTTGGCAGTCAGATCTGCGTCAGAGAAACCCAACCCGTTGTCAACGGTCAAACTAGCTACACAGTCTTTGAATTGATCAGCCGATGTTTCTTGCGGCACATGTGCAATTTTAAGGAAAGCAATTAAAGCCTTTGCATGGGCTTCCGAGCACAACAATAAGGATAACATGGAGATCCTCGACGGGGTTTGCCCCAGCTGCTCGACTACGTTGTAGTTGCTTTTCTTGATAATCTTTAGAATTTCCTCTATCTCCTGTCTAGAGGCTTCTACAATAATCTTCTTGGGCGCCTCCATCCGGGAAGGCTCACTTGTGATCTCTGTGCCACGAGCGTCAGATGACTCGGTGACAAGGGTGATAGTTGGAATATGTACTGGGACGGTAGCAGATGTACTGGCAGATGGAATATCAACAGGATTTTGAACAGTCGGAGGGGAAATCTCAGGAGAGAAGAGTCTTCTGCTTCGGGTGACCTTGCTAGCCCCGACAATATTGCTGACATCAGTATCAGCCTCTTCAACCTTCAAGTCTTGTTTGATCCCATGATAATACACATCGGCCCCATAGTGCCACGGGATAGCCTTATCCGAAGTGTATGGGATAGGACCAAGAATAGTAATGATTAATGGAGCAACTCTCGGAACGGATGTAATCCTAACAGGCTTTCTCGGGGAAGCCTTAGAAGGATTGGCGGAAATGGTTATTATGGAAACATCTTCAACAGGAATCAATGGAATCAAAGTTTTCTCGAACAAGATCTCTTTGTTATCCATCAGGCGTTGAACACCTGACTTATATAAATGGCAACCAACAGGAAGGATTGAACATAGGTGGTAACCTTCGCCACAACCCGGAAATAAACCGGCCAACAGTAGGTTCTTCTTTACTGTTATCAACATAGTAGAAATGTCTTCCACAGAGGTCACAAACGAATCATCATCCACAACATTCACTCCATGCTTGGGCATAGGAGCAATCATGACATTGGGCTTTTCCGGTGCGTCAAACTCAATTTCTTTAGCCTCAATCAAATCTTGCACCTTATTACTTAATGCCCAACAGTTATTCATATCATGACCCGGGCTATCGGAGTGATAGGCGCAGCGGGCGTTTGGATTATACAGCGGAGAGGTGGTACTAGGATTCTTCGAAGCTTCCCTCAGAGTTACCAGGTTAGTCTTCAACAATTGCGGTAAGATTTGAAATAAGGTCATACTGAGCCGAGTATACTGTCTTTGCGGTCTCTCTACTCTTTGCTGATTGTTGCATTGTGGGGCAACAGTGGGTCTTGATATTACCACCGCATTAACTACTCAACAGTGTTCAGGTCGGTTTTGGCTCCTCGAGCCGTAGACTGCACTAGCTTCTTTCTTACCAGTGAAAGGCTTATTTTCTGAACTTGATGAAGTACCTTTCTATATCTTACCACTTCGGATACCAGCTTCTACTCTCTCCCCAGTCAAAATCAATTCTGTAAACCCAGATGACGAACTGCTGATCAGATGATTGAATAATGGACCAGACAACGTCCCTAGAAACATATCAACCAACTCCCTATCAGACAAAGGGGGTTTGACTCTTCTATCCAAATCTATCCACTTCTGAGCATAGTCCTTAAAACCTTCACTTGCACCCATAGACATTCCCTGAAGCTGAGTACGAGTGGGAGCAAGGTCGGCGTTATACTGGTACTGCCTGTAGAAAGCAGCAGCAAGGTCCTCCCAGTTTAGGACATTAGCTCCTTCCAATTGATAGAACCATTCAAGTTGAGTCCCTGACAGACTATCTTGAAAGAAATGGACCCACAGATTCCTATCTGCAGTGTTGGGTTGAATTTTTCTGACGTATGAGCGGAGATGGAGTTTTGGACAGGACACTCCATCGTACTTAGAAAATACATGAGCTTTGAATTTGTGAGGGATCACCACCCCATAAGCTAGTCCCAAATCCCCGAAATCCAAACCAGGGACTTTCTGAATATCCATAACACTTAGTCGGTCTTCGAGCTGTTTGTATATATCCTCAACAGGAGGGTACTGTTCATCATCAAAGTCAGTATCGTTATCAGAGACCACATGACTAAGACCCTTTCCTTCCTCTTAATTCTCTCCTCCTTCAGATGAATGAGACAAATCAGTTTCCTGTCGCAACCTATTCCCAAATCTGTGACCCATATTCAGCAGAACCACCTTCTTCTTCTTCTTCTTCTTCTTCTTCTTCTTCTTCTTGTCCTTAAAGATGAGAGTCTTCAAATCCTGTTGTCCTTTGGCCAAGTTCAAGAACATCTCTTGGAATTGAGCATTTTGTTCTTGAAGACATTTTGTACTGAAATAAACAGCGAAGAAGATAAGAAACCTATAATGGCACCTGTAATGAGGTGCATGGTAATGGAATGCGTATGAAATGATTTCAAAGACTTTGGGAGATTCAAATTTGTAAACCAAAAATAGAACAAACTTTATTAGATTAAACTTGTAACAATGTTTAACAATGCCTTCAAGGCGTTACAAAAGAAATAAACTGAAAAGCAAATCTAAACTAGAAACAATAAAAGACATCAGAAATCCCATGGTCGTTTTCCCTTCGTGCTGACATAATCATTGATTGTCCTTTCATTCTCAAGCTGCCTCGTGAACTTCAAGATCTTCCTCTCTTTCTCATGATACTTCTTCCTATAGGTATCCCTCTCCTCCTTTAGCTGAATCCAGGATCTCTTCAATGCCCCAAGATCAGTAGGCATGTAGGGATGAAGGACTGTATAAGGAACCCCTTCTTCATTAGTATGCTCTACAATCACTGGAAAAACAGCTTCATAAGGCATCCCCAGCTTTTGAGCATGGGCTTGAACCCACTGGAGATAAGGTTACATAGGGAGAGAAGTCTTCAGTCCTAGCTCTTGAGGGTCAGACCTGTTCACCATGCCCCAGGCTCGTATAAACCTTCGGCGATGCTCTTCCACGTCCCCTTTGTACTCAAAGACAATATCTGTAAGAAGCAGCTAATGGGGACCGTCTCCCCGAGCACGTCCAATCTATCTTAAAGCCAAACAAAGACTGTAGGTTATCCCCCCTCTAATTCCAAGCAACGGGACATTAGGGTATTCCCCACATCGATCAATGACAGCTACTCTTTCCATATCCTTAGAACTCCAAAGAATGTCCGTATGAGAAAGGGACATGATTCTGTAAGCCCGAACTACAGCTTCCTTATTCTTCAATACAGACTTGGGGAGGTGCAAAATAAACAACCTCGCCAGCAGCGGTGTGCCCTTCCTCATTCTTTCAGACTTTGGGATTTGTGATAAAACAATGACAACAAAAATGGCGATCCCAGGAATGAACAAACTCTGGTTGTTTTAAGAAGATTTACTTCCTTCATGAAAGTTTTTCTCAGGTCATCTTGTTGGTATGTGCGCAATCTTTGTGTGTTTCTCAGATAGTTAAAGACGATACCAGTGGGTGCAAGGTACAGTATTAGATTTGTGATCCTATTATCCCCGGCCAGGTCTTGGTTCGCTTTTGATTTTGGGTTTGCATGGTCAGAAGCCTCCGTCCCAGATTCCCCAGCGAAGTTTTTCCCTCATATGATGAAAGGTTTTATTCCCTTGGTATGCTAAGATATCGCTCTTTTTGCAATATTGGAATTAGTGTTGACTTCTTGATTTCCCAGGAAGACTATACCAGGGCATCTTTTGTTGGAATAGGTTTGTATGATATGAAGACTCAATCCAATATTCTCCAGTGAAGGCCTCGTTTATTTGATAGAAGTCCTTTCTCCCCAAAGAAGTTGGTGCAATAATTACTCTCGAAGAACACGTATCTCTGGTTTCCCCAATGAAGAACGTATCTCCGGTTTCCCCAGTGAAGAACGTATCTTGGTTTCCTCTCGATGATGTGGTTTTGACCTCCCCATTGAAGTCAGCATGAAGTCCCCAGTATATGTCTCGATGATGAAGCATTGTCTCCCTTAGTGAAGTCTGTATGTTTTTTCCTCCTTCAAAGTGGGTTTGAATTCCCCAGTAAGGTTTGATTGTCTCGACGTCAGTCTGCTTTATTTGAGGCTAGTATTGCAATCTCCAGTAGGTATGTTGCTTTTGAAAAATTGGTTTCTCCGATGAAACCGGAAGAAAGATGTTCTATCCCGGTATCTGTTTGATTTAGCTACATCCGGATTATGTTTCTCCTCAGTGAAGTTAGGACATGCAATAGGTTTGGTTTCCGTAGTTGTTTTTACCTTTCTTGGATTGATCTTTCTGGTTGAAGTTTAGCCCAATGTTGTTGGTACCTGAGGAAGTTTTGTTTGTTTGTACTGATTATGTATCCTTTTACCAGCATATGCACGATATCACTCATACATTCATACATGTATCGTGCATTGCTACAAATCATTTTTTATTGACATTGTGTTCTAACCTTCCTACAGCGCTCCTTGCTTAGGTGGATTTGGTTTTCCCTCCTGAGTTTATTTCTCAAAGGATGTATCTTCGTTGGCCGTCTTGCTCCAGTTTGTTTCTAATTGGATTTGTGGTTGGATGCCGATATTATTTACTTTGGATTTCTGAGAACTTTGAGTTTTAGTTTGTGCATTTATTTTGCATGAGAAGACTTTATCTCCTCAGCAGGAATAATGTGGCATTTCCCCAGGAAGCCATATCTTTTTCCCCAGAAGGCCATATCTTTTTCCCCGGAAAGTCATATCTCTTTCCCTAGGAAGCCATATTTCTATCCCCAAGAAGTCATATCTGTTTCCCCAGTAAGCCATATTTCTATCCCCAGAAAGTCATCTCTCTTTGCAATTCCCCTTGACAATGAGTGGAAGTCTCTTTATTTGAGATAAGCTTACATATTACCCTTTCCAGGCAGAGTGCCTTGGTTAAAGAAGAAGTTGAGACCCGTTCTAGGCAAAACACCAGAACTTTGGGGAAAACTTGATATATTTTCTCTTTCTACCTTCATTGAACGTTGGTAGTACATCGACAGTGAACTTCGGTGTTTGTTATCTTTTTGCTATCTTCGGTGAACGTTGATAGTTCATCGTCAGTGAACGGAGGTGGTATGATATTTTCAAATCTACCTTCAGTGAACGTTGGTAGTACATCGGCAGTGAATGTTGGTGTTTCTTATCTTTTTGCTATCATCAGTGAACGTTGATAGTTCATCGTCGGGGAACAGCGGTGGTATGATATTTTCAAATCTACCTTTAGTGAACGTTGGTAGTACATCGGCAGTGAACGTCAGTGTTTGTTATCTTTTTGTTATCATCAGTGAACATTGACAGTTCATCGTCAGTGAACGACATTGGTATGATATTTTCAAATTTACCTTCAGTGAACGTTGGTAGTACATCGGCAGTGAACGTCAGTGTTTGTTATCTTTTTGTTATCATCAGTGAACGTTGACAGTTCATCGTCAGTGAATGACATTGGTATGATATTTTCAAATCTACCTTCAGTGAACGTTGGTAGTACATCGGCAATGAATGTCAGTGTTTGTTATCTTTTTGCTATCATCAGTGAACGTTGATAGTTCATCATCAGTGAACAGCGATGGTATGATATTCAAATCTACCTTCAGTGAAAGTTGGTAGTACATCGGCAGTGAACGTTGGTGTTTCTTATCTTTTTGCTATCATTAGTGAACGTTGATAGTTCATCGTCAGTGAACGGCGGTGATATGATATTTTCTCTTTCTACCTTCAGTGAATGTTGGTAGTACATCGACAGTGAACGTCAGTGTTTGTTATCTTTTTGCTATCTTCAGTGAGCATTGATAGTTCATCGTCAGTGAACGGCGGTGGTATGATATTTTCAAATCTACCTTCAGTGAACGTTGGTAGTACATCGGCAGTGAACGTCGGTGTTTCTTATCTTTTTGCTATCATCAGTGAACGTTGATAGTTCATCGTCAGTGAACGGTGGTGGTATGATATTTTAATCTACCTTCAGTGAATGTTGGTAGTACATCGGCAATGAACGTCAGTGTTTGTTATCTTTTTGCTATCATCAGTGAATGTTGATAGTTCATCATTAGTGAACGGTGGTGGTATGATATTTTCAAATCTACCTTCAGTGAATGTTGGTAGTACATCGGCAGTGAACGTCGATGTTTCTTATCTTTTTTCTATCATCAGTGAACGTTGATAGTTCATCGTTAGTGAAAGGTGATGGTATGATATATTCTCTCTCTACCTTCAGTGAACGTTGGTAGACATTGGCAGTGAACGTCGATGCTTGTTATCCTCCTCTCTGATTCAATTTCTTTTGGTCCACTAGTGATTTATTTTCCTGGTGGGGTTGCTCCTTTGTTTCTTCATTTTTATGGCATCCCAAGTGATACTTTGCGTCTCTTTTGTTCTGTTCATATGAATTCATAATCATAAGCATTACATGGCATCTTAGAAACAAAAATAGGGCTTGTTTTTAAGTATCTTCAATCGCGTCGACACGATGATTTTTAACCTTCGTATCTCCGGATAGAAGACAGTTAAATAAGGGAAGCTGTTGTACCCCAATGTTTTCCCCTAAGATTCGCCTATCATATCATGTCAACTTGATCATAACAAAATCACATTAGGGTTGGTTCTTCCTCTTTTTTCTATCTCAAATCTTTAAGTTTGCTCTTGAGGAATTTCTAAGCACCTTGGTTTTGTATTTTGTATATGTGTTGTAAATTAACCTCTAACCAAAATACAAAAAAATATTTGTCCTTGTCTTTGCAAAATTGTGTTTTGTAGGTACCAAGTCGAAGCATCCAACAAATAAGGTTTTGAAAGTTGACATATTATGTATAGTGTCGAAAGGCAGCTTATATGGATCCATGAAGGCTTGTGTCGAACTCATGAAAGCTGACTGATTCTGTATTGTGTCGAAAGGCAGCTTGTATCAATCCATGAAGGCTTGTGTCGAACTCATGCAAGTTGATTTGATTCTGTGTTGTGGCAAAAGACAACATGCATCGACCCATAAAGGTATGTATCGACTCTTCCTATTGTGTATAACAGCATGTGTCGACACATGCATGTATGTATCGACTCATCCTGTTGTGTATAACTAGCATGTGTCGACACATGCATGTTATGTATCGACTCATCCTGTTTGTATAACTAGCATGTGTCGACACATACGTGTTATGTGTCGACTCATACAAATTGTATGATTATGTAATATATTGAAGAAGCAGTATGTATCGACACATAGAGGCATGTATCGACACATGCTGTGTTATACAACTAGGATGTGTCTATGCTTACCACCCATGTATCGACTCATAACAGCAAAATACACGTGATTTTTGAAAAAAAGCCAGCAATTTCAAAACTGTCATCTTTTTGGCTCCAATGTTTTTGCATAATTTGAAAATTATATCATTAATTCAATTTTGGCTCCAAGAATCAATTACCAAATTACCACTAATCCCAATCCTAAAACTCTATAAATAGAGACCTCATTTCATTCAAATCACAAGCTTTTGATAGCCAAACTCATCTTGCTAAAAAATCTCACAATTCTCTCCATCTACCAAATTCACTCAAAGCTCCATTTTCAAAAAGTTAGTAAGCTTTGCATTGAAGCTTACTAATCTTTGAGCTAAACCTTCATCCAAACACTTTTTCTTCATCAATTCTCTACATCCAAAATTTGGTAATTGATTCTTGTGGTTGAATTGAAGCATATTCTGGAAGTTGTTTGACAATTCTCTAATTCTACCTTTGGTAAGTTGGATCATCATCTTTCACAATGTGATCTCTTGTGGATTTCTGGTTTTGATTTTTTGAGCACTGTTTTATGATTCCATTAGTGTTATTTTCTCAAAATTTGATGGAATTTTCATGCTCAATTGGATCCATGATCATAAGGTGTTTGATGAAAAGTTGGAATAAAAATTTGATCCTTGAGATGCTGTTTTCGACTGATTTTAACAGGTTGCAATCAATTGTTGCAACATTGCAATTGTTTGTCACAGAAAATTGATTTAAAAAAAAACTACACTGATGCAATTGGTAGCTGTCGAAGCACAATTGATTGCAATAGTGTCGAAAATATTTTTTCTGCCTTATTTTGGGGCTGTTTTGACTCAAATATTTTTCTGCTCACTCTCTTTGATGGATAATTTGGATTGCAATTTTAAATGTCCAATTTGTCTTTAAACTCAATGGACTTTGTTATGTAGATGAAGTTGGATAAATGTTCATAAATTCAAATCTACCTAAGAGTGAATTATTTAATTCATTTTTGGTGCTTTGGATTAATGATATGTTTAGTGCTTTAATCCATCTAGAGAAGTGGTTGAATTTAAAGATGAAAGAATTTTGAAATAGTGATTCAAATTAGCTTATCATTCCCCCCCCCCCCTCTTTGTGATACGGTGGGAGAACTGACTTGAGTTTTGCGTTTGTTTTTGCACTTGTTCGGTTTAGCAAGAGTCGCCACCGACTTTTTATTTTATCCTAAAGGAAAGGTTAAAAAGCACGGGAAAAACCTTTTGAGATGTTTCGTGGGTTCGGGGGGTAGATTATGAAAAGGGAAGGTATTATCACCCTTTTCATCCATGGTTATCCATGGGCTCTTAGTTACTTGTTTTAGATCACTTGCCTTTGATTTTCAATTTCTTAAAATGGTGGTGTGTGTGTGTTTTGAAAATGTTTTGAAAAAGATGCCTTGTCTAGGCAACCGTTGTAACAATTCTTTACTCGAATGTTTTACAAAGGTGTGTGTCTTTTCAAAAAGATGTTTCAAAGTTTTTGAAGGTTGTTTTTGAAAGTTGTGTTGTGGAGTGGGTTTTGAAAAGTAGGAAAGTGCGTTTTGCAAGTTTGATCAAGTAACTAAGAGTTGTCTACCCCTAAATTTACTCAAAGATTTTTCTCATGTTTTAACCCTTTTAACAATTTTGTTCCACCATTGTATTTGGTGGGCAATCTTGTGTTAGGATGTTAACGGGACAGGCGCGGGTCATCGTACGGACCATGAATGCAATGGTGCCAAGTGTCTTTGGCAATTTGCTTGAAGGGACTATGATCATTTTGTTTAGGCAACTTTCGAAAGCGTCATCGAGGGACTATGATCATTTTGATTTGTTTTGCCAAAGAAACTCAACATGCAAGCATGGCCCATTTTGGAAGGCAACAAACGGGATTACCCTAGGGGTGCAAGTGTGAATTGTGTATTGATTGTCATGCATTTATCTTTGTATTAGGTTATCTAGCGGTTGATTTTATTTACATACAAACCCTAGGTCTAAACATGGTATAATTGAAAGCGATAAATTGTGGGAATTTAAAGTCTACGCTATCACAAATAAGTATCCGGGAATGGGGGTACAAATATTTACAAATAGGGATGAGACTTATTAGGATAGTAATGTCCAAATATATTTACAACCAAATCGAATCGCATTCTCAATGTCAATGTATCAATGTATAAGAATAAAAGATAAGCAAATGTATCAAAAGTATATGTGTAAGTGTATATGATTATTTACAGGTGATGAAAAATAATGTTAACCTAATAAAATATTAACCTAATACAATATAAAGAAATAAAAAAGTAATTAAGAACATTATATATATATATAAAAAAAAGCTAATGTGTTATTTCATCTACAAAATTTAATTATGTTATAAAAAGAAAATAAAAGAGTATTGTTAATTAAAATTTAATGTAAAAAAAAGAAGTATGAGTTAGTTTGAAATAAAAAATGGCTAAAAGATTAACTGGGCCTTATGTTTGTCCTTGGCCCAAAAACAACACTTGAAAGAGAATCAGAAGGGGGGTACGCCCACTGAGGGAGGGGTCAGGCGCTAGAAGTTTCAGTTGGGCTTAACATAATGATGGGGCAAGGCCCAACGCTTGAGACATGAATTTGTAAGGGTTTGAATTATTTGTTTCATATGGGAATTAGGGTTACGGGCTTGAGTTACAGAGGCGCCGTTCCTTCTTCGCTTCGTCTTCATCTTCTCATGCCAAGCTTTCTCTGAACAAAGACTCCGCCCCTGGCCACCAGGCGCCGCCGTCAGCTCCTTCTCCCTCCATGGATTGCTAAAGCAGTGACAAGTAAATGTAACAACTTCTCCTTCTTTGTGTCTTAGGGTTTTAAGCTTCATATCTTGCATGTTTTAATTTCGTTGTGTTCTGATTTTAAGTGTTGTTGTTGTTTCTGTTTGAGGTGCGTGAAAGGAAAAAAGGAAGGGATACTACCTTTGACCTTGGAGACGGAGGAGAGGTGGACTTGGAGGCGCTTTGGGCGGCCAGGCGGAGGGAAATGCGTGATGTTGAGCTAGCTTGGAAATCTGGTACCTTGTATTTGTCTTTTATGGTTTGATGATGATGAAGGTCTGAAAACCTAACTCCCTTGCTTCTGTCTTCTCTTTTGCTTGCTTCTGTATACTTGGTATGCTGCCTCTAATATGCTTGATATGCTGATTTTGAATATTGCTTTTGTTTTTTAGACCATGTGATAAGCCTAGCTCTGAGGGCTTCGGCTTTGAAAGGCTTGAGACAAGCTTGGCTTTTAGGCTTTGGTTGGAAATTGCTGGTTTGAATAAGGCTTATGCAGGTTGAAGCTTTTTCTGGTTTGATGGTTGTTTGAAGTTTGTGGCTTGCTGTCTTGAAACAAGTTACAGGCTTATGTTTATGCAGGATGTTTAGGCTTTGTGGCTTGCTGTTCGTTTTTGCTTGACACAGGTTTGTCTGGTTTAGGCTTGGTGTATTCTGCTTGTTGTTGACAGGGCTTAGAGGCTTGGAACTTTAGGCTTCAGGCTGGTTATGCAAGTTGGCATGTGTTTACTTGCTTGACAGTTTTGAGGCTCTTTGAAACTGTATGGGCTTTTTGGCTTGTATGTTTAGCTTGAGGGTTTGTTTTGAAACAGGTTGAGGGGCTTTTGTTTTGAGAATAGTTTGACAGGATTTGTATTGTTTGAGGCAGGTTGATGGTTTTCAAGCTTTGAGCTGGTTTGAGCTTTGTGTTATTTTGTTATGTATTCTGCCCCCTCTTTAACTGTGTTAAGATAACTTATTTATATTTTTTTCTCAAGCCTAAGCCTGTAAGCCTTTTTCTCTTCTCTCTTCTCTCTCTCCAACAGAAAAGCATTTTTTTATTGCTTATACTGTACTATGCTCTGAAAAAGTCTGGCTGGAAAATGATGTTATTTGAATATTGCTTGCACTTGTATCTTTCCTCTACATACTTTCCATATTTCCTGCATATTGTTGACAGCTTTTTGTACTTGTGGATAGCTTGATATCTTTTGGCAGCTTGTGGACAATTTAGTTGACATTCAGTTTGCCTTTTGAACTTGGTTAGGCATTTTGGACTTTATAGTTTGTACATGCTGTTTGTTTTGAACTGTGCAGCTTGTTGACAATTTGAACTTATGCAGTATATTTGACAATTTGAATTTGTGCAATATTGTAGCTTTGTGCATTTCATATTTTATTGCAAGCATATTTCTATCCCTCTTTGTGAACCGGGAGTAATCTCGTGATTTGCAGAGAGGGCAAACAAACTGATTCCAGCCAGTTACTTTTAATGATGAATTTTAAAATATTTGTCTGCCTTTATTTCTTAATTCATCTGCATTTGACTTTTTCTTTTCTTTTCTTGTTTTTGCAGATAAAATCAATTGAGCAAAGGAGCATCAGAGGATGAAGATTTAGAAAACTTAGGATATAGCTTTATTTTACCTTTAATTATTTGTAATAACATTATTTGTAAATATTGTAGATGTATTCAAATAACATTTGTACTTAATAATTAAAAGTAAATAAAAGTTTAATCCTTTTTTCTTCTTCAATTGTTTATTTAATTATTTATAATTCTTAAATTATAATAAATGGAAATAAATCCCAATTATTCTAACTTAGAATAAATAAACAATTAATAAACACTGTGGTCTGAGCATCAATCAATAATAAACCCGGCGTTTCAAATAGCCATAAGCATTGCACAGTCGAATCAAACAAACGTCCACATGTCCTTTTTTCACTGATTAAATCCAACACTGCAAACTCAAATCAAATGCCTCAGCTCATATCCCAGAGTAAATTAAAAAGCACTGTAGAATTAATTCTTTCTGCACGCACAAACCCTAGTTCTTGATTAAATGTCAGAGAAGCGCCTGCCTGATCAGAACCTGAGCCAACTCAACCAAACCCTAATAATTTTCTTGAAATGTTCCAGAGTCCATGAAAACCCTAAATTGGATAGACTGATAAGAAAAAGTCTGTTTGACTGATTCTTACGCCAATCTGAAAAAGTCAGGGAAAACCCGAAGCTGTGATTTCTTGTGGAAAAAGAGGAGGGAAAATTTTGGGGTACAACAATTTCCCCTGTTCAATCTTCTTGAACCTGAAGAGTTAGATTGGCGAGCTTGCCTTTCGCGACTCGAGGGTAAAAGGAGATTGGACACTAGAGTGCCCAAAAAATTTGCACTCGGTGATGTGATGATAGAAGGAATGGGCTTACAGATGCCATTTGGTGATGGGCTTAAAGATGCCATCTAGGGATGTGACAAAATCTTGTCGGGGGATGGGCTTAGAGATGCCATATGGAAATTGTTGGTAGGAGGATGGGCTTAAAGATGCCATCTGGAAATGTTTATTGAACTGTATGTCATTGGTGAGTGGACGAGTATCAGAAAGGTATCCATGTTTTGGAACATCTCTCAACTGGGGTTCTGAACAAGCGATAGATTGACATCCATGTTTGGAGAATCCGTAAACTATTTTCAGGAGTTGGAGTTGAATAAGCAATAGAGCAGCATCCGTTGTTCGGAAGCGTCCGTGAACTGTTTTCAAAAGTTCAGTCTGAACAAGCGATAGATTAACATCCGTTGTTGGGAGGAATCCGTAAACTGTTTTCAGAGGTTGAAGAATCTGAACAAGCGATAGGTTAACATCCGTTACTGGAGAACCCGTGAACTGTTTTCAGAAGTCTTGAAGTTGAATAAGGAACCGGTGTAGGGTTTCCTGATGACGAGTCCGTGTAAAACTGCATCTGGATGAATCTGGAATAAGCATCAGAATGTCGCTATGTCTGGGTCACATCTGAGCTATTTCTAGAAAGAATCTCGGAAGATGATGATCTTTGTCTGTCGACTGATCTTTCCTGAAAAAGTAAAGAGTTAATCGTATGTAATGTCATGATGCATGATGCAATGTATGTTATATCAATGTTTATGATATGAATGTGATGAATGCGCATGTAAGCTGATGAGCTATCTTGCTGAGGATAGATGAATCCTGGATGGCAGGAGATAAAAGAATCTTGACTGCCGTCGGGGAAAGTAATTCCTTGACTGCTGCAGGGGGTTGCAAGAATCTCTTGATTGTTGAAAGTGAGAAGTCCTGGGACCGCTGTTGGGGAATCCAGAGCTTGGGTTGTATGCCAATCTACTGGGGATTCCTGTCTTGAGGATATCTTCGCTGGGGAATATTTGAATATCCCGTGAGGTGCTGAGAATGAGAGTCTTCATTCGGCTTGGGGATTGATAGTCGGAGGTTTTAGCTCCGCTGCGGATTGCAAGAATCTTTTGATTGCTGCAGGTATTGATCTGGAGTCTTGAAAATGTTGGTCGGGGAGATAGTTGTCCTGGCTGGTTTCAGGTATTGATATCTGACCTGAGAAAGAAAGATAGTTTTCCTGGCTTGTTACAGGTGTTGATCTTCAAACTCTTCATGTAGATAGTTTCCTGGCTTGTTACAGGTGTTAATCCACAATCAGTCGTCCACAGATATTTTCCTAGCTTGCTACAAGTATTAATCCGGAACTTAAGAAAGGTTGGTCAAGAAGATACTGTCCTGGCTGGTTTCAGGTATTGATCTCTGACCTGAGAAAGAAAGATAGTTTTCCTGGCTTGTTACAGGTGTTGATCTTCAATCTCTTCATGTAGATAATTTCCTGGCTTGTTACAGGTGTTGATCCACAATCAGTCGTCCACAGATATTTTCCTGGCTTGCTACAGGTATTAATCCGGAACTTAAGAAAGGTTGGTCAAGGAGATACTGTTCTGGCTGGTTTCAGGTATTGATCTCTGACCTGAGAAAGAAAGATAGTTTTCCTGGCTTGTTACAGGTGTTGATCTTCAATCTCTTCATGTAGATAATTTCCTGGCTTGTTATAGGTGTTGATCCATAATCATTCGTCCACTGATATTTTCCTGGCTTGCTACAGGTATTAATCCGGAACTTAAGAAATACGCCACTTTGAGAATGAGAATTTTCATTCTGTTGGGAGTCAGAAATTGGGAGTATACCAATCTTCTGAGGTGATGAGAATCTTTATGCTGTTAACGGTCAGAAACTGGGAGTATACCAATCTTCTGAGGTTTTAAGGATGAGAGTCTTCACTCTTGAGTGTCAGAAATTGGGAGTATACCAATCTTCTGAGTTGATGAGAATCTTCATGCTGTTAACGGTCAGAAACTGGGAGTATACCAATCTTATGAGGTTTTAAGGATGAGAGTCTTCACTCTTGAGTGTCAGAAATTAGGAGTATACCAATCTTCTGAGTTGATGAGAATCTTCATGCTGTTAACGGTCAGAAACTGGGAGTATACCAATCTTCTGAGGTTTTAAGGATGAGAGTCTTCACTCTTGAGTGTCAGAAATTGGGAGTATACCAATCTTCTCAGTTGATGAGAATCTTCATGCTGTTAACGATCAGAAACTGGGAGTATACCAATCTTCTGATGTTTTAAGGATGAGAATCTTCATTCTTGAGAGAAACAGATTTTTAGGAGCTTCAATTGTCCGTTATTCTGTTGGTGGTTGTAAGTTCCAGCAGGTGATGAAGGAATTGTTGAACACTTTTGACATTCGAATGCCCCAAGTGATGGTGAAGGAGACTTGCCCCAAGTTCACTGAACTTTTGAGAGATTTTGTAGAAATCTTGACTGGACTGCCCCAGGTTAACTAAACTTTGAAAGATCTGTTGAAACCTTGACTGGACTGCCCCAGTTTAACTGAACCTTGAAAGATTTGTTGAAACCTTGACTGGACTGCCCCAGGTTAATTGGATGGTGACATGTCATGCCCCTTGTTGATAGGATATTTGTCGTTGGAAGTGTCATCCTTTTTGAAGTGATTTTGCTCACTGAGAGATCTTTCGTTCATCAGATATTCATTGTGTGAATTTCTCCGCTGTCAAACAAATAGCCAAATGCAAACAGTGATATTCAATGCAAAGTTTATGTCTGTCTTTGAGGTTTTGAAAAATGCATTTTTTAGCAGAAAACTTTTTATAAGACAAATTCAACACAAGATTTAGAGCAAAGCCTTACAGGAGTCAGGATACCTTTTGTAACAGTATGCTTTCGAACTAACTCATGCTTCAATTAGGACTTTTGAAGGGTTGTAATGTGGCTTGGTTCACGGTTTAAGAAACAAAGGATAAAGGCTCAAAGTATATTTGTACCCACCCGCTCTTCGTGATGTTCTTCAATCCTAAGCTCAGTTAATTGTGCGTCGAACTCCATTCGAATTTGGAACGACTTTTTGGGTGATGGTTCACCAGTTGAATTTTGGAAGACAGTCATCATCTCTTTTTCTTTTGCAACATTTTTTCATGTTGTTGAGGATTTGTAATGACCTCTTTCTTTTGATTTGTTATCCCTAACTTTTGCCTGACTGTCTCTGTTTTCGAGATTATAGTCAGCGGGATGCCCCAGCTTTCTTAAGCCTCCTTTACAGGTTTTGGCTTGATGGGCTTTTCTCTTTTGAGAGATTGACTGCCTATGTGATAGGGAACCGTCACTGTTTTTTGATTCCAGAGGAATGCTTTTCTCTTTTTGATGTCGTTCGTTGTATTACGAACTGAGAGTTTGCGACTTCAATGCGCACCTTTTTTTTTGAATTAACTGAGATACTACCCTGCCCCAGGTTTATATCAAAGGTTTTGATTTGTTTAGAACAGAAAACTCCTACTTCTTTGGCTCGAAGGGTTTGACTAGGGATTATCTTCCTTATAACTCCAGTGTTTGGGAATTGAAAGAAATGCCTGTACATCATCAGCACGGTCTGTTCAAAAGCATACTGTATGAGATTATGGTATTGTTTTGTCATCCTCCCTCTAAAGGCTTGCAGCTTTTTATCAAGAGTTAAATATCATAAAGAAAGCATAAGAGTAGTGAAAATGAATGGATGAATTCAAGACAAACATATGCAATGCATTAATGAAAAAAGTTTGACATTAATAGATAAGTTGTTTGAATAATAAAGAGATTACAACTTGAAAATCCAAATGAAACAAAAGTCTCTCAGTTCGAGCCTTGTCACTTCAGGTGGAGAAACTCTTTAACGGAAGATTTTCATCTCGCCGTCTGTCATGAACCTCAGCACTCCAATGTCAATCAGATCTTGAATCTTGTTCTTCAAGGCCCAACAGTCGTCGGTGTCATGTCCCGGGCTATATGAGTGGTATACACAAAATGCGTCGGGATGATAGTTAGGAGCGGAGGTATTGGGCTTCCGAATAGGATCCCTCAAAGCAGTCAGATTGACCTCCAACAAGCGCTCCAGTATTAGAGATGACGGTATGTCAGTCTCAGTGAACTGTCTTCCCGACGTATTTTGCTTACGCCGATTACCCCGTTGATGCTGACGAGGTTGTTGATGGGGTTGTGACCCTGAAGCAAGTAGGGGAGCCTTCCCTTTGTCTTCTTGTCTGGAGGGGGGTTGAATGGTGACTTGATCTTCAACCTCAGATGTTTTCCACACTTGGTTTTCCCGAAGCAGTTGGCTGACGAGAACTCTGAGCTCCTCTTGTCTTTGAGACAAGTCCTGGATGAGAGCCATCTGGCCCACCAGTTGTCCCATCACCTGGATCCTCAAAGTTTCCAAATCAAACTGTAGTTCCCCCAGCTGATCACTCTTGGCTTTGTTTGAAGTCTCCTGGACCAAGCCCTTTGTGAGGAGAGCTTTCACTTCTTCTTGCCCCAGTGACAGGTTCAAGAACATTTCCTGAAGCTGAGCATTTTGATCCTGGATGTCCTTGATAGTCCTCTCTAGAGCCATCTCTTACTGAAATAAACAGTAGGAGAATAAGGAAACCTGAAAAGGAAAAAACTGTCATGATGCAATGCATGATATGCGGATGCATGTTTTCAAGGATCTCTTGGGGTAAACACAAGAGAATGTTAGAGATTGAACTTCGATCTTTGATTGGAGAACTTTGCACCGGTGGATGTCTTTCCACAAGAATCAAGCTCACCATGTCAAGTGGGTCATAGCCCCTGATTCAAGTTGTTGCACTTGATCTTTGATGGCATTTGTTTAGAGGAGAAACCTCTTGCCCTTTGGTAGACGTCTGGTTCAATGTAACCCTGCATCAAAAGAACCCTCGAGATCCTTGAAATGGTTATTGAAAATGCTATGGTATGATGTCACGATGTTATGTACATGTATGCAAAAACAAGCAAGTGTATATACAGACAATCATATTCACACAAAGCAAACAAGTCCTTAGGTTTATGCATGCATGGGGTTTGTAGGTAAGTACCCTCTTGAAGTCAGTGGGCTCATCCTGTCCTAAAATAGAAACCGGGTTCTAAGGAGCTCAATATCATTGGATTGTTTTCTATGTTCATTGTTTTGGTTTAGCCACTTAACTGGCGACCAAAATATTCCAAGAAAACAACTCTCAATGAGTGTAGTATCGAGTATCTACCAACTTCAGACTGCACCAAAGTCGGCCATCTCACTACCCCTAAAAAGGCTAGGATGGTCAAGTAAGGTTCTAAGAGTTCGTTAGTGCTTCATGACATCACTCAGCGGCTCCGTACTCTCCTTGACTGAACTTAAGGGTTACCGGTACTCACAAATATGTCGCACTAACATAGCTTACTGCTTCAAACATGTCGGTATACCCCACACAGTTCCCTCACAGTTTTATTGCTATTTACCTAAAAAGGTGCCCCAAATACGGGTGTAGGATTTACAACAAACCCAAACAAGGATCCAAAAAGTAAAGCAATCAAGGCAATCAAAGCAAGAATGTAAAGGTGATCTAAACCCTAAGGTAACCCCACTTTTAAGTTTATCCCCAGCAGAGTCGCCAGTTCTATGATACGGTGGGAGAACTGACTTGAGTTTTGCGTTTGTTTTCGCACTTGTTCGATTTAGCAAGAGTCGCCACCGACTTTTTATTTTATCCTAAAGGAAAGGTTAAAAAGCACAGGAAAAACCTTTTGAGATGTTTCGTGGGTTCAGGGGGTAGATTATGAAAAGGGAAGGTATTAACACCCTTTTCATCCATGGTTATCCATGGGCTCTTAGTTACTTGTGTTTAGATCACTTGCCTTTGATTTTCAATTGCTTGAAATGATGGTGTGTGTGTGTGTTTTGAAATTTTTTTGAAAAAGATGCCTTGTCTAGGCAACCGTTGTAACAATTCTTTACTCGAATGTTTTACAAAGGTATGTGTCTTTTTGAAAAGATGTTTCAAAGTTTTTGAAGGTTGTTTTTGAAAGTTGTGTTGTGGAGTGGGTTTTGAAAAGTAGGCAAGTGCGTTTTGCAAGTTTGATCAAGTAACTAAGAGTTGTCTACCCCTAAATTTACTCAAAGATTTTTCTCATGTTTTAACCCTTTTAACAATTTTGTTCCACCATTGTATTTGGTGGGCAATCTTGTGTTAGGATGTTAACGGGACAGGCGCGGGTCATCGTACAGACCATGAATGCAATGGTGCCAAGTGTCTTTGGCAATTTTCTTGAAGGGACTATGATCATTTTGTTTAGGCAACTTTCGAAAGCGTCATCGAGGGACTATGATCATTTTAATTTGTTTTGCCAAAGAAACTCAACATGCAAGCATGACCCATTTTGGAAGGCAACAAGCGGGATTACCCTAGGGGTGTAAGTGTGAATTGTGTATTAATTATCATGCATTTATATTTGTATTAGGTTATCTAGCGGTTGATTTTATTTACATACAAACCCTAGGTCTAAACATGGTATAATTGAAAGTGATAAATTGCGGGAATTTAAAGTCTACGCTATCACAAATAAGTATCCGGGAATGGGGGTACAAATATTTACAAATAGGGATGAGACTTATTAGGATAGTAATGTCCAAATATATTTACAACCAAATCGAATCGCATTCTCAATATCAATGTATCAATGTATAAGAATAAAAGATAAGCAAATGTATCAAAAGTATATGTGTAAGTGTATATGATTATTTACAGGTGATGAAAAATAATGTTAACCTAATACAATATTAAGTAATTATTAAGTATTATTATCTTTTTGATTTTTTTGTTAATTAGGTACAAAACAAAAGATTTAATAAAAGAAAATGTTTTAAGAAATTCTATTTTTATGTATTAATGTTTATATTTTTATGCATGAAAAAGATTTAATTAAAGAGAAAAAAATGTTTTAAGTTTAAAAAAATTATTTAACTTCAAAATTCTATTCTTATATATTTTAATTATACTAGCTAAAGAAATAAAAAAGTAATTAAGAACATTATATATATATAAAAAAAAAGCTAATGTGTTATTTCATCTACAAAATTTAATTATGTTATAAAAAGAAAATAAAAGAGTATTGTTAATTAAAATTTAATGTAAAAAAAAGAAGTATGAGTTAGTTTGAAATAAAAAATGGCTAAAAGATTAACTGGGCCTTATGTTTGTCCTTGGCCCAAAAACAACACTTGAAAGAGAATCATAAGGGGGGTACGCCCACTGAGGGAGGGGTCAGGCGCTAGAAGTTTTAGTTGGGCTTAACATAATGATGGGGCAAGGCCCAACGCTTGAGACATGAATTTGTAAGGGTTTGAATTATTTGTTTCATATGGGAATTAGGGTTACGGGCTTGAGTTACAGAGGCGCCGTTCCTTCTTCGCTTCGTCTTCATCTTCTCATGCCAAGCTTTCTCTGAACAAAGACTCCGCCCCTGGCCACCAGGCGCCGCCGTCAGCTCCTTCTCCCTCCATGGATTGCTCAAGCAGTGACAAGCAAATGTAACATCTTCTCCTTCTTTGTGTCTTAGGGTTTTAAGCTTCATATCTTGCATGTTTTAATTTCGTTGTGTTCTGATTTTAAGTGTTGTTGTTGATTCTGTTTGAGGTGCCTGAAAGGAAAAAAGGAAGGGATACTACCTTTGACCTTGGAGACGGAGGAGAGGCGGACTTGGAGGCGCTTTGGGCGGCCAGGCGGAGGGAAATGTTTGATGTTGAGCTAGCTTGGAAATCTGGTACCTTGTATTTGTCTTTTATAGTTTGATGATGATGAAGGTCTGAAAACCTAACTCCCTTGCTTCTGTCTTCTCTTTTGTTTGCTTCTGTATGCTTGGTATGCTGCCTCTGATATGCTTGATATGCTGATTTTGAATATTGCTTTTGTTTTTTAGACCCTGTGATGAGCCTAGCTCTGAGGGCTTCGACTTTGAAAGGCTTGAGACAAGCTTGGATTTTAGGCTTTGGTTGGAAATTGCTGGTTTGAATAAGGCTTATGCAGGTTGAAGCTTTTTCTGGTTTGATGGTTGTTTGAAGTTTGTGGCTTGCTGTCTTGAAACAGGTTACAAGCTTATGTTTATGCAGGATGTTTAGGCTTTGTGGCTTGCTGTTTGTTTTTGCTTGACACAGGTTTGTCTGGTTTAGGCTTGGTGTATTCTGCTTGTTGTTGACATGGCTTAGAGGCTTGGAACTTTAGGCTTCAGGCTGGTTATGCAAGTTGGCATGTGTTTACTTGCTTGACAGTTTTGAGGCTCTTTGAAACTGTATAGGCTTTTTGGCTTGTATGTTTAGCTTGAGGGTTTGTTTTGAAACAGGTTGAGGGGCTTTTGTTTTGAGAATAGTTTGACAGGATTTGTATTGTTTGAGGCAGGTTGATGGTTTTCAAGCTTTGAGCTGGTTTGAGCTTTGTGTTATTTTGTTATGTATTTTGCCCCCTCTTTAACTGTGTTAAGATAACTTGTTTATATCTTTTTCTCAAGCCTAAGCCTGTAAGCCTTTTTCTCTTCTCTCTTCTCTCTCTCCAACAGAAAAGCATTTTTTTATTGCTTATACTGTACTATGCTCTGAAAAAGTCTGGCTGGAAAATGATGTTATTTGAATATTGCTTGCACTTGTATCTTTCCTCTGCATACTTCCCATTTTTCCTGCATATTGTTGACAACTTTTTGTACTTGTGGATAGCTTGATATCTTTTGGCAGCTTGTGGATAGTTTAGTTGACATTCAGTTTGCCTTTTGGACTTGGTTAGGCATTTTGGACTTTATAGTTTGTACATGCTGTTTGTTTTGAACTGTGTAGCTTGTTGACAATTTGAATTTATGCAGTATATTTGACAATTTGAGTTTGTGCAATATTGTAGCTTTGTGCATTTCATATTTTATTGCAAGCATATTTCTATCCCTCTTTGTGAACCGGGAGTAATCTCGTGATTTGCAGAGAGGGCAAATAAACTGATTCTGGCCAGTTACTTTTAATGATGAATTTTAAAATATCTTTCTTCCTTTATTTCTTAATTCATCTGCATTTGACTTTTTCTTTTCTTTTCTTGTTTTTGCAGATAAAATCAATTGAGCAAAGGAGCATCAGAGGATGAAGATTTAGAAAACTTAGGATATAGCTTTATTTTACCTTTAATTATTTGTAATAACATTATTTGTAAATACTGTAGATGTATTCAAATAACATTTGTACTTAATAATTAAAAGTAAATAAAAGTTTTATCCTTTTTTCTTCTTCAATTGTTTATTTAATTATTTATAATTCTTAAATTATAATAAATGGAAATAAATCCCAATTATTCTAACTTAGAATAAATAAACAATTAATAAACACTGTGGTCTTAGCATCAATCAATAATAAACCCGGCGTTTCAAATAGCCATAAGCATTGCACAGTCGAATCAAACAAACGTCCACATGTCCTTTTTTCACTGATTAAATCCAACACTGCAAACTCAAATCAAATGCCTCAACTCATATCCCAGAGTAAATTAAAAAGCACTGTAGAATTAATTCTTTCTGCGCGCACAAACCCTAGTTCTTGATTAAATGTCAGAGAAGCGCCTGCCTGATCAGAACCTGAGCCTACTCGACCAAACCCTAATAATTTGCTTGAAATGTTCCAGAGTCCATGAAAACCCTAAATTGGATAGACTGATAAGAAAAAGTCTGTTTGACTGATTCTTACGCCAATCTTAAAAAGTCAGGGAAAACCCGAAGCTGTGATTTCTTGTGGAAAAAGAGGAGGGCAAATTTTGGGGTACAACTGTTGCCCCTGTTCAATCTTCTTGAACCTGAAGAGTTAGATTGGCGAGCTTGCCTTTCGCGACTCGAGGGTAAAAGGAGATTGGACACTAGAGTGCCCAAAAAATTTGTACTCGGTCATGTGATGATAGAAGGAATGGGCTTACAGATGCCATTTGGTGATGGGCTTAAAGATGCCATCTAGGGATGTGACAGAACCTTGTCGGGGGATGGGCTTAGAGATGCCATCTGGAAATTGTTGGTAGGAGGATGGGCTTAAAGATGCCATCTGGAAATGTTTGTTGAACTGTATGTCATTGGTGAGTGGACGAGTATCAGAAAGGTATCCATGTTTTGGAACATCTCTTAACTGGGGTTATAAACAAGTGATAGATTGACATCCATGTTTGGAGAATCCGTAAACTGTTTTCAGGAGTTGGAGTTAAATAAGCAATAGAGCAGCATCCGTTGTTGGGAAGCGTCTGTGAACTGTTTTTAAAAGTTGAGTCTGAACAAGCGGTAGATTAACATCCGTTGTTGGGAGGAATCTGTAAACTGTTTTCAGAGGTTGAAGAATCTGAACAAGCGATAGGTTAACATCCGTTACTGGAGAACCCGTGAACTGTTTTCAGAAGTCTTGAAGTTGAATAAGGAACCGATGAAGGGTTTCCTGATGACGAGTCCGTGTAAAACTGCATCTGGATGAATCTGGAATAAGCATCAGAATGTCACCATGTCTGGGTCACATCTGAGCTATTTCTAGAAAAAATCTCGGAAGATGATGATCTTTGTCTATCGACTGATCTTTCCTGAAAAAGTAAAGAGTTAGTCGTATGTAATGTCATGATGCATGATGCAATGTATGTTATATCAATGTTTATGATATGAATGTGATGAATACGCATGTAAGCTGATGAGCTATCTTGCTGAGGATAGATAAATCCTGGATGGCAGGAGATAAAAGAATCTTGACTGCCGCCGGGGAAAGTAATTCCTTGACTGCTGCAGGGGGTTGCAAGAATCTCTTGATTGTTGAAAGTGAG
This sequence comes from Vicia faba, assembly GCA_948472305.1. Classification (NCBI taxonomy): domain Eukaryota; kingdom Viridiplantae; phylum Streptophyta; class Magnoliopsida; order Fabales; family Fabaceae; genus Vicia; species Vicia faba. The sequence goes on from OX451737.1 coordinate 1,482,674,309, forward strand.
AAGTCCTGGGACCGCTGTTGGGGAATCCAGAGCTTGGGTTGTATGCCAATCTACTGGGGATTCCTGTCTTGAGGATATCTTTGCTGGGGAATATCTGAATATCCCGTGAGGTGCTGAGAATGAGAGTCTTCATTCGGCTTGGGGATTGATAGTCGGAAGTTTTAGCTCCGTTGGGGATTGCAAGAATCTTTTGATTGCTGCAGGTATTGATCTGGAGTCTTGAAAATGTTGGTCGGGGAGATAGTTGTCCTGGCTGGTTTCAGGTATTGATCTCTGACCTGAGAAAGAAAGATAGTTTTCCTGGCTTGTTACAGGTGTTGATCTTCAATCTCTTCATGTAGATAATTTCCTGGCTTGTTACAGGTGTTAATCCACAATCAGTCGTCCATAGATATTTTCCTGGCTTGCTACAGGTATTAATCCGGAACTTAAGAAATGTTGGTCAAGGAGATATTGTCCTGGCTGGTTTCAGGTATTGATCTCTGACCTGAGAAAGAAAGATAGTTTTCCTGGCTTGTTACAGGTGTTGATCTTCAATCTCTTCATGTAGATAATTTTCTGGCTTGTTACAGGTGTTGATCCACAATCAGTCGTCCACAGATATTTTCCTGGCTTGATACAGGTATTAATCCGGAACTTAAGAAATACGCCACTTTGAGAATGAGAATCTTCATTCTGTTGGGAGTCAGAAATTGGGAGTATACCAATATTCTGAGGTGATGAGAATCTTCATGATGTTAACGGTCAGAAGCTAGGAGTATACCAATCTTCTGAGGTTTTAAGGATGAGAGTCTTCACTCTTGAGTGTCAGAAATTGGGAGTATACCAATCTTCTGAGTTGATGAGAATCTTCATGCTGTTAACAGTCAGAAACTGGGAGTATACCAATCTTCTGAGGTTTTAAGGATGAGAGTCTTCACTCTTGAGTGTCAGAAATTGGGAGTATACCAATCTTCTGAGTTGATGAGAATCTTCATGCTGTTAACGGTCAGAAACTGGGAGTATACCAATCTTCTGAGGTTTTAAGGATGAGAGTCTTCACTCTTGAGTGTCATAAATTGGGAGTTTACCAATCTTTTAAGTTGATGAGAATCTTCATGCTGTTAACGATCAGAAACTGGGAGTATACCAATCTTCTGAGGTTTTAAGGATGAGAATCTTCATTCTTGAGAGAAACAGATTTTTAGGAGCTTCAATTGTCCGTTATTCTGTTGGTGGTTGTAACTTCCAGCAGGTGATGAAGGAATTGTTGAACACTTTTGACATTCGAATGCCCCAAGTGATGGTGAAGGAGACTTGCCCCAAGTTCACTGAACTTTTGATAGATTTTGTTGAAATCTTGACTGGACTGCCCCAGGTTAACTGAACTTTGAAAGATCTGTTGAAACCTTGACTGGAATGCCCCAGGTTAACTGAACCTTGAAAGATTTGTTGAAACCTTGACTGGACTGCCCCAGGTTAATTGGATGGTGACATGTCATGCCCCTTGTTGATAAGAGATTTGTCGTTGGAAGTGTCATCCTTTTTGAAGTGATTTTGCTCACTGAGAGATCTTTCGTTCATCGGATATTCATTGTGTGAATTTCTCCGCTGTCAAACAAATAGCCAAATGCAAACAGTGATATTCAATGCAAAGTTTATGTCTGCCTTCGAAGTTTTGAAAAATGCGTTTTTTAGCATAAAACTTTTTATAAGACAAATTCAACACAAGATTTAGAGCAAAGCCTTACAGGAGTCAAGTATTGGCTTCTTGTTGGTTAGATGGTTCTTATCCCTAGCTTTTACCTTATGCTTTAGGATAGTCTCTTCATCTCCTCCCATCTTCTTTAATTTCAAAAATATTCTCCCTCCTTTTAAAAACTCTTCTTATTTCTAAACTTGAAACACTTTCATAATAAACTTGGACTTAGGTCCATGCATTTTCAAAACATTTTCATAAATAAATTTCAATCAATTTAATAATACCTTGACATTTTTTGTGAGAAGACTAAAAGTCAATCAATCTCATTTCAAACCATTTTTGCCACTTTGGCTTTTTATTTTAAAACTTTTCTTAAAAGACTAGACTCTTGTCAATCCTTGTAGTGATGCAAACAACTATACTTCTACAATATGTAGTAAAGAGAGATATTTTCCACTTGGGTGTTGAGTGAGGCATTGTTGATTTTAAAATCCAAGTCATATCCTCCAGTTTGAGATGATGCAAATTCTCTTTTCTCATGATTGAGGGTAGTAAGTATGTTTTCCACACGGGCAATGACGATGATGTCTTATCTCATAAAATTAACCAACACACTTGTGTTTCAAATTTTTAAAAGAGGAACTACATGTACTCTGATCCCCTATTGCACGAAAGGTGGTACGTAGGCACTAAAGGTTCGCAACCGCGGCGGGTGCAAAAATCATAAAAATATTTCTTTTCTCACCTCCACCATCCATTTTATATATAACACATTTTTATAGCCAAAATATACAGATATTTCAAAGAGGTTCCTGCGGAGTACCGTAGATGTTTAGGGTTCTAATACCTTCCCTTTGCATAACCAACCCTCTTACCTTGAATATTTCCCCCTTTTTTGGGTTATTCACTCTTTTTCCATTCTTTTGGAAACAATAAAGCACAGTGGCGTTTTTTATTTTGATTTGTATAAAGTATAGTCAATCCAATGGCTTAGTCTTGAATATTTCTACCGCTACAGAAAAATGGCGACTTCACTGGGGACAGATTGACCTCTTGCTGGTCCATCCCTAAGTGGGTTGAGCCTATCTTTGTTTATATCTGTATATGTGTTATTGTGTTTATGTGTTATATTTTGTATATATGTTTGTCTGGATTTTCCTGGTTTACAGGGTGCTTGGTGATTACTCATAAGTCCTATACCCGGACTTGGGAAAACTTTAAGATAGGACGGGCGGTATAGTCATGTTAACTTTGAGGGAGTAATCCCAAAAAAGGAGGCATAAGATCCTCCACTCAGTGGAGGCCCCTTTGACTGTAGTATCGTTTACCGAGTAATCGGGAAGACGTACTGCTTTCGACCTGGGAGCCTGCTGAAGCTTAGGACCGTAGATTACCTAACCCATCTTAGACTTTTAGGTGTAGTGCGGAAGCTATGACAGAGTAATCCGGAAATAGTTGTCACACAATACTACAATCAAATGAATCTTTCTTGAGAATATTAATAATTAACGAGTTAATTGGGAAGTTAGTAATATCTGAAGGAAGGATGTAGACACTGGGAACCTCTTAGAAACTTGTTCGGCAGGTGATAACTTTTTAGTGCGGTATAGCTAGCTCAAGAGTTAGACAGACAAGCCATCTCCTAAGACAGTCAACCCCAAATTAGGGTTTTGTGTTGCATCAATATCTTTGAATCCAAATTAACTCAAGTTCTCCCCAATGTCCTAATATGTTATCAAGATCATCCATGCCAAATTTCAAGCCTTGCAGAGGAAGTTTGCTCAGTCAATTGCTCAAAGGGTCCAAAAATCGACTGTGCTAGGGCAAAAGTCAACTGTGACCTATAAACAGTCAAACTTCAAAAAAAAATTTCAAAATTTTCATTTTGAAGGATATTTCATCATTTTATCAAGGGTTGATCATGATTCATCAAGGATTGCTCAAAATTCATCAAGACTCAAAAGTTGCTAAATTAGGGTTTTGTAGGAAAAGTCAATTCAACTTTGACCAAGCATAACTTTCTCATAATTTATGATAAATGACCCATCCAAAGCTCATTTTTAATAGGATGAAATTTCCTACAATCCATCTTCATACTCTAAGATCAATAAATTCACTCACAAGAAGTTATAAATTTGGACATTATAGGTCATTTTTGAAAGTCAACAAAAACACCTCTTTTGCCAAAGCTTATAACTTGAGCATGGAATATCAAAATGAGATGAGACCAAAAGGGTTGGTTAGAGGATATCTAAAGATTTCTAAAAAGTCCAAGAACACCTCCAAAAGTTCAAATTTGAAGAAGTTTTGCATTATTGAAGTTGGGCATTTTTTGCAAAATTGCCAAAAGTCAACTATCCCTAAAACTTCAAATTTTGTCAAAAGGGCCCATTCTTTTCCACTTGATTTGAGCTTGCATCATTGCCCGCATGTCATAGCTTCAGCCATGAGCTCATATTTCATTTTTATTATTTTATTTGATTTTTTATTGAATTTATTTATTTTAAATCAAATTAAATCATTTAAAATCCAAAACTTTGATTACATGAGATCTTTTGGCTATTTCAGGTTGTAATTATCACCATTATCATCATCAAACTCGAATCATACAATATCATGTGCAAAAAGATTGATTTTTGATAAATTTGGCAAGTGGTAAAGAGGAGATCAAATCAAATCCCAAGGCATTGATTTAGAGAGATTCAGTCCATAATTTCTACCCTAATGAAAAGCATGATACATAAGGAAGCCAAGGCAATCGAAAAAAGGGTTGGAAAGTGCAAGCATAGGCAGAACAGAAATTGGAAAAAGTCACCAAAAGCTTGAATTCAAAATCATAGCTAGAGGCGTTTTCAGAAGCCAAAGCCTATCCCAATCGTTTCCTGGGTGTCCACTCAATCTTCCTGGATCAAAAGCAAGCTTGCTCATACGCCCAAACGCGCTGCAAGTCCCTCGTTACCTAGCTCTGTTCTTGGATTCTATTTGGCTCATTCTTGCATCATTTGAACAAACTAACTACATATTTGTGATCCTCTCAACATTTCCAAGCTTTTGGCTTTATTTAATTACGTTTACATGACCTGTATTCCAAAACACCATAGCTAGGGTTACGTTTTTGTTTTTAGGGATTCTTGTTTCAGGTGAAATTGGTCTATATAATGGGCATGGTTACACTCAGGAGAAGGAGACGAACACAACCATGCCCTTGAAGGTCATTCTTATTTCCTGGAATTGATTTTTGGATCGAGCTGCGTTTTTAGCTGCAGATTCAAATCTGCAGGTAAAATTACAGTAGAGAAAGGACAGGGATGAAGAGCTGGTGTTCACCCATTGGCCCGTTCAAATGTAAGCGTTGTTTTGTTTTATCATTATTATTTTGTATATTTTTAACAAACAAAGCAAAATAGTGTAGTGGCAAGGCAAGCGAGGCATCATCCATCAGGACCTGGGATCGAATCCCAAGTCTCCCACTTTCTATTTGATTTTGTATTTCAGGTGATCAAGTGCGTATCCAAGCATGCAACATACCATACACCACCAAGAATCCAATGGCCAGATGGCCAAAGGCCAAATCTGGTGGCCAAGATCTGAAGGTCCACCATGGAGCCAAGTCAGTGCACAAGCACCTGATCTGCAAAGTCAACGAAGGGCCAACACAATTGGGCTTCAGATTGTTATCTACACCACTAAAATTAGGCCCAAACCCCTTTCTTTTCTATTTTATTTATTTAGTTTTATTAATTGTTTTTATTGTTTTATTTAAAATTCTAACCAATCAAAAAAATTCTTTTCTTTATAAAATTAAAACCACAAAAATATTTTCTTTATCAAATCAAATTTTTATTTTTATTTCATTAATAAACACTAATTAAATTAACTTAGGTTTTAATTAGAATAACTTTAACATATTTTTGTAAATAATAAAAATTAAATTAGATTTAATTAAGTTTTTACTAATTCAATTAATTTTATTTTTCTTTCTTAAAATAACAATAAAACCAAAACTAATTTATTTTTATTGATTAATTTATTTGTTAATTTAGTAATTAATTTAGGTTAATCTCTTTCTTAAAATAAAATAAAAACAAAAAAAGATCTTTTCTTTAACAAAAAGGGTCAAAACCCTAATCTTGAACTCGATTTAATTTCCCACACGTGATTTATTTATTTTATCCAATAATGTACTTGCTCTCGGTTTGTAATAGTTAAATATGACTTTTATTATTTTTTGTCGCTTTATTTATTTTTAAAGGGTTTGTCTTTGGCGATGTAAATACCCGATGTCATGTAATTTAAATTCCGCATTTTATTTCCCACAAAATATAACTGTTAGATGTTTGATAATAGGATGGCATGACAAGACTGAATGTGCTAACCTAAAATCAACTTAGGTCACCCTTAACATGTACAAAGATAAAAATAACTGAAAACAACACACTCGCACATGCGCACTCCTAGGGTACACCCCACTTGGTTGCCTTTGTACACGGTCATTAAGTATAGGTTGTTTTAGAGGTCGTCCTCTTGTCTAAAAATATCGTAGTCGCCTCGAAATGGTTGCCTCGGATATTGTTGCCTCAAACAAATGATATAAGACATTAGGGTTACCGCTAAGGCGCCCTAACATTGCTTTAGTGACCGCACGTCCCTCATTCGAATTGACCCTCAAACTCCAACGACGGTGCTACCTACTCATCAATAGTAGGATAGCATTGTCTAAAGGAAGATAGCATAGAACGATTCCTTTTTCGAGTAGGTAGATGGTTCTTAGATACTTGCTCTTTTAAAAACAAAAACTTTTCACACTTACACTTTTCGAACAAAGTTTTCAAAAACACTTCATACACTCTTGAGGACAGAAGCAAGAGTTAAATCGAAGTTTTCAAAAACTTTTCCAAACCCACAAGCACAAAGAAAGCAAATTTTGAAAACAATATGAGCAAGTACCTAAGAGCCCGTGGATAACCACTGATAGAAAGGGTGCTAACACCTTCCCTTTCTATAATCTACCCCCCGAACCCGAGAAATATCTCGAAAAAGGAATTTTTCTGTGCTTTTTTCCTTTCCTTGTTGGATAAAATAAAAGTAGGTGGCAAATCTTGCTTACCGCGACATTTTGCGAAAACAAAACGCAAAATGCAAACCAGCATTCCAAAAAAAAAATAGTCAGTTCTTCCCACCGTATCACAGAACTGGCGACTCTGCTGAGGAACGCTTATAAGTGGGGTGTACGTTAGGAATAGTTCATAATGTTTTCAATTGCTTGACTTGTATGCTTTATCTTTGTGGGTTGAATCAGAGTTACTATAGATCCTAACCCGGATCTGGGGGATACCCTTTTGGTAAGTAGCAATAAACTGTGAGGGAACTGTACGGTATAGACCGATACAGTTAAAGTAGTAGCTACGTTGGTGTGGCACTTTAGTATGTACTGATATCCGTTGTGGCGCAACAAGGAGAATATGGGTCAGCTAAGGGGTCATTAAGCACCAATTGACCTTAGAACCTTTAATTGACCAACTTGGCCATAGAACAGTAGCAGTATGCTACACTCATTGAGACTAAACTCTCGCGATGATTCTGGCCGCAAGAAAAGGTTGCTAAACTGGAATTATGATCGATCATGGGTAGTCAGTGATATTGAGATCCTCTAGAACCCGATTAATATTTTTAGGACAGGTTTAAACCAACTAAACTGAAAGAGGGTAATACCTATACTCCTTGTCAGCCTGAAATCTAAGGGCTACCTGTGTGACTTGTTTTACTTTACCATGTTTGCTGTTTCTGGATACTTGTGGTGTGTTTCTATCATAACATAATGCATCATGACATTGCATGCATCTTGCATCAAGACTAACCTATTTCAAAGACAGGAGGGATTCATCTTTGTTCTGTTTTGTAGGTCATGGCACCCATGCGTAGAAACACTATTCGGATCAATTTTGTCCAGATTCCCACTCACCTTAAGGAATTGGTTGCAAAGGTTTCAGATACTACCTCCTTTATCAGAAGACATGGGAATCTTCTTGGCTTAGTCACCTCCAACATGGATGAACAGATGATGAGTGTCTTAGTCCAGTTCTTTGATCCACTCTACCATTGCTTTACTTTTCTAGACTACCAGTTGGTCCCTACCTTGGAAGAGTTCTCTGATCTACTTGGTATCTCTATTCTGGAGCAGACCCCATTCACAGGTTGGGAGAAGATCCTTAGGCCGGAAGAAATCGCTTCAGCCCTCCATCTGACAAAGGCTGAGGTAATATCAAACTGGGAGACTAGAAGTGGGACAAAAGGCTTCTTGGCTAAGTTCTTGGTTGATCGGGCTAATCAGTTCTGGGATAGTCTAGACTTTCAGGCATTTGAAGATATTTGGCTCTTCTCATATATGGTTTGGTTTTGTTTCCTAACTCAAATTCTTTCGTCGACGTGAATGCATTGAAGATTTTCATATCCCGTAATCATGTGCCCACTCTCTTGGGTGACATTCTGCACTCTCTTTATCCCCGTACTACTCGGAAACGGGGAACCCTTATGAGTTGTGCACCATCGATGGCGAGGTGGTTTATTTCTCACCTCCCCAAATCAGTTTTAAAGAACAAGGAAGGCATGGGTTGGGCCTACAGGATTATGTCTCTCTCTCACAATGACATCATCTGGAGTACTAAGGACATGGAAGAAGTGGCTATTATTGATCGCTGTGGGGAATACCCCAATGTTCCACTACTTGGAGTTCGAGGAGGGATCACCTATAATCCTTGTCTGGTCTTACGTCAGTTTGGGCGTGCTAGGAGGGAAGGACTTCATGAGTTACTAATGCCAAGTATTGTCTTTGACTTCCAAGGGGATAGTGACGAGCAACGCAGCAGAGTCATACGAGCTTGGGATAGAGTACACAAGTTTGATCCACACGAGCTTGGGATAGAGTACACAGGTCTGATCCACACGAGCTGGGTGCAAAGAATTCTCTACCAATGGAACCATATCTCCGATGGGTTCGTATCCGTGCCCAAAAGATGGGAATGCCCTACGAAGCCGTCTTGCCTATAATTGTTGAAGTTGCTGATGAAGAAGGGGTTCCTCTTACCATCCTCCACCCTTACATGCCTACTGACATTGGGGCATTAAAGAGATTATGGATGCAGTTGAGAGAAGAGCGAGATACTTACAGAGAAAAGTATCACGAGCAAGAGCAGAAGATTCAGAAGTTGACTAGGCAGCTGGAGAACGAGTGGATCCTCAATGACTATGTCCGCACCGACAAGAAACGACCATGGGAGCACTGATTGTCTTTTTTATTATTTCTAGTTTTGATTTACTTTTCAGTTTTTCTTTCTTGTAACGCCTTAAAGGCATCTGTTGAACAATTGAATTTCAAGTTTATCTAAAAGTGTGTTTCATTGTGGTTTACGAATTTGAATCCCTAAAGTCTTTGAAATCATATCATGCGCATATCATTCCCATGCACCTCATAACAGGTGTCCTTACAGGTTTCTCATCCTCTTCGCTGTTTATTTCAGCATCATTGTCTTCTGAAACATCAACTGAACAAGCAATCAAGGCTCTGCAGGCTCAAAACGCCCAGTTCCAGGAATTGTTCATGAGTTTGGCTAAGGGCCAGCAAGATCTGAAGACCCTTATCTTGAAAGAGAAGAAGAAGAAGAAGAAGAAGAAGACGATCCTATTTAATATGGGTTGCAGATTCAGAAACGACTTGCGAGAAGAGGTTGATTTGACCCCCTCATCGGGAGGGAAAGATAATCAGGAAGAAAGGGAGGCTCCTAGCCCCGTGGTTTCAGACAACAAGACCGACTTTGACGAAGACCAGTATCCTCCAGCTGAGGATAGGTATAAACAACTGGAAGACCGATTGAGCGCGATGGAAGTTCAGAAGGTGCCTGGTCTGGACTTTGGTGATCTGGGTCTATCATCTGGGGTGGTAATTCCCCACAAGTTTAAAGCACCAGCCTTTGCTAAGTACGACGGGGTTTCTTGTCCAAAACTGCATCTCCGTTCGTATGTTAGAAAGATTCAACCATACACCGCTGACAAGAATCTCTGGATCCACTTCTTTCAAGACAGTCTCTCAGGGACTCAGCTTGATTGGTTTTACCAGCTAGAAGGAGCCAGTATCCGTAATTGGGAAGATTTGGCCGCTGCTTTCTACAAACAGTACCAATACAATTCCGGTCTCGCTCCCACGCATACCCAACTCCAGGGTATGTCAATGGGTGCAGGCGAAGGTTTCAAAGATTATGCTCAGAAGTGGAGGGACCTTACTGGAAGAGTTCAACCTCCCTTGGCTGATAGGGAACTAGTTGATATGTTTCTGGGGACCCTGTCTGGTCCGTATTTTAACCATCTGATTGGAAGTTCTTCGTCCGGGTTCACAGAGCTGATCATGACTGGGGAAAGGATTGAGGCTGGTATCAAATCCGGTAAAATACAGAAGGGTGCTTCATCAGGCACCGAGAAGAAGCCTTTTAAGAAGGAGTCCAGTGCTATTTACAATTCAAAAAGTCAGAATAGACCTGAACGCCGCCAAGCTGTTAATGTGGTTGTTATATAAAGACCTGTTGTTTCCCCTCAGCGCAACAATCAGCCAAGGGCCGAGAGGCCGCGAAGACAATTCACTCATCTCAACATGACTTTATCCTAAATTCTACCGCAGTTATTGAAAACCAACTTGGTGATTCTAAAGGAGGCCCAAAGACCCCCAACACTGCATCACCCATGTATAATCCGAATGCCCGTTGTGCTTTCCACTATGGTAGCCCGGGGCATGACACAGATAACTGTTGGGTCTTAAAGAACAAAGTACAGGACTTGATTTATGCGAAGGAGATTGAGTTCAAAGCACCTGAAAGAACTAATGTTGTGAATGCTCCTATGCCCAAGCATGGAGTGAACGCTATAGATGAAGACTCGTTTGTGGTTTCTGTGAAAGACATTGTTACTCCATTGATGACTGTGAAGAAGAACCTTCTGTTAGCCAGTTTATTTCCGGGTTGTGATGAAGATTTCCGTATGTGTTCTGTCCTACCTACTGGTTGCCATCTTTTGAAGTCAGGTGTCCAACGCCTGATGGATAATAAAGAAATTATGTTTGAGAAGACTCTTGTTCCTTTGGTTCCTACTGAAGAAGTTGCTATAATCACCATTTTCGACAATTCTTCTAAGGGTTCCTCGAGAAATCTTGTTAGAATTACATCTGTTCCAAGAATCGCACCATTGATCATCACTATTCCTGGGCCTATCCCCTATATATCCAATAAAGCTGTCCCTTAGCATTACGGGGCTGACGTGTATTATCACAGAGTTAAGCAAGATTTGGACGTTGATACTGACGTCAGCAATATTGTTGGACCTGCCAAAGTCACCTGCAGTGGAAGACCTTTCTCCCCTGAGATCTCTCCACCAACCGTTCGGAAGCCTGTTGTTATTACACCTGCCAGTGCACCTGCTACTGTCCCTGTTCAAGTTCCAATTCTTACCCCTGTTACCGAGTCATCTGACACTCGGGGCAAAGGGATCACCGGTGAGCCTGCCCAGACGGAGGCACCGAAGAAGATTACTGTTGAAGCCTCTAGACAAGAGATGGAGGAGATTTTGAAGATCATCAAAAAGAGCGACTATAATGTAGTCGAGCAGATGGGGCAAACCCCATCCAAAATCTCTATGTTATCCCTGTTGCTATGCTTAGAGGCCCATGCCAAGGCTCTGTTTGCTTTCCTGAAGACTACACACGTACCACAAGAGACATCAGTTGATCAGTTTAAAGATTACGTGGCTAGTCTGACTGCTGATAATGGGTTGGGTTTCTCTGATGCTGACTTGACTGTTAAGGGGAAGAATCACAACAATGCCCTGTATGTCTCCATTGAATGTAAGGGCACTACTCTTGCTCACGTATTGGTAGATACTAGATCCTCGTTGAATGTGTTACCCAAGAAAGCTCTAGACCGATTAGACTGTGAAGGGTTGGAGTTGAAACCAAGCAACATTGTGGTCAGGACCTTTGATGGGTCCAAGAGAATGGTACACGGAGAAGTGGATATTCCAATTAAGGTTGGTTCTCAGGTCTTCTCATCTACATTCTATGTGATGGACATTCGGCCATCTTATTCATGTTTGCTGGGTCGCCCGTGGATCCACAAAGTTGGGGCAGTAACCTCAACGCTCCACCAGAAGCTAAAGTACCCAGTGAAAGGGAAAATTGTGACAATACAAGGAGAGGAGGAGTACATGGTGAGCCACCTCAACTCTTTCTGATATGTAGAGATGGATGGGGAGTTCATTGAGACCCTGTTTCAACATTTTGAAGAGGTTCCCCAGACTTTGGCATCAACTGAAACTGTTGTTGAAGATCCTCCAATGGAGATGGCTTCCTTCAAGGATGCCCGGGATGTTGTTGAGAAAGGTGGGTGTGCAAATTGGGGCCAACTCCCTAATTTTGCACATAAGACTAACAAGTTTGGTTTGGGTTATACTGCAGAAGCTCAAAAGGTTGTTCGGAATGCACGGATCGGAAGACCTCCCCTGTTCATCAGCAATTCAGGAGTGAATGCCATTGAAGACGATGTTGAAGAGTCTGAGTTCGACATTTGGATCTACCCGACTGCCGATGATGGATTAAGCAACTGGACAACAAAGGACTTCATCCCAATTTCTTTTGTTACCCAGTAATGAGACTTTTGTTTTGTATTCGTAACAGACAATGTTTTAAACTTTATGGCCCGGTGTCTTACCCGGGGCACCATGGCTTTGTTTGTGAGGGCTTTATGTGTGTCATCTACATATATCATTAATAAAAGCATTTGATGTTTCTTGCATTTTAAATTTTGCGCTCCTTGTTTTTCTTTTATTATATATTGCAAAACAACTATTTTACACACAATCACATATACAGGTCTACATCCACTCCGGATCCCACTGATAACGGCTCTGCTACTGCCAGTTATGACTTTGAAAGTCCGATCAACTTAGCCGAAGACGAAGGTGAAGATGATTGTGAAGTGCCTGGTGAACTTGCTAGACTACTACTTCAGGAAGAGAGGGCCATACAGCCGCATGAAGAGCCAGTGGAATCAGTGAATCTGGGTACAGAAGTAGACAAGAAAGAGGTCAAGATCGGTGCAAATCTGGAAGCTAGTGTTAAACAACGGTTGATTCAGATGCTGCATGATTATGTTGAGATCTTTGCCTGGTCTTATGAAGACATGCCTGGGTTGGATACCGATATCGTGGTTCACCACCTGCCTACCAAGGAAGACTGTCCTCCAGTGAAACAGAAGGTTCGCCGAATGCGCCCAGAGATGTCTGATAAAATCAAGGTTGAAGTTATGAAACAGTTTGACGCCGGTTTTCTAGCAGTTACTTCTTACCCACAATGGGTTGCCAATGTGGTTCTAGTGCCGAAGAAGGATGGCAAGGTTCGAATGTGTGTTAAATATAGGGATCTGAACAGGGCGAGCCCCAAGGATGATTTCCCTCTACCTCATATCGATGTTCTGGTTGACAACACCGCACATCATAAGGTTTTCTCCTTTATGGATGGTTTCTCAGGTTATAATCAGATCAAAATGGCTCCCGAATACATGGAGAAGACAACCTTTGTTACTCAATGGGGTACCTTTTTCTACACAGTCATGCCTTTTGGATTGAAAAATGCTGGGGCAACATATCAGCGCGCCATGGTCGCCTTGTTCCATGACATGATCCATCATGAGATTGAGGTATACGTTGACGACATGATTGCAAGATCCCAGACTGAGTAAGAACACCTTGACCACCTTTAGAAGTTATTTGACAGGTTAAAATTGTACAAGATGAGGTTAAACCCGAACAAGTGCACCTTCGGGGTGAGGTCCGGTAAACTGCTGGGTTTCATCGTAAGCAACAAAGGAATTCAAGTGGATCCTGCAAAGGTGAAGGCTATACAGGAAATGCCAGCTCCCCGAACGGAAAAAGAAGTCAGAGGCTTTCTGGGACGCTTGAACTATATTGCCCGATTCATCTCACACGTGACTGCTACTTGTGAGCCAATCTTCAAGCTACTGAAGAAAGATCAAGTGGTAAGATGGAATGATGAATGTCAGGCCGCTTTCGAAAAGATTAAAGAGTATCTCCAAGAGCCATCCATTCTGATGCCTCCAGTTGAAGGGAGACCTTTGATCTTATACTTGACAGTACTCGAAAACTCAATGGGGTTTGTGCTGGGTCAGCATGACGAGTCTGGCCGAAAAGAGCATGCTATTTATTACCTTAGAAAAAAGTTTACGGACTGTGAGACCCGATACTCGTTGCTTGAGAAAAATTGCTGCACTTTGGCATGGGCTGCTCACCGGCTGAGACAGTATATGCTGACTCACAATACTCTATTGATATCAAAGATGGATCCAATCAAGTATATCTTCGAGAAGCCTGCCTTATCCGGAAGAATAGCAAGATGGCAGATGATATTGACTGAGTATGACATCCAATACACAACCCAGAAAGCAATCAAGGGAAGTGTGTTGGAAGATCATCTGGCACATCAAGCAGTGGATGATTACCAGTATATGAACTTTGAATTCCCGGATGAGAATATCATGTTAGTAACTGACTGTGAGACACCTGGACCGGATGAAGGACCTGAGGAAGGATCCTGGTGGTCTATGTACTTTGATGGAGCTTCAAACGCTTTGGGTAATGGCATTGGCGTCGTGATCATATCTCCTAAAGGCTCTCATACTCTATTTACCGCCCGACTATGATTCAACTGCACCAACAATATGGCGGAGTATGAAGCGTGCATTATGGTTCTTCGAGCATCAATTGACCTAAGGATTAAGTTTCTAAGTGTGTTCGGAGATTTCTCTCTCGTGATCAGTTAGATCAAAGGCGAGTGGGATACGAAACACCCGAATCTTATTCCTTACAAGGAGTATGTATTGACATTGCTTCCCCATTTCGAGGAGATAACCTTTGAACACTTCCCTAGAGAGGAGAATCAGTTGGCGGACGCGCTAGCTATGATGTGTTCTATGTTCAAATTTAATTGGGACAACGAGGCTCCCCGGATTATCATTGAAAGGTTGGACGAACCTGCACATTGCTGTGACATTGAGACTGAAGAGGTAACATAAAAGCCCTGGTTTCATGAGGTGAAGAGGTATCTTGAAACTCAGGAGTACCCCGAGGGTGCATCTGTTAACGACAAGAAGTTTTTGAGTAGGTTCGTGACAAAGTTCTTCATCAGCAATGGTATCCTTTACAAGCGTAACCATGATTCAACCTTACTACGATGTGTGGACAAGAACGAAGCAGAAAGGATCATCACAAAGTTACACGAAGGTACTTTCGGAACTCACTCCAGTGGACACACCATGGCAAAAAAAATCCTTCGGGCAGGATACTATTGGTCCACAATGGAAGCCGACTGTTATCAGCATTCTCGGACCTGTCACAAATGCCAAGTCTATGTTGATAAGGTGCACATACCTCCAGTACCTCTGAATGTCTTGACAGCACCTTGGCCTTTTGCAATGTGGGGCATTTACATGATCGGCGAGATCAGACCTACAACGTCCAACGGGCATCGTTTCATCCTGGTAGCTATTGATTACTTTACGAAGTGGGTCGAAGCAACTTCCTTTGCTACCGTAACTAAGAACATCGTGGCACGTTTCATTCGGCACAATCTGATTTGTCGATATGGTGTACCCGAGAGGATCATTACAGACAATGGTACAAATATCAACAATAAGATGATCACTGAGCTCTGCAAGCAGTTCAAGATACATCATCACAACTCTTCTCCCTATCGGCCGAAGATGAATGAGGCTGTTGAAGCGGCGAATAAGAACATTAAGAAGATTGTGCAGAAGATGACGGTGACATACAAAGACTGGCACGAGATGTTACCATTAGCTCTTCATGGATACCTCACCTCAGTGCGGACGTCAACAGGGGCAACACCCAATTCCTTGGTATATGGCATGGAGGCAGTCTTGCCCATTGAAGTTCAGATACCCTCTCTTCAAATTATGAAGGATGCAGGTTTGAGCGAAGATGACTGGATCCAGACCCGACTTGATTAGTTGAACTTAATCGACGAAAAGAGACTTACTACTATTTGTCATGGTCAAACGTATCAAAAGCAGATGATCAAGGCATTTAACAAGAAAGTTAGACGACAAGAGTATCAAGTTGGGGATAGGTGATCAAGCGCATCATCCTACCTCAAGGTGATCCCAGGGGCAGATGGACCCCTACTTACGAAGGGCCATTTGTGGTTAAGAACATTTTCTCGGGAGGAGCTATGATTCTAACTACCATGGATGGTGACGACCTTCCTCACCCCGTCAATGCAGACATAGTGAAAAAATACTACGCATAATCAAAGACCCTCTAGGTCGACTGGCCTAGGAAAAAATAAGGGCTTCCCGGCGAACCAAAAGGGTTCGGGCAAAAATAAGGGATGAAAATGAAAAAAAATTGTACACCCGGCAAGTTGAAAACCTGAAAAGGCAGATTGGGCAAAAAAGGGTATCCCGGTGGACTGAAAACCCGCAAGGGCGGTCCAGGAAAAAATTAGGGATCAAAGCGTAACACTATGTCTAATTGGATCACCTTGCAACCAGACTTCAGTATCGACTATCAAGCTCGGACGGCACTAATCAATCTGATCTACCTTCAACCAAGTAGCAAAGTGATGAGATGCTCGAGAACATAAAGGCAATAGCAGAGTTGGAACCCAGTGGGATTATTCACATAGCTGTTTTGTTTAGTTTTTCACAAATGGTGTAAATTCTATTGTTCGGCGGCGTTCTCTTACTAGGACGTCAACCTTTTGTACAAAGACGCCTATTTACAAGCCAAACTTCAAAATCAATACAATTCATTTTCAGAAAAAAATCCAAACTATTTTTCCTTTATCTGTTTTGTTTTGCAAAGAACGTCCAATATTCATTTTTGATATATGCATTTGACATTAATTGCTGCTCATAAATATTTACATACGAAACAAAAAAACGATTACTGGTAATGTTAGAAACAGGGGTAATGAGAAATGTCCAAACTGTATCGTTATTCTATCCACCAGGTACAAAGGTAGATTCAGATGAAGAATATGGCTAAGGCACTTTCACTCCCCGCAGAGTAAGAAAAGACAGTAATGACAGCTCTCCCCAGCTGAGACTTACAACTGTAAATGAATCGGTAATATTCTCCCCAAGCAGAGTTTATCTACCATCAGCACCGAAAAGGCTTAATATCCCCGAAAGTCTTAATATTACCCAATGGAGTATAAGAACATTCCCCGGCAGAATACAAGATGTCCCCAGTGGAGTCTGAAATTTTCCCAACGCAGTCTGAAAAAAGCTTCCCCAGTATCTGGAGAGTCATCCCCAGTAAACTTTGGAAGATTGTCCCCAGCAAGTTCAAAGGATTATCCCCATAAGAGTCTAAAAGGTTATCCCCAGTGAAGTCGCAACCGAAAGATCATCCCCAACGGAGTTCTTTCCTTTCACAAACAAGAAGTCCATCCCGAACATGATTCAACATCACCAGCAACGATAATTCATCCCCAGCGGAATTTATCAGCAGGAATCCTCAACAGAACATCTCTTCTCCACAGAGTAATCTCCTCATCAAGTTTATTCCCCAACAAAGTTATCCTCTCCTTCAGGTTTATTCTCGCAATCATCTTCCTTCGCCATCCCCAGCGGAAACGAATAATTCAACTCTTTTCTCCAGCAGCTATCCGGGATTTATTTTCCCCAGCTAAAACATTAGATTTCCATACATCATGACACATGCATATACGCATCATACAACACAATCTCATTTATTTTGAGAGCATTATTGCTTGATATATATCATGCATTGCATATGACTGACCTTTACCTTTCAGGAAAGATGCAGTTAAGTTCTCAACTATGTCGAACTACTGACCGGTTCTTAAATCTCAACTGAATTAGTCTCGGTTGAATTACAGATAAGGTTCTAAGTATCGACAATTTTCCTCTGTTGTAGTGTGGACGAGCTCTTAAATCTCAACAAAATTATTCTCCGTTGAAGTACAGAAAGTTCCTAGATCTCGATGAAGATGTTTCCCTCAGTCGAAGTACTGACCGATTCTTAAATCTCAACTGAATTAGTCTTGGTTGAATTAAAGATAAGGTTCTAAATCTCGGCAATTTTCCTCCGTCGTAGTGTGGATGATTTCTTAAATCTCAACAGAATTATCCCCTGTTGAAGTACAGATAATTCCTAGAACTCGATGAAGATGTTTCCCTCAGTCGAAGCACTGACCGGTTCTTAAATCTCAACTGAATTAGTCTCGGTTGAATTACAGATAAGGTTCTAAATCTCGGCAATTCTCCTCAGTCGAAGTACTGACCGGTTCTTAAATCTTAACTGAATTAGTCTCGGTTGAATTACAGATAAGGTTCTAAATCTCGACAGATTTCCCTCAGCCGAACTACTGACTGGTTCTTAAATCTCAACTGAATTAGTCTCGGTTGAATTACAGATAAGGTTCTAAATCTCAGCAATTTTCCTCCGTCGAAGTGTGGAAAAGTTCTTAAATCTCAACAGAATTATCCTCCGTTGAAGTACAGACAGTTCCTAGATCTCGATGAAGATGTTTCCCTCAGTCGAAGTACTGACCGGTTCTTAAATCTCAACTAAATTAGTCTCGGTTGAATTACAGATAAGGTTCTAAATCTCGACAATTTTCCTCCGTCGAAGTGTGAACAAGTTCTTAAAATCTCAACAAAATTATTCTCGGTTGAAGTACAGACAGTCCTAGATCTCGATGAAGATGTTTCCTTTAGTCGAAGTACTGACCGGTTCTTAAATCTCAAACTGAATTATTCTCGGTTGAATTACAGATAAGGTTCTAAATCCTGACAGATTTCCCCCAAGTTGAATTACGGACAAGTTCTTAAAACTCAACAGAGATGTTCTCTCAGCTGAAGTACAGGCAAGTTCTTAAATCTCAACAAGATCAGACTTCCCCAATAGAATCTTCCACAACAACAGGTATGCAAGTTCTCGCTAAGGAATCTCTTATGCGATCGAAACTCCTGCAGATGGCATCTTTAAGCCCATCCTCCCGCCATCAATCTCCAAATGGCATCTGTAAGCCCATTCCCGACATCACAAGGCGGATACCACTTCATGCGAGTGCAAATTTCTGGGCACTCTAGTGTTCAATCATCTTCCACCTTCGGATCACGAAAGGCTTAAAAGCCAATCTGCATCCTCAGGTTTAAGAAGATTGAAAAGGGGCAGCTGTTGTACCCCAAAATTTTCCCTCTCATATTTCTCAAAACATTGCAAGAAAAATCTCCAAGTGGCTCAAGCTAGCTCAAGAGTTGGACAGACAAGCCATCTCCTAAGACAGTCAACCCCAAATTAGGGTTTTGTGTTGCATCAAGATCTTTGAATCCAAATGACCTCAAGTGCTACCCAATGTCCTAATATGTTATCAAGATCATCCATGCCAAATTTCAAGCCTTGCAGAGGAAGTTTGCTCAGTCAATTGCTCAAAGGGTCCAAAAATCGACTGTGCTAGGGCAAAAGTCAACTGTGACCTATAAACAGTCAAACTTCAAAAAAAAAATTTCAACATTTTCATTTTGAAGGATATTTCATCATTTTATCAAGGGTTGATCATTATTCATCAAGGATTGCTCAAAATTCATCAAGACTCAAAAGTTGCTAAATTAGGGTTTGTAGGAAAAGTCAACTCAACTTTGACCAAGCATAACTTTCTCATACTTTATGAGAAATGACCCATCAAAATCTAATTTTGAAGAGGATTCAATTTACTACAATCCATATTCATACCCCAAGATTAAGAAATGCACTCACAAGAAGTTATAAATTTGGACATTATAGGTCATTTTTGAAAGTCAACAAAAACACCTTTTTTTTCCAAAGCTTATAACTTGAGCATAGAATATCAAAATGAGATGATACCAAAATGGTTGGTTAGAGGACATCTCAATCTTTATAAAAAGTCCAAGAACACCTCCAAAATTTCAAAATTGAAGAAGTTTTGCATTGTTGAAGTTGGGAATTTTTGCAAAATTGCCAAAAGTCAACTATCCCCAAAACTTCAAATTTTGTCAAAAGGGCCCATTCTTTTCCACTTGATTTGAGCTTGCATCATTGCCCACGTGTCCTAGCTTCATCCATGATCTCATATTTCATTTTTATTATTTTATTTGATTTTTTATTGAATTTATTTATTTAAAATCAAATTAAATCATTTAAAATCCAAAACTTTGATTTCATGAGATCTTTTGGCTATTTCAGGTTGTAATTATCACGATTATCATCATCAAACTCGAATCATACAATATCATGTGCAAAAAGATTGATTTTTGATAAATTTGGCAAGTGGTGAAGAGGAGATCAAATTAAATCCCAAGGCATTGATTTAGAGAGATTCAGTCCATAATTTCTACCCTAATGCAAAGCATGATACATAAGGAAGCCAAGGAAATCGAAAAAAGGGTTGGAAAATGCAAGCATAGGCAGAACAAAAATTGGAAAAAGTCACCAAAAGCTTGAATTCGAAATCATAGCTAGAGGCGTTTTCAGAAGCCAAAGCCTATCCCAATCGTTTTCTGGGTGTCCACTCAATCTTCCTGGATCAAAAGCAAGCTTGCTCATATGCCGAAACGCGTTGTAAGTCCCTTGTTACCTAGCTCTGTTCTTGGATTCGATTTGGCTCATTCTTGCATCATTTGAACAAACTAACTACATATTTGTGATCCTCTCAACATTTCCAAGCTTTTGGCTTTATTTAATTTCGTTTACATGACCTGTATTCCGAAACACCATAGCTAGGGTCACGTTTTTGTTTTTAGGGATTCTTATTTCAGGTGAAATTGGTCCATATAATGGGCATGGTTGCACTCAGGAGAAGGAGACGAACACAACCATGCCCTTGAAGGTCATTCTTATTGCCTGGAATTGATTTTTGGATCGAGATGCGTTTTTAGCTGCGGATTCAAATCCGCAGGTAAAATTACAATAGAGAAAGGACAGGGATGAAGAGCTGGCGTTCCCCCATTGGCCCGTTCAAATGTTTTTTCGCGCGTTTTATTTTTCTGAACAATAAGCGTTGTTTTGTTTTATCATTATTATTTTATATATTGTTAACAAACAAAGCAAAACAGCATAGTGGCAAAGCAAGCGAGGCATCATCCATCAGGACCGGGGTTCGAATCCCATGTCCCCTACTTTCTATTTGATTTTGTATGTCAGGTGATCAAGTGCGTATCCAAGCATGCAGCATACCATACACCACCAAGCATCCAATGGCTAGATGGCCAAAGGCCAAATCTGGTGGCCAAGATCTGAAGGTCCACCATGGAGCCAAGTCAGCGCAGAAGCACCTGATCTGCAAAGTCAACGAAGGGCCAACACAATTGGGCTTCAGATTGTTATCTACACCACCAAAATCAGGCCCAAACCCCTTTCTTTTCTATTTTATTTATTTAGTTTTATTAATTGTTTTTATTGTTTTATTTAAAATTCTAACCAATCAAAAAAATTCTTTTCTTTATAAAATTAAAACCACAAAAATATTTTCTTTATCAAATCAAATTTTAATTTTTATTTCATTAATAAACACTAATTAAATAAACTTAGGTTTTAATTAGAATAACTTTAACATATTTTTGTAAATAATTAAAATTAAATTAGATTTAATTAGGTTTTTACTAATTCAATTAATTTTATTTTTCTTTCTTAAAATAATAAAAAAACCAAAAATAATTTATTTTTATTAATTAATTAATTTGTTAATTTAGTAATTAATTTAGGTTAATCTCTTTCTTAAAATAAAAATAAATAAAAAAAGATCTTTTCTTTAACAAAAAGGCTCAAAACCCTAATCTTGCACTCGATTTAATTTCCCGCACGCGATTTATTTATTTTATCCAATAATGTACTTGCTCCCGGTTTGTAATAGTTAAATAGGACTTTTATTATTTTTTATCGCTTTATTTATTTTTAAAGGGTTTGTCTTTGGCGATGTAAATACCCGACGCCTTGTAATTTAAATTCCGCATTTTATTTCCCGCAAAATATAACTATTAGATGTTTGATAATAGGATGGCATGACAAGACTGAATGTGCTAACCTAAAATCAACTTAGATCACCCTTAACATGTACAAAGATAAAAATAACTAAAAACAACACACTCGCACATGCGCACTCCTAGGGTACATCCCACTTGGTTGCCTTCGTACACGGTCATTAAGTATAGGTTGTTTTAGAGGCCGTCCTCTTGTCTAAAAAGATCATAGTCGCCTCGAAATGGTTGCCTCGGATATTGTTGCCTCAAACAAATGATCTAAGACATTAGGGTTACCACTAAGGCGTCCTAACATTGCTTTAGTGACCGCACGTCCCTCATTCGAATTGACCCTCAAACTCCAACGACGGTGCTACCTACTCATCAATAGTAGGATAGCATTATCTAAAGGAAGATAGCATAGAAAGATTCCTTTTTCGAGTAGGTAGATGGTTCTTAGATACTTGCTCTTTTAAAAACAAAAACTTTTCACACTTACACTTTTCGAACAAAGTTTTCAAAAACACTTCATACACTCTTGAGGACAGAAGCAAGAGTTAAATCGAAGTTTTTAAAAACTTTTCCAAACCCACAAGCACAAAGAAAGAAAATTTTGAAAACAATATGAGCAAGTACCTAAGAGCCCGTGGATAACCACGGATATAAAGGGTGCTAACACCTTCCCTTTCTATAATCTACCCCCCGAACCCGAGAAATATCTCGAAAAAGGAATTTTTCTGTGCTTTTTTCCTTTCCTTGTTGGATAAAATAAAAGTCGGTGGCGACTCTTGCTTACCGCGACATTTTGCGAAAACAAAACGCAAAATGCAAACCAGCATTCCAAAAAAAAACAGTCAGTTCTTCCCACCGTATCACACTTGGATTCTGGAAAGAGAAAGACCGGGAAATGCAGTTTCAAGGATCCTAAGATAGATGAGTTGATCAGTCTAATTCCCGAGATCGAGTGTTCTGCAGACTTTTGGAAGAAGTATGGATCCATTATTCCTCTCATGAAGCTGAAGATGAAGGAGGGTATTCTCTTAACTTTGGTCCAGTTCTATGATCCGGTGTATCACTGCTTTACTTTTCCCGATTATCAGTTGATACCAACACTGGAAGAGTATTCCTATCTATTGGATTTACATGTTACCGATCGTGTTCCTTTTACTGGTTTAGAGGGTGAGCCAAAACCACATGAGATAGCTGCTTTGATTCATCTGGGGAAATATGAGGTGGAAGCCCATATGACTACCAAAGGAGGGATTAGAGGATTACCAGCTCAGTTCTTATTGGAGAAAGCTCATTACTTTGCCAGGATGAAGAGTACGGTTGCTTTTGAGGCCATCTTTGCTTTACTCGCCTATGGATTATTCTTATTCCCTAATGTGGACAAGTTTGTCGACATTAACGCTTTCAGGATTTTCATTATTGGAAACCCGGTTCCTACACTGTTGGGTGATGCTTATTACTCTGTTCATCTTCGGAGTTCCTATTATGGGGGAATGATTATCTGTTGCACGCCTTTGTTGTACCAGTGGTTTATCTCTCATATGCCTCAGTCTGATGCTTTTTGGGACGTCAAGAAGGAACCTCGTTGGGCTCCCAAGATCATGGAACTTACTCACTCGGATATTGATTGGTATCATCGAGCTTACCAGGATGTGGAGATTATTGACAGTTGTGGTAGTTTCCCCAATGTGCCTCTTCTTGGTACAAAGGGAGGAATTAACTATAACCCTGTTCTTGCACGGTGACAACTTGGTTACCCGATGAGGCATAAACCGAATTGTATTCATTTGAGTAGTTTCTTTCTGAAGGAAGGAGAAGACCACAAGGAAGCTAGGGAGAAGATTGCGAAGGCCTGGCGTCACATTCATAAGAAGAGTAGGAAGGATTTGGGACCTAGAGGTGTTGTTTCTTTAGAGCCGTATCTTCAGTGGGTCCGATCGAGAGCCATTTAGTTGAAGATTCCGTATACTCGGGAGATACCCATGCTTGATTTTTTTGCAAAGACCACTTCTCCCTTTTTAGATGATCTAGAAGAGCTGCAGCTTGCTTTGGTTAGGATGCAACATGAAAGTGATGCTTGGAAGAACAAGTTCCAGACTTTAGAGAGTTCCTATAGAGCAGACCTAAAGGAGAAAGATGATTTGATCGAGATCCTTGAAAGTCGAGCGGTGGAGTCTATGGAGAGGCAAGGGGATTTATTTTCTCCTAAGCCTCAAACAGGTGTTGATTACTCACTTCCTGCTTCAGATGATTGGAAGGAGGTTGCCATCAGACATGTGGAAGAAAACCAGAGGTTGAGGGCTCAGGTTGCTAGGCTCAAAGGGAAACGCCAGCGTACAGATTGATCTCCATTAGTTCCTCTTCTCAGGATTTTAGATTGTATTTTCATCTTGTACTTGGGATCATTAAAACTTGTAATCCATTTTGAAGTTATTATAATAAAAAATTTCAGTATTTCAAAATCTTTATTACTTGGATGTTTGCAATGTGTCTATAAACCATAAATCCCTTGAAATATTAAATGATAAAGTAAAAATAATCATATGCATTTCATATCATGCATAATATTACACATATTTCTTGAATTTGTTATTCATATCCAGGTGTCTTACCCAGCTTCTTTACTTCGTTCAGCAAGCTGACTCATCACTACAACACGCGGGATAATTTCAAAAAGAAGATGGACAACTTAGAACAGGAGAATCGCGAGTTGCACGAAGAAGTTTATGCTTTGAAGGCTGGCTTGGCCAACTTGACTACTCTGATGGAAGCTCTGGTGGTTGCTCAGAATCAGCCACCGAGTGTTCAACCTCAACCAACAAGGGAAAATGCTGAAGTTCCTACTGTTCCTGTATCCGCTACTCCGGCTGTTGTTCAAAACCGTATGCCTCAGGGTTATCCATGGGGAATGCCAGAGAGTTTTGCACCTGAAGGTTTCAATCTTGGCCCTCAAGATGCTCCAGTGGTTCAAAATGTTGTTACTCCTGCACCTCCCGTGGTGCATACTGTTCCTACTGCACCTCCTTTGGTGAATTTGGTTCCGTTTGTTAATGAAGATATGTGTCGTCCTTTCCCTCTGCCGAGTGAAGACTTAGGTCTTTATGACAGAATGGATGATTTCCAAGAGAAGTTTGATAGAATGCAAAGAGAGATGAAGGCTCTTAGGGGAAAAGAGCTATTTGAGCAGAATGTGAATGAGCTGTGATGTATGTAAGAAAAATGTCTACCCACACCGATGATCAGCGTCTGCTGATTCACTTTTTCCAAGATAGTCTAACCGTCGTAGCGTTGAAATGGTACATGAGTTTAGACAGCGCCAACATCCATACCTTTAATGATTTGGGAGAAGCATTCATTAAACAATACAAGTACAATGTGGACATGGCGCCTGACCGTGACCAGCTTAGGCCATGGTTCAGAAAGACAGAGAATTGTTCAAAGTGTATGCGCAGAGATGGCGTGAAGTGGCTGCACAAGTGATTCCTCCCATGGAGGAGAAAGAAATGACTAAGATTTTTCTGAAGACGCTAGGCGCTTTCTACTACGAAAGAATGGTAGCAAGTGCCCCAAGTGATTTTACAGAGATGGTAGGAATGGGTGTCCACCTAGAAGAGGTAGTAAGAGAAGGCCGTTTGATAAAGGGTGAAGGATCCGGAGGGGTGAAAAAGTCAACTTATGGGTTTACAAAGAAGAAAGAGGGGGATACAAATGCTGTTATGCGAGAGAGAAGGGTAAACGCTCCTAGAAAGAATTATCAGCGTCATCAGCAAGTCACCTCAGTTACTCCTATTATGAATGCCGCTCCAACTACCGTTGCTTATCAGAGACCGTCCCAGTAGGGGAATCAAGGGTATAATCAGAGAAAGGAGAAGTATGATCCTATTCCCATGAGCTATGCAGAGCTGCTACCAGCATTGATTTAGAAGAAGTTGGTCCAGACATGACCACCTCCCGCCATACCATCACCATTGCCTTGGTATTACAAAGCAGACCAGACGTGTGCCTTTCATCAGGGAGCACCAGGGCATAGTGTTGAGAATTGTTATCCTTTGAGGACTGAAGTGCAAAAGTTGGTGAAGTCTGGAATTCTATCTTTTAAAGACGTGGGACCTAATGTGAAAGACAATCCTCTACCCAAGCACGGGGGAGTGAATGTTGTAAATATGGTGGCCGATTGTCTAGGTGACTTTCAAATTTTTGACATTAATCTAGTTAGAGGAGATTTGGTGAAGATGCACGCAGACCTCTGAGAATTCAGTTATTATACGCATGACCATGGTGGTTGTGCTATTTGCAGTACGAATATACAGGGTTGCAAGAAGATAAAGGCTGATTTGCAGGAGATGATGGATGAAGGTTTAATCCATATAATCAGACCTAGGGTAAAATATGAAGAGGAAGTGAATATGGTTTCTGGATGTTCGGGTGAATTCAGAATTTTTGATGTGGATCATTTGAATGAGGATCTCGTACAGTTGCATGCTACCTTCTGCCGTACTGCTGGTCAGGTGGAACACCAATATGGGTCTTGCATAGTTTGTTGTCGAAATCCCCGAGGATGTTCAATTGTGAGAGAGGGTGTTCAATTGTTGTTAGACAATGGAACTATCAAGATCACAGGTCAGAGATATGATTATCACGAGATTGATATGGTTGAAGTTTGTTTGATGGAAGAAGAGTCAGAGGAAGAGTATGCCTCCGCAGATGAGTATTTCTCTTCAGACGAAGATTTGTTTGTCAGAAATGACTTTTTGATGGTTGATCGTGTTGAGGAAGGGGTAAACGTCATTGTACCTTGTTTTGGTGCACCCACTCATCTTGAGGTAGAGTACCATAGCAAACCAGCTGTTACCCCATTGGTAATTAGTCTGCCAGGTCCTGTTCCCTATGAATCAGACAAGGTTGTGCCTTACAAATACAACGCTACAATCTTAGAAGACAGGATGGAGATTCCCATCCAGCCAATGCCAGATGTTGGAAATATAGCTGATAATAGCAGGGTGACTCGTAGCGGTCGTGTGTTTGCGCTAGTTATTCAAATAGATGTTGTTGCTGGAAAGAAAATTGCTTAGAATGATGAGCCTAAGAAGGATACAGGAGAGAATAGGGGAGCTACATTAGAGAAGGATGTGGATGATATTTTGAAGATAATTAAGATGAGCGACTACAAAATTATAGATCAGCTACTGCAGACTCCTTCAAAGATATCCATCCTAGCTTTATTGATGAATTCCTCTGCACGTAGAGAATCACTGATGAGGGTACTAGACCAAGCTTTTATGGAGAGTGACATGCTGTTGGATCAATTCAGCAGCGTAATTGGAAACATTACGTCATGTAACAATTTGAGTTTCTGTGATGATGAGTTACCAAATGAAGGGAGGAATCACAACCTGGCCCTCCACATATCTATGAACTGCAAGAATGATTCACTGTCCAATGTGCTAATTGATAACGGATCCACGCTGAATGTTATACCGAGGAGTACCCTCATGAATTTAAAGTATCAAGGAGCACCTATGTGCCTGAGTGGCATCATTGTGAAGGCTTTTGATGGGTCGAGGAAATTGGTCATTGGTGAAGTGGACTTGCCCATCCATATAGGACCACATTTGTTCTTAATAACCTTCCAGGTCATGGACATTATTCCCGCATATAGTTGTTTGCTAGGACGGCCATGGATACACGAAGCAGGGGCTGTCACTTCAACTCTGCATCAGAAGTTAAAGTTTGTGCGCGAAGGGAAGGTGGTGATCATAAATGGGGAGCAAGCGTTGTTGATATCCCATCTATCCTCTTTCAGTATTGTAGAAGCGGATGAGGCTACTGTTGGAACCCAGTTCCAAGCCCTATCTATTGACAACATAAGGAGGAATGAGAATTTTGTGGTTTCGCTGAAGGACGCGCAGTAGGTTGTGCGCAATGGTCATAATGCAGTTTGGGGACAACTTGTGGATCCACCCGTGAACAAAAACAGAACTGGTTTGGGTTTCTCTTCGAAGAATGGCAAAGGCGAAAGTTTGAGGTCAAAGTCTTTTGTGAACAATTATCATGATGTTTTCCGCAGTGGAGGCTATCTCGATCCAATTGGTTCTGGAATTAATGTTGTTGAAGAGGATGAAGCAGAATAGGAAGTACCGAATTATGTGATGCATGGGATCCGAGTTCAGAACTGGGTCACCATTGATGTTCCTTCTTGCATAGATATTTCAAAGTAATTTGTTTTGTTAATCTGTTTCTTTCTTTTGAAAAGCTTTCACTCTGCCCAAGGTGAAAGTATTGTATGGGCTTATCTGTTTGCTTTGATTTTAAGATCATTAATAAAATTTGTCTTTGCTTCCAAAAATATGTCTTTATTTTATGCTTTTTCTTGGGAAATGGTAATCAAATACAAAACCCTTTCAAAATAAGTAATAACTGAAAATTAATCTACATGATCACTTGTTATATATGTCAGTTTCTAAGATCAATCATAAATCACATGTGCAGATTAATTAAAAAACTCGTTGAATACAATGACCCTGCACCCTCTCCCAACTTTGATTTTCCTGTGTTTGGGGATGAAGAAGAAGATTATGATGAGATTCCAGAAGAGGTCTCACGATTGCTTGAGCACAAGGAAAAAACCATTCAGCCATATAAGAAGCCTTTGGAAGTGATTAATGTGGGTTCAGAAGAAGATCCGAAGGAAGTTAAGATTGGAGCATCATTGCATCCTGATGTGAAAAGCGGGTTGATTGTGCTGTTGAAAGAGTATGTGGATATTTTTGCTTGGTCTTATCAAGATATGCCTGGTCTAGATACAGACATTGTCGAGCATCGTTTGCCGTTGAAGCCAAAGTGTCCGCTAGTTAAACAAAAGTTGAGAAGAACCCACCCAGATATGGCAGTAAAGATCAAAGAGGAGGTCCTAAAGCAGATTAATGTTGGTTTTCTTGTGACATTAGTGTATCCTCAATGGATTTCCAATATTGTCCCAGTACCGAAAAAAGACGGAAAAGTCCGCATGTGCGTAGATTACAGAGATCTAAATAAAGCTAGTCCGAAAGATGATTTTCCATTGCCTCACATTGACATGTTAGTGGACAGCACAATAAAATTCAAGGTATTCTCGTTCATGGACGGATTTTCCGGGTATAATCTAATAAGAATGGCTCCAGAGGACATGGAAAAAACAACGTTTATCACACCCTGGGGAACATTCTGTTACAGAGTGATGCCCTTCGGGTTGAAGAACACTGGTGCAACGTACCAGAGGGCTATGACAACCCTATTCCATGATCTAATGCACAAGGAAATTGAAGTATATGTTGATGATATGATTGCAAAATCCCAAACTGAAGAAGGGCATATAAAAGATTTGTTGAAGGTGTTTCAGCGTTTGAGGAAGTATCGTCTCCGCTTGAATCCAAATAAATGCACCTTCGGAGTTAGATCGGGGAAATTGTTGGGTTTTATCATTAGCCAGAAAGGAATGGAAGTTGACCCTGATAAATTCAAAGTAATTCAAGAAATTCCAGCACCAAGAACTGAAAAGCAAGTCAGGGGTTTCCTCGGGCGTTTGAATTATATTTCCAGATTCATTTCCCACATGACTGCAAAGTGTGAACCGATCTTTAAGTTGTTAAAGAAAGATCAAGGTTGTGTGTGGACGGATGACTGCCAAAGGGCATTTGAGAGTATTAAAGAGTATCTGCTTGAACCTCCTATCTTGCTCCCTCCCGTAGAAGGAAGACCATTGATTATGTATCTAACAGTGTTAGATGAATCCATGGGTTGTATTCTGGGACAACAGGATGAAACAGGGAAGAAAGAGTTCGCCATTTATTATCTCAGCAAAAATTTCACTGATTGTGAGTAGCGGTATTCCATGCTAGAAAAAACATGTTGTGTTTTGGCCTGGGCGGCAAAGCGTTTGCGGCAGTATATGTTGAATCATATCACTTGGTTGATCTCCAAAATGGATCCAATCAAGTTTATTTTTGAAAAGCCTGCTCTTACTAGGAGAATTGCCCGCTGGCAGATGTTGTTATCTGAATATGATATTGAGTACCGCACTCAAAAAGCTATCAAAATTAGTGTGTTGGCAGATTACCTTGCTCACAAACCGGTGGAAGATCATCAGTTTGCAGAATATGAATTCCCCGATGAGGATGTGATGTTCTTGAAAGTGAAAGGTTGTGATGAAACATTGCCTGAGGAAGGCCCCGACCCCGAATCTCGTTGGAGTATGATATTTGATGGAGCGGTGAATGCTTATGGTAAAGGAATTGGTGTTGTGATCGTCACTCCTCATGGATCGCACATTCCATTTTACTGCAAGGTTAACGTTTGATTGCACTAATAATATGGCAGAATATGAGGCTTGCATCATGGGTCTTGAGGAAGCTATTGATCTCAGAATCAAAATTCTAGATGTGTATGGTGATTCAGCTTTGGTAATAAATCAGATTAAAGGAGAATGGGATACTCGTCACCCTGGCTTGATCCCTTACAAAGATTATGCTAGAAGATTACTACCCTTCTTCAATAAAGTTGAATTCCATCACCTTCCTAGAGATGAAAATCAAATGGCGGATGCTCTGGCAACTCTGGCTTCCATGTACCAAGTGAATACTTGGAATGATATACCCCGTATTACAGTTCGACAGATAGATAGGCCCACTCATGTGTTTACAACAGAGGAGGCAGTAGATGAAAAATCTTGGTATTATGACATCCAACATTTTCTTCAGACTCAGGAATACCCGATTGGTGCATCGAGGAAAGATAGAAACACACTGAGAATATTGGCAGGAGTTTCTTCCTCAGTGAAAATGTGTTATACAAGAGAAATTATGACATGGTCTTGCTCAGATGCGTGGATAGACACGAAGCAGACATGTTGATGCATGAGATTCATGGAGGTTCATTTGGTACTCATGCTAATGGGCATTCGATGGCTAAAAAGATACTAAGGGCAGGTTATTATTGGTTGACAATGGAATCTGATTGTTACAAATTTGCAAAGAAGTGCCATAAATGGCAGGTTTATGCAGACAAGGTCCACGTGCCTCCGACACATCTCAATGTGATTTCCTCCCTGTGGCCTTTCTTTATGTGGGGTATTGACATGATCGGGATGATAGAACCCAAAGCTTCAAATGGACACCGTTTCATCTTGGTAGCAATTGACTACTTTACCAAATGGGTAGAGGCTGCTTCTTATGCCAATGTTACCAAACAGGTGGTTGTGCGTTTCATCAAAAATAATCTGATATGTCAATATTGTGTGCCGAGTAGAATCATCACTGACAATGGCTCGAATTTGAACAACAAGATGATGACAGAACCTTGTGAAGAATTCAAGATTGTCCATTACAATTCGTCTCCATACAGGCCAAAGATGAATGGGGCTGTTGAAGTTGCTAATAAGAATATCAAGAGAATTATCCAGAAAATGGTTGTTACTTATAAGGATTGGCATGAAATGCTCCCTTTTACTCTGCATGGATATCAGATATCTGTCCACACTTCAACAGGAGCAACCACGTTCTCCCTGGTATATGGAATGGAAGCTGTACTCCCTGTTGAGGTAGAGATTCCCTCGTTGCGTGTGATAATGGAAGCCAAGTTGACAGAGGCTGAATGGGTCCAGAACAGGTTTGACCAATTGAATTTGATTGAAGAGAAGAGAATGACAACTTTGTGTCATAGACATCTATATCAAAAAAGAATGAAGAAAGCATTTGATAAAAAGGTCAAACCTCGTGAATTCAGAGAAGGCGACCTCGTGCTCAGGAAGATCATGTCTTTTAACACTGATTCTAGGGGCAAGTGGACTACCAATTTTGAAGGCCCGTATGTTGTCAAGAAAGCCTTCTCTGGTGGTGCATTAATTCTTGAAACTATGGATGGCGAGGAGTTCCCACGTCCCATGAATGCTGACGCAGTCAAGAAATACTTCACCTAAAGAAATAAAAGAACAGCTTGCTAAGTTGAAAACTCGAAAGGGCGGCTTAGGCAAAAAAGAGCGTCTCGGTAGGCCGAAAACCCGAAAGGGCGGTCTAGGCAAAAATTAGAGACATAAACAGAATAAATTTCCCGCTAAGTTGAAAACCCACAAGGGCAGCTTAGGCAAAAGTTAGAGATTTTTTCTTGGCAAGTAACTACGTGAGACAAGACTTGATCGTTGAAGCAACAATCTTCTCAGATCCTCACCATACTTCAACAAAAGCTGCTGCTCAGGATTTCAAAAGTTGTTAGGGGGAATAGTGGTCATTGTATCTCAATGTATCTTTTCCATTATATATTACCATTTCCCAAACTTTGTAATCATCCATGGAGTCTCGCCATTCGCAGACTACCATTCTATTAATGAAATTCGAGATTTTGCCCAATTCTTTATGTTCTTATTTTTATTTAGCTTGCAAAGACTCGATTTATTATTGATAATAATTTTTAAAGCAAAAAGATTAAAAAGCAAAATTGACTTTTAAAAAAAAAGGGAGATCTTCACAATTCAATTTACTTTGGGATTTATGATGAAACAATGACAACAAAAATGGCGATCCCAGGAATGAACAAACTCCGGTTGTTTTAAGAAGATTTACTTTCTTCATGAAAGTTTTTCTCAGGTCATCTTATTGGTATGTGCGCAATATTTGTGTGTTTCTCAGATAGTTAAAGACGATACCCGTGGGTGCAAGGTACAGTATTAGGTTTGTGATCCCATTATCCCCGGCTAGGTCTTGGTTCGATTTTGATTTTGGGTTTGCATGGTCAGAAACCTCCATCCCAGATTCCCCAGCGAAGTGTTTCCCTCATATGATGAAAGGTTTTATTCCCTTGGTGTGCTAAGATATCGCTCTTTTTGTAGTATTGGCATTAGTGTTGACTTCTTGATTTCCCAGGAAGACTATACCAGGGCATCTTTTGTTGGAATAGGTTTGTATGATATGAATACTCAATCCAATATTCTCCAGTGAAGGCCTCGTTTATTTGATAGATGTCCTTTCTCCCCAAAGAAGTTGGTGCAATAATTACTCTCGAAGAACACGTATCTCCGGTTTCCCCAGTGAAGAACGTATCTCCGGTTTCCCCAGTGAAGAACGTATCTTGAATTCCTCTCGATGATGTGGTTTTTACCTCCCTATTGAAGTCAGCATGAAGTCCCCAGTATATGTCTCGATGATGAAGCATTGTCTCCCTTAGTGAAGTCTGTATGTTTTTTCCTCCTTCAAAGTGGGTTTGAATTCCCCAGTAAGGTTTGATTGTCTCGGCATCAGTCTGCTTTATTTGAGGCTGGTCTTGCAATCTCTAGTAGGTATGTTGCTTTTGAAAAATTAGTTTCTCCGATGAAACCGGAAGAAAGATGTTCTATCCCGGTATCTATTTGATTTAGCTACATCCGGATTATGTTTCTCCTCAGTGAAGTTAGGACATGCAATAGGTTTGGTTTCCGCAGTTGTTTTTACCTTTCTTGGATTGATCTTTCTGGTTGAAGTTTAGCCTAATGTTGTTGGTACCTGAGGCAGTTTTGTTTGTTTGTACTGATTATGTATCCTTTTACCAGCATATGCACGATATCACTCATACATTCATACATGCATCATGCATTGCTACAAATCATTTTTTATTGACATTGTGTTCTAACCTTCCTGCAGCGCTCCTTGCTTAGGTGGATTTGTTTTTCCCTCTTGAGTTTATTTCCCAAAGGATGTATCTTCGTTGGCCATCTTGCTCCAGTTTGTTTCTAATTGGATTCGTGGTTGCATGACGATATTATTTACTTTGGATTTCTGAGAACTTTGAGTTTTGGTTTGTGCATTTATTTTGCACGAGAAGACTTTATCTCCTCAGCAGGAATATCGTGGCATTTCCCCAGGAAGCCATATCTTTTTCCCCGGAAAGTCATATCTCTTTCCCCAGGAAGCCATATTTCTATCCCCAGGAAGTCATATCTCTTTCCCCAGGAAGCCATATTTCTATCCCCAGAAAGTCATCTCTCTTTGCAATTCCCCTTGACAATGAGTGGAAGTCTCTTTATTTGAGATAAGCTTACATATTACCCTTTCCAAGTAGAGTGCCTTGGTTAAAGAAGAAGTTGAGACCCGTTCTAGGCAAAACACCAGAATTTTGGGGAAAACTTGATATATTTTCTCTTTCTACCTTCAGTGAATGTTGGTAGTACATCGGCAGTGAACGTCGGTGTTTGTTATCTTTTTGCTATCTTCAGTGAATGTTGATAGTTCATCGTTAGTGAACGGCGGTGGTATGATATTTTCAAATCTACATTCAGTGAATGTTGGTAGTACATCGGCAGTGAACGTCGCTGTTTGTTATCTTTTTGCTATCATCAGTGAACGTTGATAGTTCATCGTCAGTGAACGGCGGTGGTATGATATTTTCAAATCTACCTTCAGTGAATGTTGGTAGTATATCGGCAGTGAACGCCAGTGTTTGTTATCTTTTTACTATCATCAGTGAATGTTGATAGTTCATCGTCTGTGAACGAAGGTGGTATGATATTCAAATTTACCTTCAGTGAATGTTGGTAGTACATCGGCAATGAATGTCGGTGTTTCTTATCTTTTTTCTATCATCAGTGAACGTTGATAGTTCATCGTCAATGAACGGCGGTGATATGATATTTTCTCTTTCTACCTTCAGTGAACGTTGGTAGTACATCGGCAGTGAACGTCAGTGTTTGTTATCTTTTTTCTATCTTCAGTGAACATTGATAGTTCATTGTCAGTGAACATCGGTTGTATGATATTTTCAAATCTACCTTCAGTGAACGTTGGTAGTACATCGGCAGTGAACGTCGGTGTTTGTTATCTTTTTTCTATCATCAGTGAACGTTGATAGTTCATCGTCAGTGAACAACGGTGGTATGATATTTTCAAATCTACCTTCGGTGAACGTTGGTAGTACATCGGCAGTGGAGGTCGGTGTTTGTTATCTTTTTGCTATCATCAGTGAATGTTAATAGTTCATCTTTAGTGAACGGCGGTGGCATGATATTCAAATCTACCTTCAGTGAACGTTGGTAGTACATCGGCAGTGAACGTCGGTGTTTCTTATCTTTTTGCTATCATCAGTGAACATTGATAGTTCATCGTCAGTGAACGGTGGTGATATGATATTTTCTCTTTCTACCTTCAGTGAATGTTGGTAGTACATCGGCAGTGAACATCGGTGTTTGTTATCTTTTTGCTATCTTCAGTGAACGTTGATAGTTCATCGTCAGTGAACGGCGGTGGTATGATATTTTCAAATCTACCTTCAGTGAACGTTGGTAGTACATCGGCAGTGAACGTTGGTGTTTCTTATCTTTTTGCTAAAATCAGTGAACGTTGATAGTTCATCATCAGTGTACGGCGGTGGTATGATATTCAAATCTACCTTCAGTGAATGTTGGTAGTACATCGGCAGTGAATGTCAGTGTTTGTTATCTTTTTTCTATCATCAGTGAACGTTGATAGTCCATCGTCAGTGAACGGCGGTGGTATGATGTTTCCAAATCTACCTTCAGTGAACGTTGGTAGTACATCGGTAGTGAACGTCGGTGTTTCTTATCTTTTTGCTATCATCAGTGAACGTTGATAGTTCATCGTCAGTGAACAACGATGGTATGATATGTTCTCTCTCTACCTTCAGTGAATGTTGGTAGACATCGGCAGTGAACGTCGATGCTTGTTATCCTCCTCTCTGATTCAATTTCTTTTGGTCCACCAGTGATTTATTTTCTTGGTGGGGTTGCTCCTTTGTTTCTTCATTTTTGTGGCATCCCCAGTGATACTTTGCGTCTCTTTTGTTATGTTCATATGCATTCATAATCATAAGAATTGCATGGCATCTTAGAGACAAAAATAGGGCTTGTTTTATATTTAAGTATCTTCAATCGCGTCGACACGAAGATTTTTAACCTTCGTATCTCCGGATAGAAGACACTTAAATAAGGGCAGCTGTTGTACCCCAATTTTTGCCCCTAAGATTCTCCTATCATATCATGTCAACTTGATCATAACAAAATCACATTAGGGTTGGTTCTTCCTCTTTTTTCTATCTCCTATCTTTAAGTTTGCTATTGAGGAATTTCCAAGAACCTTGGTTTTGTATTTTTTATATGTGTTGTTAATTAACCTCTAACCAAAATACAAAAAAATATTTGTCCTTGTCTTTGCAAAATTGTGTTTTGTAGGTACCAAGTCGAAGCATCCAACAAATAAGGTTTTGAAAGTTGACTGATTTTGTATTGTGTCGAAAGGTAGCTTGTATGGATCCATGAAGGCTTGTGTCGAACTCATGAAAGTTGACTGATTCTGTATTGTGTCGAAAGGCAGCTTGTATCAATCCATGAAGGCTTGTGTCGAACTCATGCAAGTTGATTTGATTATGTATTATGGCGAAAGACAGCATGCATCGACCCATAAAGGTATGTATCGACTCATCCTGTTGTGTATAACTAGCATGTGTTGACACATGCATGTACGTATCGACTCATCCTGTTGTGTATAACTAGCATGTGTCGACACATGCATGTTATGTATCGAATCATCCTGTTTGTATAACTAGCATGTGTCGACACATACGTGTTATGTGTCGACTCATGCAGATTGTGTGATTCTGTAATATGTTGAAGAAGCAGTATGTATCGACACATAGAGGCATGTATCGACACATGTTGTGTTATACAACTAGGATGTGCCGACGCATACAACCCATGTATCGACTCATAACATCAAAATACACGTGATTTTTGAAAAAAAGCCAGCAATTTTAAAACTGTCATCTTTTTGGCTCCAATTTTTCTGCATAATTTGAAAATTATATCATTAATTCAATTTTGGCTCCAAGAATCAATTACCAAATTAACACTAATCCCAATCCTAAAACTCTATAAATAGAGACCTCATTTCATTCAAATCACAAGCTTTTGATAGCCAAACTCATCTTGCTAAAAAATCTCTCAATTCTCTCCATCTACCAAATTCACTCAAAGCTCCATTTTCAAAAAGTTAGTAAGCTTTGCATTGAAGCTTACTAATCTTTGAGCTAAACCTTCATCCAAACACTTTTTCTTCATCAATTCTCTACATCCAAGATTTGGCAATTGATTCTTGTGGTTGAATTGAAGCAAATTCTGGAAGTTGTTTGACAATTCTCTAATTCTACCTTTGGTAAGTTGGATCATCATCTTTCACAATGTGATCTCTTGTGGATTTCTGGTTTTGATTCTTTGAGCACTGTTTTATGATTCCATTAGTGCTATTTTCTCAAAATTTGTTGGAATTTTCATGCTCAATTGGATCCATGATCATAAGGTGTTTGATCAAAAGATGGAATAAAAATTTGATCCTTGAAATGTTGTTTTCGACAGATTTTAACAGGTTGCAATCAATTGTTGCAACATTGCAATTGTTTGTCACAGAAAATTGATTTTAAAAAAAACTGCACTGATGCAATTGGCAGCTGTCGAAGCACAATTGATTGCAATAGTGTCGAAAATATTTTTTCTGCCTTATTTTGGGGCTGTTTTGACTCAAATATTTTTCTGCTCACTCTCTTTGATGGATAATTTGGATTGCAATTTTAAATGTCCAATTTGTCTTTAAACTAAATGGACTTTGTGATGTAGATGAAGTTTGATAAATGATCATCAATTCAAATCTACCTAACAGTGAATTATTTAATTCATTTTTGGTGCTTTGGATTAATGATATGTTTAGTGCTTTAATCCATCTAGAGGACTGGTTGAATTTAAAGATGAAAGAATTTTGAAATGGTGATCTAAATTAGCTTATCATTCCCCTCCCTCTTCATCTTGTCCCTTTCATTTTTTAATTGTGCTACATGTTAAGGGATGGTGATCTCTATATCATTTATCCAAACATGAAGTACATAGATTGTTATTGACCGACCTCAAAATAGGTGCGACTTCTACATAAGTCCACTTACGATTGCTTAACATAGCGCTAGATTTTGTCCCGATTCGAATAAATGATCATTCGTGGCCCAAACTTATGATTGCAAGCCCAAGTATGTTAATTTGATCTCTTTGATCCAATAACTTTGAGATTCATTGTGTGGAGGCTTTGGTTCTACCAATCCTCTAATGGGTCTACAACACCTTTGGTCAACGCGGATCACTTAAACATCGTTGATCATTAAATGTTGCTTTTGAGGATTCCAAAATGGATGATATACTTGACAAAAAGCAAATGCAACTTGTTGTGTGGAGGCTTTGGTTTTACCAATCCTATAATGAGTTCCAAATGCAAGTTTCAAGATGGTCATCCAAATAACCACTAATTTCTATCAATTGAATTTATTTTATGCTTTTATTTTTTTTATGCTTTATGTACCATTTAATTTAAGCATTTACATTTCATGCCATTTTTATTTTGCTCACTTGAGCATTTACTTTTATGTCATTTTTATTTTTCTCACTTGAGCTTTTCTTTTTCCTTTTAAAGACACCTAATAATCAACATGAACCATAAAAATCTTTAATGATACTTGGACTATTTGGTTACTATCCTTGGCATTATGGAGTATTGGACTTCTTGGACTTAGGATTAGAAACCTTGGCCTATCTTGGAGACTTTGTGACTTTATTTGATACTTTGTCTGGAGTTCTTAAGGTTTACCTCAAGACATTGGGTTGTTTGTTTGTTTTGTGTGCATGTTATTGTGATTACATACTTTGTTTGTAATATGGAATTCACTCGTATACAGCCGTTACTCTGCCCAATTTTTGCAAAGACTTAATACACTTGAAGTTTGGTTCTCTCAAGAGGTCTAGTATATTTGCTTGTTTGGTTTCAATCCAAAGAATGAGAATTCTATATTGACTCATAATGTCATGTATTGACTTCTTGTTGGTTAGATGGTTCTTATCCCTAGCTTTTACCTTATGCTTTAGGATAGTCTCTTCATCTCCTCCCATCTTCTTTAATTTCAAAAATCTTCTCCCTCCTTTTAAAAACTCTTCTTATTTCTAAACTTGAAACACTTTCATAATAAACTTGGACTTAGGTCCATGCATTTTCAAAACATTTTCATAAATAAATTTCAATCAATTTAATAATACCTTGACATTTTTTGTGAGAAGACTAAAAGTCAATCAATCTCATTTCAAACCATTTTTGCCACTTTGGCTTTTTATTTTAAAACTTTTCTTAAAAGACTAGATTCTTGTCAATCCTTGTAGTGATGTAAACAACTATACTTTTACAATATGTAGTAAAGAGAGATATTTTCCACTTGGGTGTTGAGTGAGGCATTGTTGATTTTAAAATCCAAGCCATATCCTTCACTTTGAGATGATGCAAATTCTCTTTTCTCATGATTGAGGGTAGTAAGTATGTTTTCCACACGGACAATGACGATGATGTCTTATCTCATAAAATTAACCAACACACTTGTGTTTCAAATTTTTAAAAGAGGAACTACGTGTACCCTGATCCCCTATTGCACGAAAGGTGGTACGTAGGCACTAAAGATTCGCAACCGCGGCGGGTGCAAAAATCATAAAAATATTTCGTTTCTCACCTCCACCATCCATTTTATATATAACATATTTTTATAGCCAAAATATACAGATCTTTCAAAGAGGTTCTTGCGGATTACCGTAGATGTTTAGGGTGCTAATACCTTCCCTTTGCATAACCAACCCCCTTACCTTGAATCTTTCCCCCTTTTTGGGGTTATTCGCTCTTTTCCAATTCCTTTGGAAACAATAAAGCGCGGTGGCGTTTTTTATTTTGATTTATATAAAGTCTAGTCAATCCAATGGCTTAGTCTTGAACATTTCTACAGCTACAGGTAGCACCGTTGTCAGAGTTTTGAGGGTCAATTCGAAAGGGACGTACGGTCACTAAGGCAATGTTAGGACATTTTAGTAATAACCCTAATGTCTTAAGATCAATATTCGATGCAACAATTCCGAGGCAACCTTTCCGAGGCAACTTTGATCTTTTGGACAAGAGAGCGACCACTAAAATATCCTATACTCAATGATCGTTTACCGAAGGCAACCGAAGTGGGAGTGTACCCTAGGAGTGCGCATGTGCGAGTGATTCAATTTCAAGTTTATTATCTTTTCACATTTAGGGTTAGCTAACCGTTTAAAGTTAATCATACATTCTTGGCATGCATCCTTATTATTCATACATCTAACAGCTAACATTTGTGGAATTTAAAATGCGGAAAATAAGCTACGCTATTACAAGGCTTCGAGTATTTACATAGCCAAAAACAAACTCGTCAAAGCGATAAATGAAAAAGAGAAAAATCCTAATTAATCTATTACAACTTGTGAGCAATTACATTAATATGGTAAAAATAAAAAATAAAGCGCGCGCGAGGAAATTAAGAACGATAAGAAATTAGGGTTTTGACCCCGTCTTGCCTAATCGAAAGAAAAATTATTAGTTGTTTTTGACTATTTTTAAGAAAAAGAATTAGGTTTTTTAAATTAAATACAAAAATAATTAGTAATTAAATTAATTCAAAGAAAATAATTTTCATGGCCTATTTTTGTATTTTTGGTGATTTTTAAGAAAAGAAGATAGAATTTAATTTAGACAAAACCCTAATTTTTAATTGTTTTTAATTTATTTACAAAAGGAATTAAAGTTACCTAAAATTAAATCATCTAATTCAATTAATTTTTGTATAAAAAATAAATATCCTAAATCTAATTGGATGAAAATATTTTTTGTGATTTTTTTGATAAAAAGAAAAATTAATTTGTGTTAGTAAATATAAATAAATAAATAAATAAAGAAAATATAAAGAAAATATAAAGAGAAGAAAGAAGAATTGGTCCTGGTTGTGAGTAATTTGGGGGGTGTGAGAATCAGATTCTGGGCACAAAACAGGTTGGTCCACGTTGACTTGCCCAGATTTCCTGTGATGCATTGACCATGGCCTATGATACTCCTTCATTGATGGACTTCAGATCTGGCCTCCTGGCCACTTGGCAGGTTGGATGATGAGGGAACATGGTGATCCCTTGCCTTGTGTGCATGCTTGATTACTGAAAGAAAAACAATATGAAATAATTGGGGGGACCTGGGATTCGAACCCAGGCCCCAAAGCACTTTTCCAACGCCTGGCCACCAACTGAGCTGCACGTTCTATTTGTACATAGAATAATAATAAAAAGGTAATATATAATAATGTGGGTTAGTGGAGAGAAAATAAAAAATGCGCCAGAATTCAAATAGACCGATACGGTAGCGCCACACCAGTCATCCATGTCCTCTCTCCGTTGGTAAAAGTCAAAGACTTTTACCTACAGACGTATGTCCGTAGCTACAAACCCTGTGATTCTCAAAATCAAACACAAGCAAGATAAATAAAATCTAAGGCCATGGATTGATTCGTCTTGGCCTGCTGAGCACGATGGTGCCCTTCTTGAGGGCCAATTTTACCTGTGTAAAAAGATCCTAAAACGAAGGATAAAACCCTAACAATGGAAAATCTTGATACAGTCTATAAAAATGCAATTGAATGTTATAGATAGTTTGCAAATGTTCCAAGGATCAAGAATATATAATTATTTCATGCTATCAGTTCCAGAATGATGCAATTCGATTTCAAAAAAAGTCCAAGGTCATGACTGACTTACAGTGAGTTATAGTGCTGGAAACTCCTTGTTCTTGATTGGTTTCTCTTGCTTGTGATCCCAGGAAGCGATTGGGATGGCTAGATGGTCTTGATAATGCTTGGAAGTGAAAAATAGAATCACCACTTTTCTTTGATTTTTTTCAAGTTTGGTTCTTGTTCTCACGCCTCTCTAACCTTGTGTTTTAGGTCTGTAATTGTATACTATATACTGAGGAATGAATTAGGGTTGCAAACATGATCTCAATCTTTCTCCATTATAGCTTTTGATTTGGATTTGATTCACTTGAAGATCCTTCCAAAAATAGGCCAAATTCAATCTTTTTAGGCACACAAAGGCCTTGCACGAATTCAATCACTTGCCAATATAAGACCTGAAACATGCACAATATCTTGAGGTTTCAATGATTTGGATTTTCTATGATTTGTTTTGATTTAAATTGATTTAATTCAAATAAAAATCAAAATAAATAATAAAAATAAGATAAATACAAGTGGGAAGAGCTAGGACTCGTGGACTATGCTACCAACTCAAAACAAGTGCAAAAAGTTAGGCCCATTTAGCAAAAATTGCAATTTGAGGCATAGTTGACTTTTGACAATTTTGCAAAAAAGGTCAACTTCACCAATGCATAACTTCCTTAATTTTGACTCTTTGAAGGTGTTCTTGGACTTTTTAGAAATATTAAGATGTCCTCTAAGCAACCCTTTTGGTCTCATCTTAATTTGGTATTCCATGTTCATGTATGAAGCTTTGACAAAAAAGATGTTTTTGTTGACTTTTCAAAATGACGTATAATGTCCAAATTCATAACTTCTTCTGAGTGTATATTTTGAACTTGGGAGCTGAAGATGGATTGTATGGAATTTCATCCTCTTCAAAATGAGATTTTGATGGGTCATTACTCATAAAGTATGAGAAAGTTATGCTTGGTCAAAGTTGAGTTGACTTTTCCTTCAAAACCCTAATTTAACAACTTTTGGGTTTTGATGAATTGTGAGCAATCCTTGATGAATCATGATCAACCCTTGATAAAATTATGAATGATACTTCAAAATGATAATGTTGACCAAAAATCTTGAAGTTTGATTGTATGTGGGCCACAGTTGACTTTTGCCCTAGCACAGTCGATTTTCAGGCCTTTGA
This sequence comes from Vicia faba, assembly GCA_948472305.1. Classification (NCBI taxonomy): domain Eukaryota; kingdom Viridiplantae; phylum Streptophyta; class Magnoliopsida; order Fabales; family Fabaceae; genus Vicia; species Vicia faba. The sequence goes on from OX451737.1 coordinate 1,482,716,841, forward strand.
GCAATTGACTGAGCAAACTTCCTCTGCAAGGATTGAAACTTGACATGGATGATCTTTAGAACATATTAGGACAATGGTGAGCATTTGGGATCCCTTGGAATCAAGTATATTGATGCAACATGAAACCCTAATTTGAGGTAGACTGCCTTAGGAGGGAGCTTGTCTGGTCAACCCTTGGACTTCCTTGAGCAACTTGAGGATATTTCTTGAAATATTTTGAGAAATATGGGAGGGAAAATTTTGGGGTAAAACACATGCTTGTTTCTGATTTACAGTCTTGATATTTTTTTTGCTTCTGAAACCATGATGGAAAACCTGCCATAATTGCTATGTTTATGTTTTCTGTTCTGTTGAGAAATGACTAAGTTGCAGATGTTCTGATTAGCATGGAGAAAGAGACGATGCTCATCATCAGAACTTACTTTATGTTATATGTTCATGATTTTGACTCTAATACCGGATGTACAACCACCCCAGTGGTAGAAAGCGTGAGCATAAGACATTAGTACTAAGGGTCCTGGGTTTTAGCCCCAGAAGCATCTCTTTTTAGGTTTATTTATTGACATTTTTCACCCATTTATCTGGAAAGAAATATTCCTAAATCAGAACTTCTAAGCAACCTTACCCAATAAAATTGCCACCTCACTCTCTCCAATGGTCAGAACTTCTGAGTTGCCAGTGATATAGGAACTTCGAGGTTCCCAACTACACTATAACTTCTGAAGCCCTTCAATAATCAGAACTTCTAGATCTTCCTTTATTCCCAACAATCTCAGAACTTGGTGTACCCATGCCCAGAACTTCTGAACTTTTGCTTGCCTACTAACATTTTCTCTCTTGCAGCATATCAGAGTCAGAACTTATGTTCCTCCTTGTTTCAGCAATGTGCTGATTCTGACTCCATTTTCTTGTTTATCTTATTTTTTATTTTAATAACCAAAAACACCAAAAAATATTTCATATTCACATGTTTTATTTTATTTCTTTTAGAATAAAAAAGATCAAAATATTTTCTTAAGTAAATTTAATTTCTCAACAAAAAAAAAAGTCCATTTCAATTCATGTACATTATTTCAATATGGTTGTAATAGATAATTAGGAATTTAATTTCTTGCAATCCCCATTCATAAATTTGTACCCCCCCTCCACTATTGATGTAATAGCTTAGTATTTTTACTTTTCTGCAATTTAATGCTTTATATATAAATGCTAGTAATTAGGGTTTTGTATGGAAAGACTAAAACCAATCAATTATCAAACCCTAATCAAAGATAAATCAAGCATGAAAAATATACACTTGCACACTTTGCACCTCTAGGGTTAACTCCACTTGTTGCCTTGAGAAACAAATGGTCATGATACGCATGTAAGATATCTTAGCAAAAATAAGCGAAATACAAGATCATATTCCCTCGATGACGCTATCTATGTTGCCTTTCAAAATGATCTTAGTCCCTAAAGAAAATGCTAAGATATCTTGGAACATTTCTAATCATGGTTATACGATGACCCACGCCCGTCCCTTTTACATCCAAAGATAGGGTTACTTACCAAATCAATGGTAAGATAACAATGTCAAAGGAAAGAGGAAATAAACATGAAAGACTTTTGAGTAGGTAGATTGTTCCTAGTTACTTGCTCCATTTCAAAACAAAAACATCCTTGCTATTTTAAAAACAAACACCAACAATTTCAAAACATCTTTCAAACTTGAAAACATTTTCAAAAGATCTACACTTTTTATACATTCTTACGAACAAGAATCATTACAAAGTTTATCTAAACGATGGCGCCTTTTCAAAATACTTTCAAAAACCACACAAAGCACATTTTCAAACAAAAGCAAGTGATCTAGAAAGTAACTAAGATCCCATGGAAAACCATGGATGAAAAGGGTGCTAATACCTTCCCTTTTCATAATCTACCCCCCGAACTCAAGAAAACATCTCAAAGGTATTTCCTGTTCTTTTCAGCCTTTCCTTTTGGATAAAAGAAAAGTCGGTGGCCACTCTTGCTAACCGCAACATTTGTGATAAAATGCAAAATAACCAAGTCAGTTCTCCCACCGTATCACAGAACTGGCGACTCTGCTGGGGATTTTTTTGTAAAAGTGGGGTTACCTTAGGGTTAGATCACATTTACTTGCTTTCATTGTTTGACTTGTATGCTTTACATTATGGTTCTTTGTTTGGGTTTGAATCCTCTACCCGAATTTGGGATACCTTATAGGTAAGTAGCAATACATTGTGGAAATTGTGTGGGGTATACCGACACGGTCTAATAAATATCTACATTAGTGCGACATATTTGTGGGTACCGGTAGCCCTTGAGTAGTCAAGGAGAATACGGGGCCGCTGAGTGATGTCATGAAGCACTAATGAACTTTTAGAACCTCTACTTGACCAACTTGGCCTTTAGGACGTAGTGAGATGACCGACTTTGGTGCAGTCTGAATTGGGTAGATACTCGATGTTGTACCTCAAAATTTTCCATCTTACTTATCAAGAATTTGCTCACAAGATCTCCTTAGCTCAAGATTTCCTTAGGGTTTGATCAGCTCAAGACACCTCCTTAAGCATTGATGACCAAAATTAGGGTTTGAGTTTGCACAAGGATTTTTGGACTTCCAATGCCCCATATGACTTTCATGGATCATTATGGACCCCTAAGATTACTCATGTCAAGTTTCAAGCTTTGGATCACACTTTTGCTCAGTCAATTGAGCAATTGACCTAAAAATCAACAATATTGGGGAAAAAGTCAACAATGGCCAATTTACAGTCAAACTTCATAATTTTTTATCCACATCAACATTTTAGACTCATATGTATCATTTGATCAAGTTTGGACCATAATTCCTCAAGAAATTTGATCAAATCTCCAAAAGGGCAAAATGGTCAAAATTAGGGTTTTGACTAGGAAAGGGCAATTTCTGATTTTTGACCTAGCAAATAATCAATTGGTTTAAGGCATGATCTCAATATTTAAATTGCATCCTTTTTACCTAATGACATGGCTCAAAACATTGCTCAAGTTCAAAGGATTGACAGATGAATTTTCAGTCAACTGGTCAAAAGTCAACTGTATACTGAAAAGTCAAACTTTGACTTTTTGGTCAAATTCAAATGTCAAAGATCACAATTCATCAAAACATGTCAAAATATGAAACTTATTCATCAAGAAATCAAAAAGTCAAGATTTCATTTTGAAAAGTCAGAATTTCTAAACTTAGAAATTTTTCTAAGCGTTGGAAATTTCTTATTTTTTCATAACTTTGAACCAAATTTTCACCATGATGCAAGGTGATTCAAGAGAAACTTCCAACATGAAAGTTGGAGATATGCATGAAATATACAACTTTTCTTTACACAACTCATTCCAAAAATGCTTGGATCTCAAGTTATAATTTTATGAATATGTGGTCATGAAACTAAACACTTAGTGAAAATTTGCCCTAATTTGGTCATGATTTTGACCCAACTTCATGGAACTTTTTCATATAGTTACAAAGGGAATATTCAAAAGCAATTGAAAGATGGGTTGTATAAGACATTGCAAGCTTTCCAAAATGTCCAAGAACTCCTTGAGATCATTCTTGAGTAGGGAGAATCGAAGAGATGAAGTTAGGGTTTTATCACTTTAATTACAAGTCATTTTAGTGATGAACCAAATTCAAAATTCAAACTATGCTGCATAAACACTACTTTGCAGGCCTCAAACTTGTTAGGCACTCCATAATTAATTGCATTACAGAGCTGTTAGAGGTCTCACATCAAGCATTCAATGCATGGACATGCTTTATATCCATTTTTGGAAGAAAGGTTACATTGCCATTTTGATAAAGTGACTTTTTGTACAAAACTTATTCTTGAGCCTTGCACTTGTTCTCTTCTGAGCAAAAAATTCCTATAACTCATGAGAAATGTTTTAGACACTTACAATCACCCATCACATGCTTGTACCTTCTCTTGAAACTTGTTTCCCTCTTTTCTTAAAAATCAAGTAACCTAGCCAAAAGCTAAAAACTTGTACTTCTGTTTGTCCAAAGCTCTCAAACACTTTTGTTTATACATACACAAACCTTGGACCACAAACACAAAAATGCTTGACCACTGAAAAGACCTAAAACTCAGAAACACATCTCATACTTCCATTTTCACACAAACTGATCAAAAACGTGAAACTCATAATCTACTTGTGCGTTTCTTGGCCTTTTGGTTTCTAAAGCTTCTAAACATCATATATAATTGATCCCACACCCTGTTATAGAACTGTAACACCATTAACACCATCCTCCATTTTCAAAAATAGAGCTCTTAACATTGACTTCTCCAGACCATTTCAGCCATCCATTGTTCAAGCTAATCATTGCATTAGCTTCCTGGGACCTCAAGGAAGCTAACCTGATCATGACCATCACTTGAAACACGCTCAAACTCAAAACACGATTTCCAGTTTTGAGGTAAGTTTTCTTAACTTTGAACTCTTCATACAAGCATCATTAATGATTTATTTGTGAACAAAACATGTAGATATGATTGCCCTAAAGCTAACCATGTTCATAGTTTCCATTAATTTTGCTTGAGCTTAGAGAATTTTGAAACTGGAATTTATGATATTTTTAGGGTTCATATTAGCGCCATTAAAATTCATTCTTATATTTGATCTATAGTTCTAATGCTTTACATTTCTGAAATCGTGAGGAAATTTGCTACAAGTTTCATGTTTACAGTTTTCATTTTTGATGAGAAATGAGCAAGTTACGGTTGGTTTGACTGGAGGTTGAAGATAAAGTCATCAGGGCGCGTTTTGTATCATATATTTATTGATTTGCTTATGTTAACGGATGTATAGCCACCCCAGTGATAGAAGCGCGCACCTGTAACCTTTGGGACCTGGGTTCGAGCCCCAGTGGTACCCTTTTAATTTTTTCACATTTTGCTTTCTGATTTTAGTCTTTTTAGCAGGCGCTGGCCTTGTTGGGCTCTTGGTTTTTTTTATATTTTTTCTTACTAACCCCCTTGCAGGCTGTTTGCACCCCTGGCCCAGTTTATTTTTTTTCTTCTTATTTTTATTTTATTTATTTTCATAATATATTTTCTAAATACTAAAAAATCATGAAAAATACAAAGAAAATTAGATTTTTATTTTAACTTATTTTATTTTATTTTTATCAACTATACTTTATTTATTTTTACTTATTATTTTGTAAATTTGATTAAAACTAGGTTATTAGTTATTTTCTTTTACACCAATTAAAATATATCATTTTGATATTAAAAAAGGCCAAAAATATCTTATAATACTATGAATACTTTCAAGACAAAAATACCAAAAAATACTTTTTCTAAACTTATTTTCTTTAATCAATTAATGAATTAGGGTTTCATTAATTTCCTTTCTTAGTGAATTAAGTTTACTTTTAAGTTTAATTAATTATTTTCTTTAATTAATTATATTAAGATAAAATCCTTTTCTCTAAAAAATCCAAACAAATATCCATTTACTTTACATTTTGCATTTTTGTACATTTATTCATTTTTGTACATTGTGTTCATTTAATTCCTTGTACATTGATACCAATTCAATATGGTTGTAATAGACTAACTAGGTTTACATTCTTGCAATCCCCATTCAATTTGTACACCCCTCCCCACAAATGTCGTAATAACGTAGTAACTTTAATATTCCACAATTTATTGCTTTTATATACAAATGTTAGTAATTAGGGTTTGTATGGAAAGACTAAAACCAATACTTAGAAAACCCTAATTCAAGACAAAAACAAGCATGAAAATAATACACTTGCACACAAGCACCCCTTGGATTATTCCACTTGGTTGACTTATACAAAATGGTCATATTACGCATGTAAGGTATCTTAGCAAAAACAAGCAAATACAAGATCATAGTCCCTCAATAACGCTATCTAAGTCTCCTTTCAAATGATTTTAGTCCCTAAAAAGAATGCTAAGATACCTTATAATATTTATAATCATGGTTATACGATTACCCATGCCCGTCCCGTTTACATCCAAGGATAGAGTTATTTACCAAATCAATGGTAAGACAACAATGTCAAAGGAAAAGAAAATGAACATGAAAGACATTTGAGTAGGTAGAATGCTCCTAACTACTTGCTCAATTTCAAACAAAACATCCTTGCTATTTTCAAAAACAAACACACACACTTTCAAAACATCTTACAAAGTTGAAAACATTTTCAAAAGATCAACATCTTTATATACATTCTTACGAAAGAGAATCATTACAAATTTTCCCTAAACAATGGCCTCTTTACAAAATACTTTCAAACACCACACAAAGCACAATTTCAAACAAAATCAAGTGATCTAGCAAGTAACTAAGAGCCCATGGAAAACCATGGATGAAAAGGGTGCTAATACCTTCCCTTTTCATAATCTACCCCCCGAACTCAAGAAATAATCTCAAAGGTCTTTCATGTGCTTTTTCACCTTTCCTTTTGGATAAAAGAAAAGTCAGTGACGACTCTTGCTAACTGCAACATTTGCGATCAAACGCAAAACCCTCAAGTCAGTTCTCCCATCGTATCACAGAACCGACGACTCTGCTGGGGAAAATTCTAAAAGCGGGGTTACCTTAGGGCTAGATCACATTTACTTGCTTTCATTGCTTGACTTGTATGCTTTATATTATGGTTCTTTGTTTGGGTTTGAATCCTCTACCCGGATTTAGGACACCTTATAGGTAAGTAGCAATACGTTATAGAAACTGTACGGGGTATACCGACATGGTCTAAACAATAGCTACATTAGCGCGACATATTTGTGGGTACCGGTAGCCCTTGAGTTAATCAAGGAGAATACGGGGCCGCTGAGTGATGTCATGAAGCACTAATGAACTTTTAGAACCTTTACTTGACCAACTTGGCCTTTAGGACGTAGTGAGATGATCGGCTTTGGTGCAGTCTGAAGTTGGTAGATACTCAATACTACACTCATTGAGGTTTGGTTTCTTGGGATATTTCGGTCGCCATTAAAGAGGTTTATGCTGAAACAATGACCAAGGAAACAAACCAGTGATATTGAGCTCCTTAGAACCTGGTTAATATTACTAGGACAGGTTTGAGCCAACTAAACTTCAAGAGAGTACTTACCTATGAGACTCCATGCAAGCCTAAACCTAAGGAATTGTTTTCTTTGTTTGTATATACATACTTGTACATAACATCATGAACATCATAACATCATACACATTCACTAACCATTTTAAGGATTTTGGGATTCATCTTTGTTCTTGTTTTGTAGGACATGGATTCTATTCGCAGGAAAACTATTCAAGTCAACCTTGTAAGGATCCTTCCACACTGAAAGACATGGTCGCCTACTCAACGTGGTCACATCCAATACATATGAGGACATTATAAAGGTGCTCTTTCAGTTCTTTGATCCTTTACACCATTGATTCATATTTCCCGATTATCAACTTGTGCAAACTTTGGAAGAATTCTCTCGACTCTTGAGGATTCCCATTCTCAATCAACTACCTTTCAAAGATATGGAAAGAGACCCAAAGCCAGAAGATATTGTTCAAGCTCTACACTTGCAATCTTCCGATGTCACAACTAATTGGGAAACAAGGAGTGGTGTCAAGGGTTTCCTAGCAAAGTTCTTGTTTGAGAAAGCCCAAAGCTGTTGGAATTCCTTGGATCTGCAAGCTTTTGAGGAAATTGTGGCTCTCCTCATCTATGGGATGGTTTTGTTTCCAAATTCTGACCAACTCATAGATGTAAACACCGTTAAAATCTTCATATCCCGCAACCCGGTGCCTACTTTGCTAGGAGACATCCTACACTCTTTTCACACTCGCACAATAAGGAAAAGAGGTGTCCTTATGTGTTGCACTTCTCTCTTGGCAAGATGGTTTATTTTGCATCTTCCCCAATCTGTATTAAAGAACGAGAAAAGTTCAAGGTGGTCACAAAGGTTGATGACGCTCAACCATTCAGACATTCATTGGTGTTCTCGATCCATAGATAATGTTACTATTGTCGACCGTTGTGGAGAATTCCCTAATTTCCCTTTACTTGGCATAAGGGGAGGTATCACCTACAACTCCTTCTTAGCCTTAAGACCGTTTGGTTACGCCCGAAGGGATGGCCCGCACGAGATGATGATTCAAGGTTTGGTATTTGACTATGAGAACGACGATCAAGGTCTTCGCCAGAGATTTATCCGGGCTTGGAGGATGTTGAAAAAGGTAGATAGCAAGACATTGGGGCACAAGAATTAGATCCCTCTTGAGCCTTACCTCAAATGGGTACGAACTCGTGCTCAGAATCTTATGATGCCTTATCCCTCCATTCTCTCAGTAATCATTGAGCTTGTCATGAAGGGAGATGTTCCATACACTATCCTACATCCTGACATGCCCACCTCTCTTGAAGACCTACAAAGAGATTGGATACAACTCAAGGGGGATTGAGATACTTTCGAAGCCCAATTCTACGCAAGCGAGAAGAAGGTTTTAGAACTCACTAGGCTACTTCATGAGGAGAAGAACCTGAATGCTTACATCGCACCAAAGAGGATGCGTACTACCTTTTTATCTTAGATTTTTTTGTATTATTTTTCCCAAGAAGGCATTGATGTACTCAAGCTTTAATTTATCAATATAACGTGTGTTTCCTTTTTGTCTAAAACAAATTTGAATCTTTAAAATCCTTGAAATCATTGCATATGCATTTACCATTCATCATAACATAAGCAGTTTTCTTGCAACAAGTGTCCTCATCTCTCTACTGTTTATTTCAGTAAGATGGATCTCGAGCAAAGGGTGAAGGACCTCCAAGCTCAGAATGCACAGTTTCAACATTTGTTCTTAACTCTAGCCAAAGGACAAGAAGAGTTGAAGACCTTGCTGGTTGAGAAGAAGAAGAAGAAGGCGAAGAAAATAACCGAAGTTCTAAACATGGGAAGAAGATTCCAAGGGCAGACAAGAAGGGCCTTAGACTTTGCAACAACATCCGGTGAGAACGGCAATCAAGATGGGAAAGGCAAAGAAACAGTTGTCCAATCAGAGTCAGAAGAGGAAGAGGAAGAAGAAGACTATTCTAAAGAACAATACCCTCCAGCCGATGACAAGTATAAGCATTTAGAGGAGCGGTTGAGTGCAACAGAAATCCAAAAAGTGTCTAGCTTGGACTTTGAGGAGTTGGGGTATCGGGGATTATCATTCCTCCAAAATTCAAAGCACTGGTGTTTGCCAAATATGACGGAGTTTCATGTCCGAAAATGCATCTCCGGTCCTATGTGAGGAAAATTCAGCCCCATACCACTGACAAGGACTTATGGGTACACTTCTTCCAAGACAGTCTGTCTGGAACTCAACTTGATTGGTTTTATCAGTTAGAAAGAGCAAATGTTCATAACTGGGAATATCTTGCTGCAGCCTTTTACAAACAATACCAATACAACGCTGATCTTGCGCCTACCCGTACTCAACTCCAGAGTATGGCCTTGGTTTCAAGTGAGGGCTTCAAGGACTACGTGTAAAAGTGGAGGGATTTAGCCATAAGAGTTCAACCTCCTATATCTAAAAGAGAGTTGGTAGACATGTTTTTGGGTACCTTGTCTGGTCCCTTCTTCAATCACTTAATTGGGAGTTTATCGGCAGGTTTTACCGAACTTATATTAACCGGAGAAAGGGTAGAAGCCGGGATAAAGAATGGAAAGATTCAAAAAGATGCATCCTCTGTTGTTGTAAGAAAACCATTCATCGGAAAGAAAGAAGTGGTTGTTGTATATCCTCAGAGAAATCAAGATAGGGTCGAACGCTTTCCAATGGTGGGGGCTGTTATGATTCCTAAACCTGTGCCTGATTAACAATTGAGCAATCGGCTAAGAATGGAAAGACCAATCAGACAGTTCACCCAAATTAACATGACACTATCTCAGGTATTACCACATTTGTTAAGATCCAACCTAGTGACTTTGAAAGAAGCTCCATAGAATCCTAACACAACCTCTCCTCACTATCATCCCAATGCCTGCTGTGCATACCATTCTGAGAGTCCCGTCCATGACACTAATAACTGTTGGGCTCTAAAGAACAAAGTACAAGACCTCCTTGAAGCCAAAGAGGTTGAATTCGATGCGCCAGAAAAGCCCAATGTCATTTCTGCCCCTATGCGCAAACACGACCATAATTTCAACGCCATTGAGGAAGATTTGTTTGTTACTTCAGTTGATGAACTTATGACCGCACTCCTAACTATCAAAAAGAATTTATTGAATGTCGGTGTTTTCCCAGGCTGTGATGAAAGCTTTCATTTCTGTTTGTCCTCACCAACCAGCTGTCCTTTGTTGAAAGCAGGCGTTCAGTGCCTAATAGACAACAAGGAAATTTTGTTCGAAAAGACTTTTGTTCCATATGTTCCTTATAATGATGTTTCCATCGTTACCATTTCCGCCAATTATTCCAGGGTCTCCACCAAAACACCCGTTAGAATTACATCAGTTCCTAAAGTAGCTCCTTTGATAATTACAATGCCTGGACCAATCCCATATTCGTTAGACAAAACCGTACCATGGAATTATGGAGGGGTTGTTTACTACCACGATATCAAGCAAGATTGGCCAGCTGCTGAAGATTCAAGTTCTGAGAAAGTTGACTCTGATGTCAATAATATTGCAGGGACTAGTAAGATTACTCAAAGTGGAAGGATACTCTCCCCAGAAATTGCTCCCCCAAAAGCAGTTTCTGGACCCATAATCATTCCCGTTGTTGTTGCTCCTCCAAAGGATATTCCCAGTCCTACAATCATCTCTGCTAATACTCCTGTTGACAAAACTGTTACAATCCCTGTTATCACTCCTACTGACATTCCTGCTGCCGAGTCAACCGAGACTCGAGGTAAAGGTATTCTGATTGAGCCTGTCCGGACGAAGGCACAGTCGGTAGCTACCTGAGACCTCCCGGAAAGAAGAGACTACAATGTAGTCGAGCAAATGGGGAAAACTCCATTAAAAACTTCCATGGTGGCTCTATTACTATGTTCTGAGGCGCATGCAAAGGCCTTGGTAAAATTCCTAAAAACTGCCCATGTACCCCAAGAAACATCTGCCGATCAATTCCAAGACTGTGTAACCAGTTTCACTGCAGACAATGGTTTAGGTTTTTCGGATGCTGATTTAACGCCAAGAGGAGGGAAGCATAATGAGGCATTGCATGTCTCAGTTGAATGTAGGGGCACGACCTTGGCTCAGATTTTGGTGGACACTGGCTCGTCTCTGAATGTGTTGCCTAAAAAGGCTCTTGATAGAATTGACTGCGAAGGATTGACATTGAGACTGAGCAACATAGTAGTGAGGGCCTTTAACGGCTCAAAAAGGATGGTGCATGGGGAAGCGGATATCCCCATAAAGGTTGGAACCCAAACATTTGATTCAAATTTTTATGTAATGGATATCCGACCTTCATATTCCTGCTTGTTAGGCTGACCGTGGATTCACAATGCTGCTGTTGTTACCTCTATGTTGCACCAAATGCTGAAGTATCTGATTCAAGGGAAGATTATCATTGTTCATGGAGAAGAAGAGTATATGGTCAGCCATCTAAATTCCTTTAGATATGTGGAACTAGATGGTGAATTTATTGAAACTCCATTCCAGCACTTTGAAGAAGTCCCACGGACTGTGGCAGTAACCAAGGTTATGTCTCAAGTTCCCAAGATCACAAGGCCTCCACTCAGGATGTCATCTTTGAAGGATGCCAAGGCAGTTATATAAGAAGGTGGGTGCACTATTTGGGGGTAACTCCCAGATATCCCAAACAAGTCTGACAAATTTGGCCTGGGTTTCACTTCAGGTTCCCAGAAGGTTGTACGCCACGTGTTGTACCCTAAAATTTGCCCTCTCATTTTACTCAAAACATACTCCAAGAGATCCTCAATTTGCTCAAGTTTGCCCAAGAGCTGACCAGACAAACTCTCTCCTAAGGCAGTGTACCTCAAATTAGGGTTTCTATTTTCATCAAGATAGGTGAACCAAAAGGTCCTCATATGCTCTCCATGGTCTTAATTTGTTCTCAAGACCCTACATGTCAACTTTCATGCCTTGCACAAGAAGTTTTCTCATTCAACTGCCCAGATGCTTGAGAATCGACTATATTAGGTCAAAAATCAATTGTGACCTACATAGAATCAAACTTCATGATTTTTGGTAAACATTAACATTTTGAAGTGACTTTCATCATTTGATCAAGGGTTGATCATGATTCCTCAAGGAATGCTCCAAATTCATCAAAACCCAAAAGTTGTTAAATTAGGGTTTCTTAGGAAAAGTCAACCAAACTTTGACCAAGCATAAATTCTTCATACTTTATCAGAAATTTTCCATTCAAGGCTCGTTTTGAAGGGAACCCAATTTTCTACAACTCATATTCATCCCTCAAGTTCAATAAATGCACTCATAAAAAGAAATGAATTTCTACATTATAGGTCCCTTTGAAAGGTCACCAAAAACAACTTTTGGGTCAAAGCTTCTTATATGAACATGGAAGACTCAATTGAGATGAAACAAAAAGGGTTGTTTAGGGGACAACCTAAGCTTTCTAAAAAGTCCAAGAACACCTTCTTAGGGTTAAAAATGAGGGACATATGTATTGTCAAAATTGACCAATTTTTGGAAATGTGCATGAAGTCAATATTAATCAAAATGACTTTTTTTTTCCATATGGGCCCATGCTTTCTTGTTTGAAACTTGTTCCTAAGATGGCCCACAACCCCTGAGCTTATCCACCTATTATTTTATTATTTTTATTATTTATTTTAATTTTTTATCCATTTAAATCAAAATAAATCAATTTAAATAGTAGAATAATCAAATAAAATCAAAGATTTGATTTTATGAGCATATTATAATTCCAAAGCCAACAATCTGTTCCTAGACGTGTTCTGAAGCTATTCCAATCATCCCCAAGCCTTAAAACCTTCAGAAATCATGCCTCACAGTGCCACAGTTTGCATCTTTTTTCAAGATTCGTTTTCAATGATTTATCCATCATAAACATGTTTTGATCATATATCCATGCTTGCTATCATATTTGCAATGCTTTTGATTGGTTTGATTGAAGTTTAAGTGCAGGAATGACATGATGCCATTGTTAGGGTTTTGAGGTCCCAAATTGGGAATTCTATATAAAGGCAAAATTGGACAAAATCAGGGGTACTATCATACTTAGAAGATAATTTGTAGTTGATCCATGTCTTTGGTTTGAATTTATTCTGCCTGTGCTGCGTTTTTTTGAATTTTATAGGTTTATGGCTACGAACAAAATTCGTCACTATAGTCTTTAGTGACGGAAACGACTGTAGGTAAAAGTGTGGCAAAAAACAACAGTTATGGGGAAGAAGACAATTAGGTGGCAGAATCCTATTGAGTGATATAAATCACGCGCGCGTTTGGGAAAGACCACTTTATTTCCTTTATATTTTATTTATGTTATTATATATACAACTAACCATCCCAGCAAATTTTGTTTTCTTACTTTGTTTCTACATATTCAATGCATCATCATCCAAAACGCCTACCATGCGCTACCACCATCTGGCCATTGGATGTCTCAATAATTCAGATCCAACGCCTCAAATAATGAAGGACTATGGTGCACTCTCAGGCTGGCACAACACATATCCATTCTTTTCTTTTCTATTTTTATTTTTTTTAATTGTTTTACTAATTATTTTCCTTTATTAAAATAACACCAAAAAATCATTATTTTTTATTTAATAAAAAAAACATCAAAAAAACATAAAAAATCATTTTTTTTTTCTTAAAAATATTTTATTTCCTTAATTAATTAGTTTAATTTAATTTAGGGCAAATTTAATTCCTTTTTTATAATTTAAATTAATTAGAACTTAGGGTTTTAATTTGTACATAACCTAATTAATTTTTCTCAAAAAAAAACTAACCTAAATCTTTTTTCAATTAGATTTTTTAGGTTTCCTAAATAATTCTCGCATTTAATTCGCCTCGTGCATTTTTTAATTTCCTTTTATTATTATTGTAACTGTTTCGAGGTTGTAATAGTAATTAGGGTGTAAATTCCGCATTTTTATTTTCAGTCCAAAATAATTATGTATCTGCAAAAGCCTTGTAATAGCTAGGACTTTAAACTTTCTTGCTTTTAATTCCGCAAACTATAAACTGCTTAGATGTATGTTAATAAGATTGTATGGAAAGACAAATTGAAAATTAATACGGTAGAAAACCCTTAATTGCAAGATAAATATAACTGAAAAAACACACTGTTGCACACTTGCACCCCTAGGGTACTCCCCACTTGGTTGCCTCAAAAAAATGGTCATGTCCCGCGAACTTAGGGATATCTTAGCAAAAGACCCTCAATCTAAAAGTCATCATAAAGATCATAGTCCCTTAACGTCCCTCGAGTTGCCTACGAGAAATGATCTTATCCCTCGATGTTGCCTACGAATATATGATGATATCCCCTTAGAAATGCTAAGGTATCCTTACTTGTTGCCTTCAGAGGCCATTTCGTCCCTTCGAAAGTCCCTTTAAAACTCCAACGACGGTGCTACCTATTCCTTAATAATATGATAGCGTTGTCTAAAGGAAAACGAACAGACCTTTTTCGAGTAGGTAGATAACTGTTAAGTACTTGTTCAAACAAACAAACTTTTTCACACCAATACTTTTCAAACAAAGTTTTCAAAAACAACTTCGTAACACTCTTGAGGACCGAAACAAGGGTTAAAACGAAGTAAAACAAAACTTTTCAAAACAAAGAACACACAAGTAATTTAAAAATGAGCAAGTACCTAAGATCCCGTAGAAAAGTACAGATAGAAAGGGTGCTAATACCTTCCCTTTCTATAATCTACCCCCCGTACTCAGAAACATCTCAAAAAAGGTTTTTTCTATTCTTTTTCCTTTTCCTGATTAGATAAAATAAAAGTCGGTGGCGACTCTTGCTTACCACGACATTTTGCAAACAAAAAACGCAAACATGTATTAACAGTCGGTTCTGCCACCGTATCACAGAACTGGCGACTCTGCTGGGGAAATAAAATAAAATGGGGTTTACCTTAGGATCTAGTTCATTTTTAAAATTGCTTTCTTGTTTGTTTTGCCTGCTTTAAATTCAAGGGTTTTATTTGGGTATTATTAAAGATCCTATACCCGGATCTGGGGGCATTTTTTAGGTAAACAACAATAAATCGTGGAGACTGTACAGCGTAGACCGATATGGTTTAAGCGATGGTTGTGTTGGTGTGGCACTTTGGTTGGTATCGGTATCCTTCATGGGGAAACGAGGAGAATACGGGGCTGCCACATGGTGTCGTGAAGCACTAACGGACCTTAGAACCTTAGTTGAATAAATTGGCCATTAGAAAGTAGTGAGATAGCCGGCCTCGGTATAGAGCTGAGGATTGGTTGATACTCGATGCTACACTCATTGAGATCAGACTTTCGGGATATTTCGGCCGCAAGAAAAGATTGCTTGAGTTGAGACAATGCCTGATAAAGGATGGTCAGTGATATTGAGATCCCTTAGAACCCGGTTACTATTTATAGGACAGACTGAACCAATCCAACTTCAAGAGGGTACTACCTTAAACTCAGGCAAGCCTTAAACCTAAGAACTTGGTGTGATTTGTTTGTGCTTGTTATACCTGTGATTTCTCAACATAATCAAGACATCATGACATCATAAACATGGCATATCATACTAACCATTTCAAGGATCTCAAGGGTCTGTGATGTAGGTCATGGCGAACCAGAAGTCTAGCAAGTGGCAAGGGGATTTATTTTCCTCTAGCCAATGTTGTCAAAGGATCTTGAGTCAGGGGCTATGACCCACTCGATATGGTGAGCTTGACTCTTGTAGAAGGACTCTCAAAGACACAAAGTTTCTTCAATCAAGCTGCAATTAAATTCTAACAGTTTCTTGTTTACCCCGCGAGATCCTTGAAACCATTGTATGCATATCATACACATCATTACAGGTACCATTACAGGTTTCTCATCTTCTTCGCTGTTTATTTCAGCAAAAATGTCTTCCGAACAAAGCATCAAGGACCTTCAGGCACAAAACGCCCAGTTCTAGCAAATGTTCATAAATTTGGCAAAAGGGCGGGAGGATCTGAAAACCCTCATCCTGAAAGAGAAAAAGAAAAAGAAGAAGGCTGCCGGTATTCTGAATATAGACAGAAGGTTTAGAGGGTCGTTGAAGCAACAAGTCGATCTGACCTCTTCATCTAAGGAAGGGGAGAATCAAGAAAAAGAGACAAGGGAGAAAGATCCCAGTCCTGAAGTTTCTGACAATGATACCGACTATAATGATGAGCAATATCCTCCTATTGAGGATAGATACAAGCAGTTGGAAGATCGTTTGAGTGTCATGGAAGTTCAGAGGATACATGGACTGGATTTCAAAGAATTGGGATTGGTTTCGGGAGTGGTCATCCCACAGAAGTTCAAAGCTCCAGTTTTTGCTAAGTATGATGGGGTGTCCTGCCCAAAACTCCATCTCCGTTCTTATGTCAGAAAGATCCATCCCCACACCGCTGATAGAAATTTGTGGGTTCATTTCTTTCAAGATAGTCTGTCAGGGACTCAGCTTGAATGGTTCTATTAACTGGAGAGAGCCAATGTCGGAAATTGGGAAGATCGGGCTGCTGCTTTCTATAAGCAGTATCAATACAACACCGACCTTGCTCCTACGCGTACTCAACTCCAGAGTATGTCCATGGGGGCAAGTGAAGGCTTTAAAGACTATGCCCAGAAGTGGAGAGACTTGGGTGGAAGAGTCCAACCCCCGTTGTCTGATAGGGAGTTGGTTGATATGTTTCTAGGGACGCTATCTGGTCCATTCTTTAATCATTTGATCGGCAGCTCATCAGGGGGTTTCACCAAGCTGATTCTGATTGGTGAAAGAGTAGAAGCTGGGATCCGGAGTGGTAAGATCCAGAAAAATACCTCTTCGAGTACAGAGAATAAGTCATTTGGTGGCAAGAGGAAAGCCAATGTTGTGCACGACCAGAAGGGGCGTAGTAAGGCAGACTACCACCAATCTGTGGGGGCAGTGTTGATCTCTAATTCGACACGTGCACAATGACCACAACATCGAAATAATCAAGCAAGGGTGGAAAGACCTCAAAGGCAGTTCACCCAAATCAACATGCCATTGTGACAAGCATTGCAACACATGTTGAAGATTAATATGATTACGGTGATAAACCGTCATCCGAAACCTAAGACTTCTTCTCCTAACTACAACCCAGATGCAAGGTGTGCTTATCATTCTGGTAGCCCGGGGTATGATACTAACGATTATTGGGCGCTGGAATACAAGATTCAGAATATGATTGATGCCAAGGAGATCAAATTCGACCCTCCTGAGACTCCCAACGTGATCACTGCTCCCTTTCCAAAACATGGGTAGGATTGAAAACATTTTTGTTCATTTGAATTCTGAAGTTGTATTTTCTTTGCTTATTCGAACAATTATTGTCATGTCAAACTTTATTATTTCATTAATGCATTACACATGTTTGTCTTGAATTAATTTGTTTTCATTATGCTTAAACTGCTTTATACTTCCTTTTCGTGATATTCAACTCTCGACTAAAAACTCTAAGCCTTAGAGGGAGGATGACGAAAATGATACCATAATCTCTACAATATGCTTTTGAACAGACCCCGCTGACGATGTACAGCCGTTGTTTCAAACCCTAAACAGTGGAGTTATAAGGAAGATAATCCCTAGTCAACCCCTTTGAGCCAAAGAAGTAGGAGTTTTTCTTTCACACAAATTAAAACCCTTAATCATAACCTGGGGCAGGGTAGTTTTCTCAGTTAATTCAGAGGCGCATTCAGTCACAGTCTGTTGCTTCGTACACAATGAATGGCATCGAAGACGTCCTTCCAAAACAAAAGACGGTGATGGTTACATATAATCATCAAGACAGGTAGTCATTATCTCTCGAAATAAAAGCCCATTAAGTCAAAACCTATGAAGGAGACTTAAGAGAAAAATTGGGGCATCCTGCTGAGTATAATCACAAAAGAAACAGTTCAGGCAAAACTTAGGGATAACGACCAAAAAAAAGAGGTTACTACAAATCCTCGAAAAAAAGAAGATTACAAAAATGACTGCCTTTTCAAAACAAAGGTTCAATTTCTGAATCATCACCAATTATTAGAGCAAAGATTCCAGACTCAATCAGGATCTAAACGCGCAATTAACTGAGTATAGGACTGAAGAACATCACGAAGAGCAGGTTGGGTACAAATAAAATTTGAGCCTTTATCCTTTGTTTCTTGAACCGTGAACCAGGCCACGTTATAACCCTTAAAAGTCCTAGCTGAAGCATGGGTTAGTTTGAGAGCATACTGTTACAAAGGTATCCTGACTCCTGTAGGCTTTGTTACAAATCCTGAGTTGATATCACATTCTCGCAAATTTCGCTTTACTACACAAAACACATTTTCAATTTTTTTAAAGAAGAACATGAGTTTTGCATTCTTTAAATGACATTGTTTGAATATGACTAATTGTTTGACAACAGAGAAATCCGCACAATGGATATTCAATGAAAAGACATCCTTTTAATGCACAGAATCACCTCAACGGGAAAGACACTTCCAAAAATAGGTCTTCTATAAGCAAGGGGCACGACCTGATGTTTAAACACACCTGGGGAAATCTCTCCAAAAGTGCCAGATAGCCAGGGGCAGATCTCCATCTGAAACACTTGGGGCATTGGGCATGAATCCCAACAACGAATCCTGTACGATCAAACTAACATCTTCTGGTAGTGTGGAAACACTTACTAATATGGACAATGACAATTCTCCGTACCCAATTGTTATACCCCAAAATTTCCCCTCCCATATTTCTCAAGACATGTCAAGAATCATCTCCAAGTTGTTCAAGATGGCTCAAGAGTTGGACAGTCAAATCACCTCCTAAGGCAGCCAATTCAAAATTAGGGTTTTGTGTTGCATCAAGGTACTTACATTCAAATGGTCTCAAATTCTCCCCAATGTCCTAATATGTTCTCAAGATCATCATTGTCAAATTTCAAGCCTTGCGGAGAAAGTTTGGTCAGTCAATTTCTCAAGAGGTCCAAAAATCGATTGTGCTAGGGCAAAAGTCAACTATGACCCAAATATAGTCAAACCTCAAGTTTTTTGCCAACATTCTCATTTTGAAGGATAATTCATCATTTTATCAAGGGTTGATCATGATTCATCAAGGATTACTCAAGATTCATCAAGATTCAAAAGTTTCTAAATTAGGGTTTTACAGGAAAAGTCAACTCAACTTTGACCAAGCATAACTTTCTCAAACTCTATGAGAAATGACCCATCCAAAGCTCATTTTGAATAAGATGAAATTTCTTACAATCCATCTTCACACCCCAAGATCAATAAATGCTATCACAAAAAGTTACAAATTTGGACATTATAGGTCTTTTTTTAAAGTCAACAAAACACTTGTTTTTCCAAAGCTTATAACTTGAGCATGGAATATCAAAATGAGATGAGACCAAAAGGTTTGGTTAGAGTACATCTCAAGGTTTCTAAAAAGTCCAATAACACTTACAAAAGTTCAAAATTGAAGAAGTTATGCATTGTTGAAGTTGGGCATTTTTCCAAAATTGCCAAAAGTCAACTATCCTCAAAACTCCAATTTTTGACAAAAGGGCCCACTGTTTTCCACTTGATTTGGTATTGTCACACCACACACGTGTCCTATCTTCAATTTCATGACCAATTATTAATTTTTCTATTTTATTTTATTTTTATTGATTTAATTCATTTTAAATCAATATTAATTCAAATAAAATCCAAAAATTGATGGAATAAGATTTTTTGATCATTACAGGTCTTCATTATCATGATACACCCAATCAAATTCATATCAAGCATTTTTGTGAAAAAAATCTTGGATTTGAGACAAATATGGAAGCTTTGTTAATGGTGATCAAATCATATCTTCCATCTTCAATGCATATGGATTCAAGGCCCAAAGATTAACCTAATCCATTCCCTTATACACACACAAGCTGGAGCACAAGAGAACACGACCTGAAGCTGCCCAAAACGGCCAAACTAAAACTGAAAAAAACCTTGAAAAGTTGGAAACTGAAATCATACTTAGAGCTCGATTCAGCCCAAAAACTCAACGCTACTTCCTTGCCTGACATCCAGTGGAGTTAAAGCAATCAAAACCAAGCCTTGAGACCTCCTAAATCGCGTTGTAAGTGCCCACGAACATAGCTCTGAACATGGAATCGTGAATCCATGTCTTGCATTTTTTTGCCAAATCGTTTGTACATTCATGCTTTCCATTCAATTTCCAATCATTCTGCATTATTCAATTGGATTTTTGTAGCCTTTATCTCCCTACCCGAACCTAGGGTTTTGGAGGTTTGCATTTGGGGTTTTGTTTTGCAGGAACAATTAGGACGAACCATGACCATGGTTGTGTTCAGTGGAAAGAAACGAGTATGATGATGCTCTTAAAACTCGTTTCCAAGGCCTATAGGTGATTTTAGATGGCAGCCATGGATTCTGTTGCGGATAAAATTCACAGGTAAAAACCCTGGTTTTTCAGCGAAGAAGACGAAAGCGTGTCTTCTTCTCATTGGCTGGTTCAAAACAGCGCACCACTTTTTTTTTTTAGCATATTAATTGATTTTCCTATATAATATTTGTTTTGTATTCTAGTAACAAATAAGCAGGTTGGTTGGATTGGTAAGCGCGCTGGCCATTGAGCAATGGGACCTGGGTTCGAATCCCAGGTCCCCCCAAACGCTTATTATTAATTTTTTTCAAGAGATCCAGTATATGCCAAGGCTTAAGGTCCACCATGCATCATCACCTAATCAGGCGCCAGATGGCCTTCAGGCCAAATCTGGTGGCCAGGAAAGAAGGACTACCATGAACTCTAGTCAACCAGCGCATAGGGAGTTGGAAAAGTCAAAGCAGGCTTGGACGTTTTTGGGCCTGGAGATTACAAATCACACCTTCAAATTAGGCCCACACCCCCTGGGTTATTTCTTTTACTCTTTATATTTTCATTTATTTATTTTGTTCTAATTTTTATTTTATTGTTAATTAGCTAATTAATAATTTTCCTAATAAAATCAGAAAACAAAAAAGAATATTATTTTTATTTATTAAACTAATTTCATTATTTTATTTTTGTAAATAAATATTAATCAATTAATTTAGTTTTAAATAGGTTTAACTTTTAACATTTTTTGCAATAAATTAAAACTAATGTAGAATTAGGTTTTTAATTAACTTTTAATCATTTTTATTTTATTTCCTTAAATATTAAAAAATCCAAAAATATCTCTTTTTATTAATTAATTAATAATTAGTTTAGGTTTAATTTCTTTAAATTCAAAAATAACAAAAAATGCTTTCTTTCAAAAAAAGGGTCAAAACCCTAAAAAATGCACCGATTTAATTTTCTCGCACGCGATTTATATTTCCAATATTATAATTGCTTCCGGTATGTAATAGCTTCTAATTAGGATTTTAATTATTTATCTCTTTATTTTATTTTTCGCAATTTAAATTTTCAAGGGTTGTTTTTGGCGATGTAAATACCCGACGCCTTGTAATAGCTTAGATTTAATTTCCCGCAATTTAATTTCCGCACAATATTAACTGTTAGATGTTTGATAACTAGGCAATGCATGACAAGATCAATCTTGAACTTAAAATCAACAATAGCTCACCCATGACATGTACAGATAAAATTAACCGAAATAACACACTCGCACATGCGCACTCTTAGGGTACACCTCACTTGGTTGCCTCGAACGTGGTCATTGAGTATAGGAAGATTCAGAGGTCGCCCTCTTGTCCAAAGATCATAGTTGCCTCGAAACGGTTGCCTCTGAAAAATGATCTAAGACATTAGGGTTACCGCTAAGGCGTCCTAACATTGCTTTAGTGACCACACGTCCCTTAATCGAATTGACCCGAAAACTCCAACGACGATGCTACCTACTCCTCAATAGTGGGATAGCATTGTCTAAAGGACATTAGCACAGTTTAATTCCTTTTTTCGAGTAGGTAGATGGTTCTTAAGTACTTGCTCCTTTTAAAACAAAACAAAACTTTTCGCACTCACACTCTCTTCAAAATAAAAACTCTTTTCAAACCCACAAACACAAAGAAAAGCAAATTTTGAAAACACAATGAGCAAGTACCTAAGAGCCTGTGGATAACCACGGATAGAAAGGGTGCTAACACCTTCCCTTTCTATAATCTACCTCCCGAACCCGAGAAATATCTCAAAAAGGAATTTTTATGTGCTTTTGTCCTTTCCTTTTTGGATAAAATAAAAGACGGTGGCGACTCTTGCTTACCGCGACATTTTTCAAAAACAAACGCAAACGAGAACCAGCATTCCAAAACAGCCAGTTCTCTTTCCCACCGATCACAGAACTGGAGACTCTGTTGGGGATAATAAGTGAGGTGTACCTTAGGATTAGATCATTGTGTTTTCAATTGTATGCTTTGTATGCTTTAATTTTGTGGGCTTGTATCAGAGTTCTATAGATCCTAACCCGGATCTGGGGGTACCCTTTAGGTAAGTAGCAATAAATTGTGAGGGATCTGTACGGCGTAGACTGATACGGATGAAGCAGTAGCTACGTTGGTGTGGCACTTTAGTCTGTACCGATATCCCTTGTGTTGGAACGAGGAGAATATGGGTCTTCTAAGGGGTCATTAAGCACCAACTGACCTTAGAACCTTAAATTGACCAACTTAGCCATAGAACAGTAGCAGTATGCTATACTCATTGAGACTAAACTCTCGCGATGATTCCGGCCACAAGAAAAGGTTGCTAAACTGGAATTATGACTGATTGAGGGTAGTCAGTGATATTGAGATCCTCTAGAACCCAGTTACTATTTTTAGGACAGGTTTAAACCAACTGAACTGAAAGAGGGTAGTACCTAAGCTCCTTGCCAACCTGAAATCTAAGGGCTCTTTGTGTGACTTGTGTGCCTTTACCATGTTTGCTATTTATGGATACTTGTGGTGTGCTTACTATCAAGACATCATGACATCATAACATTGCATACATCTTGCATAAGGACTAACCCATTTCAAAGACAGGAGGGTTTCATCTTTGCTCTGTTTTGTAGGTCATAATGATGCCCATGAGTAAGAATACCATCCGGATCAACTTTGTCCAAGTCCCTACCTTGCTTAAAGAGTTGGTTGCCAAGATGCCTGACACTACTTCCTTCATCAAGAGGCATGGTTCTCTTCTCAGCTTGGTCACCTCCAAATTGGACGAGCAGATGATGAGTGTCCTAGTCCAGTTCTATGATCCGCTGTACCACTGTTTTACTTTTCAAGACTATCAACTGGTTCCTACCCTAGAAGAGTTATCTGAGTTGCTAGGCATCGCTGTTCTGGAGCAGACCCCATTTACTGGTTGGGAAAAGACTCTTAGGCCCGAAGAAATTGCTGCAGCCCTTCATTTGACTAAAGAGGAGGTAATGGCTAATTGGGAGACTAGGAGTGGAGCAAAAGGATTTCTAACTAAGATCTTGGTTGGCAAGGCTAACTACTTCTGGGATAGCCTAGACTTTAAGGCCTTCGAGGATATTATGGCTCTTCTGATTTATGGCTTGGTATTATTTCTGAATCCTGACACTTTTGTTGATGTGAATGCGATAAAGATCTTCATCTCTCAGAACCCTATACCCACTCTGTTGGGTGACATTCTTCATCAGCTCTATGCTCGTACTTCCCGAAAGCGGGGAACCTTGATGTGTTGTGCTCCTTTATTGTCGAGGTGGTTTATTTCGCACCTCCCTAAGTCAGTACTGAAAAACAAAGAAGGAATGGGCTGGGCTTATAGAGTGATGTCTCTCTCGCATAATGACATTATCTGGACTCTCAAAGGTATGGATGAGGTGACTATCATTGATCATTGTGGGGAGTACCCTAATGTTCCACTGCTAGGAACCCATGGAGGAATTTCTTACAACCCATGCTTAGCTCTCTGTCAGTTTGGAAGAGCCAGAAGAGAAGGACCTCATGACATGTTAATGCCTCATATCATCTTTGATTTTCAAGGGGATAGCGACGAGCAGCGTCGTAGATTCATAAGGGCTTGGGATAGAGTTCACCAATCTGATCCACATGAGATGGGCCCAAAGACTTATCTGCCAATGGAGCCATATCTTAGATGGGTCCGCATCCGTGCCCAAAAGCTAGGTATGCCATATGAAGCTGTTCGGCCGTTCACTCTTGAAGTTGCTAATGAAGAAGGGGTTCTTCCAACCATCCTCCATCCTTATATGCCCACTGACATTGGGGCACTTAAGAGATCTTGGATGCAACTGCAGGAGGAACGGGATTCCTACCGAGAGAAGTTCAATGAACAAGAGCAGAAGATCCAGAGGTTGACTAGGCAGTTAGAGAACGAGCGGATTCTCAACGACTATGTACGCACTGATAAGAAGAGACCATGGGAGCATTGATGGACCTTTGATGATTTCCTTTCCAGTTTTTGTTTACTTTTCAGTATTTCCATTCTTGTAACGCCTTAAGGGCAATTTCTTGAACAATTTAAATTTTGAAGTTTAAATCTAATAAAGTGTGTTTCCCTTCTTGTTTACGAATTTGAACCCCGATTGTCTTTGAAATCATAAAACATACGCATTTCATCCCATGCACTTCATAAACAGGTACCCTTTACAGGTCTCTTATCTTCTTCGCTGTTTATTTCAGCACTCATCATGTCTACTGAACCTTCAACTGAGCAAGCTATCAAGGCCCTCCAGGCCCAGAATGCCCAATTTCAAGAGTTGTTCATGAGTCTAGCTAAGGGTCAGCAGGACCTGAAGACCTTAATTCTGAAAGAGAAGAAGAAGAAGAAGAAGAAGAAGAGGACCATCCTGTTTAACACAGGGCACAGGTTTGGGAACAGGCTACAAAATGAAGTTGATCTGACCACCTCATATGGAGGGAAAGATAGTCCACAAGAAAGGGGGGCGCCTAGCCCTGTGGTCTCCGACAACGAGACGGACTACGATGAAGAATAGTATCCTCCTGCTGAGGATAAGTACAAACAACTGGAAGATCGTTTGAGTGCTATGGAAATTCAGAAGGTGCCCGGTCTGGACTTTGGAGATCTAGGTCTATCATCTGGGGTGGTGATTCCTCATAAATTCAAGGCACCAGCCTTTGCCAAGTATGACAAAGTTTCCTGTCCGAAGCTGCACCTCCGGTCATATGTGAGGAAGATCCAGCCTTACACTGCTGATAAGAACTTATGGATCCATTTCTTTCAAGACAGTCTCTCAGGGACTTAGCTTGAGTGGTTCTATCAGTTGGACGGAACCAGTATCTGCAGTTGGGAAGATTTGGCTACTGCTTTCTATAGGCAGTATCAGTACAACTCCGACCTCGCTCTTACGCGTACCCAACTCTAGGGTATGTCAATGGGAACGGGTGAAGGATTTAAAATTTATGCTCAGAAGTGGAGGGACCTCGTTGGAAGAGTACAACCACCCTTAGCTGATCGGGAACTTGTTGATATGTTTTTGGGGACCCTGTCTGGTCCATTTTTCAACCACTTGATTGGAAGCTCTTCATCTGGGTTTAAAGATATTATTTTGACTGGTGAGAGGATTGAAGCTGGTATTAAGGCTGGGAAGATACAAAAGGGTGCTTCATCAAGCACCGAGAAGAAGCCGTTTAAGAAAGAGTCCAGTGTTGTCTACAGTGCAAGAAGACAGAATAGACCTGAACACCGCCAAGCTATTAACGCGGTTGTAATTTCAAAACCAGCTGGTGCTCCTCAGCACCACAATCAACAAAAGGACGAGAGACCTCGAAGGCAATTCACTCGTCTCAGCATGACTTTGTCTCAGATTCTGCCATAGTTGCTGAAGACAAATCTGTTGACTCTAAGGGGAGCCCCAAAGAATTCAAATACAACATCACCGAAGTATAACCCTAATGCCCGCTGTGCTTATCACTCTGATAGCCCGGGGCATAACACAGATGATTGTTGGACTTTGAGAAGTAAGGTACAAGACTTGATTGATGCGAAAGAGATCGAGTTCGGAGCACCAGAGAAGCCTAAACAAGAGGCAGGGGTAAATGCTATCAGGGATGATGATGATGAAGAGTTTGATATCGACAGTTGGATCTACCCGACTGCCAATGGTGGATTAAGCAATTGGACAATGAAGGATTTTATACCTGTTTCTGTTATCACCCAGTAATGAATCTTTTTGTTTTGAATTTGTAACAGAAAATGCTTTAAACTTTATGGCCCGGTGTCTTACCCGGGGCATCGTGGCTTCATTTGTGAGGGCTTTTGTGTGTCATTTTCATATATCATTAATAAAAGCATTGGACGTTTCTTGCATTTCAAAAATTTGCGCTCCTTGTCTTTCTTTATTATATATTATAAAACAGCTATTTTACACACACTCACATATACAGGTCCACATCCACTCTGGATCCTACTAGTAACGACTCTGCTACTGCCAGTTATGACTTCAAAAATCCGATCAACTTAGCCGAAGACGAAGGTGAAGACGATTGTGAAGTGCCTGGTGAACTTGCAAGACTGCTACTCCAAGAAGAGAGGGTTATTCAACCACATGAAGAGCCGGTAGAATCAGTGAATCTGGGTACAGAGACAGATAAGAAGGAACTCAAGATCGGTGCAAATCTGGAAGCTAGTGTGAAACAACGGTTGATTCAAATGTTGCGTGACTATGTTGAGATCTTTGCTTGGTCTTATAAAGATATGCCTGGTTTGGATACTGATATTGTGGTCCATCGCCTGCCTACCAAGGAAGACTGTCCCCCGGTAAAACAGAAGGTCCGCTGTATGCGCCCAGAGATGTCTGAGAAAATCAAGGCTGAGGTTATGAAACAGTTTGACGCCGACTTTATAGAAGTTACTTCTTACCCTCAGTGGGTTGCCAATGTGGTTCCAGTACCGAAGAAGGATGGTAAGGTCCGAATGTGTGTTGACTACAGGGATTTGAACAGGGCGAGCCCTAAGGATGACTTCCCTCTACCTCACATCGATGTTCTGGTTGACAACACCGCTCAACACAAGGTATTCTCATTTATGGACGGGTTCTCCAGTTATAATCAGATCAAAATGGCTCCCGAAGACATGGAGAAGACCACCTTTGTTACTCAGTGGGGTACCTTTTTCTACAAGGTCATGCCTTTTGGGTTGAAGAATGCTGGGGCAACATATCAGCGTGCCATGGTTGCTTTGTTTCATGACATGATCCATCATGAGATTGAAGTATACGTCGACGATATGATTGCAAGGTCCCAGACTAAGGAAGAACACCTTGACCATCTGCAGAAGCTGTTTGACAGGTTGAAGTTGTACAAGCTGAGGTTAAACCCGAATAAGTGCACCTTCGGGGTGAGATCTGGTAAATTATTGGGTTTCTTCGTAAGCGACAAAGGTATTCAAGTGGATCCTGCAAAAGTGAAAGCTATACAGGAGATGCCAGCTCCCAGAATAGAGAAAGAAGTCAGAGGCTTTCTGGGACGTCTGAATTACATTGCCCGATTCATCTCGCACCTAACTGCTACTTATGAGTCAATCTTCAAGCTGCTGAAGAAAGATCAAGTGGTACGTTGGAACGATGAATGTCAGGCCGCTTTCGAAAGAATCAAAGAGTATCTCCAAGATCCACCTATCCTGATGCCACCAGTTGAAGGGAGACCTCTGATTTTATACTTGACAGTGCTCGATAACTCAATAAGGTGTGTGTTGGGTCAACATGACGAGTCTGGCCGAAAAGAGCATGCTATTTATTACCTTAGCAAAAAGTTTACCGACTGTGAGACCCGATACTCACTGCTCGAGAAAACTTGTTGCGCTTTGGCATGGGCTGCTCGCCGGCTGAGACAGTATATGTTCACTCACACTACTCTGTTGATATCAAAGATGGATCTAATCAAGTATATCTTCGAGAAGCCTGCCTTGTCCGGAAGAATAGCAAGATGGTAGATGATATTGACTGAGTATGACATCCAGTACACGACTCAAAAAGCAATCAAGGGAAGTGTATTGGCGGACCATTTAGCACATCAGGCAGTGGATGATTACCAGTCTATGAACTATGAATTTCCGGACGAGAATATCATGTTGATAACTGACTGTGAGACACCGAGACCGGATGAAGGACCTGAGGAAGGATCCCGATGGTCTATGTACTTTGATGGAGCGTCGAACGCTTTGGGTAATGGCATTGGCGTTGTGATCATATCTCCTAAAGGCTCTCATACTCCATTCACCGCCCGACTATGTTTCAACTGCACCAACAACATGGCAGAGTATGAAGCGTGCATTATTGGTCTTCGAGCTGCAATTGACCTAAGGATTAAGTTTCTAAGTGTCTTCGGAGATTCCTCTCTCGTGATCAGTCAGATCAAAGGTGAGTGGGATACGAAACACCTAAATCTTATTCCTTACAAGGAGTATGTATTGACGTTGCTTCCCCATTTCGAGGAGATAACCTTTGAACACTTCCCTAGAGAGGAGAATCAGTTGGAGGACGCGTTGGCTACGATGTCTTCTATGTTCAAAGTTAATTAGGACAACGAGGCTCCCCGGATTATCATTGAAAGATTGGACGAACCTGCACATTGTTGTGATCTTGAGACTGAAGAAGTAACAGGAAAGCCCTGGTATCATGAGGTGAAGAGGTACCTTGAAGCTCAAGAATACCCCGAGGGTGCATCTGTTAATGACAAGAAGTTTCTGAGGAGGTTCGCGGCAAAATTCTTCATCAGCAATGGCATTCTTTACAAGCGTAACCATGATTCGACCTTACGGTGTTGTGTGGATAAGATTGAAGCAGAAAAGACCATGGCAGAGCTGCATGAAGGTACTTTCAGAACTCATTCCAGTGGACATACCATGGCAAAGAAAATCCTTCGGGCATGATATTACTGGTCCACAATGGAAGCCGACTGTTATCAGCATTCTCGGACATGTCACAAGTGTCAGGTCTATGCTGATAAGGTGCACATACCTCCAGTTCCTCTGAATGTTTTGACAGCGCCTTGGCCTTTTGCAATGTGGGGCATTGATATGATCAGTGAGATCAGACCTATGGCATCCAACGGGCATCGTTTCATCCTGGTAGCGACTGATTACTTTACGAAGTGGGTTGAAGCAGCTTCCTTTGCTAGCGTAACCAAGAACGTCGTGGCACGGTTCATTCGTCACAATCTGATTTGTTGATACGGTGTACCAGAGAGGATCATTACGAACAATGGCACCAATCTCAACAACAAGATGATCACTGAGCTCTGCGAGCAATTCAAGATACAGCATCATAACTCTTCTCCCTACCGGCCGAAGATGAATGGGGCTGTCGAAGCAGCAAATAAGATCATTAAGAAGATTGTGCAGAAGATAACAGTGACATACAAAGACTGGCACGAGATGTTACCATTTTCTCTTCATGGGTACCGTACCTCAGCACGGACGTCAACAAGGGCAACACCCTATTCCTTGGTTTATGGCATGGAGGCAGTCTTGCCTATTGAAGTTCAGATACCCTCTCTTCGGATCATGAAGGATGCAGGCTTGAGCGAAAACGACTAGATTCAGACCCGGCTTGATCAACTGAACCTAATTGACGAAAAGAGACTTACTGCTATTTGTCATGGTCAGACGTACCAAAAGCGGATGATCAAGGCATTTAACAAGAAAGTCAGACGACAAGAGTATCAAGTTGGGGATCTGGTAATCAAGCGCATTAACCTCAAGGTGATCCCAGGGGAAAATAGACCCCTACTTATGAAGGGCCATTTTTGGTTAGGAACATTTTCTCAGGAGGAGCTATGATTCTAACCACCATGGATGGTGACGACCTTCCTCACCCCGTCAATGCAGACATAGTAAAAAGATGCTACGCATAATCAAAGACCCGCTAGATTGACTGCCCTAGGAAATAATAAGGGCTTCCCGGCGAACCAAAAGGGTTCGGGCAAAAATAAGGGATGAAAATAAAAAATTTGTACACCCGGCAAGTCGAAAACCTGAAAAGGCGGCTTGGGCAAAAATGGGTATCCCGATGGATTGAAAACCCGAAAGGGCAGTCCAGGCAAAAGTTAGGGATCAAAGCGTAACACTATGTCTCATTGGATCACCTCACATCCAGACTTCGGTATCGACTATCAAGCTCGGACGACACTAATCAATCAGATTCATCTTCAACTAAGCAGCAAAGTGATGAGATGCTTGAAGATATAAAGGCAATAGCAGAGTTGGAACCCAGTGGGATTATTCACATAGATGTTTTGTTTCCTTTACACAAATTGTATAAATTCCATTTGTTCGGCGGTGTTCTCTTACTAGGACGTCAGCCTCTTGTACAAAAACGCCTATTTTCAGGCCAAACTTCAAAATCAATACAAATTCATTTTCAGAAATTTCAATCTGTTTTTCCTTTATCTGTTTTGTTTTGCAAAGAACGTCCAATGTTCATTTTTGATATATGCATTTGACATTAATTGCTGATCATAAATATTTACATGCGAAACGAAATATGAGTTACTGGTAATAATAGAAACAGGGGCAGATAAGAATTGTCCGAACTATACAAGTTGCTCTGTCCACCAGGTACCAAGGTACATTCAGCTGAAGAATATGGCTAAAGATACCTTCACTCCCCGCAGAATAAGGCAGTAATGGTAGCTGTCCCAGCTGAGACTTGCAGCTATGAAAAAATCAGCAATACTCTCCCCAAGCAGAGTTCATCCACCATCAACGCTAAAAAGGTTTGGTGTCCCCAGAAGGTCTTAATATTCCTCAGCGGAGTATAAAGATATTCCCCAGCAAGCATAAGATCATCCCCAGCGAAGTTCTTTCCTTTCCCCAAGCGGGAGTTCAATCCTCAACAGATTCAGTGTCACCAGCAACAGTAATCCATCCCCAGGGGAGTTCATCAGTGGAATCCCCGGCGGAATTTATCATTAAAATCCCCAGCTAAAACATTACATGTCCATACATCATGATACATGCATATACGCATCATACCATACAATCTCATTTATGTTGAGAACATCATTGCTTGATCCATATCATGCATTGCATATGACTGACTTTTACCTTTCAGGAAGGATGCAATTAAATTCTCAAACAAGTCAATGGAGACAAAATCAGTTAAATCGATTCCTAAAGATTTTTCTGAGGCAAAGCCAGTCAATGGAGACAAAATCAGTTAAATCGATTCCTAAAGATTTTTCTGAGGCAAAGCCAGTCAATGGAGACAAAATCAGTTAAATCGATTCCTAAAGATTTTTCTGAGGAGAAGCTAGTCAATGGAGACAAAATCAGTTAAATCGATTCTTAAAGATTTTTCTGAGGAAAAGCCAGTCAATGGAGACAACCCGTCAATAGAGACAACCCGTCAATAGAGACAACCCATCAATGGAGACAACCCGTCAATAGAGACAACCTGTCAATGGAGACAACCTGTCAATGGAGACAACCTGTCAATGGAGACAACCTGTCAATGGAGACAACCCGTCAATAGAGACAACTTGTCAATGGAGACAACATGTCAATAGAGACAACCCGTCAATAGAGACAACCCGTCAATAGAGACAACCCGTCAATGGAGACAACCCATCAATGGAGACAACCCGTCAATGGAGACAACCCGTCAATAGAGACAACCCGTCAATAGAGACAACCTGTCAATGGAGATAACTTGTCAATAGAGACAACCCGTCAATGGAGACAACCCGTCAATAGAGACAACCTGTCAATGGAGACAACCCGTTAATGGAGACAACCCGTTAATAGAGACAACCTGTCAATGGAGACAACCTGTCAATGGAGACAACCTGTCAATGGAGACAACCCGTCATTGGAGACAACCCGTCAATGGAGACAACCCGTCAATAGAGACAAACTGTCAATGGAGACAACCTGTCAATGGAGACAACCTGTCAATGGAGATAACCCGTCAATGGAGACAACCCGTCAATGGAGACAACTCGTCAATGGAGACAACCCGTCAATAGAGACAACCTGTCAATGGAGACAACCCATCAATGGAGACAACCCGTGAATAGAGACAACTCGTCAAAGGAGACACCCCGTCAAAAGAGACAACCCGTCAGCAAAGACAAAACCACCTGCCAACAATCTCCAAATGGCATCTATAAGCCCATTCCCAACATCACAATGCTGATGCTACTTCATGCGAGTGCAAATTTCTGGGCACTCTAGTGTTCAATCATCTTCCACCTTCGGATCACGAAAGGCCCGAACGCAAATCTATATCCTCAGGTTTAAGAAGATTGAACAGGGGCAACTGTTGTACCCCAAAATTTTCCCTCCCATATTTCTCAAGACATGTCAAGAATCATCTCCAAGTTGTTCAAGATGGCTCAAGAGTTAGACAGTCAAATCACCTCCTAAGGCAGCCAATTCAAAATTAGGGTTTTGTGTTGCATCAAGGTCCTTACATCCAAATGGTCTCAAATTCTCCTTGAAGAAGTTATGCATTGTTGAAGTTGGGCATTTTTCCAAAATTGCCAAAAGTCAACTATCCTCAAAACTCCAATTTTTGACAAAAGGGCCCACTGTTTTCCACTTGATTTGGTCTTGTCACACCACACACGTGTCCTATCTTCAATTTCATGACCAATTATTAATTTTTCTATTTTATTTTATTTTTATTGATTTAATTCATTTTAAATCAATATTAATTCAAATAAAATCCAAAAATTGATGGAATAAGATTTTTTTGATCATTACAGGTCTTCATTATCATGATACACCCAATCAAATTCATATCAAGCATTTTTGTGAAAAAAATCTTGGATTTGAGACAAATATGGAAGCTTTGTTAATGGTGATCAAATCATATCTTCCATCTTCAATGCATATGGATTCAAGGCCCAAAGATTAACCAAATCCATTCCCTTATACACACACAAGCTGGAGCACAAGAGAACACGACCCGAAGCTGCCCAAAACAACCAAACTAAAACTGAAAAAAAACCTTGAAAAGTTGGAAACTGAAATCATACTTAGAGCTCGATTCAGCCCAAAAACTCAACGTTACTTCCTTGCCTGACATCCAGTGGAGTTAAAGCAATCAAAACCAAGCCTTGAGACCTCCTAAATCGCGTTGTAAGTGCCCACGAACATAGCTCTGAACATGGAATCGTGAATCCTTGTTCTTGCATTTTTTTGCCAAATCGTTTGTACATTCATGCTTGCCATTCAATTTCCAATCATTCTGCATTATTCAATTGGATTTTTGTAGCCTATATCTCCCTACCCGAACCTAGGGTTTTGGAGGTTTGCATTTGGGGTTTTGTTTTGCAGGAACAATTAGGATGAACCATGACCATGGTTGTGTTCAGTGGAAAGAAACGAGTATGATGATGCTCTTAAAACTCGTTTCCAAGGCCTACAGGTGATTTTAGATGGCAGCCATGGATTTTGTTGTGGATAAAAACCGCAGGTAAAAACCCTGGTTTTTCAGCAAAGAAAACAAAAGCGTGTCTTCTTCTCATTGGTTGGTTCAAAACAGCGCGCCACTTTTTTTTTATTTTTAGCATATTAATTGATTTTCCTATATAATATTTGTTTTGTATTCTAGTAACAAATAAGCAGGTTGGTTGGATTGGTAAGCGCGCTGGCCATTGAGAAATGGACCTGGGTTTGAATCCCAGGTCCCCCCAAACGCTTATTATTAATTTTTTTCAGGAGATCCAGTATATGCCAAGGCTTAAGGTCCACCATGCATCATCACCTGATCAGGCGCCAGATGGCCTTCAGGCCAAATCTGGTGGCCAGGAAAGAAGGACTACCATGAACTCTAGTCAACCAGCGCATAGGGAGTTGGAAAAGTCAAATCAGGCTTGGACGTTTTTGGGCCTGGAGATTGCAAATCACACCTTCAAATTAGGCCCACACCCCCTGGGTTATTTCTTTTACTCTTTATATTTTCATTTATTTATTTTGTTCTAATTTTTATTTTATTGTTAATTAGCTAATTAATAATTTTCCTAATAAAATCAGAAAACAAAAAAAAATATTATTTTTATTTATTAAACTAATTTCATTATTTTATTTTTGTAAATAAATATTAATCAATTAATTTAGTTTTAAATAGGTTTAACTTTTAACATTTTTTGCAATAAATTAAAACTAATGTAGAATTAGGTTTTTAATTAACTTTTAATCATTTTTATTTTATTTCCTTAAATATTAAAAAATCCAAAAATATCTCTTTTTATTAATTAATTAATAATTAGTTTAGGTTTAATTTCTTTAAATTCAAAAATAACAAAATATGCTTTCTTTCAAAAAAAGGGTCAAAACCCTAAAAAATGCGGCGATTTAATTTTCTCGCACGCGATCTATATTTCTAATATTGTAATTGCTTCCAGTATGTAATAGCTTCTAATTAGGACTTTAATTATTTATCGCTTTATTTTATTTTTCGCAATTTAAATTTTTAAGGGTTGTTTTTGGCGATGTAAATACCTGACGCCTTGTAATAGCTTAGATTTAATTTCCCGCAATTTAATTTCCGCACAATATTAATTGTTAGATGTTTGATAACTAGGCAATGCATGACAAGATCAATCTTGAACTTAAAATCAACAATAGCTCACCCATGACATGTACAGATAAAATTAACTGAAATAACACACTCGTGCATGCGCACTCTTAGGGTACACCTCACTTGGTTGCCTCGAACGTGGTCATTGAGTATAGGAAGTTTTAGGGGTCGCCCTCTTGTCCAAAGATCATAGTTGCCTCGAAACGGTTGCCTCCGAAAAATGATCTAAGACATTAGGGTTACCGCTAAGGCATCCTAACATTGCTTTAGTGACCACACGTCCCTTAATCAAATTGACCTGAAAACTCCAACGACGATGCTACCTACTCCTCAATAGTGGGATAGCATTGTCTAAAGGACATTAGCACAATTTAATTCCTTTTTTCGAGTAGGTAGATGGTTCTTAAGTACTTGCTCCTTTTAAAATAAAACAAAACTTTTCGCACTCACACTCTCTTCAAAACAAAAACTCTTTTCAAACCCACAAACACAAAGAAAAGCAAATTTTGAAAACACAATGAGCAAGTACCTAAGAGCCCGTGGATAACCACGGATAGAAAGGGTGCTAACACCTTCCCTTTCTATAATCTACCTCCCGAACCCGAGAAATATCTCAAAAAGGAATTTTTTGTGCTTTTGTCCTTTCCTTGTTGGATAAAATAAAAGACGGTGGTGTCTCTTGCTTACCGCGACATTTTGCGAAAAAAACGCAAATGCGAACCAGCATTCCAAAACAGTCAGTTCTCTTTCCCACGGATCACACCGGTGAACATGGACATAGTCGGAAAATACTACGCATGAACAAAGACCCGCTAGGTTGACTGGCCTAGGAAAAAATAAGGGCATCCCGGCTAACCAAAAGGGTTCGGGCAAAAATTAGGGATAAAAGCAAAAAAGATATGTACACCCGGCAAGTCAAAAACTTGAAAAGGCGGCTTGAGCAAAAAAGGGTATCCCGATGGACTGAAAACCTGAAAGGGCAGTCCAGGAAAAAGTTAAGGATTTGAAGCATACGACTATATCCCGTCATCTTATCATTTGTTTATCAATAGAAGACTTATCATCCTGATCAGCATCCACAAAGCCTCCGTGGTACTTTCTCCAGCAGGCATAGGGGCAGAAAAGTCCTGATGCAAAGTCATTGTCGTATCCTCAGCATACGACCCTGTGACATCTACACTCCCCACAGAGTAGAGGCAACTAAAGCTTTGACATCGGCTCCCACAAACAGGAGCTACGTTCCCCAGCAAAGTTCCTTCAGAGAATCGACATTTATATTCCCCGACTGAATTTCATAATCGCAAGCAGTTCATAAAGTTGTCTCTCAAGTAGAGTTTATTTATCTGAATACAGAAGCTCAATCCCTAACAGAGTTTATTCCTCCGGCTACGGAAGTTCATCCCCCAGCAAAGTTTAGCTCTCTAAATCGGAAAGATCTTCCAGTAATGCATCTCCTCTCTCAAACAGAGTTATTCCCCCGCAGAGTTGTTCTCAAGTAGAGTCTCTCCTCGGCAGAATATCCGTAAACAAGGGGAAAATCCCCAGCATAGTCATCTCCGGTTTTCCATCTCCAGTGGAAGTAGAAGAACCACTTTTTCTACTACGATCAGGAATGTAATTTCCAGTACTCTCCAACAGCAGTCAGGGATTTATTTTCCCAAACTCGGACGTGCCACAATAGCATTTCATGTTCATATATCATGACGTGCGCATACATATTGCATACAACATAGTCTCATTTATTTTGAGAACGTCATCATACAATGCATTTCATGCATCATATACGATTAATCATGTACCTTTTCAGGAAAGATGGTTTTCATCAAAAACGTCTAGCAGGTTCAAGATTAGCTCCTGAAACTAAACAGAGTAATTATCTGTGCGACCAAATGAAGTTTTACATGGGTTCGTCACGAAGAAATCTTACACGGGTTTCTCCTAAATGCAACTTCACATGGGTTTATCCTGAAAAATCTTACACGGGTCCTTTCTCATACATTTCCGAATGAAGTTTTACACGAACTTATCCCAGAGCAACCTTACCCAGGTTCCTTCTGAAGTTTTACACGAACTTATCACAAAGAAACCTTACCTAGGTTCCTCCTGAAGTTTTACACGAACTCATCCCAAAGTAACCTTACCCAGGTTCCTCCTGAAGTTTTACACGAACTTATCACAAAGTAACCTTACTCAGGTTCCCCCTAAAGGATTACACAAACTCATCACGAGCAACCTTACCCAGGTTCCTTCTGAAGTTTCACTCAGACTTATCCCAAAGCAACCTTACCCAGGTTCCTTCTCGGTTCAGATGCAGTTTTACCCAAACTCCCCACGAAGCAATCTTACCTAGGTTCCTTCTCAGTTCAGATGCATTTTTACCCAAACTCCTCACGAAGCAACCTTACCCAAGTTCCTTCCCATAAGCCCTACTATCCAGGGCATTCATTTCAAAGAAACCCTACGACCCAGGTTTCATTTATCTTACCTCTAGACGATAGTTTACAACACTATAAGACCTGGACCTGATCAAACATGATCGATTTTGCATTTCCCCAGTAACTCACGATGCAGCCTATACACTGGCCAGATATGCAGTTCACCTCCAGATTTAATTCCCTAGTAGAGTAACGGACAACTGAAGCTCCTAAAATTCTATTTCTCCCAAGATAGATACCAACATTCCTCAGCAGATTCCTCTTCAATAACAGGAGCAGGGACTCTCATCGAAGGAATGTCTCAGGAAATAAACATCCTCTAGATGGCATCTTTAAGCCCATCTCCAACGGTACTCTGTCACATATTGGATGGCATCTTTAAGACCGTCTCCGAAAATTATCTAGCAACTTCCAAATGGCATCTGTAAGCCCATTCCCGATATCACAAATCAAGTATCACTTCATGCGAGTGCAAATTTCTAGGCACTCTAGTGTTCAATCATCTTCCACCTTCAGATCACGAAAGGCAGACGAGCCAATCTACATCCTCAGGTTTAAGAAGATTGAACATGGGAAGCTGTTGTGCCCCAAAATTTTCCCTCTCATTTTACTCAAAACATACTCCTAGAGATCCTCAATTTGCTCAAGTTTGCCCAAGATCTAACCAGACAAACTCTCTCCTAAGGCAGTGTACCTCAAATTAGGGTTTCTATTTTCATCAAGATAGGTGAACCACAAAGGCCTAATATGCTCTCCATGGTCTTAATGTGTTCTCAAGACCCTACATGTCAAGTTTCATGCCTTGCACAAGAAGTTTGCTCATTCAACTGCTCAGATGCTTGAGAATCGATTGTATTAGGTCAAAAATCAACTGTGACCCACATACAGTCAAACTTTAAGATTTTTGGTCAACATTAATATTTTAAAGTGAATTTCATCATTTGATCAAGGGTTGATCATGATTCCTCAAGGAATGCTCCAAATTCATCAAAACCCAAAAGTTGCTAAATTAGGGTTTCTCAAGAAAAGTCAACCAAACTTTGACCAAGCATAACTTCTTCATACTTTATCATAAATTTTCCATCCAAGGCTCATTTTGAAGGGAACCCAATTTTCTATAACTCATCTTCGGCCCTCAAGTTCAATAAATGCACTCATAAAAAGATATGAATTTCTACATTATAGGTCCTTCTAGATACTTCTTCCAGATTTCCTTCTAGATATAGTTCAGATGTGAACCAGATATGGCGACATTCTGATACTTCTTCCAGATTTCCTTCTAGATATAGTTCAGATGTGAACCAGATATGGCAACGTTCTGATACTTCTTCCAGATTTCCTTCTAGATATAGTTCAGATGTGAACCAGATATGGCGACGTTCTGATACTTCTTCCAGATTTCCTTCTAGATATAGTTCAGATGTGAACCAGATATGGCAATGTTCTGATACTTCTTCCAGATTTCCTTCTAGATATAGTTCAGATGTGAACCAAATATGGCGACGTTCTGATACTTCTTCCAGATTTCCTTCTAGATATAGTTCATATGTGAACCAGATATGGCGACGTTCTGATACTTCTTCCGGATTTCCTTCCAGATATGGTTCGGATGTGACCCAGGCATGGCGACGTTCTGACACTTATTCCAGACCCCCCCCCCCCTCAGATAACTTAGAGATGCTCCGGACACGGAAGCTGTTCTATTGTTTATTCAGAGATCACCTTTCTAGAGATGGTTCAGATGTGACCCGGATATGGCTACCTTCTGATACTTGTCCCAGATTCATTCAGATATAGTTTGGAAATGCTCCAGATATGGATGTTGTTCTTCGGCTTATTCAAGATTCTTCTCAAAGATGGCTCAGATATACTCCAGAACCGGATGCTAGTCTATCACTTATTCACAGTTTCTTCTCAAACAACTTAGAGATGCTCCAGACCCGGAGACTATTCTATTGTTTAGTCCAGATTCATTCGAAAGACTATTCCAGATTCGATTCCTGCATCCAGTCAAAAGCCTTCTCTAGTCCAGTTAAATCGACCCCTAACAGATTTTCCTGATAAAGACTCAGTAGAAGATATCCAAGATTCTCTCAGCGTTACTGTTGAGGTAGTAATCACCCCAAGGTTCTCTCAGCGTCCCTGTTGAGATAATTGTCCCAAGTTTCTCTCAGCGTTCCTGTTGAGGTAGTAACCATCCCTGGTTCATTCATCAACTTTTGAAGCCAGATCCAACTCCTGTAACCAGTCAGGGCACATCTTTACAAAGAGTTTGATGACCACTCTTGTAATAGGTCAGGTAATGATTTTTCTTTTGCAGGTACGCGGGTTCTCGCTAAGGAATCTCTTACGCGATCGACACCCAGATGGCATCTATAAGCCCATCCACCTTCCATCATCTCTTAGAATGGCATCTATAAGCCCATCATCCTATCTATCAATCTCCAAATGGCATCTATAAGCCCATTCCCCACATCACACTACTATGTGAGCGCAAATTTCTGGGCACTCTAGTGTTCAATCATCTTCCACCTTCGGATTACGAAAGGCACGTCAGCCAATCTGCATCCTCAGGTTTAAGAAGATTGAACAGGGGCAACTGTTGTACCCCAAAATTTGCCCTCCCATATTCTTCAAGAATTGCAAAGAGCATGCTCCAAAATCTCCCCAAGGGTTGCACAGTTCAAGGGCCTCATAACAGTCAAAAACTAGGGTTTTGGTTTTGACAAAGAAAATGAAGTTTCTAAGGGTCCAATCAAGTCCCACATGCCTACAAATATGGTCAAACATCCTCATACCAAGTTTCAAGACTTACAACACAAAATTGCACAGTCAAAAACCCTAATTGCACTACAGTTAACTGTAGGGGCAAAATGGTCATTTGACAGTCAAAAGTCCAAATTTTTGGTCAACATCTCATTTTGAAGCCACAAACATCATTTGATCAATGCTTGATCATGATTCTCAAAGCTTGGCTCAAAAAGTCTCAAGATGCAAAAGTTTCCATATTTGGACAGTTGAAAAAGTCAACTGTAACTTGACCAAGGCATAACTTCCACATGGATTATCAGAAAAATTCCATCCAAAGCTCATTTTGAAGATAAAGACATTTCCTACAACTCCTCTTCACACTTCAAGTCCAAGAAATGCTCTCACAAAAAGTTATCAATTTCAACATTATAGGTCATTTTCAAAAGTCAACAATAAGGGACTTTAAGTCAAAGGCCATAACTTGAGATTGGTAAATCAAAATGACATGGGACCAAAGGCATTGGTTAGAGGACTACAAGGCCTTTCCAAAATGTCCAAGAACATGATCAAAGCTTAAAAATTGAGCAAGATATGCCTTGTGGACGTTGGGAAATTTTTGGATATTTTGAAAAGTCAACTTTGCTTCAAATGTCTTAAAATTGCTAATGGGCCACATTTTCTTCCAAGATTCATCATCCAAAGCATGTGCACGACCATTTGGCCCAAAGGGAAGTTTTTCATCATTTTTATTTATTTATTTGAATTTTTAATTGCTAATAATTCATTTAATTAAAATAAATATGTGGAAAATACCAAAGCAAGTCAATCAAATCTTTTTATGCATGAAATAGTCTCAAGATTTCGTGCATAATCAGATAGGGAAAGAATCAAGTTGATTGGACATGATTTGTATCAAATATGAATGGAAAAGATTGAAAATTATATGCATAAAAATCAAATATTCTCTACATCAATTCATTGATTCTTTGGACCAAAAACCTTACCCTAATCGTTCACATACTTATACTCATGCAAATCCTAGTGTTCAAGAACATGAAAGCTGCGCAAGAACACCATAACCAAGTTTGAGTTTTTGTAAAAAAAATCTAAAACTGAAAACACTATTGCAAGGCTTTTCAAGGCAAGAAAATCACTCCATTGCCTTCCTGAGACCTCAAGGAAGGTTTTCAGATCAAAATCATAGCTTGTAACCTCAAGAATTGGTAACACGAAACAACCCTGTTCATCATATTTTTTGCATTCGTGCATCAATTTATACGCATCATTCTTGCACTTCTTTGATTGATTTATACTAATGAGACCTTTCTGAAGCTAACCATGTAGTTTGATTGAATTTTTATACACCATACGCGAAATTGCCATTGTTGTCTTTTAGGGTTACAGAGGTCACGAATTGGGGTTTCCTTATTCTGGAACAATTGAGACTTGAGACCTACCCCATTGAAATCAGCATGCTTGGACGATCTGAACACATACCTCGCGCCCAATTTATGAAGCAAGAGGGCCTATTCGCTATTTTTTCACACTGCATATAGTGGGGGTTCAAAACCCCCGCAATCTTGCTTGTTTTTGTTTCAGGAAAAACGCATAAGTGGAGAAGATGATTATGTGGCAGGACATGATAGGCTAATTTGAAATCAACGCGCGCTTTTTGTTATTTTTACATCACTGACCACTTTTCTCTTATATTATTTATTTGCCATTATATAATCAAAACGCGTGAAGAGCTCCAGTGGCAAGGCATCAGTATGGTAACCTCTGGGACCTGGGTTCGAATCCCAGGTCCCCCTCCCTTTCCCTATATTTTTCTTCTAATTATGTTCTTGTGTAGCTCGTTCCCAAGCGCCCACTGTATGCCCACGATCTCAGCTTGCCACGCGCTCCATGATACCAATCCAAAGATCCAGATTTGAGGAACATCCTAGGCCTCAGTCAATGCACACATACGCTCCAAGAAAAGTCAAAAGGGCCTTGAAACAGATGGGCCTAATTGCTAAACAATAACCTCCAATTTGGGGACAGAACCCCCCCATGGTTTGCCTTTCATTCTTTTTTTCATATTTTTCTAGTTTATTTATTTTAATTAATTCCTTTAAATTCTTTAATTTAATTTATTTTCATAAAATATAAAAATAATATAAAAATCAGAAAGTCATAAAAATCAAAAACATATTTTATTTTAATATTTTTGTAAATAAAAATCATTAATTAATTTAGTTTTATTCTTAAACTTATTTTTAATATTTTTCAATAAACTTAAAAATTGGTAGAATTAGGGTTTTAAGTATTTTTCATTCTCTTTTTTTTTTCTCTCACCATAATTAATTACTTAATATTATTTTTGTAAATAAATCTTGCCATTAATTAATTAATTTAATTTTAGGTTTAATTTTAACATGTTTTTCTTAATAAATAAAAATTGTAGAATT
This sequence comes from Vicia faba, assembly GCA_948472305.1. Lineage (NCBI taxonomy): Eukaryota > Viridiplantae > Streptophyta > Magnoliopsida > Fabales > Fabaceae > Vicia > Vicia faba. The sequence goes on from OX451737.1 coordinate 1,482,759,134, forward strand.
AGGGTTAATTAATTAATTTCTTAATTTCGTTTAATTCTCTTATCAAAAATTCATAAATACAAAAAACCTCAAAAATCTTTCCTTTTTCTTTAAATTAATTAATTTGTTAGTAATAATTTAATTTCATTAGAAAGGGTCCAACGCCCTCGCTTTCAATTTTAATTCTCTTCGCATTTTTATTACTTCTTTTAAATATTAATGTAATTCTCCCAAAGCCATGTAACTCGGACATTTTATATTTCTCGCACTTTATTTCTTTATTTTATGTCAAATCGGGTCCTGGATTAAATTTAGCGATGTGGACCCGCGCCTTTTTAATAGTTTAGGAACTTTATATTTCTCGCAATTTTTTAACTGTTAATAATGGCATGCAAGAATGAATGACAAAATAAAAACAAAAGCGTAGATCACCCATGACATGACAAGATAAATACAAATGAAAACGACACACAAATCACACACCACCCCTAGGGTACGCCTCACTGTTGCCTTGCCTCGAAAGGTGATCGTCGAGTAGAGGATGTCTTAGTAAGTCCTCATGATCCGGGAACCTGGCATGAGGGTAGCTTCTAAGGTATCTTCCTATTGCTCTGGTGATCACCATGTCCCGAACTTCGAATTGACCCGAACACCTCCAACGGTGGTGCTACCTACCTCTCAATGGTGGGATGGCACTACTTTAAAGGACATTCACACAGACGAATTCCTTAGGGTAGGTAGACGACTCTAGATACTTGCTCTAATTTCAAAAACAAATCAAAAAATACTTTTCACACCGACACCTTTTCAAAAAGCTTTCGAAAGCAACTTTTCAAACACTCTTGAGGACCGATACAAGAGTCGAACTGAAATTTTCAAAGAAACTTTTTTAAAACCCACATTGAAAAGCAAACAAACCATTTTTGAAAACACAATGAGCAAGTATCTAAGAGCCCATGGATAACCATGGATAGAAAGGGTGCTAACACCTTCCCTTTCTATAACCTACCTCCCGAACCGAGAGCAATCTCTTTAAGGAATTTTTCTGTGCTTTTGTCCTTTCCATTTGGAGAAAATAAAAGACGGTGGCGACTCTTGCTTCCGCGACATTTCGCGAACCAGCGTTGAACAGTCAGTTCCAGATCCACCGATCACAGAACTGGCGACTCTGCTGGGGACTTTTATAAAGTGAGGTGTACCTTAGGACTAAGATCACTTGTGTTTTCCATTGTCTGAACTGTTTGCTTTATTATTGTGGGTAATGTCTTGGGAGTTCTATAGATCCTAACCCGGATCTGGGGGATACCTTCTTAGAAAGTAGCAACAAGACTGTGAGGGAACTGTGCGGGGTATACCGACATGGTTGAAGCAGTATGCTACGTTGATGTGGCACTTTGGTGTGTACCGGTAACCCTTGAGTTCAGTCAAGGAGAGTACGGGGCCTCCGCGTGGTGTCGTGAAGCATCAACTGACCTTAGGAACCTTAATTGAACCATCTTGGCCTCTTTAGGGTAGTGAGATAACTGACTTTGGTGCAGTCTGAGGTTGGTTGATACTCGATACTACACTCAATTGAGGGTTGTTTTCTTGGAATATTTCGGTCGCCAGTTCAGTGGCTAAATCGAAATGATGAACAATGAAAGCAATCCAATGATATTGGGACCCTTAGAACCCGGTTACTTTGATAGGACAGGTTTGAGCCCACCAACTTCAAGAGGGTAATACCTAGACCCCATGCTGGCCTAAACTCTAAGGGTTTCTCTTGTGTGACTTGTGTGCCTTCCAACTTGACTATTTGCATGCTTGTTATCTGACACTTGAGTTTCTTGCAGGTTTTTTGTTTATAGTCCTTAATTGGGACTCATAACAGAGTGTACTGAGTTTCTTGCAGGTTTTGGTTTATAGTCCTTAATAGGGACTCATAACAGGGCTACTCACATTACCCCATGCATACCATAACATCATACCATTGCATACATCCTAACCCATTTCAAGGATCTCAAGGGCTTGTGATGCAGGTCATGGTGAATCAACTATCCCAGCAAGGGGCAAAGGGGATTTATTTTCCTCTAGACAAAGTTGTCAGGGGCTATGACCCACTTGATATGGTGAGCTCTGACTCTTGAAGAAGGTTCCCCTAACCAAGGTTGTTTGGAAACCAAAATCAGACATGATGACTAAAGTCAGGGGCTATGACCCACTGGATATGGTGAGCCTTTGACCCTTGACGAAGGACTCTCAACAATATGCAGTTCCTTCAATCAAGCCATCGGTTCCAAATTCTAACAATTTTCTTGTTTTCCCCGCGAGATCCTTGAAAACATTGCATATATATATATACATACATATCATTGCATTACAGGTACCCTTTTGACAGGTCTCTTACCTTCTTCGCCGTTTATTTCAGCCAATCGTCATGAATCCTGAATCATCAACTGAGCAGTCCATCAAGGCCCTCCAGGCTCAGAATGCCCAGTTCCAAGAGCTGATCATGAATTTGGCCTAGGGGCAACAAGATTTGAAGACCCTGCTCTTGAAAAAGAAGAAGAAGAGGATTGTGCTGTTCAACCCTAGGCGCAGATCTGGGAATACACTGCAGATTGAAACTGAGAGGACTACTCCATCTGTTGGGGAAGGCAGTCATCAGGAGGAAAGGGTTCCCAGTCCAGTGGTCTCCGACAACGAGACAGATTTCAACGACGAACAATACCCTCCTGCTGAAGACAAGTACAAGCAGTTGGAAGACCGTCTGAATGTAATGGAAATTCAACAAGTACCTGGTTTGGATTTCGGAGACTTGGGTCTAACTTCTGGTGTGGTGATCCCACACAAATTCAAAGCACCCTCTTTTGCTAAGTACGATGGGGCATCCTGTCCCAGGCTGCATCTCAGGTCTTATGTGCGGAAGATTCAACCGTATAATATGGACAAGAACTTGTGGATCCACTTCTTCTAGGAAAGTCTTTCAGGGACTCATCTCGAATGGTTCTATCAGCTGGATGGAACCAAGGTTCGTAACTGGGAGGAGTTGGCTACTGCTTTTTACAAGCAGTATCAGTACAATTCCGACCTCGCTCCTACGCGTACCCAACTCCAGGGTATGTCGCTAGGATCGGGAGAAGGTTTTAAAGAGTATGCACAGAAATGGAGAGACCTGGCCGGTAGGGTACAACCACCGCTGACTGACCGTGAACTTGTGGACATGTTCTTGGGGACCCTGTCTGGTCCATTCTACAACCACCTGATTGGGAATTCGTCTGCTGGATTCACAGATCTTATCTTGACTGGAGAGCGAATAGAAGCTGGCATCAGGTCTGGGAAGATTCAAGAGGCTGCACCTTCTGATAAAAAGCCTCATCATGGAAAGAAAGAGTCCAATGTTGTGCACGGTAAAAAGAGCCGTCATGAGGTAGGGGCAACCCAGATCTCCAATCCTAGACCTGCTCAACAAGGACAGGGGCAGCAGCGCAAGGAGAGCGCACCCAAACGACAGTTCACCAAGATCAACATGTCGCTGGATCAAGCACTACAACAAATGTTGAAGGCAGGGTTGATCACCTTAAGGGCTCCTCTTCGGAATCCAAACACTTCTGCTCCGAACTACCATCCTAATGAGAGGTGTGCCTACCACTCTGATAGCCCGGGGCATACTACGGACAACTGCTGGCCTCTCAAGAACAAGATTCAAGACATGATCGACGCCGGAGAGATTCAATTTGAAGTACCTGAGACTCCGAACATAATCACTGCTCCGTTGCCCAATCATTGAAGACCTTTTGTTTATTTGAATTTCCGAGTTGTATTTTTCTTTGCTCATACAAACAATTAATGTCATAGCAAACTCTTTTATTCTATTAAAGCATCGCATATGTCTGTTTTGGGAATTAATACGATTGTTTTCATTATATTCAAATTATTTTCATATTTTTTCTGATGATCAACGTTCAATTAATAATGTTAAGCCTCTTGAGGGAGGATGACGGAAACGATACCGCTATCTTTGCAGTATGCTTTGAACAGACCCCGCTGATGAGGTACAGGCATTGTTTCAATTCCTAAACACTGGAGTTATAAGGAAGATAATCCCTCGTTACCCCTTCTGAGCCAAAGAAGTAGGAGTTTTTCTTTTCGAAAATTAAAACCCGTAATCATAACCTGGGGCAGGGTAGTTCTCTCAGCTGATCTAGGTGCACAACGAATGGCATCAAAAGAAGTCCTTCTGAAACAAAAGACAGTGATGGTTCCAAATAACCATAAAAACAGGCAGTCATTACCAAAATCAAAAAGCCCATTAAGTCAAAACCTATGAAGGAGACTTACAAAACTGGGGCATCCCGCTGACTGTAATCGCAAAAGAAATAGTCAGGCAAAAAAAAATAGGGATAACAAAATCAAAAAGAAAGAGGTCTTATAAACCCTCAACAAAAAGGAAATGACTGCCTATTCCAAATAAATCATCAATATCTGAACCATCACAGGAAAATCAGAGCAAAGACTCAAACAAGGTCTAATGCACGATCAACTGAGTTTAGGTTTGAAGAACATCACGAAGAGCGGGTGGGTACAAATACATTTTGAGCCTTATCCTTTGTTTCTTAAACCGTGAACCAGGCCACGTTATAACCCTTAAAAGTCCTAGCTGAAGCATGGGTTAGTTCAAAAGCATACTGTTACGAAAGGTATCCTGACTCCTTAAGGCTTGCCGTAAAATAACGAGTTGACATCACAGTTTACAAAAAGGTTTCATTTGTGTTATAAAAAATGCATTCTCAAAACTTCAAGACAGACATAGGCTTTTGCATTCTTAAAATAATATTGTTTGCATATGATCATTTGTTTGAACAGCAAAGGAATTCGCACGACGAATATCTGATGAACAAAGGTCTTCTCAACAAAAGAGTCACCTCAAGTGGAAAGAGCACTTCCAATCAAGGGGCACGGCATGAGCATTGTCCATTATCTGGGGCATGACAAAACACTGCTAACAGGGGCAACTCCCTACATCCTGAGAGCGTGGACATAGTCGAAGAAAAATACTACGCGTAATCAAAGACCCGCTAGGTTGACATACCTAGGCAAAAATAAGGGCTTCCCGACGAACCAAAAGGGTTCGGGCAAAATGAAGGGATGAAATGAAAAAATCTGTACACCCGGCAAGTCGAAAACTTGAAAAGGCGGCTTGGGCAAAAATGGGTATCCCGGTGGACTGAAAACCCGAAAGGGCGGTCCAGGCAAAAGTTAGGGATCAGAGCGTACGACTATGTCCTGTCATCTCGTCACTTGCCTACCAGAAGAAGATTGGTCAAATCGGCGGTCATCAAGCACCTCCACATGTATCTTTCTCTCCCACATCAGAAACAGGGGCAATAAAGAGTTGTCTAAGCAATCTGATTGTTCGGTCCTCCAAGGTATCAAGGTAGGTTCCGTTGAAGAACATAACCAATACAGTTAAATACTTCCCCAGGAGAGTCCAATCCAGTTTCCCCAAGAAAGTTGGAATCCATCTCCCCAAGCAGTAAGCTTATCCCCAGTAGATTCTGGAAGCTTACCCTCGCAGAGCACGAACACGCGTCTCCCGGTTTTATTCAAAGAGTTATTTCCTTACCAGGATATAACTGGGTTATCCTCAGCCAAAAGCCACGGAGAGATCGTCCTTGGCGAAGTCTTCTTATCCCCAGCGAAGTTTATCAACACTTCCAACACAACAATGGTATCCCCAGTGAAGTTACCATCAACATTTCAGCAAAGTACCCCTCTTCCCACAGAGTATTTTCCCCAGCAAGATCGCTATAGTAATCTCCCCCGCAGGGTAATCTCCAAACATATTCCCCAACGGAGTCATCTTCTCCTACCGGTTCATTCTTGCAGAGCGAAAAGCTCTCTCTTCAACACCAGCCCAGGAGTTAACTTCCTGGCACCCGTCTAGGATTTATTTTCTTAGACAAAAATACATTCATGAACATTACATCTTCATACATTATAGCATGCATATGCATCATACTACACGAATCTCATCAATTTTGAGGACATCCTGAAATCATGCAGTTCATGCATCATGATCTTGCATACAACTGATGCTTTACCTTTTTAGGAAAGGTCAATACAAAGATGATTACTATCAACTATCGCGACTCCTTCTAGATATAGTTCAGATGTGACCCAGATATGGCGGCGTTCTGATAATTCTTCCAGATTTCATTCTAGAGATAGTTCAGATATGAACCAGGCATGGCGACGTTCTGATACTTCTTCCAGATTTCCTTCTAGATATAGTTCAGATGTGAAACAGATATGGCAACGTTCTGATACTTCTTCCAGATTTCCTTCTAGATATAGTTCAGATGTGAACCGGATATGGCGACGTTCTGATACTTCTTCCAGATTTCCTTCTAGATATAGTTCAGATGTGAACTAGATATGGCGACGTTCTGATACTTCTTCCAGATTTCCTTCTAGATATAGTTCAGATGTGAACCAGATATGGCAACGTTTTGATACTTCTTCCAGATTTCCTTCTAGATATAGTTCAGATGTGAACCAGATATGGCGACGTTCTGATACTTCTTCCAGATTTCCTTCTAGATATATTTCAGATGTGAACCAGATATGGCAACGTTCTGATACTTCTTCCAGATTTCCTTCTAGATATAGTTCAGATGTGAACCAGATATGGCAACATTCTGATACTTCTTCCAGATTTCCTTCTAGATATAGTTCAGATGTGAACCGGATATGGCGACGTTCTGATACTTCTTCCAGATTTCCTTCTAGATATAGTTCAGATGTGAACCAGATATGGCGACGTTCTGATACTTCTTCCAGATTTCCTTCTAGATATAGTTCAGATGTGAACCAGATATGGCAACGTTCTGATACTTCTTCCAGATTTCCTTCTAGATATAGTTCAGATGTGAACCAGATATGGCGACGTTCTGATACTTCTTCCAGATTTCCTTCTAGATATAGTTCAGATGTGAACCAGATATGGCAACGTTCTGATACTTCTTCCAGATTTCCTTCTAGATATAGTTCAGATGTGAACCAGATATGGCGACGTTCTGATACTTCTTCCAGATTTCCTTCTAGATATAGTTCAGATGTGAACCAGATATGGCGACGTTCTGATACTTCTTCCGGATTTCCTTCCAGATATGGTTCGGATGTGACCCAGGCATGGCGACGTTCTGACACTTATTCCAGACCCCCCCTCAGATAACTTAGAGATGCTCCGGACACGGAAGTTGTTCTATTGTTTATTCAGAGATCACCTTTCTAGAGATGGTTCAGATGTGACCCGGATATGGCTACCTTCTGATACTTGTCCCAGATTCATTCAGATATAGTTTGGAAATGCTCCAGATATGGATGTTGTTCTTTGGCTTATTCAAGTTTCTTCTCAAAGATGGCTCAGATATACTCCAGAACCGGATGCTAGTCTATCACTTATTCACAGTTTCTTCTCAAACAACTTAGAGATGCTCCAGACCCGGAGACTATTCTATTGTTTAGTCCAGATTCATTCGAAAGACTATTCCAGATTCGATTCCTGCATCCAGTCAAAAGCCTTCTCTAGTCCAGTTAAATCGACCCCTAACAGATTTTCCTGATAAAGACTCAGTAGAAGATATCCAAGATTCTCTCAGTGTTACTGTTGAGGTAGTAATCACCCCAAGGTTCTCTCAGCGTCCCTGTTGAGATAATTGTCCCAAGTTTCTCTCAGCGTTCCTGTTGAGGTAGTAACCATCCCTGGTTCATTCATCACCTTTTGAAGCCAGATCCAACTCCTGTAACCAGTCAGGGCACATCCTTACAAAGAGTTTGAAGACCACTCCTGTAACAGGTCAGGTAATCATTTTTCTTTTGCAGGTACGCAGGTTCTCGCTAAGGAATCTCTTACGCGATCGACACCCAAATGGCATCTATAAGCCCATCCACCTTCCATCATCTCTTAGCATGGCATCTATAAGCCCATCATCCTATCCATCAATCTCCAAATGGCATCTATAAGCCCATTCCCCACATCACACTACTATGTGAGCGCAAATTTCTGGGCACTCTAGTGTTCAATCATCTTCCACCTTCGGATTACGAAAGGCACGTCAGCCAATCTGCATCCTCAGGTTTAAGAAGATTGAACAGGGGAAATTGTTTTACCACAAAATTTTCCCTCCCATATTCTTCAAGAATTGCAAAGAGTATGCTCCAAAATCTCCCCAAGGGTTGCACAGTTCAAGGGCCTCATAACAGTCAAAAACTAGGGTTTTGGTTTTGACAAAGAAAATGAAGTTTCTAAGGGTCCAATCAAGTCCCACATGCCTACAAATATGGTCAAACATCCTCATATCAAGTTTCAAGACTTACAACACAAAATTGCACAGTCAAAAACCCTAATTGCACTACAGTCAACTGTAGGGGCAAAATGGTCATTTGACAGTCAAAAGTCCAAATTTTTGGTCAACATCTCATTTTGAAGCCACAAACATCATTTTATCAATGCTTGATCATGATTCTCAAAGCTTGGCTCAAAAAGTCTCAAGATGCAAAAGTTTCCATATTTGGACAGTTGAAAAAGTCAACTGTAACTTGACCAAGGCATAACTTCCACATGGATTATCAGAAAAATTCCATCCAAAGCTCATTTTGAATATAAAGACATTTCCTACAACTCCTCTTCACACTTCAAGTCCAAGAAATGCTCTCACAAAAAGTTATCAATTTCAACATTATAGGTCATTTTCAAAAGTCAACAAAAAGGGACTTTAAGTCAAAGGCCATAACTTGAGATTGGTAAATCAAAATGACATGGGACCAAAGGCATTGGTTAGAGGACTTCAAGGCCTTTCCAAAATGTACAAGAACATGATCAAAGCTTAAAAATTGAGCAAGATATGCCTTGTGGAAGTTGGGAAATTTTTGGATATTTTGAAAAGTCAACTTTGCTTCAAATGTCTTAAAATTGCTAATGGGCCACATTTTCTTCCAAGATTCATCATCCAAAGCATGTGCACGACCATTTGGCCCAAAGGGAAGTTTTTCATCATTTTTATTTATTTATTTGAATTTTTAATTGCTAATAATTCATTTAATTAAAATAAATATGTGGAAAATACCAAAGCAAGTCAATCAAATCTTTTTATGCATGAAATAGTCTCAAGATTTCGTGCATAATCAGATAGGGAAAGAATCAAGTTGATTGGACATGATTTGTATCAAATATGCATGGAAAAGATTGAAAATTATATGCATAAAAATCAAATATTCTCTACATCAATTCATTGATTCTTTGGACCAAAAACCTTACCCTAATCGTTCACATACTTATACTCATGCAAACCCTAGTGTTCAAGAACATAAAAGCTGCGCAAGAACACCATAACCAAGTTTGAGTTTTTGTAAAAAAAATCTAAAACTGAAAACACTATTGCAAGGCTTTTCAAGGCAAGAAAATCACTCCATTGCCTTCCTGAGACCTCAAGGAAGGTTTTCAGATCAAAATCATAGCTTGTAACCTCAAGAATTGGTAACACGAAACAACCCTGTTCATCATATTTTTTGCATTCGTGCATCAATTTATACGCATCATTCTTGCACTTCTTTGATTGATTTATACTAATGAGACCTTTCTGAAGCTAACCATGTAGTTTGATTGAATTTTTATACACCATACGCGAAATTGCCATTGTTGTCTTTTAGGGTTACAGAGGTCACGAATTGGGGTTTCCTTATTCTGGAACAATTGAGACTTGAGACCTACCCCATTGAAATCAGCATGCTTGGACGATCTGAACACATACCTCGCGCCCAATTTATGAAGCAAGAGGGCCTATTCGCTATTTTTTCACACTGCATATAGTGGGGGTTCAAAACCCCCGCAATCTTGCTTGTTTTTGTTTCAGGAAAAACGCATAAGTGGAGAAGATGATTATGTGGCAGGACATGATAGGCTAATTTGAAATCAAAGCGCACTTTTTGTTATTTTTACATCACTGACCACTTTTCTCTTATATTATTTATTTGCCATTATATAATCAAAACGCGTGAAGAGCTCCAGTGGCAAGGCATCAGTATGGTAACCTCTGGGACCTGGGTTCGAATCCCAGGTCCCCCTCCCTTTCCCTATATTTTTCTTCTAATTATGTTCTTGTGTAGCTCGTTCCCAAGCGCCCACTGTATGCCCACGATCTCAGCTTGCCACGCGCCCCATGATACCAATCCAAAGATCCAGATTTGAGGAACATCCTAGGCCTCAGTCAATGCACACATACGCTCCAAGAAAAGTCAAAAGGGCCTTGAAACAGATGGGCCTAATTGCTAAACAATAACCTCCAATTTGGGGACAGAACCCCCCCATGGTTTGCCTTTCATTCTTTTTTTCATATTTTTCTAGTTTATTTATTTTAATTAATTCCTTTAAATTCTTTAATTTAATTTATTTTCATAAAATATAAAAATAATATAAAAATCAGAAAGTCATAAAAATCAAAAACATATTTTATTTTAATATTTTTGTAAATAAAAATCATTAATTAATTTAGTTTTATTCTTAAACTTATTTTTAATATTTTTCAATAAACTTAAAAATTGGTAGAATTAGGGTTTTAAGTATTTTTCATTCTCTTTTTTTTTTCTCTCACCATAATTAATTACTTAATATTATTTTTGTAAATAAATCTTGCCATTAATTAATTAATTTAATTTTAGGTTTAATTTTAACATGTTTTTCTTAATAAATAAAAATTGTAGAATTAGGGTTAATTAATTAATTTCTTAATTTCGTTTAATTCTCTTATCAAAAATTCATAAATACAAAAAACCTCAAAAATCTTTCCTTTTTCTTTAAATTAATTAATTTGTTAGTAATAATTTAATTTCATTAGAAAGGGTCCAACGCCCTCGCTTTCAATTTTAATTCTCTTCGCATTTTTATTCCTTCTTTTAAATATTAATGTAATTCTCCCAAAGCCATGTAACTCGGACATTTTATATTTCTCGCACTTTATTTCTTTATTTTATGTCAAATCGGGTCCTGGATTAAATTTGGCGATGTGGACCCGCGCCTTTGTAATAGTTTAGGAACTTTATATTTCTCGCAATTTTTTAACTGTTAATAATGGCATGCAAGAATGAATGACAAAATAAAAACAAAAGCGTAGATCACCCATGACATGACAAGATAAATACAAATGAAAACGACACACAAATCACACACCACCCCTAGGGTACGCCTCACTGTTGCCTTGCCTCGAAAGGTGATCGTCGAGTAGAGGATGTCTTAGTAAGTCCTCATGATCCGGGAACCTGGCATGAGGGTAGCTTCTAAGGTATCTTCCTATTGCTCTGGTGATCACCATGTCTCGAACTTCGAATTGACCCGAACACCTCCAACGGTGGTGCTACCTACCTCTCAATGGTGGGATGGCACTACTTTAAAGGACATTTACACAGACGAATTCCTTAGGGTAGGTAGACGACTCTAGATACTTGCTCTAATTTCAAAAACAAATCAAAAAATACTTTTCACACCGACACCTTTTCAAAAAGCTTTCGAAAGCAACTTTTCAAACACTCTTGAGGACCGATACAAGAGTCGAACTGAAATTTTCAAAGAAACTTTTTTAAAACCCACATTGAAAAGAAAACAAACCATTTTTGAAAACACAATGAGCAAGTATCTAAGAGCCCATGGATAGAAAGGGTGCTAACACCTTCCCTTTCTATAACCTACCTCCCGAACCGAGAGCAATCTCTTTAAGGAATTTTTATGTGCTTTTGTCCTTTCCATTTGGAGAATATAAAAGACGGTGGCGACTCTTGCTTCCGCGACATTTCGCGAACCAGCGTTAAACAGTCAGTTCCAGATCCACCGATCACAAAGACAATTAGGTGGCAGAATCCTCTTGGGTGATTTGAATCACGCACGCGTTTGGGAAAGACCACTTTATTTCCTTTATATTTTATTTATGTTATTATATATACAACTAACCATCCCAGCAAATTTTGTTTTCTTACTTTGTTTCTACAGATTCAATGCATCATCATCCAAAACGCCTACCATGCGCTACCACCATCTGGTCATTGGATGTATCAATAATTCAGATCCAACGCCTCAAACAATGAAGGACTATGGTGCACTCTCAGGCTGGTACAACACATGCCCGTTCTTTTCTTTTTTATTTTAATTTTTTTTAGTTGTTTTACTAATTATTATCCTTTATTAAAATAACACCAAAAAATCATTATTTTTTATTTAATAAAAAAATAATCAAAAAAACATAAAAAATCTTTTTTTTCTTCATAAAAATATTTTATTTCCTTAATTAATTAGTTTAATTTAATTTAGGGCAAATTTAATTCCTTTTTTATAATTTAAATTAATTAGAAATTAGGGTTTTAATTTGTACATAACCTAATTAATTTTTCTCAAAAAAAAACTAACCTAAATCTTTTTTCAATTAGATTTTTTAGGTTTCCTAAATTATTCTCGCATTTAATTCACCGCGCGCATTTTTTAATTTCCTTTTATTATTATTGTAACTGTTTCGAGGTTGTAGTAGTAATTAGGGTTTAAATTCCGCATTTTTATTTTCAGTCCAAAATAATTATGCATCAGCAAAAGCCTTGTAATAGCTAGGACTTTAAACTTTCTTGCTTTTAATTCCACAAGCTATAAACTGCTTAGATGTATGTTAATAGAATTGTATGGAAAGACAAACTGAAAATTAATACGGTAGAAAACCCTTAATTGCAAGATAAATACAACTGAAAAAACACATTGTTGCACACTTGCACCTCTAGGGTACTCCCCACTTGGTTGCCTCGGAAAACAATAGTCATGTCCCTCAAACGTAGGGATATCTTAGCAAAAGACCCTCAATCTAAAAGTCATCATAACGATCATAGTCCCTTAACGTCCCTCGAGTTGCCTACGAGAAATGATCTTGTCCCTCGATGTTGCCTACGAATATATGATGACAGTCCCTTCGAAATGCTAAGGTATCCTTACTTGTTGCCTTCAAAGACCATTTCGTCCCTTCGAACGTCCCTTTAAAACTCCAACGACGGTGCTACCTATTCCTTAATAATAGGATAGCATTGTCTAAAGGAAAACGAACAGACCTTTTTCGAGTAGGTAGATAACTGTTAAGTACTTGCTCAAACAAACAAACTTTTTCACACCAACACTTTTCAAACAAAGTTTTCAAAAACAACTTCGTAAGACTCTTGAGGACAGAAACAAGGGTTAAAACGAAGTAAAACAAAACTTTTCAAAACAAAGCACACACAAGCAATTTAAAAATGAGCAAGTACCTAAGAGCCCGTAGAAAACTAGGGATAGAAAGGATGCTAACACCTTCCCTTTCTATAATCTACTCCCCGTACTCAGAAACATCTCGAAAAAGGTTTTTTCTATTCTTTTTCCTTTTCCTGATTGGATAAAATAAAAGTCGGTGACGACTCTTGCTTACCGTGATATTTTACGAACAAAAAACGCAAACTAGTATTAACAGTCGGTTCTGCCACCGTATCACACCATGCTTGTGCTAGAGGACCACCTTTGAAGATCAGTGACCACGAAGTCAATGTAGTGGAGGAGGATGAAGACAGCTATGACCTGGAGGATTGGATTTTCCCAACTGTCAGTAGAGGGCTCAACAATTGGGAGGCCAGAGATTTTGTGTTTATCACTTTTATCCCACAGTAATTTGTCTTTAAATTTTGTCGGATCTGTAATATTAAAAAAATTCAGACTCTTAAAACCTTGTGTCTTACCCGAGGCACAATGGTCCATTTGTAAGGGTTATTATCTCATTTCCATATGACATCAATGAATCATAGACGCTTTTGCATACAAACTTTGTGCTCATTGTTTTTCTTTTTACATTTTCATTTCTTTCAAAGATAGCTATACTCTTACACACACGCACACTCACAATGCAGGTCTACATCCATTCGGGATCCCATGGATAACAGTTCTGCTATGGCCTTTTGTGACTCTGAAAATCTAATCTACCAAGCCGAAGACGAAGGTGAGGAAGATTGTGAAGTACCAGGGGAACTCGCCAGGTTACCACAACAAGAAGAGAGGACCATTCATCCCCACGAAGATCCAGTGGACACAATCAACCTAGGTACCGAAGAAGACAAAAGAGAAGTCAAAGTGGGTACCAATCTGGAACCCAGTGTCAAAGAGCGTCTGATTTAGTTGCTGCACGAGTATGTTGAGATATTTTCCTGGTTGTATGAAGACATGCCAGGACTTGATGAAGATATCGTGGTACATCATCTACCAACAAAAGAAGATTGTCCACCGGTAAAATAAAAGGTTTGTCGCATGCGACCAGACATGTCAGAGAAGATTAAAGCAGAAGTCATGAAGCAATTCAACGCTGGATTCTTGGTCGTCACCTTTTATCCGCAATGGGTTGCCAATGTTGTTCCTGTGCCCAAAAAGGACAGCAAGGTACGAATGTGCATGGACTACAAATATTTGAATAGGGCAAGCCCTAAGGATGATTTCCCACTTCCCCACATTGACATTCTAGTTGACAATACCGCACATCACAAAGTTTTTTCCTTCATGGACAGTTTCTCAGGCTACAACCAAATCAAAATGGCGCCTGAGGACATGGAGAAAACAACCTTTGTCACCCAGTGGGGCACATTCTGCTACAAGGTTATGCCATTCGGACTGAAGAATGCTGGGGAAACCTATCAGCGTGCCATGGTAGCCTTATTTCACGACATGATACATCACGAAATAGAGGTCTATGTGGACGACATGATAGCTAGATCTCAAACAGAAGAAGAGCATCTTGGTCATTTGCAGAAATTATTTGAGAGGCTAAAGAAGTACAAGTTGAGGTTGAACCCAAATAAATGCACGTTTGGAGTAAGGTCTGGTAAGCTCCTAGGCTTTGTCGTCAGCAATAAGCGTATTGAAGTAGATCCTGCCAAGCTGAAAGCGATACAAGAGATGCCTGCTCCTCGTACTGAGAATGAAGTCAGAGGATTCTTGGGACGTTTAAACTACATTGCCAGATTACTTTCTCACCTGACAGCTACTTGTGAACCAATCTTCAAATTACTGAAGAAATATCAAGTAGTCAAATGGAATGAAGAGTGCCAAACTTCTTTTGACAAGATCAAAGAGTACTTACAAGAGCCTCCTATTTTGATGCCACCGGTCGAGGGAAGACCATCGATCATGTATCTGACTGTTTTGGAAATTTAATGGGGTGTGTGCTGGGGCAGCATGACGAGTCTGGCCGAAAAGAGCATGCTATTTATCACCTGAGCAAAAAGTTTACCGACTGTGAAACAAGATATTCACGGCTCGAGAAAACTTATTGTGCTCTGGCATGGGCTGCTCGCCGGCTAAGACAGTATATGTTGACCCATACTACCTTGTTGATATCTAAAATGGATCTGATAAAGTACATCTTTGAGAAACCTGCCCTCTCTGGGAGAATAGCGAGATGGAAGATGATCCTGACGGAATATGACATACAATATACTACCCAGAAAGAAATAAAGGGTAGTGTACTAGCTGATCACCTTGCTTACCAAGCTGTGGAAGACTACCAGTCCATGAAGTTCGAATTCCCCGATGAAGACATCATGATGGTAAACAACTATGAAGAACTCAGGCCATATGACAGACTTGAACAAGGATCCCGATGGACCCTGGTTTTTGATGGGGCATCTAATGCACTCGGCAATGGTATTGGTGCCATACTCATATCTCCTAAAGGGTGTCATACTCCATTTACTGCAAGACTCTGCTTCAATTGTACAAACAACATGGCAGAATACGAAGCGTGCATCTTTGGTCTCAAAGCTGCCATAGACTGGGGGATCAAATCCTTGAATGTATTCGGAGATTCAGATTTGGTCATTAGCCAGATCAAAGGGGAATGAGACACTAAACACCCTAACCTTATCCCCTACAAAGAACATGTGTTGATATTGCTACCACACTTTGAGACGATTACCTTCGAGCATTTCCCGCGAGAAGAAAATCAGCTAGCAGATGCACTAGCCACAATGTCATCCATGTTTAAACTTAAATGGGATAACTAGGCTCCCCAGATCACCATTGAACGAATGGATGAACCAACTCACTGTCACGAGATTAATACTGAAGAAGTAGTGGACCAGCCATGGTTTCACGAAGTCAAAAAGTATCTCGAGGCTCAAGAATATCCAGAAGGAGCTTCAGTCAATGATAAGAAGTTCTTAAGGTGATTCTCTGCTAAATTTTTCCTTAGTAATTTCATTCTTTACAAACGCAACCATGACTCTGTGTTACTTCGGTACGTAGACAAGGTTGAAGCTGAAAGGATCATGGCTGAATTACATGAAGGCACTTTTGGCACCCATTCCAGTAGGCATACGATGGCAAAGAAAATCCTACGGGCAGACTATTACTCGTCTACCATGGAAGCAGATTGCTATCAACACTCTTGAACATGCCACAAGTGTCAGATTTATGCTAACAAGGTGCACGTACCTCAGGTTCCTCTGAATGTCTTAACGGCTCCTTGGCCCTTTGCTATGTGGGGGATTGATATGATTGGGGAAATCAAGCCAACAGCCTCCAATGGATACCGCTTCATCTTAGTGGCCATTGACTATTTTACAAAGTGGGTGGAGGCAGCTTTTTTTGCTTCCGTTACCAAGAATGTTGTCGCCCGGTTCATTAAACAAAATCTCATCTGTCGCTACGGTATCTCGAAGAGGATCATCACAAATAATGGTATGAATCTAAACAATACTATGATCACCGCCCTGTGCGAGTGTTGTATCCCAAAATTTACCCTCTTTTCATACACGCATATTATGTCTTTTATGGTTATGGAATCAAAGTATATTTAGCAAGCTTCGTCAGGTTACAAGTCACGTTTATTTCGCCAAAGAATGTTCTCAGAGTATTTTCCGTGTTGAAGATCGGTTCGTCGTTTCGCAACGATTTGAGGTTCAAAGATTCACAAGTCCAACTCGGCGCGTCATATTCAGGTGTTCTTTCACCAAGATATCTCTGATAACATATTCTTAAATTCAGGTTCGGCTCAAGAGTCAATTCTTTAATGAAGGTCTCCGAATGTGCGAGTTTTCTCGAAGAAATATGGTGAAAAAGTGTGCTGAAAGTGCAGTTTTTACGCACTAAAAAATTCATAACTTGAAGATCGTAGCTCTTTTTGAACCTGTTTCGGTGGCCAAAATTCCGTCTTGACGTTATCTACGTTTTCATCTCTCATGATGGAAGCCAATTTCGATCAGAAGGTCTTCAAAAATGCGGATTTATCAAGTATTTTCGTACAGAAAATTTGTGATAGAAGTTTATTTGCGTCATGTTCAGAAAATCATAACTTGGTCGATTTTCATCGTATCGAGCTGGTTCCGGCGCCAAAGTTTTAAAAATTGAGTTGGATAAGTTTTCACAGGAGGTATTGAGTTCGAACGATATCCAAAAGGCCTTCGTTTTTTGCTCAGAGTGCGCATGACGCGCCGAAAATCCTGAATGCTGAATATCATTTCATCTGGGTCGAAACTTCGAAAATTCATAACTCGGTTAATTTTTATCGGATTGGGCCCATCTTTTTACAAAAGGTCACTGACTTAGAGATCTACAAATTTTCTTCCAAAGTCGAGACCGGGTTATGCTCCAATCAATACCAGTTTTTTATTGAAGAACGTGTCAGAATCTACACTGGAGCCCAAAATAAGTTTGTCTGAGCCAAAACTTCAAAAATTCATAACTAATTCACCGTTTATCTGATTGAGCCCATTTTCAGACAGGAGTTAGTTCTCGATGTCGGATACATTTTGTTTTCACATTCCAACTTCAAAAATTTGACTTAAGCCCTTGCGATTAAGTCTGGAACGTGACGGACTCAAGTGAATAAAAATCTACACTATTGCTTATGGTTATTGGAGGCCCAATTGCAAATTCAAATCCCATTTTATTCTTTCTAATTTCCATTATATAATCTCATTGTTTTCTCTCTCCAACGGAATTATTCCCCCGCAGAGTTGTTCTCAAACATAATCTCTCCTCAGCAGAATATCCGTAAACAAGGGGCAAATCCCCAGCATAGTCATCTCTGGTTCACCATCTCCAGCGGAAGTAGAAGAACCACTTTTTATACGACAGTCAGGAACTCAATTTCTGTTACACTCCAACAGCAGTCAGGGATTTATTTTCCCAAACTCGGACGTGCCACAATAGTATTTCATGTTCACATATCATGACGTGTGCATACACATTGCATACATCATAATCTCATTTATTTTGAGAACATCATCATACAATGCATTTCATGCACCATATACGATTAATCATGTACCTTTTCAGGAAAGATGGTTATCATCGACAACTTCCAGCAAGTTCAAGATTATCTCCTGAAACTAAACGGAGTAATTATCTGCACGATCAAATGCAACTTTACATGGGTTCGTCACGAAGCAATCTTACACGGGTTTCTCATAAATGCAGCTTCACACGGGTTTATCCTGAAAAATCTTACACGGGTCCTTTATCATATATTTCAGAATGAAGTTTTACATGAACTTATCACAAAGTAACCTTACCCAGGTTTCTCCTGAAGTTTTACACGAACTTATCCCAAAATAACCTTACCCAGGTTCCTCTTGAAATTTTACACGAACTTATCCCAAAGTAACCTTACACAGGTTCCTCCTGAAGTTTTAAACGAACTTATCCCAAAGTAACCTTACCCAGGTTCCTTCTGAAGTTTTACACGAACTTATCACAAAGTAACCTTACCCAGGTTCCTCCTGAAGTTTTACACGAACTTATCCCAAAGTAACCTTACCTAGGTTCCTTCTGAAGTTTCACTCAGACTTATCCCAAAGCAACCTTACCCAGGTTCCTTCTCAGTTCAGATGCAGTTTTACCCAAACTTCTCACAAAGCAACCTTACCCAGGTTCCTTCTCAGTTCAGATGCAGTTTTACCCAAACTCCTCACAAAGTAACCTTACCCAGGTTCCTTCTCAGTTCAGATGTAGTTTTACCCAAACTCCTCACAAAGCAACCTTACACAGGTTCCTTCTCAGTTCAGATGCAGTTTTACCCAAACTCCTCACAAAGCAACCTTACCCAGGTTCCTTCTCGGTTCAGATGCAGTTTCACCCAAACTCCTCACGAAATAACCTTACCCGGGTTCCTTCTCACAGCCCTACTATCTAGGCTTTCATGTCGAAGTAACCCTACTATCCAGGTTCCTTCTCAAGCCCTACTATCCAGGCTTTCATATCGAAGTAACCCTACTATCCAGGTTCCTTCTCACAGCCCTACCATCCAGGCTTTCATATCGAAGTAACCCTACTATCCAGGTTCCTTCTCATAACCCTACTATCCAGGCTTTCATATCGAAGTAACCCTACTATCCAGGTTCCTTCTCACAGCCCTACTATCCAGGCTTTTATATCGAAGTAACCCTACTTCCAAGTTCCTTCTCACAGCCCTACTATCCAGGCTTTCATATCGAAGTAACCCTACTATCCAGGTTCCTTCTCACAGCCCTACTATCCAGGCTTTCATATCGAAGTAACCCTACTATCCAGGTTCCTTCTCATATCCCTACTATCCAGGCTTTCATATCGAAGTAACCCTATTATCCAGGTTCCTTCTCACAGCTCTACTATCCAGGCTTTCATATCTAAGTAACCCTACTATCCAGGTTCCTTCTTACAGCCCTACTATCCAGGCTTTCATATCAAAGTAACCCTACTATCCAGGTTCCTTCTCACAGTCCTACTATCCAGACTTTCATATCGAAGTAACCCTACTATCCATGTTCCTTCTCACAGCCCTACTATCCAGGCTTTCATATCGAAGTAACCCTACTATCCAGGTTCCTTCTCACAGCCCTACTATCCAGGATTTCATATCGAAGTAACCCTACTACCCAGGTTCCTTCTCACAACCCTACTATCTAGGCTTTCATATCAAAGAAACCCTACGACCCAAGTTCCTTCTCACAACCTTACCATCCATGTTTCTTTTATCTTAGCTCCAGACAGTAGTCAACAACACTGTAAGACCTAGACCTGATCAAACACGATTGATTTCTAATTTCCCCAATAAGTCGCGGTGCAGCTTGTACCATGACCAGATAGCAGTTCACTTTCACCTCCTCGACTAAGAGATGATTCCCCAGTAGAGTAACGGACAACTGAAGCTCATAAAATTCTATTTCTCCCAAGACAGAGACCAACATTCCTCAGCAGATTCTTCCTCAATGATAGGAGCAGGGATTCTCATCAAAGGAATATCTCAGTAAATCAACATCCTCCAGATGGCATATTTAAGCCCATCTCCGACGGTACTCCGTCACGTCTTGGATGGCATCTTTAAGCCCATCTCTAACAATTCTCTAGCAACTTCCAAATGGAATCTATAAGCCCATTCCCGATATCATAAATAAAGTGTCAATTCATACGAGTACAAATTTCTGGGCACTCTAGTGTTTAATCATCTTCCACCTTCAGATTACGAAAGGCAAACAACCAATCTATATCTTCAGGTTTAAGAAGATTGAACAGGGGCAGCTGTTGTACCCTAAAATTTACCCTCTTTTCATACACGCATATTATGGGTTTTATAGTTATGGAATCAAGGTATATTTAGCAAGCTTCGTCAAGTTACAAGTGACGTTTATTTCGCCAACGGATGTTCTCAGAGTATTTTCCGTGCTGAAGATCGGTTTGTCGTTTCACAATGATTTAAGGTTCAAAGATTCACAAGTCCAACCCGGCGCATCATATTCAGGTGTTCTTTCGCCAAGATATATCTGATAACATATTCTTAAATTCATGTTTGGCTCAAGAGTCAATTCTTTAATGAAGGTCTCTGAATGTGTGAGTTTTCTCGAAGAAATGTGGTGAAAAAGTGTGTTGAAAGTGCAGGTTTTACGCACTAAAAAATTCATAACTTGAAGATCGTGGCTCGTTTTGAACCCGTTCCGGTGGCCAAAATTCCGTCTTGACGTTATCTACATTTTCATATCTCACAGATAGAAGCCAATTTAGATCAGAAGGTCTTCAAAAATGCGGATTTATCAAGTATTTTCGTACAGAAAATTTGTGACAGAAGTTTATTTGCGTCATGTTCAGAAAATCATAACTTGGTCGATTTTCATCGTATCGAGCTGGTTCCAGCGCCAAAATTTTAAAAATTGAGTTGGCTAAGTTTTCACAGGAGGTATTGAGTTCGAACAGTATCAGAAAGGCCTTCGTTTTTTTCTCAGAGTACGCGTGACTCGCCGAAAATCCTGAATGCTGAATATTATTTCATCTGGGTCGAAACTTCGAAAATTCATAACTCGGTCAATTTATATCGGATTAGGCCCATCTTTTTACACAAGATCACTGACTCAGAGATCTAAAACTTTTCTTCCAAAGTCGAGATCGGGTTATGCTCTTATCAATACCAGTTTTTATTGAAGAACGTGTCAGAGTCGACACTGGAGCCCAAAATAAGTTTGTCTGAGCCAAAACTTCAAAAATTCATAACTAACTCACCGTTTACCTGATTGAGCCCATTTTCGGACAGGAGTTAGTTCTCGATGTCGGCTACATTTTGTTTTCACATTCCAACTTCAAAAATTGCACTTAAGCCCCTGCAATTTATCCTGGAATGTGATGGACTTAAGTGAATTAAAATTTGCATTAGTGCTTATGGTTATTGGAGGTCCAATTGAACATTCAAAGCCATTTTTTTCTCTAATTTCCATTATATAATCTCATTCTTTTCATAGAAAGACGGGAAAAAACATTGGCCACAATCCTATCAAAATATCAAACTCTTTCAAGAACCCTAAAACCTTTAAATCCTTATTACAAACCCTCATTTCACTACAAACAAGTTATCCTTGTTACAAATCCACATCTCACTACTTCTCTAGCAAGGATTTAGACAGGATCCCATGCAAGATTATTACAAAATGTTGAGAGCAAAACAGAACAACCAATGCATGGCTCATGGCAAGGTAGACATCTTGAGGAGGCTAAGGGCGTGGGTTTAACAACCACCCCTATTGGTTTTGGTTTTCTTCCTTTCTATTTATCCTTTTACCTATTTTTATTCTTTCTGTTTAAAATCTTTTTCATAAAACTTAACATTTTTCAGAAATCTTTGATTTTTAATAATAAACTCGAATAATTAATTTTAGGTTTTTTTAATTTTAGGTTTTAAATTAGTTTTGGGGTCAACACCCATCCCTGGCAATATGTATAATTTTGCTTATTTTTAACCCTTTGTGCATCATTTCTTTCTCTTTAATATCTTCCTTACAAACCCTAAATTCATATAAACTCTAATTTTATTTAAATCAAAAACCCTATTAATTGGAAAACTTAACCTTTTTTACAAACCCTAATTAATTTAGGTTTTAAATTTATTTTATTATTATTAACTCTTTAATTTAGTTGATTAACTTTTTTTCCTGCAAATTAGGAAAACAATTAGGTTTTAGGTTTTCTTTGTAATTAACCCTTTAATTAACCATTTTTTTAACAAATTAGGATTAGATTTTTGTTTTAGTTAGTAACTGAATTTTTGGCTTTTTTTTATTTATTAATAAATTAAGTTAATTAACTTCTTTTTTTATTAAAATTAGTTAGAATTAGGTTTTTTAATTAACTTAAAATTATTTTCTACAAAAAACACCAAAAACATTAACTTAGAATTTTAGGTTTTAATTTTTCCTTAATTTCTTTTTATTTATTCGTTTACATTTTAATTTCTAGGAAAATTGTATAGGTCGCATTATCAATGTAATAGCGTGGATTTATCTTTTCTCGCGTTTTTTTTCTAATTATGTAATTGCTTTCGGGATGTAATAGTTTTAGGATTTCTTTTACGCGCTCTTCATTATTATGTAACTGCCCCAAAGCTCTATAATAGCATAGGTTTATATTTCCGCCTTTACCTTCTGCTACTATATTTTATGCAATGCTTAGACTAATAGGATTGTATGGAAATACCGATAAACTAATTGAACATAGAATAACCTAATTCAAAGATAACATATCTGAAAGCGAACACTGCTGCACACTTGCACCCCTAGGGTATACCTCACTTGGTTGCCTCGGAAAACAATGGTCATATCCCTCGAACGTAGGGATACCTTTAGCAAAGACCCTCGATTAAAATCATCATAAAGATCATGGTCCCTCGATGTCCCTCAAAGATTCCTACGGTATATGATCTTGTCCCTCGATGTTGCCTACGAATATATGATGACAGTCCCTTCGAAATGCTAAGATATCCTTACATGTTGCCTTCAATGACCATCACGTCCCTTTCGATAGTCCCTCAAACATCCAACGACTAGGGTTACCTACTCACTAATAGTAGGATAACACGGTCTAAAGGATAGGAGGAAAAGAACGCCTTTTTTCGAGTAGGTAGATAATTGTTAGGTACTTGCTCAAAACGACAAATCTTTTACACCATACACTTTTAAACAAACTTTTCAAACTAAAGTTTTCAAAAACAACTTCGTAACACTCTTGAGGACAGAAACAAGGGTTAAAACAAAGTAAAACAAAACTTTTCAAAGCAAGCACACACAAGCAATTTAAAAATGAGCAATTATCTAAGAACCCATGGAAAACCATGGATAGAAAGGGTGCTAACACCTTCCCTTTCTATAATCTACACCCCGTACTCATAAACATCTCGAAAAAGGTTTTTTCTGTTCTTTTTCCCTTTCCTTTGATTGGATAAAATAAAAGTCGGTGGCGACTCTTGCTTACCGCGACATTTTGTGAATAAAAAAAGCAAAACGCAAACCAGTATTAAATAGTCGGTTCTACCACCGTATCACAGCGAGCAATTTAAGATCCAGCATCACAATTCTTCCCCTTATCGACCAAAGATGAATGGTTCCGTTGAAGCCGCAAATAAGAACATTAAAAAGATCATACAGAAAATAAAAGTCACGTACAAATAATGGCATGAGATGCTACCATTCGCTCTCCACGGGTATCGTACCACAAATCGCACATCAACCGGGACAACACCCTACTCTTTGGTATACGACATGGAGGTTGTCTTGCCTATTGAGGTCCAGATACCCTCTTAAGAATTATGAAGGATACATGGCTGAACGAAGAAGATTGGATCCAGACTCGACTTGATCAACTAAACTTGATTGATGAGAAAAGACTTATTGTTGCCTGTCATGGTCAAATGTATAAAAAACGGATGATCAAGGCTTTCAACAAAAAGGTCAGACGCCAATTGTATCAAGTTGGAGATCTGGTGATCAAACATATCATACTGCCACAAGGTGATCCCAGGGGCAAATGGACTCCTACATACGAAGGACCATTTGTAATCAAAGGCATATTCTCTGGTGGAGCGATGATCTTGACCACTATGGATGGAGACGACCTGTCGCACCCTGCAAACACAGACATAGTCAAAAGATACTACGCATAAGAGACCCGCTAGGCAAAACAAGGGCATCCCGGCGAACAAAAAAAAGGTTCGGGCAAAAATTAGGGATAAAATAAAAAAATTTATACACCCGGCAAGTTGAAATCCCAAAAGGGCGAATTGGGAAAAAAAGGGTTTCCCGGTGGACTGAAAACCCGAAAGGGCGGTCTAGGCAAAAGTTAGGGAATTAAAGCGTATGACTATGTCCCGTTGGATCACTTTACGGACAACCTTTGGATTCAACTGACAAACTCAGAGGTTCTGATCAATTCAATCATCTTCGAACGAGGCAACAAATAGACAAGATGCTCAGAGATACGAAGGCTATAGAAGAATGGGAACCCATGGGATTATTGCACATAGATATCTTTTCTTTGTAGCAAAGTTTCCATTTTTATGACAACATTCTCTTACTAGAATATTTGTCTCATTGTACAAAAATACTTACTCAAAGTCAATACAAAGATATTCCTTTGGAAGTGCAAAACTATATGTTTTTTCTTTACTCCTATTGTTTTGTTTACAAAAACGTCCAATGATTTATTTTTGAACTATGCATTTGAACATAATTACTGTTTACAAATAAACGAAATAGAAAAACAATCAATGATAGCTTTAAGAGATAAGGAAATCTCTCTAAGTTACTTCCATAAAATCCCCAGTAGTATGCAGTTTAATCCCCAGCGGAACAAAGCTTCTAATTATTAATCCCCAGTAGAAGTTACCAAATTCCCCAGGATACAGCAACAGGATTTTACAAGGAGTACACGACATTTCCCTTACAACAGAGTTTAGTTCTCTAAGTGGAAATTCTTCAACTTCTCAACATGAATACTTACACTCTATATCCTCAACAGTCAGGGATTTATTTTCCCTAATCCAACAGCAGTGCAGCTATTTGGCTCACATACGCATACATCACATCCATATATCATAAACATTGATAACACGAATACATTACACTGCGCATTTCATACAACATGACATATGATATTAACTAACATTTTACCCTTTTTAGGATAAGTTTAATTAAAAAACTACCATTAACAACATTCAGATTCCCTCTCAGATACAATTCAGATACGCTCCAAATACATATGTCATTCTGATACTCATTCAGATTTAACTCTCAGATACAGTTCAGATACGCTCCAGACACGGGTTCCATTCTGATACTCATTCAGATTCAACTCTCAGATACAATTCAGATACGCTCCAGACATGAATGTCATTCTGATACTCATTCAGATTCAACTCTCAGATACAGTTCAGATACGCTCTAAACACGGACGCTATTCTGTTACTTATTCAGATTCCAACTCTCAGATACAGTTCATATACGCTCCAGACACGGACTCTGTTCTTTTACCCATTCAAATTCCAACTCTCAAATACAGCTCATATACGCTCCAGACACGGACGCCATTCTGATATTCATTCGGATTCTCTTTCAGATTCAGTTCAGCAATCATTTTTGGATGGAATCTACAAGCCCATCTCCAACAAATTTCTATCATCTCTCCAAATTCCATCTTTAAGCCCATTCCCTCAACCATCACATCACCGAGTGCAAATTTCTGGGCACTTTAGTGTCCAATCATCTTCCACCTTCGAGTCACGAATGGCAAAACTCGTCAATCTAACTCTTCAGGATTAAGAATATTGAACAGAGGCAGCTGTTGTACCCCAAAATTTTCCCTCTCACTTATCAAGAATTTGCTCACAAGATCTCCTTAGCTCAAGATTGCCTTAGGGTTTGATCAGCTCAAGACACCTCCTTAAGCACTAATGACCAAAATTAGGGTTTGAGTTTGCACAAGGATTTTTAGAATTCCAATGCCCCATATGACTTTCATGGATCATTATGGACCCCTAAGATTACTCATGTCAAGTTTCAAGCTTTGGATCACACTTTTGCTCAGTCAATTGAGCAGTTGACCTAAAAATTAGCTGTATTGGGGAAAAAGTCAACTATGGACAATTTACAATCAAACTTCATAATTTTTGATCCACGTCAACATTTTAGACTCATATGTATCATTTGATCAAGTTTGGACCATAATTTCTCAAGAAATTTGATCAAATATCCAAAAGGGAAAAATGGTCAAAATTAGGGTTTTGATTAAGAAAGGGCAATTTCTGATTTTTGACCTAGCAAATGATCAATTGGTTTAAGGAATGATCTCAAGAGTACAATTGCATAATTTTGACCTAATGACATGGCTCAAAACATTGCTCAAGTTCAAAGGATTGATAAATGAATTTTCAGTCAACTGGTCAAAAGTCAATTATATACTGAAAAGTCAAACTTTGACTTTTTGGTCAAATTCAAATGTCAAAGATCATAATTCATCAAAACACGTCAAAATATGAAACGTATTCATCAAAAATCAAAAAGTCAACATTTCATTTTGAAAAGTCAAAATTTCTAAACTTAGAAATTTTTCAAAGTGTTGAAAATTTCTTATTTTTTCATAACTTTGAGCCAAATTTTCACCATGATGCAAGGTGATTCAAGAGAAACTTCCAACACGAAAGTTGTAGATCTCCATGAAATCTACAACTTTGCTTTACACAACTCCTTCCAAAAATGCTTGGATCTTAAGTTATAATTTTATGAATATGTGGTCATGAAACTAAAAACTCTGTGAAATTTTGCCCTAATTTGGTCAGGATTTTGACCCAACTTCATGGCCCTTTTTCATATAGTTCCAAGGGTAATATTCAAAAGACATTCAAAGATGGGTTGTAGATCATATTGCAAACTTTCCAAAATGTCCAAGAACTCCTTGAGATCATTCTTGGGTAGGGAGAATCGAACATATGAAGTTAGGGTTTTATCACTTTAATTACAAGTCATTTTAGTGATGAACCAAATTCAAAATTCAAACTATGCTGCATAAACACTACTTTGCAGGCCTCAAACTTGTTAGGCACTCCATAATTAATGGTTTACACAGCTGTTAGAGGTCTCACTTTAAGCATTCAATGCATGGACATGCTTTATATCCATTTTTGGAAGAAAGGTTAAATTGTCATTTTGATAAAGCGACTCTTTGTACAAAACTTATTCTTGAGCCTTGCACTTGTTCTCTTCTAAGAAAACAAATCCTATAACTCATGAGAAATGGTTTAGACACTTACAATCACCCATACCATGCTTGTACCTCCTCTTGAAACTTGTTTCCCTCTTTTCTTCAAAATCAAGTAACCTAGCCAAAAGCTAAGAACTTGTACTTCTGATTGTCCAAAGCTCTCAAACACTTTTGTTTATACATACACAAACCTTGGACCATAAACACACGAATGCTTGACAACTGAGAAGACCTAGAACTCATAAACACATCTCATACTTCTATTTTCACACAAACTGACCAAAAACTTGAAACTTCATAATCTACTCATGCGTTTCTTGGCCTTTTGGTTTCTAAAGCTTCTAAACATCATATAGAATTGATCCCACACCCTGTTATAGAACTGTAACACCATTAACACCATCCTCTATTTTCAAAAACAGAGCTCTTCACATTGACTTCTCCAGACCATTTCAGCCATCCATTGTTCAAGCTAATCATTGCATTAACTTCCTGGGACCTCAAGGAAGCTAACCTGATCATCACAATCACTTGAAACACGCTCAAACTCAAAACACGATTTCTAGTTTTGAGGTAAGTTTTCTTAACTTTGAACTCTTCATACAAGCATCATTAATAATTTATTTGTGAACAAAACATGTAGATATCATTGCCCTAAAGCTAACCATGTTCATAGTTTCCATTAATTTTTCTTGAACTTAGAGAATTTTGAAACTGAAATTTCTGAGATTTTTAGGGTTCAGATTAGGGCCATTAAAATTCATGCTTATCTTTGATTTATAGTTTTAATGCTTTACATTTCTAAAATCGTGAGGAAATTTGCTACACGTTTCATGTTTACAGTTTTCATTTTTGATGAGAAATGAGCAAGTTACAGTTGGTCTGGCTGGAGGTTGAAGATGAAGTCATCAGGGCGCATTTTGTATCATATATTTATTGATTTGCTTATGTTAACGGATGTATAGCCACCCTAGTGATAGAAGCGCGCGCCTGTAACCTTTGGGACCTGGGTTCGAGCCCAGTGGTACCCTTTTAATTTTTTTCACATTTTACTTTCTGATTTTTGTCTTTTTGGCAGGCACTGGGCCTTGTTAGGCTCTTCGTTTTTTTTTAAATATTTTTGCTTACTAACCCCCTTGCAGGCTGTTTGCACCCCTGGCCCAATTTATTTTATTTTTCTTATTTTTATTTTATTTATTTTCTTAATACATTTTCTAAATACTAAAAAATCATGAAAAATACAAAGAAAATTAGATTTTTATTTTAACTTTTTTTATTTTATTTTTCTCACAAAAAATATTTTTATTAACTATACTTTATTTATTTTTACTTATTATTTTGTAAATTTGATTAAAACTAGGCTATTAGTTATTTTCTTTTACACCAATTAAAATATATTATTTTAATATTAAAAAAGGCCAAAGATATCTTATAATACTATGAATACTTTCAAGACAAAAATACCAAAAAATACTTTTTCTAAACTTATTTTCTTTAATCAATTAATGAATTAGGGTTTCATTAATTTCTTTTCTTAGTGAATTAGGTTTACTTTTAAGTTTAATTAATTATTTTCTTTAATTAATTATATTAAGACAAAATCCTTTTCTCTAAAAAATCCAAACAAATATCTATTTACTTCACATTTTGCATTTTTGTACATTTATTCATTTTTGTACATTGTGTTCATTTAATTCCTTATACATTGATACTAATTCAATATGGTTGTAATATACTAACTAGGTTTACATTCTTGCAATCCCCATTCAATTTATACACCCCTCCCCATAAATGTTGTAATAGCGTAGTAACTTTAATATTCCACAATTTATCGCTTTTATATACAAATGCTAGTAATTAGGGTTTGTATGGAAAGATTAAAACCAATACTTAGAAAACTCTAATTTAATACAAAAACAAGCATGAAAGCAATACACTTGCACACAAGCACCACTAAGGTTATTCCACTTGGTTTCCTTATACAAAATGGTCATATTACGCATGTAAGGTATCTTAGCAAAAAACAAGCAAATACAAGATCATAGTCCCTCGATGACGCTATCTAAGTTGCCTTTCAAATGATCTTAGTCCCTAAAAAGAATGCTAAGATACCTTGCAATATTTCTAATCATGGTTATACGATGACCCACGCCTGTTCCATTTACATCTAAGGATAGGGTTGTTTACCAAATCAATGGTAAGATAACAATGTCAAAGGAAAAGAAAATGAACATGAAAGACTTTTAGTAGGTAGGATGCTCCTAATTACTTGCTCAATTTCAAACAAAACATCCTTTCTATTTTCAAAAACAAGCACCTACACTTTCAAAACATCTTAGAAACTTGAAAACATTTTCAAAAGATCAACATCTTTGTATACATTCTTACGAACGAGAATCATTACAAAGTTTGCCTAAACAATGGCCTCTTTACAAAATACTTTCAAAAACCACACAAAGCACAATTTCAAACAAAAGCAAGTGATCTAGCAAGTAACTAAGAGCCCATGGAAAACCATGGATGAAAAGGGTTCTAATACCTTCCCTTTTCATAATCTACCCCCCGAACTCAAGAAATAATCTCAAAGGTTTTTCCTGTGCTTTTTCACCTTTCCTTTTGGATAAAAGAAAAGTCGGTGGAGACTCCTGCTAACCCCAACATTTGAGATCAAACACGAAACCCTCAAGTCAGTTCTCCCACTGTATCACACTCGATACTACACTCATTGAGGTTTGGTTTTTTGGGATATTTTGGTCGCCATTAAAGAGGCTTGCGCTGAAACAATGCCCAAGGAAACAAATCAGTGATATTGAGCTCCTTAGAACCCGATTACTATTACTAGGACAGGTTTGAGCCAACTAAACTTCAAGAGGATACTTACCTATGAGACTCCATGCAGGCCTAAACCTAAGGACTTGTTTGTTTTGTTTGTATATATTTACTTGTATATAACATCATAAACATCATAACATCATACTCATATTCACTAACCATTTCAAGGATCTTGGGATTAATCTTTGTTTTGTTTTGTAGGACATGGATTTTATTCGCAGGAAAACCATTCAAATAAATCTCGTAAGAATTCCTCATCAACTCAAAGAGTTAGCATCAAGGGTTCTTGAGAACTCCCCGTTTACCGAAAGACATGGTCGCCTACTAAACTTGGTTACCTCCAACACTGATGAAGATATGATGAAGGTGTTATTCCAATTCTTTGATCCTCTACACCATTTCTTCATATTTCCCGATTATCAACTTGTGCCAACTTTGGAAGCTTTTTCCCAACTCTTGAGGATTCCCGTTCTCAATCAACTATCTTTCAACGGTACAGAAAGAGATCCAAATCCAGAAGATATTGCACAAGCCTTACACTTGCAACCATTTGATGTCACAACTAATTGGGAAACAAGGTGTGGTGTCAAAGGTTTCTTAGCCAAGTTCTTGTTTGAGAAAGCCCAAAACTGTTGGAACTCCTTGGACTTACAAGATTTTTAGGAAATTGTGGCTCTCATCATCTATGGGATGGTTTTGTTTCCAAACCCTGACCAACTCATAGATATAAACGCCGTCAAAATCTTCATGTCTCGCAACCTGATGCCTACTTTGTTAGGAGACATCCTACATTCTCTTCACACTCGCACTATGAGGAAAAGAGGTATCCTTATTGTTGTACCCCAAATTTTGACCTAAGATACCATCTCCCATCTGCATCATTGCATTGCAAGGGTTTTGACCTATTTTTATCAACTTCCAAAGCAGTCTTAAAATTCATAACTTTTTCAAGTCGAGAGTTGTTTATCTTTTGAACGCTAAATTTATTAATTGATCGATGCTAAAACAATGTTTATTAATTATTTATTATCTTAAATTTAAATAATTGGAATTTATTTTCAGTTATTATATAATTTAAAGATTTATAAATAATAAAGTAAATATTTGAAAAGGAGTTTATTAATTGATCAGACAATGTTTATTAATTATTTATTATCTTAAATTTAAATAATTGAAATTCATTTTCAGTTATTTTATAATTTAAAGATTTATAAATAATAAAATAAATATTTGAAAAGAGTTTATTAATTGATCAACAATGTTTATCTAATTATTTATTATTCTAAGTTTAAATAAGTTGAAATTTTATTTTCAGTTATTACAATTTAGAGAATTATAAATAATGAAGTAAATAATTGAAGAGAAGTTAATTGGTCAATGATATTTATTTAATTATTTATTATTCTGAATTTAAATAATTGAAATTTATTTTCAGTTATTATATGATTTAAAGAATTATAAATGATAAAATAAATAATTGCAAAGAAGAAAAGAATTAATTGGCAAAATATTGGAATTTTATTCATTTTATTCTAATTGTTACAATTGTTGTTTAAATACCGTATTTATTTACAACGTATTTACAATAATAATTTTTACAATGTTTAAAATAAAATAAAAGCTATCCTAATCTTTTCCTAGTTCTAAATCTTCATCTTCTATCCAATGCTTCTTTGATGATTATTTGATTTTACCTGCAAAAAAGAATTAAAAGAAAAGTCAAAAATGAATGTATAATTAAAAGCAGAAAATTAATTTAAGCGTTCATCATTAAAAGTAAACGGCTGGAATCAGTTTTTACCCTCTTTGCAAATCACGGGATTTCTCCCGGTTCACAAAAAGGGATGAATTTTATTTGACAAATATGAATGCACAAATTTAAATATGCACAAATTCATTTTTTTGTCAAAACTGCATTTTTTAAAATAAACTGCATAATTAAAAGTCAATTGCATATTTCAAAACCAATTGCACAAATTCATTTTCAAAAGCCAACAGCATATGCATTTTCAACACAAGACAAAGGTCCAACGTTAACTGTCCATGCATATAGGAAGAGGCCAAAAACATAAGGCTCTTCTACTGTACTATGCATTTGACAAAGAGAGCATGCAGTTTAAACCAAATATGCAAGCATAATATATTTTCCATTTTTCATCATTTTCCAGTTTGCTTTTTCAGAACAAATAAAGTACATACATCATTTTAATGTCTATTTGTACTTAAGAGAGAGAAGAGAGGAAGAGTGTGGTTTACAGGTTTTTGGCTTAGGCAGAAAATGGATACAAAACAAACTGCAGCAGCATACAGTAAGAAAAGAGAAAGCATGAAAAAGAATAGAGACAAACTGATGTAGCAGCATATGTGCAGAGGTCAAAGGCAGAAATATAGTTAAATATACCAAACCTGTAACGTAAACCTCAAGGGAGGAAGGCCAAACTGTTATAACAACAACAAGAAATCCCTTCAAAAGGGAGAGAGAGTCCAACCTGTTAAAAAAGCCTAGAAACAAAACTGTCAAAACAAATACAAGAAAAATTCTCAAAGTGCCAAAAAAGCCTCGCCTCAAGCACCGGCCTGAAGCTAAACCTCAACCATGGCCAAAACCACAAACCTGTTTCATTAACCTGTAACAACAACCTTGGTCAAAACCATAAAAACCTGCTATCTCCAACAAAAACCAGTAAAACCTATTGTATCAAGACCAAAACCCATAACCTTATGGCCTAAAAAACCAGTAGAACCTGCTGAAGGCCTAAAACCAAAACTGAGTTCCAACCACTCAAGCTACAACATAAACCAGAGTTCATAACTTGCATAAAACCATGGCCTAAACCACAAAACCTATTTTCCATAACCTGCATAAACTGTAAAATCACCAACATGGCCAAAGCAAAAATCCAGAATACCAAATAATACAAACTTATCCAACCAACGTCCAAACACGAAGGCCTCAGAAATCGTCATCACAGGCTAATACAAAAAAGGCAACAGAATCACAGTGAAGAAGAAGAGAAAAAGCATACAACGAAGGCAACCCAGAGGCAAATTCAAGGCAACTAAGAGAAGAAGAAAAGAAGCGTTGCATAGGCATAGGCAAAATCAACAGAAGAAGAAGAAGAGATATAACATAAAGTTTCTCAGGGCCAAGTCATCATCAAACCATATAGCAAAAAGAGGAAGAAGACAAACCAGGATACCAAGCAAATATCACGCCGTCACCGTCTTCCCCGCCGCCGAAGCCTCCTACGCACACCCAACCGTTCTTCCTCCATCTCCCAAAGGTAACGTTTTTTTTTTCTCTCTTTCTTTTGTACACCTCATGTAACAACAATAATTTGGAGTTAGAATCAATGGACGAAAATCATAAACATGCAGTAATCAACAAACCCTAACGAAATGAAAACGAAATTGTACCGTGAATCTGTCACCCTAATGCTTTGCTGGAGGGAAGAAGAAGATGGAGAATGTTGGTGGCCCGGGCAAGGAGAACTCAGAGGCAAAGACGAAGAAGAACGCACAAGGATGAACGAGCGGCGCCTTTGCTGTCAAAGCCTTAACCCTTTTTTCCCTAAAACCAAAAGATGTTTACCCTAAAACAAAATTAGGAAATGCTTGGACCTAAACCTGTTTCTTGCCTAAAGCCCAACGTTTTCTTAAGCACACCCCCCTTATTTCTGTTTGTTTCCTGATTAGGCCTCTTGGAACCCTTTTGGCCCATGTAATTTGTTTATGTTTCTACCCCTTTATTTTCTTAACACCTTTTTTCTATTTTGTTTTCTTTAGCCTTTTTTTTATAAGTTTCATTAATTAGTTAATTAGTAATTTAATTAAA
This sequence comes from Vicia faba, assembly GCA_948472305.1. Taxonomy (NCBI): domain Eukaryota; kingdom Viridiplantae; phylum Streptophyta; class Magnoliopsida; order Fabales; family Fabaceae; genus Vicia; species Vicia faba. Next base: position 1,482,793,345 of record OX451737.1, read on the forward strand.
TAGTAGGTGTAATTTAATTAAAAACAATTTTAAATAATTGGATCATTTTATTAGTTTAACTTTTAGGATTTAATTTGGTAATTTTAATATCCCTTTTTTAATTAGACTTAAGTTTGTAGCTTTTAAGTTTTAATTTAGTTTAAAATCATTTAATAACTCTTAAAAATAATACCTTTTATTAATATAAAAAACATATAAAAATAAAAACTCTAAACAACATAAAAGATAAAAATTAAAAACATGTTATTTTTCTTTAATTAATTCCCTCGCTTTAGTTAATATTAAACAAAAATATAAAAAATGCATGTTCACATCATTTAATCTGTTATTTAATCATTGTTGTGGTTATATATCGTTCAGCTATTTAAATCATTATCTATCTGATTTTCAGTTTGATTTATTTCATTTTTATTTGATTATTCTGTTTACGTCTAAATCCAAGGGAAAAACGATTAAATTTGTTGACTTCATGTCCTCAAGTCCAATCATGCGAATATCTTCATTTCATCAAAACTTAAGACAATTTTTCCCAAATATTCAATCTTTTCAAAATTTATACCTTTTAAGCCAAAACTTCGACATTAGGTCGTCGTACCTTCAAAAACCCGTCCGTACCCCTTTTCGGCCAAAACAATTTATTTTTAATCAAACGAACATTTTAATAAACAGATATTTCAAAAGGTTCCTATAGAGTACTATAGATACATTGGGTGCTAATACCTTCCCATTGTATAACCAACCCCCGAACCATAGATCTCTTTTCAAAAACGCCTTGTATTTTTATTACTTTAAAAAAGTATTATTTACATTGCATATTTAGGGTTTTATTTCGCTCTTTCCCCTTTTCCCTTGGAAATAATAAAGCGCGGTGGCGACTCTTGCTTTTGTGAGACGAATTAATCAATAATTCGATCTCCGATTTACCCCGCTACATTTTTTTATCGCTACAGAATTGGCGACTCTGCTGGGGACAGATTGACCTCTTGCTGGTCCATCCCTAAGTGGGTTAAGCCTAGTTTGTTTTATCTGTTTTATTATTACTTGATTTGTTTGATTATGTGTTTAAATTGGGGTTGTTTGGGGTTTTTGCAAAGGACGAATCCTCTACCCGGATTAAGTTACACTTAAGAATAGGACGGGCGGTACAGTCATGTTAACTTTGAGGGAGTAATCCCGAAGAAGGAGGCATGAGATCCCCCACTCAATGGAAGGCCCTCTTGAACTTAATATTTGTTTACCGAGTAATCGGGAAGACATTATTATTTTCGACCTAGGAGCCAGAGAAATTGAGGACCGTAGAACCCTAACCCATCTTGGCCTTTTAGGTGTAGCGCGGAGACTATAACGGAGTAATTCGGAAGTAGTTGTTACGCGAGGCTACGCTCAGACGAGTTTCTCTTGAGAATATTGCTAATTATTGAGTAATCAAGACGTTGGTAATATCCGAAGGAGGAATGTAGACTCTGGGAACTTTTAGAACCTTGTCTTACAGGTGTGATTGAACCGGTAGTACATACCTTGGGGTGGGCTTTACCCTCGACTCCATGCCGAAACGTTGAACCTTTGAACCCCATGTTTGTGAACTTGTGTGTAACTGTTGCATTATCATTCATTCATGCATCCATCAACATTTTTTGTAAAAAATTTGTTTTTCAAGGAACTTAGGAATGATTCTTGCAAACATCTCAGGTACTATTATTATGGAATTTGGAAGGAGAAACACTCGAAGTTTTAGTTTTAAGGAGCCCGAGATTGAAGAACTGAAGAGTTTGATTCCTAAGATCAAGAACCCGACGGATTTTCAGAAAAAGTATGGGTCCATTATACCTCTCATGAAGCGCAAGATGAAAGAAGGCATCCTTAATATGTTGGTCCAATTCTACGATCCTTTGTACCGATGTTTTACCTTTACGGATTACCAGTTGATGCCCACCTTAGAGGAGTACTCCTACATACTTGGTTTACCGATCACCGACTGTGCTCCTTTTTCTGGATTAGAAGAGGAACCCAAATCTCACGAGATAGCGACCATCACCCACTTGAAGAAGTCAGAGATAGAGGAGAACATGACTACAAAAGGGGGAATCCGAGGTTTGTCTGCGCAGTTTTTGTTAAGGAAAGCTCGTCACTTCGCTGAGATAAAAGATATTGTTGCCTTCGAAGACGTCTTTGCTTTACTCGCTTATGGTCTATTCTTGTTCCCTAACGTTGATAAGTTTGTGGATATCAACGCCATCAGAATTTTCTTGATTGGAAATCCGGTCCCTACGCTGCTAGGAGATACCTACTATTCCATCCATCTTCGAAACTCTTATCAAGGAGGAATGATTATTTGTTGCGCACCGCTGCTGTATCAGTGGTATGTTTCTCATCTACCTAGGTCTGATGTTTTCTGGGATCTCGAGAAGGAGCCGCGATGGGCGCCAAAAAATTATGGCTCTCACTCATTTCGACATTGATTGGTATAATCGAGTTTACTATGACGTGAAGACCAAGGAAATCCCTATCGAGAATATGGGAGAATACCAAGGAAATCTGGCTAGGATGAAGTCCGAGAGAGATGCTTGAAAAGAGAAGTATAATATGTCTGAATATGAGAATCGGGTCCTGGCTCGACAGCTAAAGGAAAAGGAGGATTTACTCGTTATTCAAGACGGCTGGTTCATTGATCATGATGAGAAGCTTCGTCGAAAGGATGCTTTACTGAAGAGGTATGCTAGTCAAAGGAAGAGAAAGAAGGAAGGTTCGGTAAGCGTTGCTCTTGTTCCTAATCCGCAAAAGGAAATCGTTGATCGACTGGTAGCTGAGAAGAAAGAGATGGAAGTTTTTTATGAAGAGAAGATCAAGAAGCTCCGGTTACAGTTGGCATTTGGTCCTTCGTCTGATGATTCTGAATGATCTTTAGCTTTTAGTTTTATTTTGCTGTTGTCATTTTGTAAAACTCTGTAAAAGGGCTTCATGTTCCGAAGTTGTAATTTACTGCTTTTATTATGGGCTTCACGTTCCAAAGTTGTAGTTTACTGCTTTTTGGGTTGTTATCCCAAATTTGTAATTTATTGTTTTGTTGTTCCAAAGTTGTAAGTTGTAATTTACCGCTTTTGATTAATGGATTGAGTTTTTGTTGTTCCAAATTCCTTTACCATTGATGCGTGCAAAATTATTGAAGTTCCTTGAAAAACTATTAAAATGAATTATCATTTGCATCACATATCATGCATCATCCAACATTCCACTTCACATGTTTTCTAGAGTCTTATCCTTGTTTCTTTTTCCACTCCAAAGGTTGTCAAGCTGTCTCATCGATACGATACTCGAGCCAATCATCAGAGAAAGATGGAAGATCTGGAACAGGAAAACCATGAGCTTTGTGAGGAGGTCGCTACCCTTCGTGTCGGTATGGAAAAGTTAACTGCGCTAGTGGAAAGTTTGGTGGCTGCTCAAAATCAGCCATCGACTACAGCTGCTGAGATTCAGACTTCAACTACTGTGGTTTCCGAGATTGTCACCGTTCCAACATCTGTGACTCAAATCAACTCTCCGCTTCAACATCAGATGCCAAAAGGTTTTCCGTGGGGAATGCCTTACAACTTTGTGCCAGAGGGGTATCAGCCTGTCGTACAACCTTTGTTTCAACCTACTCAGTCTCTTCCTCAACCAGAGACGACTACCATGCCGCCGGTAATCCCGTCTGTAACACCTTTCCCGCAACCGGTAATGACAATTGTCGCTCCTGTGGTTCACTCCGTGCCATACTTGAATGAACCTACTTATCCTGCCGAGCCCGCTGAAAGTCTGGGTCTTTTTGATAGAATGGAAGAATTTCAGGACCAATTCCAAGAAATATAGAAGGAGCTCAGAGCGTTAAAGGGGAAGGATTTGTTTGGAAAGAATACGCATGACCTTTGTTTAGTTCCGAATGTCAAGATTCCAGCAAAATTCAAAGTGCCAGACTTTGAGAGATATAAGGGTGATTCGTGCCCTCGAAGTCATTTGACTATGTACGTGAGAAAGATGTCTACGTATTCTGATGATCATGACTTGTTGATTCACTATTTTCAAGACAGTTTGACGGGTGCTGCTCTAAAGTGGTATATGGGTTAGACAGCATTCGGATCCGCAACTTCAACGATCTTAGCGAAGCCTTTGTTCACCAGTATAAGTACAACGTTGACATGGCGCCGGACAGGGATCAACTCCGGGCGATGTCCCAGAAGGACAGAGAATCTTTTAAGGAATACGCCCAGAGGCGGCGTGAAATTGCTGCTCAAATCTATCCTCCTCTTGAGGAGAAAGAGATGACGAAGATATTCTTGAAGACTTTAGGTTCCTTTTACTATGAGAGAATGATTGCCAGCGCACCCAGTGACTTCACCGAAATGGTAAGCATGGGCATGCGATTGGAGGAAGGGATTCGTGAGGGGTGTTTGGTTAAAGAAGGAAGTCCGTCTAGCAGTACTAAGAAGTTTGGAAGTGTTTTCCCAAAAAGAAAAGAACAGGATGTCAGCGCAATCTTCCCAGGGAGACCAAGGAGAGGTTACTCTCACGTTGCGGCAGTCACTCCGGCTGTCCGCCCAGCTTTGATGACCCCAGCTCATCAAACCCCACCAACTCAACAACGGCCATTTCAGCAGCAGCCTCGACAACAGGCTTATCCATTCAACAATCAGAACCGTTCGCCAAGAAAGCCGCAATTCGATGCCATTCCTATGACTTATACTGAATTGTTCCCTGCTCTTATCAGAAATAACCTCATAACGACAAAGCCTCCTCCTGTCGAACCGAATAGTACTTCTCCGTGGTATAAGGCGGATCAGTTTTGTGAATATCATCAAGGGTCGCCGGGGCACAACCTTGAAAATTGTTTTGCTCTAAAGGCAGACGTGCAGAGGTTGATTAAGAATGGTATCTTGTCTTTCAAGGATGTTAACCCGAATGTTAGAGATAATCCTTTGCCTCGACATGGGGCAGCTTCAGTGAATATGGTGGAAGGTTATCCGGGAAAGTTTCGAGTTTTTCAAGTTGAACACATAAGAGAGTCGTTGATCAGGTTACATCAGAGTCTAAGAAGACTTGCCTTTGTTAGGCAGCAGCATGATTATGATGTTTGTGAATTTTGTTCAAGAGAGGTTGATTGCCCAATTGTGAAGGAGGATATTCAAAAGTTGTTAGACCAGAGAGTTATCACTATTACATATGACAGAAATCCGGAGGATGAAGTGAATGTTATAATACCACAATTCAATTTGCCTGAATCAGTAGAGATCGTTTACGATAGTCAGACTGCACCTGTTGATCCTTTGATCATTTACCCACCTGGTCATGTGCCTTACAACTCAGACCAAGCTATACCGTATAAGTATAATGCCACATTGATTGAGAATGGGGTAGAAGTCCTTATACCGACAAGGCCGTATTTTGTTAACATCGCTGATGTGAGTAGAGTTACGAGAAGTGGACGTGTCTTTGCAGCAGTACCTTTGAAGAGACCAGAAGTTCAAGTCAGGAGGCCCATACCGGCAGAAATTCCAGTGAGAAATGTTGAACCGAGGGTTGAGATAGGCCGATCCAGTGAACCTATCCCTCGTCCTGAGGATGATGAGATTCTGAAGCTTATCAAGAGAAGTGAATATAAGATTGTGGACCAACTATTACAAACTCCTTCCAAGATTTCTTTGCTTGCTTTACTGAGAGATTCTGGTGCCCATAGAGAAGCTTTGATGAAGGTCTTGGACCAGGTATTCGTGGATCATGATGTGATGGTTGACCAATTTGATGGAATTGTGGGAAATATTACTTCGTGTAACAATCTTGGTTTCAGTGATGAAGAACTTCCGGAGGAGGGAAGAAACCATAATATGGCTTTGCATATCTCAATAAGTTGCGGAAATGATACCTTATCAAGTGTGTTGGTAGATACAGGTTCATCGTTAAATGTAATGCCCAAAACTACATTGTCTCGACTCTCATATCAAGGTGCTCCCATGAGACCCAGTGGGGTAATTGTTAAAGCGTTTGATGGTTCTAGGAAGACTGTCATTGGTGAAGTGGATCTTCCTATAGTAATTGGCCCTCATACTTTTCAGATCACTTTTCAAGTAATGGATATTCGTGCTGCCTACAGTTGCCTATTAGGTCGTCCATGGATCCATGATGCAGGGGCAGTCACTTCCACGCTCCATCAGAGATTGAAGTATGTAAGGCATGGAAAGCTGGTAATGATTGGTGGAGAGCAGGCTATGGTGGTAAGCCATTTTTCATCTTTCTCTTTTATTGATGCTGATGAGGATGTTGGAACCCAATTCCAAGCTCTATCTATTGCTAAGAATGAAGTGAAGAAGCAAGGGACATCTATTTCTTCTTTTGAGGATGCGCGACGAGTGGTTGAAAGTGGTTCGACTGAAGGTTGGGGCCAGGTGTTGACTTTGCCCGAGAATAAGTCTGGAGAAGGTCTTGGTTTTCATCCCGTGTCTACAAGAGTCAAGCAAGAAGTGGTTACTCGTCCGATTCAAGAGGTTTTCCAAAGTGCAGGTTTTATCCATCCGACTCCTCCTGAAGTTGATGCTATAATAGGAGACGATTCTGAAGAGGATTTACCCGATTTTGTAACGCATGGAGTGGTTTGCCAGAACTGGATTGCTGTTGATGTTCCTGTTGCGATGCACATTTCTGAGTAATGTTTTGTTTTATTTTTGAAAAAAATTCGCTCTGCCCAAGGCGAAAAGTATTTGTGTCGGGCTATGATGAAAATAAATCCTTTTGCTCTGCCCAAGGCAAAAGAGAAATGTCTGGGCTCTTTGTTTCAAGTATTTCCCTTCATGAATAAAAATGTTAGTTTGTCCACTACTGTTTTATTTTTCACATTTTTCTGGGAAATAGTAATGAAAATTAATTGGTAGTAATAGGAAAATATAATAATATTTTGTTTCATTTGTACAACATTCATATTAATCGATTTCTAAAATAAAGCATAATCATATGTGCAGATTAATCCATGACTTAACCATTGAAAACAATGATCCTATGCCCTCTCCCAACTTTGAATTCCCTGTGTTCAGAGCCGAAGAAGAGGATAGTGAAGAGATTCCTTTGGAAATTTCCCGTTTACTTGAGCACGACGAAAAGATTATTCAACCGTTTGAAGAACCTTTAGAGTTGATCAATTTGGGTGATGAAGAAGATAAAAAGGAAGTTAAGGTTGGAGCATTACTTATCCCAGAGGTCAAAGAGAAAATGTTGGAGCTTCTCAAAGAGTATGTTGATGTGTTTGCTTGGTCCTACCAAGATATGCCAGGTTTGGACAACGATATTGTGGAGTATATGATTAACCACACCACTTGGTTGATCTCCAAAATGGATCTGATCAAGTATATCTTTGAGAAGCCCGCCTTATCTGGAAGAATAGCCCGTTGGCAGATGTTGTTATCTGAATATGACATTGAGTATCACACTCAGAAAGCAATCAAAGGGAGTATTTTAGCCGATCATTTGGCTCACAAACCAATTGACGATTATCAATCCATCAAGTTTGATTTCCCAGATGAAGATGTTATGTACTTGAAAGCTAAAGATTGTGAAGAGCCGTTACCTGAAGAAGGACCTGATCCCGAATCCCATTGGGGTTTGATATTTGACGGAGCTGTGAATTCTTACGGAAATGGAATTGGGGCAATCATCGTCACTCCCCGAGGTACTCATATCCCGTTCACGGCGAGATTGAAGTTTGACTGCACGAACAACATGGCTGAATATGAGGCATGTATTATGGGTCTCGAAGAGGCAGTGGATCTAAGGATTAAGATTCTTGATATTTACGGAGATTCGGCATTAGTAATTAATCAAATCAAAGGAGAATGGGAGACTCGTCATCCGGGTTTGATCCCTTACAGAGACTATGCTAGAAGATTGTTAACTTTCTTCAACAAATTGGAATTACATCATATCCCTAGAGATGAGAACCAAATGGCTGATGCTTTAGCTACTTTGTCTTTAATGTTTCAAGTGAATGGTTGGAACGATGTGCCTACAATCCGAGTTATGCGCCTCGACAGACCTGCTCATGTATTCTCAGTAGAAGAGGTCACCGACGACAAACCGTGGTTCTATGACATTAAACGTGTTCTTCAAACTCAAGAGTACCCGCCTGGGGAATCCAATAAAGATAGGAAGACGTTGAGAAGATTAGCAAGCAGTTTCTTCCTCAATGAAGAAGTTTTGTATAAGAGGAATTACGACATGGTCTTGCTCAGATGTGTAGACAGACATGAAGCAGACATGCTGATGCAAGAAGTAGATGAAGGATCCTTTGGCACTCATGCCAACGGACATGCAATGGCTAGAAAGATGTTGAGAGTTGGTTACTATTGGATGACAATGGAATCTGATTGCTGCAAATATGTGAAGAAATGTCATAAATGCCAGATTTATGCGGACAAGATGCATGTGCCACTGACTCTCCTAAATGTTATCTCTTCACCTTGGCCTTTCTCTATGTGGGGCATTGATATGATCGGAATGATTGAACCCAAAGCTTCAAATGGTCATCGTTTCATCTTGGTAGCGATTGATTATTTTACTAAATGGGTGGAAGCAGCATCTTATGCTAATGTAACCAGACAGGTGGTAGTCAGATTTATCAAGAATCAGATCATTTGTCGATACGGTATCCCGAGCAAGATCATCATTGATAATGGTTCGAATTTGAATAACAAGATGATGAGAGAGTTTTGTGAAGAGTTCAAGATCGAACATCATAATTCTTCTCCTTACAGACCGAAGATGAATGGGGTTGTTGAAGCTGCTAACAAGAACATCAAGAAGATTGTCCAGAAGATGGTGGTAACTTATAGAGATTGGCATGAAATGCTTCCGTTTGCTTTACATGGATACCGTACTTCAGTTCGAACTTCAACGGGTGCAACCCCGTTTTCCCTAGTTTATGGTATGGAAGCAGTACTCCCCGTGGAGGTTGAGATTCCGTCTATGAGAGTGTTGATGGAAGCTAAACTTTCTGAGGCTGAATGGTGTCAAAGTAGATATGATCAGTTGAATTTAATTGAAGAGAAGAGATTGACAGCTTTGTGTCACGGTCAATTGTATCAGCAGAGAATGAAGAAGGCTTTTGATAAGAAGGTTCGACCACGTGAGTTCAGAGAAGGTGACCTTGTGCTCAAGAAGATATTATCTTTCCAACCTGATTCTAGGGGCAAGTGGGCTCCGAATTATGAAGGACCGTATGTCGTTAAGAAAGTTTTCTATGGAGGTGCCTTGATTCTCACCAATATGGACGGTGAAGAGCTCCCGCGCTCCATGAACGCCGATGCAGTCAAGAAGTATTTCGCTTAGGTTTGAGTTGACAGTTTGCTAAGTTGAAAACCCGAAGGGGCGGCTTAGGCAAGCTTTTGGTTAGACCAGTCTTGGCATTTGAACACATTTCGGAATTCGAAGTTGTTAGGGAGAATAGTGATCATTGTTTTTTATGTAACCCTTTCTTTCATGTACTATTTCCCAAACTTTTGTAAATCGTTGGAGTCGCATTGTTAGCGAACTACCATCTTATTAATGAAATTTGAGCGTTTACCTTTTGTGGGCAAAATTTTAATTTTTACGGCAATATTTGAAACAAAGTATTTAAAGTATCCTTATTTTAAAAATGTGTCGTGAATAATGAAAGGAATATTAACAGTTGTTCCGAGGATGGTCAAGCCATGAAATGCAAAACAATACAGTAATTTATCCTTGCTTGATGAACATGTTTTGTTTCAAAATCGTCATGAGGCGTTGGTTGTGTTAAACTTGCGTTTCTCGTGGTACTAGGTTTGGTGACTCCCCAGCTTTTCCAGTTAAGCGTTGTTTTGGTTACCTCTATTTGAGCAGATTTCTGGAGTGTGGTACGCTTTGTCTCATGCCAGTGGTCTATTGGTATTAGAAGATTGGATTTGAATGCTTTTCTCCTCGGAAGACTTGAACCTTGTGGCATGCTACGCTCTGACGTTGCTTTGTGTTTCCAGTTCCAGTTATCTTCCGTCTTTTTTAAGATTGGCCAAGTATCTACTATGCTGTGACATCTTGTTATCGTCAAGTTATTCTGTCTGTTCGTTTTGTCAGCATAACATTCATTTATTCATTTACACTTATATCACGCATGCATATTCACATTTGCCGTTGATTTTGGGTTGTACTTTGTTTATTCAGACAATGTACATGTTTCTTTCCAAGTAGAAGGTTAGCTTAGGCAGAAAATGTGCTTCCTTTCTAAATTCCCCAACTGAGCTAATCCTCGTGGATGATTTTTGATTTAGCCTACCTTGTCCATTTCTGGATAGGATGAATCCCCCAATCAAATTACTTTCTCATTGGGTGGAGTCTTGTTTGACTGTTTTCTCTCTAGTTTATCCCTGGATGAAGTTGTTGTCTCTTGCATAGGCTATCTCATGATTTTCCCCAGTAAAGTCACGACCTAGACAATTGGTGCATTTATTTTGCACATTTAAGTATGTGATCTCTTCGGGAAGGATTGATTCATGATTCTATTTGACGAAGATTTTATTCTCTGCCAGTGTCATCGCAATTTCCTTCTGAGTTATTTTTGGAAAACGACAAGCGGCAGCTCTTCACGAGCAACTTGTACGTTATTATTTTGGAAAACGACAAGCGGCGGTCTCTTCATGAGCAACTTGTACGTTATAGACATCGTTGGAAAACGACAAGCGGCAGCTCTTCACGAGCAACTTGTGCGTTATTATTATTTTGGAAAACGACAAGCGGCAGCTCTTCACGAGCAACTTGTGCGTTATCATCGTTGGAAAACGACAAGCGGTAGCTCTTCACGAGCAACTTGTGCGTTATTATTTTTCGGAAAACGACAAGCGGCAGCTCTTCACGAGCAACTTGTGCGTTATCATCGTTGGAAAACGACAAGCGGCAGCTCTTCACGAGCAACTTGTGCGTTATTATTTTTCGGAAAACGACAAGCGGCAGCTCTTCACGAGCAACTTGTGCGTTATTATTTTTCGGAAAAACGACAAGCGGCAGCTCTTCACGAGCAACTTGTGCGTTATTATTATTTTGGAAAACGACAAGCGTCAGCTCTTCACGAGCAACTTGTACATTATTATTATTTGGGAAAACGGCAAGCGGCAGTCTCTTTATTTGAGCAACTTGTACGTTATTATTTTTCTGGAATACAGCAAGTGGCAGCTTCTTTATTTGAGCAGCTTGTATGTTATTGGTATTTTTTTGGAAAACAGCAAGTGGCGGCTTCTTTATTTGAGCAGCTTGTATGTTATTGACATCCCTGGACGACAGCAAGTGGCAACCTCTTTATTTGAGCAGCTTGTATGTCATAATATTTTTGGGAAGACAGCAAGTGACAGCTTCTTTATTTGAGCAGCTTGTGCATCTACAACCATATTATATCTCAGCATTAATCGGTATATCTCGGAAATCTCACAGAGAAGTTTGTCATGAATCTTTACCTTTAGAAGTTGGTAGTCCATCATCAGCAAAATTTGATACTCTCTGTCTATCTTTGACCTCGAGTTGTGAACTCACTGTTTTGGGTCAATAATCTGTTTTATGGCCTATGCAAGATGCCTTCTTTGTTAGGGTCAGAGGTCGTATTCCCTCAATTTTATTCGCTGTCAAGAGTCCATTACTTGAAATTGATGGCTCATTTCCCCAGTAGTGTATAATCCATGTCTCTGTGTTTTGTTGGTGTTTGATTTCTCCAGCATTGTCTTGTTTCATACGAAATCTTTTTCTGTGAATTCAATCATTACATTCATATCAAACATAATGGCGGTATCTTAGGGCAAAAATTTGCGTATTATGTATTTAAGTACCTTCAATCTCGTCGAGACGAAGATTTTAATCTTCATATCTCCGGATAGAAGAAACTTAAATAGGGGCAGCTGTTGTACCCCAAATTTTGACCTAAGATACCATCTCCCATCTGCATCATTGCATTGCAAGGGTTTTGACCTATTTTTATCAACTTTCAAAGCAGTCTTAAAATTCATAACTTTTTCAAGTCGAGAGCTGTTTATCTTTTGAACGCTAAATTTATTAATTGATCGATGCTAAAACAATGTTTATTAATTATTTATTATCTTAAATTTAAATAATTAGAATTTATTTTCAGTTATTATATAATTTAAAGATTTATAAATAATAAAGTAAATATTTGAAAAGGAGTTTATTAATTGATCAGACAATGTTTATTAATTATTTATTATCTTAAATTTAAATAATTGAAATTCATTTTCAGTTATTATATAATTTAAAGATTTATAAATAATAAAATAAATATTTGAAAAGAGTTTATTAATTGATCAACAATGTTTATCTAATTATTTATTATTCTAAGTTTAAATAAGTTGAAATTTTATTTTCAGTTATTACAATTTAGAGAATTATAAATAATGAAGTAAATAATTGAAGAGAAGTTAATTGGTCAATGATGTTTATTTAATTATTTATTATTCTGAATTTAAATAATTGAAATTTATTTTCAGTTATTATATGATTTAAAGAATTATAAATGATAAAATAAATAATTGCAAAGAAGAAAAGAATTAATTGGCAAAATATTGGAATTTTATTCATTTTATTCTAATTGTTACAATTGTTGTTTAAATACCGTATTTATTTACAACGTATTTACAATAATAATTTTTACAATGTTTAAAATAAAATAAAAGCTATCCTAATCTTTTCCTAGTTCTAAATCTTCATCTTCTATCCAATGCTTCTTTGATGATTATTTGATTTTACCTGCAAAAAAGAATTAAAAGAAAAGTCAGAAATGAATATATAATTAAAAGCAGAAAATTAATTTAAGCGTTCATCATTAAAAGCAAACGGCTGGAATCAGTTTTTACCCTCTTTGAAAATCACGGTATTTCTCCCGGTTCACAAAAAGGGATGAATTTTATTTGACAAATATGAATGCACAAATTTAAATATGCACAAATTCATTTTTTTTGTCAAAACTGCATTTTTTAAAATAAACTGCATAATTAAAAGTCAATTGCATATTTCAAAACCAATTGCACAAATTCATTTTCAAAAGCCAACAGCATATACATTTTCAACACAAGACAAAGGTCCAACGTTAACTGTCCATGCATATAGGAAGAGGCCAAAACATAAGGCTCTTCTACTGTACTATGCATTTGACAAAGAGAGCATGCAGTTTAAACCAAATATGCAAGCATAATATATTTTCCATTTTTCATCATTTTCCAGTTTGCTTTTTCAGAACAAATAAAGTACATACATCATTTTAATGTCTATTTGTACTTAAGAGAGAGAAGAGAGGAAGAGTGTGGTTTACAGGTTTTTGGCTTAGGCAGAAAATGGATACAAAACAAACTGCAGCAGCATACAGTAAGAAAAGAGAAAGCATGAAAAAGAATAGAGACAAACTGATGTAGCAGCATATGTGCAGAGGTCAAAGGAAGAAATATAGTTAAATATACCAAACCTGTAACGTAAACCTCAAGGGAGGAAGGCCAAACTGTTATAACAACGACAAGAAACCCCTTCAAAAGGGAGAGAGAGTCCAACCTGTTAAAAAAGCCTAGAAACAAAACTGTCAAAACAAATACAAGAAAAATTCTCAAAGTGCCAAAAAAGCCTCGCCTCAAGCACCTGCCTGAAGCTAAACCTCAACCATGGCCAAAACCACAAACCTGTTTCGTTAACCTGTAACAACAACCTTGGCCAAAACCATAAAAACCTGCTATCTCCAACAAAAACCAGTAAAACCTACTGTATCAAGACCAAAACCCATAACCTTATGGCCTAAAAAACCAGTAGAACCTGCTGAAGGCCTAAAACTAAAACTGAGTTCCAACCACTCAAGCTACAACATAAACCAGAGTTCATAACCTGCATAAAACCATGGCCTAAACCACAAAACCTATTTTCCATAACCTGCATAAACTGTAAAAGCACCAACATGGCCAAAGCAAAAAGCCAGAATACCAAATAATACAAACTTATCCAACCAACGTCCAAACACGAAGGCCTCAGAAATCGTCATCACAGGCTAATACAAAAAAGGCAACAGAATCACAGTGAAGAAGAAGAGAAAAAGCATACAACGAAGGCAACCCAGAGGAAAATTCAAGGCAACTAAGAGAAGAGGAAAAGAAGCGTTGCATAGGCATAGGCAAAATCAACAGAAGAAGAAGAAGAGATATAACATAAAGTTTCTCAGGGCCAAGTCATCATCAAACCATATAGCAAAAAGAGGAAGAAGACAAACCAGGATACCAAGCAAATATCACGCCGTCACCGTCTTCCCCGCCGCCGAAGCCACCTACGCACACCCAACCGTTCTTCCTCTATCTCCCAAAGGTAACGTTTTTTTTTTCCTCTCTTTCTTTTGTACACCTCATGTAACAACAATAATTTGGAGTTAGAATCAATGGACGAAAATCATAAACATGCAGTAATCAACAAACCCTAATGAAATGAAAACAAAATTGTACCGTGAATCTGTCACCCTAATGCTTTGCTGGAGGGAAGAAGAAGATGGAGAATGTTGGTGGCTCGGGCAAGGAGAACTCAGAGGCAAAGACGAAGAAGAACGCACAAGAAAGCCTTAACCCTTTTTTCCCTAAAACCAAAAGATGTTTACCCTAAAACAAAATTAGGAAATGCTTGGACCTAAACCTGTTTCTTGCCTAAAGCCCAACGTTTTCTTAAGCACACCCCCCTTATTTCTGTTTGTTTCCTGATTAGGCCTCTTGGAACCCTTTTGGCCCATGTAATTTGTTTATGTTTCTACCCCTTTATTTTCTTAACACCTTTTTTCTATTTTGTTTTCTTTAGCCTTTTTTTTAGAAGTTTCATTAATTAGTTAATTAGTAATTTAATAAATAGTAGGTGTAATTTAATTAAAAACAATTTTAAATAATTGGATCATTTTATTAGTTTAACTTTTAGGATTTAATTTGGTAATTTTAATATCCCTTTTTTAATTAGACTTAAGTTAGTAGCTTTTAAGTTTTAATTTAGTTTAAAATCATTTAATAACTCTTAAAAATAATACCTTTTATTAATATAAAAAACATATAAAAATAAAAACTCTAAACAACATAAAAGATAAAAATTAAAAACATGTTATTTTTCTTTAATTAATTCCCTCGCTTTAGTTAATATTAAACAAAAATATAAAAAATGCATGTTCACATCATTTAATCTGTTATTTAATCATTGTTGTGGTTATATATCGTTCAGCTATTTAAATCATTATCTATCTGATTTTCAGTTTGATTTATTTCATCTTTATTTGATTATTCTGTTTACGTCTATATCCAAGGGAAAAACGATTAAATTTGTTGACTTCATGTCCTCAAGTCCAATCATGCGAATATCTTCATTTCATCAAAACTTAAGACAATTTTTCCCAAATATTCAATCTTTTCAAAATTTATACCTTTTAAGCCAAAACTTCGACATTAGGTCGTCGTACCTTCAAAAACCCGTCCGTACCCCTTTTCGGCCAAAACAATTTATTTTTAATCAAACGAACATTTTAATAAACAGATATTTCAAAAGGTTCCTATAGAGTACTATAGATACATTGGGTGCTAATACCTTCCCATTGTATAACCAACCCCCGAACCATAGATCTCTTTTCAAAAACGCCTTGTATTTTTATTACTTTAAAAAAGTATTATTTACATTGCATATTTAGGGTTTTATTTCGCTCTTTCCCCTTTTCCCTTGGAAATAATAAAGCGCGGTGGCGACTCTTGCTTTTGTGAGACGAATTAATCAATAATTCGATCTCCGATTTACCCCGCTACATTTTTTTATCGCTACACTTATATGTTGCACTCCTATCTTGGAAAGATGGTTTATTTCGCATATCCCCCAATCTGTGCTGAAGAATGAGCAAGGTTCAAGGTGGTCCCATAGGTTGATGATGCTCATACATTCAGACATTCAATGGTGTTCCCAATCTATAGAGAATGTTACTATCGTCGACCATTGTGGAGAATTCCATAATGTCCCCTTGCTTGGCATTAGGGGAGGTATCACTTATAACCCCTTCTTAGCCCTACGACAATTTGGTTATGCCCGGAGGGATGGTCCCCATGAGATACTTATCCAAGGAGTGGTATTTGACTACGAGAATGACGATCAAAGTTACCACCAGAGGTTTATCCGCTTGGAGGATGTTGAACAAGGTGGATAGCAAGACACTAGGACACAAGAATTCCATTCCCCTCGAGCCTTACCTTAAATGGGCGTGAGCTCGTGCTCAGAAACTTGTGATGCCTTATCCTTCCATCTTAACAGTTATCTTGGAGCCTGTTGTTGAAGGAGATGTTCCCTACACTATCCTCCATCCAGACATGCCTACCTCTCTCAAAGACTTGCAAAATGGTTGGATCCAGCTGAAGGAAGAACGAGATACTTTCGAGGCTCAATTCTATGCTAGTGAGAAGAGGGTCTTGGATCTTACAAAGCAGCTACAAGAAGAGCAAAGTGTGAACTCTTATCTCGCACCAAAGAGGATGTGTTCAGTCTTTCTATCTTAGAAAGTTATTTTGTAAGCCCAAGAGGCATGATGTAATTTTCTTATTTTGTTTAATGAAAATTAACATTTGTTCATTTTTTTCTCTATAAAAATTTAAATCTCATTAATCCTTGAAATCATTTGCATGTACATATTCCATGCATCATAACATGCCAGGTTTTCGCATAACAGGTTTCCTTATCTTTCTGCTGTTTATTTCAGCAAGATAGATCTAGAGAAAACTGTGAAGGATCTCTAAGCCCAGAATTCTTAGTTTCAAGAAACTTTACTCGCCCTAGCCAAGGGGCAGCAAGATTTGATGGCTTTGCTGGCCGTTAAGAAGAAACCAAGAAGAAAGCTTTACTCAACATGGCTAGAAGGTTCAAGGAGACAGTCCGTAAAATCCTAGTAGATTCATCTGAAGAGGATGAGAACCAGATTGGTGAAGTGAAGAGTACTCAGGATGACTGTACCAATGATCAAGTATCTGATGATGATTATTTCAACGAGCAGTATCCACCCGCTGATATCAAATACAAGCAGTTAGAAGACAGATTGAAAGCTGTTGAAATCCAGGACGCCCCCGATTTAGATTTTGATGATTTGGGTTTGATCTCTGGAGTAGTCATCCCCCACAAATTCAAAATACCACTCTTTATAAAGTATGATGGAGTTTCTTGTCCAAAACTCCATTTGAAATCTTATGTGCGTAAGATACAGCCGCACACTGCTGATAAGAAGCTCTGGGTTCACTTTTTCCAAGAGAGCTTGGCTGGAACACAACTTGAATGGTTTTATCAGTTAGATGGTTCTCGTATCAATAGTTGGGAGGATCTAGCTACCTCCTTCTACCATCAGTATCCGTATAGCGCCGACTTGGTGCCAACGAGGGTCCAGTTGTAAGATATGACCATGGGAAAGAATGAAGGATTTAAGGAATATGCATAAAAGTGGAGAGACCTTGCTAGTAGGGTCCAACCACTCTTGACTGATAGGGAGCACATCGACATGTTCATGGGCACTTTATCTGGTCCTTTCTTTAATTTGTTGGTGGGTTGCTCTTCTTCTGGTTTCACTGAATTAATCTTAACCGGTGAAAGAGTTGAAAGTGGCATGAAAAGTTGGAAAATATTTGTGGCGTCTACCTCCACTTCCAATCCTATCAAGAAACCTTTTGCTGCAAAAAAGGAAGTCAATGTTGTGTACGGGTAAAGGGCCCATATCAAGAAGAATGATCGTCCATCTGTCAATGTTGTCTGAATCTCCAATCCAACTCCTACTTCAAGACCATCTGCAAATCATCAATGTTTTGAAACTCCAAGAAGACAATTTACGAGGTTAGACATGTCATTGTCTCAAGCCTTACAATATTTGCTCAAGGTTAATTTAGTGACATTGCGCGATCCTCCCGCCAACCCTGATACCTCGTCACTAAAGTATAATCTGAACGCTAAGTGTGCTTACCATTCAAGCAGCCCCAGGCACGAGACTGACCAGTGCTGGGCCTTGAAGAACAAAATCCAGGATTTGATTGATAACAAAACTATTGAATTTGATCCTCCTCCAATGCCGAATGTAATCACCGCTCCAATGCCGAAGCATGACAAAGGTGTTAATGCTGTTGAAGATACTATTTTTCTCGCCTCTATTGAAGAATTGACCACTCCACTGAATATAATCAAAAACAATTTGTTGAAAGCTGGGATTTTCCCTGGCTGTGTAAAAGACTGTGTGTGTTGTGAAAGACAACACAATGGTTGTGAAGGGCTGAAGAAAGGTATACAATGCCTGATGGATAGCCACGAAATTCTATTGGGGAAAACCCCACTGGCCAAGAGTTTGACTAACAAATGTGAAGACCTCTCCATCATTACCATCTCAAACAAGCCTCTTAGGATCACCTCCAAAGGTCCTATTAGGATTTCAAATGAACCCACCATTTCTCCCTTAATAGTTACCACTCCCGGACCGATTCCCTACTCTTCAAATAAGGAAGTACCATGGAATTATGGTGTTGAAGTGTTCTATCATGGGATTGAACAAGACGCGTGGATTGAAGAAGGAAAAGATGACAATGTCGGTAACATAGATGGCTCAAGCAAGGTAACTAGAATCAGGAGAATATTTTCACCCAACATCTCACCACCAGTTGTTATAAAGACACCCATTCGCATTAATGTTGCCAAGCCAAGTACTGATACAAGGGGGAAGGAAAAGGTTGTTAAGCCGGTTGTAACTGAAATACCCTCCAAGGATGTTGATGATGGAGAGCCCTCCGCTCGCAAGATGGATGAGATCTTGAAGATCATAAAAAGAAGCGACTTCAAAATTGTGGAACAGTTGGGGCAAACCCCTTCTAAGATTTCAATGTTGTCATTGCTGCTTTGTTTCGATGCCCATGCTCGGACATTAATCAAGTTCCTGAAAAATGATCATGTCCCCCATGAGGCAACAACGGACCAATTTTAGAATTGTGTGGCTAGCCTGACAGCTGATAATGGCTTGGGATTTTCAGATGCTGACTTAACGCCTCTTGGGAAGAATCACAATAAAGCTCTACATGTTTCTGTCGAGTGTAAAGGGACTACCTTAGCACATGTTCTAGTCAACACTGGTTCTTCTCTAAATGTATTACCCAAGGGGGAATTAGACCGTTTAGACTGTGAAGGTTTAGTCTTGAAGCCAAGTGATATCATTGTAAGGGCATTTGATGGATCAAAGAGGACTATTCATGGGGAAGTAGATCTTCCGATCAAAGTGGGCTCCCAAATCTTCAACTCCACCTTCTATATTATGGATATTCGTCCTGCCTATTCTTGTCTGTTAGCTCGCCCGTGGATCCATAAAGCTGGGGGAGTAACCTCAACTCTCCATCAGAAACTCAAATATCCTGTCAAGGGAAGAATAGTCACCATTTGTGGAGAAGAAGAATTTATGGTGAGCCACCTTAACTCATTCAAATATGTAGAGATGTATGGAGAATTCATTGAAACCCCTTGCCATTCCTTTGAAGTCATGCCACCGATGATTACTGCTACCAAAGGTTCTTCTGATGAGTCTAAAGTTGTTAAGGCCACGCCAAAAATGGTTTCAGTCAAGGATGCCCGTACGGCAATTGAAGAAGGAAATTGTGATACTTGGGGGCAACTCCTCGATATCCCATTTAAAGTGGACAAGTTTGGTTTGGGCTTCACTGTCAAAGCTCAGAAGGAAGTGAGGCTTGCTCGTGCTGGAAAGACACCTCTCAGAATTGGAAGCCATGAAGTCAACACCCTGGGTGATTCTGATGAAGAAGATGCATTTGAGGATTGGGTTTATCCAACTACAACGGAGCTGAAGAATTGGCATGCAAAGGACTTTGTGCCCATCTCCTTCATTAAGGAGTAATCTACTTGTTATTGATTTTCTTTCAATTTAAGAACATGTCGGCTGTAATATTTTAACAATGACCTTTAAGCCATGTGCCTGGCTCGGGGCATTTTGGTCCATTTGTCAAGGGTTTTATTTATGTTCATCTAAGCATATGATCATTCAATATATTGGACTCTTTTGCATTCAAATATTTATGTTCATTGTCTTTCTTTTCTTTCAAATACATTTTTCAAAAAAAATAGCCATGTATCTTACATGCACACACACACTCTTGCAGGTCCACATCCACTCTGGATCTTATTGCCAATGACTCTACTATTGCCAACTATGACTCTGAATATCCTATCAACCAAGCCAAAGAAGAAGGCGAGGAAGATTATGACATACCGGGAGAACTTGCTAGACTTCTATTATAAGAGGAAAAAGCTATTCAACCGCATGAAGAGTTAGTTGAAGTTATCAACCTGGGTACTGAGTCAGATAAGAAGGAAATCAAGATCAGAGCTAATTTAGAAAGCAGTGTCAAGAGCAGGTTGTTTAGATGTTGCATGATTATGTGGAAGTATTTACTTGGTCTTATGAAGATATGCCTGGGTTGGATACCAACATCGTAGTTCATCGTCTGCCGACAAGAGAAGACAACCCTCCTATTAAACAAAAGGCTCGTCGTATAAGGCATGATATGTCTAAAAAGATCAAAGCTGAAGTGATGAAACAATTTGATGCAGGTTTGCTAGCTGTAACATCCTATCCTTAATGGGTTGCCAATGTGGTGTCAGTGCCAAAGAAAGAGGAGAAAGTTCGCATGTGTGTAGACTATAGGGATCTGAATAGGGCGAGCCCCAAAGATGACTTCCCTCTACCACACATTGACGTCTTAGTCGATAATACTGCTCAGCATAAAGTCTTCTCTTTCATGGATGGTTTCTCAGGCTATATTCAAATAAGGATGGCTCCCGAAGACATGGAGAAGACTACATTCATTACGCAATGGGGAACCTTTTGCTACAAGGTCATGCCATTCGAATTAAAGAATGCAGGGGTAACGTATCAAAGGGCTATGGTGGCTTTGTTTCATGACATTATACATCATGAAATAGAGGTCTACGTGGATGATATGATCACCAGATCATAAACTGAAGAGGAACATCTCGATCACCTGTATAAACTATTCGAAAGGCTGAAAAAGTACAAGTTGAGGTTAAACCCTAACAAGTGTACGTTCGGAGTACGATCTGGAAAGCTTCTAGTTTTTGTGGTCAGCAATAAAGGCATTGAAGTTGATCCTGCCAAGGTAAAGGCCATCCAAGAAATGCCAGTCCCTCATTCTGAAAAATAAGTTAGAAGATTCTTGGGTTGACTCAATTACATTGCCCATTTCATCTCTCACTTGACTGCTACTTGTGAACCGATCTTCAAGCTCTTGAAGAAAGATCAGGTAGTTAGATGGAACGATGAATGCCAAGCTGCTTTTGACAAAATCAAAGAATATCTATAAGAGCCTCCTATTCTCATGCCTCCAGTTGAAGGAAAGCCCTTGATCATATACTTAACGGTACTAGAGAATTCTATGAGGTGTGTTTTGGGCCAACATGACAAGTCTGGCCGAAAAGAGCATGTTATTTATTACCTGGGAAAAAATTTTACCGACTGTGAAACCAGATATTCATTGCTCAAGAAAACTTGTTGTGCTCTGGCATGGGCTACTCGCCGGCTAAGACAATATATGTTGACTCATACCACTCTGTTGATTTCTAAAATGGATCCAATCAAGTACATTTTCGAGAAACCTGCCCTTTCCGGACGGATAGCCAGATGGAAAATGGTCTTGACTGAGTATGATATTCAATACACCATGCAAAAGGCCATCAAAGGAAGCGTGCTAGCTGATCATTTGTCCCATCAAGTTGTGGATGATTATCAATCAATGAACTTCGACTTCCCTGATGAGAACGTCATGCTGGTAACCGACTGTGCGAAACCTGGACCGTATGATGGACCTGAATAAGGATCCCGATGGACTATGGTCTTCGATTGGGATTCCAACGCCTTAGGTAACAGAATTGGTGCTGTAATCATCTCTCCTGAAGGTTTCCACACTCCATTCATGGCCAGATTATGCTTCGATTGCACGAATAATATGGCCGAGTACGACGCGTGTATTTTGGGTCTGAAAGCTGCCATTGATTTGAGGATCAAACATTTGAATGTGTTTGGGGATTTTTCTCTAGTGATCAGCAAAGTAAAAGGAGATTGGGACACTAAACACCCTAATCTAATCCCTTACAAGGAACTTGTGTTATCCCTAATTCCTTACTTCGAAGAGATCACTTTTGAGCATTTCCCTAGGGAAGAAAATCAGTTGGCTGAAGCTTTGGCAACCATGTCTTCAATGTTCAAGGTCAGATGGGACAACGAAGCCCATATGATTACAATTGAATGATTCGATGAACCTGTACATTGCTATGAGCTTAACACCAATGTGGAAAAACCATGGTACCATGAGGTGATGAGATACCTTGAAGCATAAGAGTATCCAGAGGGAGCATCTATCAATGACAGAAAGTTCTTATGGAGATTTGCAGCCAAATTCTTCCTAAGCAACGAAATATTGTACAAGCGCAACCATGATTCAACTCTACTCTGATGTGTAGACAAGAAAGAGGCAGAGGAAATCATGGAAGACATGCATGATGGTATCTTCGGTACTCACTCAAATGGACATACGATGGCTAAGAAAATATTGAGAGTTGGCTACTATTGGTCAACAATGGAGACTGATTGCCATCAATGTTCAAGAACTTGTCACAAATTCCAAATCTATGCTGACAAGTTCCATGTGCCTCCTATCCCTCTGAATGTCATGACCGCTCTGTGTCCATTTGCAATGTGAGGCATTGAAATGATTGGAGAAATCAAGACAACTGCTTCCAATGGACACCGCTTCATTTTGGTCGCTATTGATTATTTCACCAAGTGGGTCGAAGACGCTTTTTTTTCCTCAGTCACAAAGAATGTGGTAGCCAGATTTATCAGACACAACCTCATCTGTCGTTATGGTATCCCCGAAAGGATAATCACCAACAATGGGACTAACCTCAACAATTATATGATTACTGAGCTTTGCATTCAGTTTAAGATCAAGCATCACAATTCTTCTCCATATATACCGAAAATGAATGGCGCAGTCGAAGGGGCCAACAAAAATATCAAGAAGATTGTGTAGAAAATGGTGGTAACCTATAAGGATTGGCATGAGGTGTTGTTGTTTTCTCTACACGGCTACCGCACTTCAGCTAGAACATCAACTGGGGTTACTCCCTTTTCCTTAGTCTATGGCATGGAAGTTGTTCTGCCGGTGGAAGTTCAGATTCCCTCGTTGAGGATTTTGATTGAGGCAGGTTTAGGCAAAGATAAATGGATTCAAACGAGATTGGATCAGTTGAACTTGATCGACGAAAAATGATTAGCTGTTGTTTTCCATGGTTAGACGTACCAAAAACACATGATCAAGGCTTTCAACAAAAAGATCAAGCCTCGAGTATATCAAGCTGGTGACTTGGTGATAAAATGCATCATTCTACCATAAGGCGACCCCAGAGGCATGGTGAAGATTTCCCACATCCTATAAACGCGGACATAGTTAAAAAATACTACGCATAAGAGACCCGCTAGGTTGACACACCTAGGAAAAATAAGGGCATCCCGGCAAACCAAAAGGTTTGGGCAAAAATTATGGATATATGCAAAATATTATACACCCGGCAAGTTGAAAACCCAAAAGGGCGACTTGGGCAAAAATGGGTATCCTGGTGGACTGAAAACCCGAAAGGGTGGTCCAGGAAAAAGTTAAGGATTAAAAGCGTATGACTATGTCCTATTGGATTCACCACAGTCAACTTTATAACCATGGTCCGAGTTCAAACGGCCCAAGACCAATCCAATCAACTTCCGTCAACAACAAGGGACATTCGAAGACATTGGGGCAATAGTAGAGTTGGAAGGCAATGAGATCATTTCACATGGCAATTTGTTTCTTGTTTTGAATTTTGTTTTCCTTTCGACGATTTCCTCTTACTAGGATCTCCGTCTCTCTGTACAAAAACACCTATTCATGGGCAAAATACCAATACAGATATACTTTGAAGTGCAAAATTTATGTCTTTGTTTTGAATGCAAATTTGTCCAATGACTAAAATCGAATGAACATATGCATATGGACGTTATTAAAACTGTTTGGCACATATGACCTAAGCAGTAACAGGCACCTCTTTAATGAATATTGGAATACCCCCACAGGATTATTTCATTAACTTCCTCCTCAACAAAGTTACTCATAAAGTCTTTTTGCATAGGATAATCCCCAACCAGAGTCTCAATCTCTTAGCAGCTCTCTCTCCAGTTAAGCCGAATTTTACAAGTTGAAGTCTCGTGGTTCTCTTCCTAAAAAGAAACTCACCTTATCAACAGGGTTTATTTCCCCAACAAATGACGAGATAGCATAACTCCCCAACCGAGTTCAAATTTCCCCAACATACAACAACCAAGGCACCGCAATATTCCCCAACTTAGCCTGTCTACCCCAGCTGAGTATATCTTCCCCAGCCGAGGTTATTATCCCCAAACGGAGTCTATCCTCCCAAGCTGAGTTTATCTTCTCCCGTTTGAGTTTTCCTTTCAGACTATTGCAAATCATAGGGACATCACCCCTAATCCCCAGTAAAGTCGTCAGCAAAGCCATTACTATTTCCAAAAAGATACTATGAAGCCTGGACCCGACCAGATATTAGCACTATTTTCAAGTTATTACTGAAGCCTGGACCCGACCAGCTAATAGTTTGACTTATTCAATCGCCGAATCCTGGGCCCGACCAGATAGCAGTTTAATTCCTACAAAATCATTAGCAAAACTCCTCTTCTCCAGTAGAGTTTGCCACTATCCCTAGTAAATTACTGAAACCTGGACCCGACCAGATAACAGTTTGAGCTACTGAAACCTGGACCCGACCAGATAGAAGTTGATCTCAATTTCAAGTTACTAAAAGCCTGGACCCGACCAGATAATAGTTTAACTCTTCAAAATATAGAAGAACCTGGACTCAATCGGACCAAGGTTTAACTTCTTCTCCCCAATAGAGTTTGCCTCTACCCCAACAAGTTATTGTGAAGCCTGGATCAACCAGATAACAATTCCTTTCAAAAATTCATTGTGAAACCTGGAACCCGACCAGATAACAACTAAATCCTCGACCATTTGTTATGAAACCTGGACCCGACCAGATAGCAATTGACCTCGTCAACCTTAGAAATCTACAAAGCTTGGACCCGACCAGATGATAGTTTTCCAAACAGTTTATTGTGAAACATGGACCTGACCAGATAGCAATTGACCTCGTCAACATCAGAAATATACAAAGCCTGGACCCGACCAGATGACAGTTTTCCAAACATTTTGTTGTGAAACCTGGACCCGACCAGATAACAATTGACCTCGTCAACCTCAAAAATCTACAAAGCCTGGACCCGACCAGATGACAATTTTTTAAACAGTTTATTGTGAAACCTGGATCCCGACCAAATAACAATTAACTATGATCCCCAGAGAGACACTATGAAGCCTGGACTCGACCAGATAATAGTACAACTTTCCAAAAAACCATGAAACTTGGACCCGACCAGATAATAGTTACCACTTCAAGTTACTTCAAAGCCTGGATCCGACCAGATAACAGTTAACTTCCGTATCCCCAGCAAGTTGTTGTGAAGCCTGGATTCGACCAGATAACTTTTCAATTTCGAGAAATTTTCTCCAAAGCCTAGAATCCGACCAGATAATAGTTAATTCAGCTCTTCCCCCAGTAAGTTACCGTGAAGCCTGGATCCGACAAATAGCAGTTGACTACTTCATCCTCAGCGAATTGTGAAGCTGGATCCGACCAGAAAACAACTGACTTTCAAGAGATGTTTCTCAGCGAAAGCATCCTTTCAACAAAGTTGGAAGATATGCATATTCTTCATCCCCAACGACAATCAGGGCTTCAAACCCCCAGAATTTCCTCAGCGGCAGTCAGGGATTTATTTTCCCGGACAAAAACATACATTTCACATTCATACATCATAACATGTGCATAAAAAATGCATTTAGCATAATACCACATCTAGAAAACATCATGCATACATTTGCATTTTACTAACTCTTTTTCTCACAGGTAAAGCATAAAGTTTTAGTATAAATCAACAAGAGATTTGTGCTGATACTTCTTCCAGTACTTATCAACTTTCCTCCAAACGGAATCTATAAGCCCGTTAACAATTCATCTTCGAGTGCAAATTTCTGGGCACTCTAGTGTTCAATCATCCTTCACCTTCAAGTCACGAATGACGGACTTGTAACACCCCAATTCTACCCCAAATAATTAATCGAAAAATAAGAGTATAAAAATTTCCAATAAAATCAGGATGTCACATATTCAACATAAACACATAAACTTGTCATGCTTTTAGGATAGATACATAACACTTAAATAAGTGGAATGAACACAACTCAAGAATATAGTCTTCATAACATAAATCAAACTTCGATTAATCACGCAGCGGATTCATAATATTTCTCTAAATAAGATATATCATGTTTTGAATCATGAAACAACATCAATACGATAAACTCCTCAAATAACAACATAAGGTTCAATAATTAAACAACAAAACAGACAAGCGTTCATTTCCCCCTGAGTGCTACGTATCAGAGCAAATGACACCGAACTCGAACTAACAATGCTATCGGCTACTCATCTTGGTTACCTGCACGTTACTAATAAAGGGCAACATTCAGACAGAAGGGGTGAGATATCAAACTACATAAATAGGGTCATGATAAACAATATATTAGGTAAAGAATAAAAAGAATCACCACTTCATACAACAACAACATAAAGCAACGCAATTTACCAACACATCAATTCAACTTATAACATCACCGGGCATAACCAACACCTTAAACAAGCAACAAATCAACGACTCCAAATGCGACTCAACTGTGCAAATGAATGTGGTACCATTAGAGCATAACTCCCAACTTAAAAATTGCCAATAATTCCGAGGCATAAGGCATAAGCCCTTAACATAAAATCTTGCCAATAAAGGTTAACGTGGTGAGCATTCATTCCAACTTAGAACATGCCAATCCAGGCCAACTTTAATGAAATGCTATGCTATGCAACGATATAAACAACTACAACTCGACAACACAACAACAACATAACAACAAATCACACCGTTCAACATTGGCCAAAGGCCTACCACACAATATGTCAACTAAATTAACAACTTTTCATGGCAACAACATGTTCTTTATATATTCACTAGGATTCACACCATAAGGCTACTCATAGAAATGATTCATAATCACTTTATCAATATCGAATTCCACATATATTTAATGATATCTCGCAACATCAACACATTCATCAACCAACACAAAATAACACAACATTAGTCATAAGGCCTATAATTAACCATGTCCATAAACCGGACGGAACGACTTGACCTACTCTACCGGCAATTCGGTATAATCGACATAATTTCAAAAAAAGGACATATCCATAATTACCTACTAATTAAACTTAGTTACCCTGTCAAATTTCGTTAAATTCCAGACAAGTAATTATACCGCCTAATTCAGCTACTGATCAATGGTTCTACATAAGAAATTAATAGTTAATTAATCATTTCTTCCTTCAACTAATTGATGTTTTATTCTCTATCACCCTATTTTATGTTTTGGCTTTCATAAGAATCAAACAGGACGAATTGGGTCTGAAAAATCACATAAATCTAAGTTCAGAATTTTTTCCACAGTAGCTGACACGGGCGGCAGTGTCAATTGACACGGTCGTGTCAGGATATGAAAGGGGGAAAACGTGAGGCACAATAGCTGACACGGGCGGCAACGTCAGCTGACACGGCCGTGTCAGAAGGCCTGAAGCTAAAAACCACTTTTGCCTCATTTTTTCACATATGCCTAGTTCTTATTCATTCTTGTTTCAATTCACCCATTTATCCTAGTTTAGCATTAACCCAACACAGTTCAAATACAACAAACAACAAAATAACTCAAATCAATTGTCAATTTTAATAGCAACACAAACAATCCTTTTGCACAACTTAGTAGAGAATCTAATACCCTAAACCCCAAATAAGATTCATCATACTCCCATTTATTTAACAAGAACCCCATCCTTACTTTGGATTGAGTGTAGCTCTAAGAAACAAAGATGGAATTTCTGGAAATTGGTACTAGTGGCAACCTCCTATTGTTCTTCTTATCCTTTCCAAAACCCTATTCTTCTTTCTCTTCTCTTTTTCCTTCTTCTTTTTTTCTGATAACACTAACTCTCTTCTTACCTAACTTTATTTCTATATAATATATTATTATATTACTTAATAAATCTAAATGGGCCTAAGTGACATACCCCCCTATTACTTCACAACACCATAATTTAAGTCCAATCTCATATTTAGCTTAATAATAAAATAATACATCAACTTAATTCCACCTAATTAAATCTGATTATTTATCATGTCACCAAATAAAATAATTCCGACTTCGACGATAAAAATTCGAATTAATATAAAATATTAAATAATATTTAATTAAATAAATAATCAAATATTGTGGCGTTACAACTCTCCCCCACTTAGAATATTTTCATCCTCGAAAATAAAAGTTTACCTGGTTCAAATAACTCGGGATATGAGTCTCGCATCTTGCTCTCCAACTCCCAGGTCATGCTTTCTCCAGCAGCTCCTAACAAGACAACTTTCATCAATGCAATCTCTTTTCCTCTTAGAATCTTCATCTCGTGATCCGCGTCTCGCACAAGCATCGTCTCCACTGTGAGATTATCCAGTACTTGCACATTGTCCATCGGAATCACATGAGACGGATCGGGAATATACTTCCGGAGTTGCGATACATGAAACACATCGTGAAAATTAGCAAGATTTGGCGGTAACGCCACTTGGTAAGAAACTTTCCCAACTCGATTTGATATCTGATACGGACCAATAAAACAAGGAGTGAGATTCTTAGACTTCAGAGCTCGCCCAACACCAGTCATAGGCGTGGCTCTCAAAAACACATGATCAGCAGCTTGGAATTCCAAATCTTTCCTTCTCTTGTCATGGTAACTTTTCTGTCTACTTTGAGAAACCTTCATCTTCTCTCGGATAAGCTTCACTTTCTCAGTAGTCTCTCGAATAATCTCAGGTCCAAGTACCACACTTTCACCTGATTCATGCCAACACAACGGAGTCCTACACCTCCGACCATACAACGCCTCAAAAAGTGCCATCCCAATACTCGAATGGTAATTGTTATTGTAAGTGAACTCAATCAACGGAAAATAAGTATCCCATGAACCTCCCTGCTCAAGAACACATACTCTCAACAAATCCTCCAATGACTGAGTCATCCTCTCGGTCTGACCATCCATCCGAGGATGATACGCCGAACTCAACCTCAACTTAGATCCCAATGCCTCTTACTAACTTTTCCAGAAATCAGAAGTAAACCTCAGATCTCTATCCGACACAATATACAAAGGAACACCATGCAACTTCACAATTACTATGATGTAAATCCCTGCCAACTTCTAAATCGGATATGTGATGTTAATAGGTATAAAATGTGCCGAATTCGTAAGCCCATAAACAATCACCCATATCGAGTCATATCCTCTCAAGGTACTAAGTAATCTCGTTACAAAGTCCATCTAAATGCTATCCCATTTCCATTCTGGAATCTCTAACGGTTGCATCAACCCTACAGGCTTCTGAAGCTCAATCTTTGACTTCTGACAAGTCAAACAAGCATACACAAACTGTGCCACATCACGCTTCATACCAGGCCACCAAAACAAATCTTTCAAATCTTGATACATTTTAGTAGCTCTTGGATGAATACTCAAACTGCTTCTATGACTTTCCTCAAGAATCACTTTCTTAATCTCTTCATCATCAGGAATGCAAATACGATCTCGGAATCTCAACACACCTTGCGCATCTATCTTGAAATCATCATTCTCAGATCAATCGATTCCCATCATCATATCCACCAACTTCACATCTAGCTTTTAAGCCTTGCTGATACTGTTGAGAAAGTCATTATTAATCTTTAACATTCCCAACATAACACTCTGCGGTGTCACTTCACAAACCAAACTCAAATCTCGGAATTGCTCAATCAACTCCAACTCTTTAACCATCATTGTCGACATGTGCAAAGTCTTTCAGCTTAAAGCATCGGCCACAATATTATCTTTTCCTGGATGATAATTTAAACGGAAATCATAATCCTTCAGCAATTCTAACCACCTTCGCTGCCTTTTGTTTAACTCTTTCTGATCAAAAAGATACTTCAAAATCTTATGGTCACTAAACACTTCGAATCTAGAACCATAAAGATAATGCCTCCAGATTTTCAACACAAAGACAACTGCAGCCAATTCTAAATCATGCGTAGGATAATTCTTTTCATGAGTCCTGAATTGCCTCGACGCATAAGCAACCACCTTACTATTCTGCATGAGTACACCACCTAACCCCATCAGACAAGCATCACAATACACAACAAAAGGTTCTCCCAGAATAGGCAAAGTCAAAATCGGAGCCGACGTCAACCTCTTTTTCAACTCAGTAAAAATTTCTCCACATCGACGATCCCACATAAAGGCTTTACCCTTACAAGTCAACTTGGTCAACGAAAGTGCCAACTTAGAAAAACCTTCGATAAATCGTCTATAGTAACCAGCTAATCCCAAGAAACTTCTAATCTCGGTAACCGACTTCGGAGCTTCCCATTGCAATACAACATCAACATTAGAAGGATCCACAACAATGCCACTACCAGAAATGACATGACTAAGGAAACTAACCTCATGCAACCAGAATTCACACTTGGACAACTTCACATACAACTTCTTCTCTTTCAAGACTTGCAATACAACTCTTAGGTGCCCTTCATGTTCTTCTTCTGATTTAGAGTAAATCAGAATGTCATCAATGAATACCACCACAAACCGATCCAAATAAGTATGAAAGATACGATTCATGTACTCCATGAATACTCTCGGTGCATTAGTAACACCGGAAGGCATCACCAAATACTCGTAGTGTCCATACCGAGTTCTGAATGCAGTCTTTCGAATATCATCTTCTTTCACTCTAATTTGGTGATATCCTGACCTTAAATCAATCTTAGAAAACACACTTGCACCTAACAATTGATCCATCAAGTCATCAATTCTTGGAAGCGGATACTTGTTCTTAATCATCACTTTATTCAACTGTCTATAATCAACACAAAGTTTCATACTTCCATATTTCTTCTTTACTAACAACACAGGCGCTCCCCACAATGATACACTTGGTCTTACAAACTTTTTCTCAAGCAACTCTTCTAACTGCTTCTTCAATTCAGACAATTCAGATGCAGACATCCTATACGGTGCCATAGAAACAGGTCTGGTACCAAGTACAACATTAATCACAAACTCAACTTCTCTTTTTGGCGGTACGTCAGGAATTTCATCAGGAAACACTTCAGGAAATTCTCACACCACCTGCAACTCATAAATCCTAACTTGGTTCTCAATAGATAGTGACTCCATTAACGAGAACATCTTCCCTTCATCTTGCATCAATCACTGCAACTGTTTACCAATCAACAAACCAACTTCTTCCTCTTCAGGATTAGAAAACCTCAAAGATTTGTTATAGAAATTGATATGAACATAGTTATTGAAATTCTGGATGCAGATACTCAATGTCACGTTCAATGTTATGACACCGTATCTGACTTACTATATGACAGTAAATACAAAAGCAATAAAGAACACAGTCAATTGTTTACCCAGTTCAGTGTGCAACAACACCTACTCTGGGGGCTACCAAGCCAGGGAGGAAATCCACTATAAGAGATGTTAATTCAGGAATAAACCAACCAGTTTATCTCCTTCACTTAAGACCTACCTAATGCAATTCCAATCTAAGTACAACTTAAACCTGAGTTCCTACTCACTCCCCCTCAATCACAGCAGTGATACATAAACTAATTTGACTTAAGAATTGATAAAGACACTCTTCAAAAACAAACACTTGATTAAGCTTCACAGCTTTTTAATCAAGCAACACAATCACTCGTGCTTCACAGCTTTGAGTGATGCACACAGCTAACTTGACTCTGCTTCACAGCTTTAGTCAAGGAACATTCAAACACTCTTGCTTCAAAGCTTTGAGTGCTACACAGCCCTTACAATTAGAAACCTATTCCAAGTCACTTATCACAATGATAATTGCTTGGAGTACAATAATCAAATCTATACAGATTACAAATGATCTTCTGATCAATAAAAAGGGATACGTTGAAAAACAGCAGCTCTGTTGAATATATAGCAGCTGCAACTTCAGTTAGGGTTTCCACAAAAACCTAGGGTTAATTCCGTTTGACCTAAAGACCAGGTCACAGGACTTTATTAACCAGGTTAGGGTTGAGCTAGGTTACCCCTCAGAAAACGCAGGATTCTGTTCAGGAAAGACTGAGTTATTTTCCTGAAAAAACTCAGACTTATCCAACCTGCAAACCTGTTAGTTCAGAACAGGATGTCATAACATCTGTTATGACATCTGAGAAAACTTGTCTACTGATTTAGCAAAATGTGATCATTTTGCAAAATGCTCAGATACACACTTATAAACATCAGTACTTGAATTACAATATTTTTCTGCAAAGGTACCTAATGAGTCAGTACAAACTAAACTAGAATGTTATGACATCAGTCATGACATTCACACATACACTTGGGATTTACCAAAAATGCAAGCCAATACCTAAACACCTACAAACTCCCCCTTTGGCAGATTTTTGGCTAAAGACCCTAAGCAATCAGAGATAGATAGCAGCAGAAATAAGTGACAGCAGAAAAATAGAATGTCAAGTACTAATTAAGTAAGTACCAAAATATTCTCCCCCTCTTTAGCCACAAAAGGGCCAAAGATACATGTTCATAAAATTATACAGTTATCCAAAACAAAATAATAAGAGCAGCAGCAGAAAACAACTGAATACACTTCCAAACTCCACCAGATATCAGCACCAACCAGCAACACCACCAAACAGCAACCAACCTTCAAGCACTGTCATCATATCCAGAGGATTCGGGCTTCTTTCTTTTCTTGTGAGCAATGTCAGCATTCTTCTCTTTGTTTGATGTCTCAACATTCTTAGAGACATCTGGATTTGTTTCAGCATTTGAGCAGAGGCAGAAGCTTGGGGCTTTCCTGCATGTCTTGTTCTCAACTCTTTGACCTTGGTGGGGTTAGTTCCCACTTTTCTACGAGAAGAGATCTCCAGAACTTCAGAGTCCAGACAAGAAGAGATTGTCCTAGAATCTTGATCAGAGGAAGAGGTTGAAATAGTCGTATTGGATGATGATGGTGTTTGAGACATTTTGACAGTCCTAGAGGACCAACAGCAACTGAGGAGAGAATTCTGATTGAGAGACTGGGTTTTGATGAGGAGACGAGAGGGGAAGGAAGCAAGGGAGTGTCTATTCAACTTCTTAAAAGAATTGTAGGAAATGAGAAAATACAATTTTAAACCAATCAGAACAGGCATAACTCCTTTGATCCTTGTTTTAAGCAAAATTAATTGCTACAATTCCTCATGTTGGCAAATACCCAACTT
Source organism: Vicia faba (assembly GCA_948472305.1). NCBI lineage: Eukaryota > Viridiplantae > Streptophyta > Magnoliopsida > Fabales > Fabaceae > Vicia > Vicia faba. Next base: position 1,482,826,995 of record OX451737.1, read on the forward strand.
ACCCCTTAAGTTTTCAAATTGATTTGCATCCAGAGCCTTGGTAAAAATGTCAGCCAGCTGTAGCTCAGTGGCAACATGTTCCAATTTGATTGTCTTCTCTTCTACAAGGTCTCTGATAAAGTGATGTCGTATGTCAATATGTTTGGTCCTGCTATGCTGAATGGGATTCTTGGATATGTTGATTGTACTCAGATTGTCACAGTACAATGTCATAACATCTTGTGTGACATTATACTCAGTGAGCATCTGTTTCATCCATATCATTTGAGAGCAGCTACTACCAGCTGCAATGTATTCAGCTTCAGCAGTGGAAAGAGACACACAATTTTGTTTCTTGCTGAACCAGGAAACCAGATTACTTCCCAAGAGGAAACATCCTCCAGAGGTGCTTTTTCTATCATCAGCACTACCAGCCCAATCAGCATCACAGTAGCCAGTCAGAGCTGGTTCACAGCCATGAGTATACATCAATCCATAGTTGTAAGTACCACTTACATACTTCAAAATTCTCTTCACTTGATTGATATGACTGACTTTGGGATCAGCTTGGTATCTAGCACAAACTCCAACTGCAAAGGCAATATCAGGTCTGCTGGCAGTTAAGTACAACAAGCTTTCTATCATGCTTCTGTACAGACTTTGATCCACTTTAACCCCACTTGAATCTTTGGAAAGCTTTAGATGAGTAGGAGCATGAGTCCTTTTGTGACTTGCATTCTCCATACCAAACTTCTTTACAATATTCTTAGCATACTTGCTTTGAGATAAGAAGATTGAGTCCTCCATCTGTGAGACTTGTAGTCCAAGAAAATAAGTTAGTTCTCCCATGAGACTCATTTCAAATTCAGCCTGCATCTGGTCAGCAAAGTGTTTAACCATATGTTCTGACATTCCTCCAAACACTATGTCATCAACATATATTTGGGCAACCATCAACTTCCCTCCTTCAGTTTTGACAAAGAGAGTTTTGTCCAAACCTCCTTTTCTATAGCCTTTGTCTGAGAGAAACTTTGTTAACCTGTCATACCATGCTCTAGGAGCTTGTTTCAGGCCATATAGAGCTTTTCTCAATTTGTAGACATGATCAGGGTGGGTTGGATCCACAAAACCTTTAGGTTGTTCCACATAAGCTTCCTCATTTAAGTACCCATTTAGAAAGGCACTTTTCACATCCATCTGAAATAACTTGAACTTCAGAAGACAAGCAATTGACAACAAGAGTCTGATTGATTCCAGCCTGGCTACAGGTGCAAAGGTTTCATCAAAATCAACCCCTTCAACCTGGGTGTATCCTTGAGCAACAAGTCTTGCCTTATTTCTGGTGACAACTCCTTCAGCATCTGACTTGTTCTTGAATATCCATTTTGTCCCAATGATGTTAGTTCCTTCAGGTCTAGGAACCAGTTCCCAAACTTCATGTTGCTTGAATTGGTTCAGTTCATCTTGCATTGCACCAATCCAATATTCATCAGTTAAGGCTTCCTTGACATTTCTTGGTTCCATTTTGGACACAAAACACGAGTTTGAGATGATTTCTCTAGATCTTGTGATGACTCCACTATTGGGATCTCCTATGATGAGCTCTTTTGGATGATCCTTCTGAATTCTGATGGAAGGGATCTTGCTAGCTTCCTTTGATTCAGATTCTGTTGTGGTGGAGTTGGGTAGGTCATTCTGTTGGGTTGAAGTCTCAAAGAATGTCTCAACAGTACAAGGAACATCTATTTCTTCATGATAGTCATCAATTATAACATTTATTGATTCCATCATGGTTTTGGTTCTGGAGTTGAATACTCTATAAGCTCTGCTGTTTGAGGAGTATCCTAGAAATATGCCTTCATCACTTTTGGGGTCCAGTTTTCTTCTTTGTTCACGATCAGACAGAATATAGCATTTGCTGCCAAACACATGGAAGTACTTCACAGTTGGTTTTCTTCCTTTCCAGAGTTCATATATGGTGGATGAGGTTCCCTTTCTCAAGGTGACCCTGTTATGAACATAGCAGGCTGTATTCATAGCTTCAGCCCAAAAATACATAGGAAGTCTTTTGGCATGTAACATTGCTCTGGCAGATTCTTGTATGGTCCTGTTTTTTCTTTCCACAACTCCATTTTGCTGAGGTGTTATAGGAGAAGAAAACTCATGACTGATTCCTGAAGAACAGAAATCATCAAACTTGCTGTTTTCAAATTCCTTGCCATGATCACTTCTGATTCTGACAATACATCCTTCCTTCTCTCTTTGAATTCTTTTGCATAGTTCTCTAAAAACTTCAAATGCATCTGATTTTTCCCTAATGAAATTAATCCAGGTGAATCTGGAGAAATCATCCACAACCACATAGGCATATCTTTTACCACCAAGTCTCTCTACTTGCATTGGTCCCATCAGATCCATATGGAGGAGTTCTAGAACCTTAGAGGTGGTCAGATGTCTTGACTTTGGATGTGACATCCTAGTCTGCTTACCAACCTAACATTCACCACAAACTCTTCCTTCATCAATTTGCAGTCTTGGAATCCCTCTGACTGCCTCCAAGGAGATAATCCTCTTCATACCCCTTAGATGAAGATGGCCAAGTTTTTGGTGCCACAGTTTCACCTCTTTTTCTTCTTTTGCAATGGAACACACAGATGAGAAATTAGTGTTCTCAGGCTCCCACAAGTAACAGTTGTCTTTGGATCTGACTCCTTTCATTACTATCTCTTGTTTTTCATTGATTACAAGGCATTCATATTTTGAGAAATTGACCTTGAATCCTAGATCACACAGTTGACTGATACTAATGAGATTAGCGGTCAGCCCTTTCACCAGCAGTACTTCATTCAGACTTGGAACTCCAGGGCAGTCCAATCACCAACTCCTTTGATTTCACCTTTAGCCCCATCTCCAAAGGTCACAAAACTGGTGGTGTGAGGCTTAACATTATTGAGGAGGTTCTTGATTCCAGTCATGTGTCTGGAACATCCACTGTCAAAGTACCAGTCTTCCTTTGCAGAGACCCTCAGGGAAGTGTGAGCTATCAGTGCAGTAGCCTTTTTCTTCCATTTAGGAGCATGTGGTACCTTTTTAGACTTAGGTTTGACACCTGAGTTCTGATTAGGGTATCCATGTAATCTGAAGCAGAAGGGCTTTATGTGGCCATATCTCCCACAATGATGACATTTCCATCTTTGGTACCTTTTCCTCATATGTCTCTGTTCCTGATGTCGAGAGTTGTGTTGAGACATCTGTTTTGACATTTGCTTACCAGTACCTGATTTCGTTGCTTCCATAAATCCTAGTCCAGATTTATTTCCGACATTTTGTCCAACCTGAAGGATCTCTTCCAATTTGTCTGTTCCATTTGTCAACATCTTGACAGATTTGGTCATTTGATTCAGTTGTGAGTTCAGCAATTGAACTTCTCCTTCTAGATGACTTATAGTTTCAAGGTTTGCCCTTTTTTCAGCCTCCAGCTTTATGATGAGTTTTGATTGTTTCTCATTCTGCACACAGACTTCAGTACTTCTGATACACAATTTCTTGTAAGTATCATCCAGTTCTTCAAAAGTCACCTCTTCATCACTGATGTCACTTTCAGAGGTACAAACACCAGTTAAAGCAGTAACTCGTTTGGCAGTCTCTTCTTCAGAATTACTTTCTGAATCACAGTCAGACCAAGTAACTGTCATTCCTTTTTGTTTCTTAAGAAAGGTAGGACATTCAGCTCGAATATGCCCATATCCTTCACAACCATGGCATTGAATTCCTCTGCCTTGAATTCCTTTCTCTTCTGACCTTGGTCTTCTGCTGGAACTGTCAATGTTGGAGGGAATGTTATGAACATTAGACCTTGACTTTGGATCTATTCTTTTGATGAGTTTGTTGAACTGTCTTCCAAGCATGGCTACAGCTTCTGAAATGTTTTCTTCAACATCAGTGTTGGACATAAGTGCTATGCTCTTGTTCTTCTTGACACCATTATCAGTGATTCCCATCTCAAAAGTCTGAAGAGACCCAATAAGTTCATCCACTTTCAACTTGCTAATGTCCTGGGCTTCCTCTATGGCACTTACCTTCATTGTAAATCTTTTAGGCAAGGATCTGAGAATCTTCCTCACCAGTTTTTCTTCTGACATCTTTTCTCCCAGTGCTCCTGAGGTGTTGGCAATCTCCAAGATGTTCATGTGAAACTCATGAATGGTTTCATCTTCCATCATTTTTAGATTCTCAAACTTGGTGGTCAACATCTGAAGCCTTGACATTTTTACTTTGGAAGTGCCCTCATGAGTAGTTTTGAGAGTGTCCCAAACTTCCTTGGCCAGTTCATATTGATGTACTAGTCTGAAAATGTTTCTATCAATTCCATTGAACAAGGCATTTAAAGCTTTTGAATTTCCCAGAGCTAACTCATCTTCTTCTTTACTCCAATCTTCCTCAGGCTTCAGACTGATTGTCCCATCTTTCTCAGTTATGGTGGGATGAATCCATCCTTTGTCAGCAGCTCTCCAAGCCTTTTTGTCCAGAGATTTTAGGAAGGCAATCATACGAGGTTTCCAGTAGTCATAATTAGTTCCATCCAGAATGGGTGGTCTATTTCCAAAAACTCCTTCTTTGTCCATAGTGCCAGAAAGTGATATCCCTAGATCTCACCCAGTAATACAGGCAGGGTGCCTGCTCTGATGCCAATTGAAATTCTGGCTGCAGATACTCAATGTCACGTTCAATGTTATGACACCGTATCTGACTTACTATATGACAGTAAATACAAAAGCAATAAAGAACACAGTCAATTGTTTACCCAGTTCAGTGTGCAACAACACCTACTCTGGGGGCTACCAAGCCAGGGAGGAAATCCACTATAAGAGATGTTAATTCAGGAATAAACCAACCAGTTTATCTCCTTCACTTAAGACCTACCCAATGCAATTCCAATCTAAGTACAACTTAAACCTGAGTTCCTACTCACTCCCCCTCAATCACAACAGTGATACATAAACCAATTTGACTTAAGAATTGATAAAGACACTCTTCAAAAACAAACACTTGATTAAGCTTCACAGCTTTTTAATCAAGCAACACAATCACTCGTGCTTCACAGCTTTGAGTGATGCACACAGCTAACTTGACTCTGCTTCACAGCTTTAGTCAAGGAACATTCAAACACTCTTGCTTCAAAGCTTTGAGTGCTACACAGCCCTTACAATTAGAAACCTATTCCAAGTCACTTATCACAATGATAATTGCTTGGAGTACAATAATCAAATCTATACAGATTACAAATGATCTTCTGATCAATAAAAAGGGATACGTTGAAAAACAACAGCTCTGTTGAATATATAGCAGCTGCAACTTCAGTTAGGGTTTCCACAAAAACCTAGGGTTAATTCCGTTTGACCTAAAGACCAGGTCACAGGACTTTATTAACCAGGTTAGAGTTGAGCTAGGTTACCCCTCAGAAAACGCAGGATTCTGTTCAGGAAAGACTGAGTTATTTTCCTGAAAAAACTCAGACTTATCCAACCTGCAAACCTGTTAGTTCAGAACAGGATGTCATAACATCTGTTATGACATCTGAGAAAACCTGTCTACTGATTTAGCAAAATGTGATCATTTTGCAAAATGCTCAGATACACACTTATAAACATCAGTACTTGAATTACAATATTTTTCTGCAAAGGTACCTAATGAGTCAGTACAAACTAAACTAGAATGTTATGACATCAGTCATGACATTCACACATACACTTGGGATTTACCAAAAATGCAAGCCAATACCTAAACACCTACAGTTATACTCTAACCAGTTCATACCCAAGATCACATCTAACCCGCTTAACGGCAAACAAATCAAATCAACAACAAAGTCTTTGTCGAAGATCGACAAAGGACAATTCAAACACACACGAGAAGTAGTCACTGATCCCTTAGCCGGAATCTCGACAACCATTTCTCCATTCATAGAAGACAACACAAGACCCAATCTTTCAACACAATCAGCAACAATAAAACAATGGGTAGCACCCGTATCAATAATAGTAATTAAAGGAGTACTATTAATGAAACATGTACCTCTGATTAGTCTGTCTTCACTAGTTGATGCAGTCCCTGCCAAAGCAAACACCCTACCACCAGTTTGTGCCTTCTTTGGTTTTGGACAATGACTACCAATGTGTCCTTCTTCCCCACAGTTGAAATAGATCATATCCCTATGCTTGCAGTCAGATATCGCATGCCCAATCTTACCACAACGGAAACACCTATTTCCATCAGTAGTAGTGCACACATTACTCTTGTGACCAGGTTGCCCACACTTGAAACATACAACTCTAGCAGGAGCATCTCCCCCACTAGTCCTCTGACCATGAGCAACTCTTTTTTACCCATACTAGCATCATAAGGTTTTCCACAGTTCTGTTGATTCTTGCCTCTCTTATCATTAATAATCTTATGATGAGCATTGCTATCCTCTTTAAAGATCCTGCAACTATCAACCAAATCAGAAAAGACTCGAATCTTCTGATATCCAACAACCTTTTTGATTTCTGAGCGCAATCCATTCTCAAACTTGAGGCACTTAGAAAATTCAGCACCTTCACCGTCAAAATGTGGATAGAACTTAGCTAGCTAAATGAACTTAGCAGCATACTCAGTGGCGGATTTGTCCCCTTGCTTCAGCTCAAGGAACTCAATCTCTTTCTTACCCTGAACATCTTCAGGATAATACTTCCTCAGAAACTCCCTACGAAACACAACCCAAGTGATTTCCTCATCTGCAACTTCTAACCTTGCACGCATCTTTAGCCACCACTCATCAGCTTTGACTGTTAGCATATGAGTGCCATACCGAACCTTCTGCGCTGGAGTGCAGTCCATCACACGGAATATCCTCTCAATCTCCTTCAACCAATCTAGTGCTCCATCAGGATCATGCTTACCCTTGAACACCAGTGGATTCTCCTTTTAGAAAGTCGCCAAACTACGAGATCCACATTCTCATCAGCATTCGGCTGATTCTGCATAGCCTGAGCCATCGCTTGTAGAGCAGCAGCAATCGCAGCATCGTTCCTTCCAGCCATCTTATCCTATTACTTCCACACAAACAACGATTAAGAAAACTAATAATACTCGATTTCTAAACAACTACGACTCGGTAACTTGTCCGGACAGACCGACTTGCTCTGATACCACTAATGTAACACCCCAATTCTACCTCAAATAATTAATTAGAAAATCAGAGTATAGAAATTTCAAATAAAATTAGGATGTCACATATTCAACATAAACACATAAACTTGTCATGTTTTTAGGATAGATACATAACACTTAAAGAAGTGGAATGAACACAACTCAAGAATATAGTCTTCATAACATAAATCAAACTTCGATTAATCACGCAGCAGATTCATAATATTTCTCTAAATAAGATATAGCATCTTTTGAATCATGAAACAACATCAGTACGATAAAATCCTCAAATAACAACATAAGGTTCAATAATTAAACAACAAAACAGACAAGCGTTCATTTCCCCCCGAGTGCTACGTACTAGAGCAAATGACACCGAACTCGAACTAACAATGTTATCGGTTACTCATCTTGGTTACCTGCACGTTACCAACAAAGGGCAACATTCAAACAGAAGGGCTGAGATATCAAAATACATAAATAGGGTCATGATAAACAATATATTAGGTAAAGAATAAAAAGAATCACCACTTCATACAACAACAACATAAAGTAACGCAATTTACCAACACATTAATTCAACTTATAACATCACCAGGAATAACCAACACCTTAAATAAGCAACAAATCAACGACTCCAAATGCGACTCAAATGTGCAAATGCATGTGGTACCATTAGAGCATAACTCCCAACTTAGAAATTTCCAGTAATTCTGAGGCATAAGGCATAAGCCCTCAACATAAAATCTTGCCAATAAAGGCCAACGTGGTGAGCATTCACTCCAACTTAGAACATGCCAATCCAGGCCAACTTTAATGTTATGCTATGTTATGCAATGATATAAACAACTACAACTCGACAACGCAACAACAAAAACAACATAACAACGATTGACATAACAACAAATCACACCGTTCAATATTGGCCAAAGGCCTACCACACAACATGTCAACTGAATCAACAACTTTTCATGGCAACAACATGTTCTTCATATATTCACTAGGATTCACACCATAAGGCTACTCATAGAAATGATTCATAATCACTTTATCAATATCGAATTCCACATATATTCAATGATATCTCGCAACATCAAATCATTCATCAACTAACACAAAATAACACAACATTAGTCATAAGGCCTATAATTAACCATGTCTATAAACCGGACGAAACGACTTGATCTACTCTACTGGCAATTTGGTATAATCGACATAATTTCAACAAAAGGACATATCCATAATTACCCACTAATTAAACTTAGTTACCTAGTCAAATTTCGTTAAATTCTGGACAAGTAATTATACCGCCTAATTTGGCTACTGATCAATGGTTCTACATAAGAAATTAATAGTTACCTAATCATTTCTTCCTTCAACTAATTGATGTTTTATTCCCTATCACCCTATTTTATGTTTTGGCTTGCATAAGAATCAAACAGGACGAATCGGGTCCAAAAAATCACATAAATCTAAGTTCACAATTTTTGCCACAGTAGCTGATACGGGCAGCAGCGTCAGCTGACACGGCTGTGTCAGGATATCAAAGGGGAAAACGTGAGGCACAGTAGCTGTCACACGCGGCAGCATCAACTGACACGACCGTGTCAGAAGGCTTGAAGCTAAAAACCAATTTTGCCTTATTTTTTCACATATGCCTAGTTCTTACTCATTCTTGTTTCAATTCACCCATTTATCCTAGTTTAGCATTAACCCAACATAGTACAAATACAACAAACAACAACACAACTCATATCAATTGTCAATTTAATAGCAATACAAACAATCCTTTTGCACAGCTTAGTAGAGAATCTAATACCCTAAACCCCAAATAAGATTCATCATACTCCCATTTATTTAGCAAGAACCCCACCCTTACCTTGGATTGAGTGCAGCTCTAAGAAACAAAGATGGAATTTCTGGGAATTGGTACTAGTGGCAACCTCCTCTTGTTCTTCTTCTCCTTTCCAAAACCCTATTCTTCTTTCTCTTCTCTTTTCCTTCTTCTTTTTTTCTAATAACACTAACTCTCTTCTTCCCTAACTCTATTTCTATATAATATATTATTACATTATTTAATAAATCTAAATGGGTCTAAGTGACATACCCCCCCTATTACTTCATAACACTATAATTTAAGCCCATTCTCATATTTAGCTTAATAATAAAATAATACATTAACTTAATTCTACCTAATTAAATCCGATCATTTATCATGCCACCAAATAAAGTAATTCTGACTTCGACGATAAAAATTCGAATTAATATAAAATATTCAAAAATATTTAATTAAATAAATAATCAAATATCAGGGCGTTACAGGACTCATCAATCTAACTCTTCAGGTTTAAGAAGATTGAACAAGGGCAATTGTTGTACCCCAAAATTTTCCCTCTCATTTCTCAAGGATTCTCTCACAAGGTCTTCTATGAAGTCAGGTATGCAGTACTGACACATCAATTTAGGCTTGGAATTGGCACAAGGGAAAAATGGTCATTTGCACATTGAAAATTCAAACTTTAACTTTTGATCAAAATCAAGTTTCAAGAATCATATTTCATCAAGACATGTTAGAATGTGAAATTTGTTTCATCAAGATATTCAAAAGTCATATTCACTTTGGAAAAGTCAAATTTTTAAATACTTAGTATTTTTCTAAGTGTTTAAGAAATATGACAAGCTCATAACTTCTGATCAGATTATCACCATGTGCAAGCTGATTCTGGAAGAATTTGTAACACAAGAGTTTTAGATCTCAATAAGACCTAAAATATTGCAGAATAGAATTTCTCCTGGAAATGCTAGAATTTCAAGTTATAAATGTTCAAAGACACGCCCATGAAACTGAAACACTCAGCAAATTCTGGACACTTTCAAGACAGATTTTGGTTAGAACTTCTGGGCCAATTTTCACAAACGTTTAGCCAAAGTTTGCAAATAGTAATTCAAAGAAAGTCTACAGAGCGTGTTATAAACTTTCAGAAAAGTCTGAGAACTCCTTCAGAACATGCTGGAGCGAAAAGATTAAAGGATCGGAAGTTGGATGCTTTATTCTAAGTTGCGTTGATGCTGAACTTCTGGCTCAGATCTAAGCTATAATGTACAATCTCATAGCGCGGGACTTCTGGTTTGATAAATCTCATCATCATTTAATGCTCACAACCACTTTTGATTTTTTATCCAAAGGATTTTCCCACGTGTGAGATAGAAGTACCATTGTTGTCCTTGAAAATAAAACTTTTGTACAAGTTTATGCTGGGCCCATGCTTTACTTTTTCCTCTGAGGGTACTTTTCCTTAATTCAGGATTATAAATCCAGCTTAGGCACGGCTAAAAGTTATTAACCTTACTTGTTTGAACTTGCTTCAAGAACAAGTCAGCTCCTAGTGTATAATGGTTGTACTTTTGACTTCTCCAAGCTACAAAGTTCTTGCCTATAAATTAAACTTCATTGACAAATATGAAGGGGGCGGTTGAAAAATTGAAAAGAAAAAGCCTTAAAACCTTGCTAAAATATCCAGAAATCTGAAACTGCAAACACAAATACAAAACCTGCTAGTTTTTGATTCTTGCATTCAAACTCCAATTTTCCTCAAGTGTTTCTTGACCAAACCATCCATAAAGCTTCTGGTATACATTTATAAACCATCCTAACTCCTGTTTTCAGACCGTAACATATTCTCAAAAAGTCAGAACTTTGCTTCATAACTGTTCCAGAATTTTCCAGCCATTCATAGCCCAAGATAAAGGTTGTTCTAGCCTGCTGAGCACGTGAGGAAGCTGATCAGAACATTACAAGCAGTCAGAACCAGGCTCCAGCTCATAGAACATTTTTCAGCGACAAGGTAAGCTTCTGTTGACCCTCATCATATCACTTAAGCATTGTTAGGCTTGCATGTTCTAAAACACAATCTAGACATCTTGATTCTGATGATGTACATATTCTTAAGTTTCATGTATTTTTCTGCCCAAATAGGGAGAATATCAGTTCAGAATTTCCTAAGGAAATTAGGATTAGTAGATACATGCTTGTTTCTGATTTACAGTCTTGATATTTTTTGTGCTTCTGAAACCATGATGGAAAACCTGCCATAATTGCGATGTTTATGTTTTATGTTCTATTGAGAAATGACTAAGTTGCAGATGTTCTGATTAGCATGGAGAAGGAGACGAAACTCATCATCAGAACTTACTTTATGTTATATGTTCATGATTTTGCCTCTAATACCGAATGTACAACCACCCCAGTGGTAGAAAGCGTGGGCATAAGACATTAGTACTAAGGGTCCTGAGTTCTAGCCCCAAAAGCATCTCTTTTTAGGTTTATTTATTGACATTTTTCACCCATTTATCTGGCTAGCAATATTCTTAAATCAAAACTTCTAAGCAACCTTACCCAACAACATTGCCACCTCACTCTCTCCAATGGTCATAACTTCTGACTTGCCAGTGATATAGGAACTTCTAGGTTCCCAACTACACTATAGCTTCTGAACCCCTTCAATAATCTGAACTTCTAGATCTTCCTTTATTCCCAGCAATCTCAGAACTTGGTGTACCCATGCCCATAACTTCTGACCTTCTGCTTGCCTACTAACATTTTCTCTCTTGCAGCATATCAATGTCAGAACTTCTGTTCCTCCTCGTTTCAGCAATGTGCTGATTCTGACTCCATTTTCTTGTTTATCTTATTTTTTGCTTTTAATAACCAAAAACACCAAAAAAATATTTCATATTCACATGTTTTATTTTATTTCTTTTAAAATTAAAAAGATCAAAATATTTTCTTAAGTAAATTTAATTTCTCAACAAAAACAAAAAAAATAAGTCCATTTCAATTCCTATACATTATTTCAATATGGTTGTAATAGATAATTAGGACTTTAATTTCTTGCAATCCCCATTCATAAATTTGTACCCCCCCCCCCCCCCTGTGATACGGTGGGAGAACTGACTAGGGTTTTGCGTTTATTTTCGCAAATGTTTCGGTTGAGCAAGAGTCGCCACTGACTTTTTATTTTATCCTAAGGAAAGGTTTAAAAAGCACAGCAAAAACCTTTGAGATATTTTCTTGGGTTCGGGGAGTAGATTATAGAAAGGGAAGGTATTAGCACCCTCTCTATCCATGGTTATCCATGGGCTCTTAGGTACTTGCTTAGATCAACTTGCCTTGGTTTTCAATTGTTTGAAATGGTGCTTGGTGTGTGGTTTTGAAAATGTTTTGAAAAGATGCCTTGTATAGGCTACCCTTGTAACAATTCTTTATTCGAATGTTTTACAAAAAGGTGTTTTGTCTTTTGAAAAGATATTTCAAGGTTTTTGAAAGTTGGTTTTGAAAATGTTCGTGAAGTGTAGTTTGAAATTAGGCAAGTGTTTTCTTTGTAAGTTGGCAAGTACTTAAGAGTTATCTACCCTACAGTTTTCTCAAGGATTTTTGTTATATTTTAAACCTTTTGACAATTTTGTTCCACCATTGCATTTGGTGGACAATCTTATCTTAGGAGGTGAAAGGGACAAGCGAGGGTCATCGTTTTTAGACCATAATTGCAATAGTGTTAAATGTCTTTGGGCAATTTTTCTTTAAAAGGGACTTGATCATTCACTTAGGCAACATTTTGAGGGACTATGATCATTTGATTGTTTGTTTTACCCAAAGAAGTTCAACATACAATATGGCCCAATTTATTTGAAGGCAACAAAGTGGAATACCCTAGGGGTGCAAGTGTGAAATGTGTTGTCCATTTTCATGCTTTTTTTGTCTTGTATTAGGTCAAACTATTTTTTGTTCATTTTATTCGCATGCAAACCCTAACTCTAGCATAGTATATTTAGAAAGCGATAAAGTGCGAAATTTAAATTCCTATGCTATAACAACACAATAATATGGGGAGGGGGGTACAATGTCTCAAATGGGGTATATTTAGACAAAAATTTAAACCTAACTATTACATCATTTTCTTTGAATATTTACAAGACAAATAATTGTATAATTAAATGGAAATTGAAATAAATATGCAAAAATATATAAAAAAAGGAATTTTTATATGTATGCAAAAAAAAAATATTATCTATGTGAAATAAAAAGAGAAATAACAAGGTATTATATTTTGGAGTATTTTCAAATTTAGGGCAAAACCCTAATTTTAATCAAAATGGTATTAGTTATTTAATATTTGTAAGATTTACTATTTATATACAAAAAATAAGATAAAAATATAATATGCTTAAAAAATGTATTTTTTAGTATTAAATATTAAAAAATAAAATATGTACATTTTTTGGTATTTATATCCTAAGTGTATTAATATATATCTATTTATTTATATTATTTACAAAATATGTATTATATATATTAATTAATAATATTTAATATTAAAAAAAGTGTTTTTTCTATAAAATATTTTCAGGAAGTAAAAATAAGATAAAAGTATGTAAAAATATATTTCCAATATTTTAATATTTTAACAAAACATATATATTTATTTATTTATGTTCAAACTAAAAGAAAAATCAAATAAATACCTAATAAAATCAAAAATGGTGAGAAAAAAAATATTTTTAACTTTTTAATATGCTGAGAAAAAATAAATGAGCCAATCAAAAAAAGCAAAAGTCAAAAATATTAAAAAATGAATGAAATGGGCTCAGGGGGTGTAGAACAAAAAAAGTGGTGTGAATAAGAAAAACACTCAGGCCCAGCCCAAGAAGCCACTCTCTTCAACCTTCAGACAGAACCAGTTCAAAAAACGCGCGCCCTTCTTCTCAACTTCTAACTCCTGATTCCTGGCTTTTCAATGAAAACTCATAACATAAAAAATGTTCAGCATGAAGAGACGAATCCAACCATATGCAGAACTTGATCTAACTCTCTAAGATGAGGGAGAATTTCTTCTCCCCCAAATCCTAACCTAGATTTTCTGCCATTTTCAAACCTTAAATTCTCACAGCTCAAGCAAAAGAAATGAAAAGTAAAAACATGTACATGTTCAGTGGCATGAGTAGAACATTGTTTATTCACAAACTTAGAGCTAATGATGCTTAATAAGAGAGATAGAAGTTCACCAAAATACCTGTTCAGCTGAAGTTCTATCTGGCAATGAGGAAGCTTTCAGTGCAAGATGATGATTGGACAAGCTTCCTTGAGGTCCAGGGATGCTATTCCAATGTTTACTTTGTCTTGAAAGCTTTTGAATCGTGCTAGATCACTTCACCTGCAAAACAAGAAACTGAAAATGGTGGAACTGGTTAGAGGGATTACAGGTCATGTTTCAAGGCATGGTTAGCTTGCATAGATGCTAGGGAATGTATGTGAACTTATTTGGGCAAGAGAGCTTGAGGGAAATGGAAGATGGCACTCAAACTGCAGGCTTGGCCCTGTTTTTGCAGTTTGAAGGTGATTCTGGAATTTGGGGTGTATGAGAGGTGTTAGGGTCGTGCAATAGCTTGGTTGAGATGTCTTGAGTATATTTGTCAAGTTCACTTAAGGGTTTGTAAGCTGATATGAGAGTTGGTTTGAGTTATGATGTGTTTCTTACACTTTAAGCAAGCAATGGTTACTTTGTGCCTCTAGCCTGTACAGGCCCTCATACTATGCTGCATAATCCCTCCTTGATCAGTGTGATTAACACATAAACTTGTGCCAATTAGATATGGACTGTACTTCTTGGATTTGTAATTGGACATAAAGCTAACTTTTGCAAAAATGGAAGAAATGTTTTATCTATTTTGGGATTAATCCTTTTTGCAATGCTAGAACACAAAGAACATGGCTTTGGCACAAAGAATATGCATTAAATTTATGAGTGTTGGATGGTTTAAGGACCTGTAATCAAGATATGCAAGCTGAGATTGAAATGCATAGTGTTATGAACATGTACATGGCCAAGAACAAAAGTGTCTTTTTCCCATTTTGCAAAATTCGATTCTCCCTAACCATGAGGTTGTTTGAGAAGTTCTTGGACGTTTTGGAAAGCTTGGAATGTGTACTACAATCCATCTTTGAAGTGCAAGTTGAAATTCCAAGTGGAAGTGTATGGAAAATGGTCTTGAAGTTAGGTAAAAAACCTTGTCAAAATAGGTTAAAATTTCACTAAGTTAAGAATGGTTTAGTGCCCTTATTCAAAGATTTGTAACTTGAGATACAAGCCTCAAATGGGAAAACTTTGTGAATCAAAGTTGTAGATTATGCAACAAGCTACAACTTTCATGTTTTGACTTTTGTTTGAATCCAAATGGATCTTGGTGAAAAAGTGGGGCAAAGTTGGGAAAAAATTAGGGTTTTTTATAACTTAGAAAAATTCTAAGTTATGAAAAATTCTAATTTCTAACCCTAATTTGCATTTTGTGATTTCTTGGTGAACAGTTTCATGATTTGGCATGTTTTGATGAAAAATGAATCTTGACTCTTGATTTTGACCAAAAAGTCAAAGTTTGACTTTTCAGTATACAGTCAAAATTGATCAATTGACTGGGAAATTCAACTGTCAATCCTGTGTACTTGGGATCTTTTGAGCTTGTTGAGAATGTCAAGACAATTCCATGGGGTCCTTGAGTCCATATGTGAGCTTGGTTTGCCATTGGTTGGGTCAAACAGTCAAAAATTGCCTTTGTGCAGTCAAAACCCTAAAAATGACCATTTTGCCCTTTTGGTGATTTGATCAAATTTCTTGTGGAATTGTGATCCAAACTTGATCAAATGGTTCATATGAGTTCATAATGTTGATGTGGATCAAAAATAATGAGGTTTGACTGTAAATTGGCCACAGTTGACTTTTTCCCCAACACAGCTGATTTCTAGGTCAACTGTCCAATTGACTGGGCAAAACTTGGAATCAAGACTTGAAACTTGATATGGATAAACTTGGGAGTCCAATATGAAGCAAGAAAGTCATCTTAGGAATTTTAGGTCAAAACATCTTGGTGCAAACACAAACCCTAATTTGGGTCAACAGTGCAAGGAGAAGTCTTGAGCAGATGAAACCCTAACTGGATCTTGGGCTTCAAAGGTTTTGTGATGAGAAATCAATGAGAAATGGGAGGTAAAATTTTGGGGTACAACAGTTGCCCCTGTTCAATCTTCTTGAATCCGAAGAGTTATATTGGCAAGTTTGCCTTTCGTGACTCGAGGGTAAAAGGAGATTGGACACTAGAGTGCCCGGAAATTTGCACTCGTCAAAGCAATGAATGCGGGGATGGGCTTAGAGATGCCATTTGGAGATGGGCTTAGAGATGCCATCTTGAGAGGGGTGACAGAAACTTGTCGGGGATGGGCTTAAAGATGCCATCTGGAATGAGTATCAGGAAGGTGTCCATGCTTTGGACCATCTTCGAACTGGGGGTCTGAATAAGCAATAGATTGACATCCGTTGTTGGGAGGAATCCGTAAACTGTTTTCTGAAGTTTGAGAAGAGTCTGAACAAGCGGTAGGTTAACATCCGTTACTTGGAGAACCTGTGAACTGTTTTCAGAAATCTTGAAGTTTGAATAAGAAATAGAGCAGCATCCGTTGTTGGGGAGCGTCCGTAAGCTGTTTTCAGAAAGTTGCATCTGAACAAGTCGATAGATTAACCTCCGTTGTTGGGAAGAATCCATGAACTGTTTTCAGAAGTCTGGAGAAGAAACTGAACAAGCGATAGGTTAACATCCGTTACTTGGAGGACCTGTAAACTGTTTTCAGAAATCTTGAAGTTGAATAAGCAATGGAGCAGCATCCGTTGTTGGGAAGCGTCCGTAAACTGTTTTCAAAAGGTTGCATCTGAACAAGTCGATAGATTAACCTCCGTTGTTGGGAAGAATCCATGAACTGTTTTCAGAAGTCTTGAGAAGAAACTGAACAAGCGATAGGTTGACATCCGTTACTTGGAGAACCTGTGAACTGTTTTCAGAAATCTTGAAGTTTGAGGGGGAACCGGTGCAGGGTTGCCTGAGGATGAGTCCGTGTACAACTGCATCTGAAACTGTTAATGATAGCCTTTTATTCTTATCCTGTTCGGACAAAATGTTATCTAAACACAGAATTATGTCGCATGAAATGCATGATGCAATATATGTTATACGAATGTTTATGATATGAATGCAATGAATGCGTATGTAAGCTGATGAGCTGTCTTGCTGGGGATGACTGAAGATAAAAGCATCCTGACTGCTGCCGAGAAGAATAATTCCTTGGCTGTTGCTGGGGAACAAAGAGCTTGGGTTGTATACCAAACCTCTGGGGAAATCCTGATGACTTCTACTGGGGAGTACCAATCTAGTAGACTTATGCCGGGGATGCAAGACTGAGAATCTTCAGCTTGGCGGGAAGTATCTCTGGCGACTTCACTGGGGAACTCAAGATTTTCCTTCCTAAAACTCTGTGGGGAAAAGGTTCATTAGTCTGGCTCCGCTGGGGATATCGAAACTTACATTCTGAGGGGAAATGAATTCCGGAGGATTCTCTGGCTGGGGATTTGCAAAGATAAGTTACTGCTGGGGAATTTTGATGAACTCCGCTGGGGATAGGAAGAATTCTGGCGAGTGTGATCCTCCGTGGTCGTTAGCTGAGGATAACCCAGTTATAAGGCCTTGTGAGAAATAACTTTGAATAGAACTCGGGAGAGACGTCCGTACTCCGTAGGGGATAAGCTTCAAAACTTGCCAGGGATATGGATCCCAAATCTCCCGGGGGTTTCCTTTGAAGGGTATCAAGATATCCAAATGTTCCTTTGACCTATCTGTAATCCTTTTTTCCGACTTATAAGAAAATGGTTATGTTTCAAATGCATATGCCTATTTAACAAAACATTGGACGTTTCTCAAAATAAAACAAATAGTGCAAGAGAAAAGAAAAGGAAATGACACAAACTTCTGGGAAAAGTATTTGTATTGATTTTCTATGAGTATATTTGTACAAAGGAGACAATCATCCTAGTAAGAGGATTTTGTCGTACATATTGAAAGATTTATACAAAATAAAGATGGCTATGTGAAATAATTCCATGGGATTCCATTCCGCTATAGCCTTCACAACTCTGAATATCTGTCCATTCAATGCTTCGTTTGCCGATGACTGGATTGATCAGAAGCCTGGAACTGGTTGATGAAGAGATTGTCTTTGAAGTGATCCGACGAGACATAGTCATACGCTTTAATTCCCTAACTTTTGCCGGAATCTCCCTTTCGGGTTTTCGATCCACCGGGAAACCCCTTTTTGCCCAAGCCGCCCTTTCGGGTTTTCAACTTGCCGGGTGTACAGATTTTTTTTTATCCCTAATTTTTGCCTGAACCGCCCTTTCGGGTTTTCGGTTCACCGGGACGCCCATTTTTGCCCAAGCCGCCCTTTCGGGTTTTCGACCTGTCGGGTTATTTTATGCGTAGTATCTTTTGACTATGTCTGCGTTCGTAGGGTGCGGCAAATCGTCGCCGTCCATGGTGGTCAGAATCATTGCACCACCAGAAAATATGCTCTTGATCACAAACGGTCCTTCATATGTAGGAGTCCATTTGCCCCTGGGATCACTTTGCGGCAAGATAATCCGCTTGATTACTAGATCTCCGACTTGATACACTTGACGTTTGACTTTTTTATTGAAGGCCTTGATCATCCGCTTTTGATACGTCTGACCATGGCATATAGCAGCAAGTCGCTTTTTGTCGATCAGATTGAGTTGATCAAGTCGAGTTTGCATCCAATCATCTTCATTCAAGCATGCATCCTTTATAATCCTTAGAGAAGGAATCTGGACTTCCATAGGAAAAACAGCTTCCATGCCATAAACCAAAGAAAATGGGGTTGCCCCAGTTGAAGTACGTGTCGTCGTACGGTATCCATGCAGAGCAAACGGTAGCATCTCGTGCCATTCTTTGTAAGTGACTGTCATTTTCTGAATGATCTTCTTAATGTTTTTGTTCGCAGCTTCAACAGCACCGTTCATCTTCGGCCGATAGGGAGATGAATTGTGATGATAAATCTTGAACTGTTTGCACAATGCAGTGATCATTGTGTTATTCAGATTTGTACCGTTGTCTGTGATGATTCTGTCTGGAACACCATACCGACATATGAGATTTTGCTTGATAAAGCGGGCAACCACATTTTTAGTAACAGAAGCGAAGGAAGTTGCTTCGACCCATTTGGTGAAATAGTCAATGGCAACCAGGATGAAGCGATGTCCGTTGGAAGCCGTGGGCTTGATCTCTCCAATCATATCAATTCCCCACATTGCAAAGGGCCACGGAGCAGTCAAGACGTTGAGAGGAACCGGAGGGATATGAACTTTGTCAGCATAGACTTGACACTTGTGGCAAGTACGGGAATGTTGATGGCAGTCAGCCTCCATAGTAGACCAGTAATAGCCTGCCCTTAGGATCTTCTTAGCCATTGTATGCCCGCTCAAGTGAGTGCCAAATGTGCCGCTGTGTATATCAGTCATGATCAATTCTGCTTCAGCTTTATCTACGCATCGGAGTAACACACAATCATGGCTTCGTTTGTAAAGGATGTCGTTGCTCAGGAAGAACTTAGCAGCGAATTTCCTTAAGAACTTCTTGTCATTCACGGAAGCTCCTTCAGGATAATCTCGGGTCTCGAGATACCTTTTGATTTCATGGAACCAAGGTTGTTCCACTACTTCTTCGGTATTAATCTCGTGGCAATGTGCCGGTTCATCCATTCGCTCGATGGTGATTTGGGGAGCCTCGTTATCCCAGTTGAGTTTAAACATGGAGGACATTGTGGCTAGAGCATCTGCTAGCTGATTCTCTTCTCGCGGGAAATGCTCGAAGGTAATTTGCTCGAAATGAGGCAACAATGTTAAGACATGTTCTTTGTATGGGATAAGATTAGGATGTTTGGTATCCCACTCTCCTTTGATTTGACTGATAACCAAAGCCGAGTCCCCAAATACGATCAAAGATTTGATCCCCAAGTCTATAGCAGCCTTGAGACCAAAGATGCAGGCTTCATACTCAGCCATGTTGTTTGTGCAGCTGAAGCGAAGTCGGGCTGTGAAAGGAGTGTGACAACCTTCCGGAGAAATGAGTACCGCGCCAATACCATTTCCAAGTGCATTTGAAGCACCATCAAAGTACAGGGTCCATCGGGATCCCTTTTCGGGTCCGTCATACGGTCCGTCACCTTCAACGTTGTCCAAATTCATGATGTCCTCGTCTGGGAAGTCAAATCTCATGGGTTGATAGTCTTCGATAGCCTGATGAGCCAGATGGTCAGCTAATACACTCCCTTTTATAGCTTTTTGGGTGGTGTACTGGATGTCATACTCGGTCAAGATCATTTGCCATCTAGCTATCCTTCCAGATAAAGCGGGCTTCTCGAAGATATATTTGATAGGATCCATTTTGGAAATCAACAAGGTAGTATGAGTCAACATATACTGTCTTAGTCGGCGAGCAGCCCATACCAAAGCGCAGCAAGTTTTCTCGAGCAGTGAGTAGCGAGTCTCACAGTCGGTAAACTTTTTACTAAGATAATAAATAGCATGCTCTTTTCGACCAGACTCGTCATGCTGGCCCAAAACACACCCCATTGAGTTATCCAAGACGGTCAAATACATGATCAATGGTCTTCCTTCGACGGGTGGCATCAGAATAGGAGGTTCTAGCAAATACTCCTTGATTCTATCAAAAGCGGCTTGACAATCGTCGTTCCATTCCACTACCTGATCTTTTTTCAAGAGTTTGAAAATTGGCTCACAGGTAGAAGTCAGATGTGAGATGAATCTGGCAATATAGTTTAAGCGCCCCAAGAATCCTCTAACCTCCTTTTCAGTACGGGGAGCAGGCATCTCTTGTATTGCTTTTACTTTTGCGGGATCGACTTCAATGCCTTTGTTGCTTACAATGAATCCCAGGAGTTTACCAGACCTAACTCCAAAAGTGCATTTACTTGGATTCAGCCTGAGCTTGTATTCCTTTAACATGGCAAACAACTTCTCTAGATGTTCAAGGTGCTCTTCCTCTGTTTGTGACCGAGCTATCATATCGTCTACGTAAACTTCAATCTCATGATGTATCATATCATGAAATAAAGCTACCATGGCGCGTTGATAAGTTGCCCCTGCGTTCTTCAGTCCGAACGACATCACCTTGTAACAGAAAGTGCCCCATTGTGTGACAAAAGTCGTTTTCTCCATATCCTCGGGAGCCATTTTGATTTGATTGTAGCCCGAGAATCCGTCCATGAAGGAAAACACTTTATGCTGAGTTGTATTGTCGATCAAGATGTCAATATGAGGTAGCGGGAAATCATCTTTAGGGCTGGCCCTATTTAAATCTCGGTAGTCCACACACATCCTGACTTTGCCATCTTTCTTAGGTACTGGCACAATGTTAGCGACCCATTGAGGATAGGACGTAACAGCCAGAAAACCAGCATTGAATTGTTTCATTACTTCTGCTTTGATCTTTTCGGACATGTCAGGCCTCATTCGGCGAACT
This sequence comes from Vicia faba, assembly GCA_948472305.1. Taxonomy (NCBI): domain Eukaryota; kingdom Viridiplantae; phylum Streptophyta; class Magnoliopsida; order Fabales; family Fabaceae; genus Vicia; species Vicia faba. The sequence goes on from OX451737.1 coordinate 1,482,848,598, forward strand.
TTTTGCTTGATTGGTGGACAGTCTTCTCTTGTGGGGAGACGGTGAACCACGATGTCTGTGTCTAAACCCGGTATGTCTTCATAAGACCAAGCGAAGATCTCAACATACTCATTCAACAACCGTACCAAGCGCTCCTTGACTTTTGGTTCCAGATTGGCACCCACTTGCACCTCCTTCCGGTCTTCCTTGGTCCCCAAGTTAACAGTTTCCAATGGCTCTTCATGCAGTAAGATGGCCCTTTCCTCTTGTTGCAGAAGTCTGGCTAGTTCCCCGGGTACTTCACAACCTTCGTCATCTTCATACTCGGCTAGATTGGCCATATCCTCAGAGTTATTGAAAGATATAGCAGAATAGTCACCCATGGAATCCGGAGTGGATGGGTACCTGCATTGGTGAGTGTGGGTGTGTGTAAGGGATAGCCATCCTTAAACAAAATGCAAAAGGGAAAGAAAATGAACATAAGCAGTTTATCAAATGAAAAACGTCCAATGAATCATTAAACATGGCATATGGATATGAAAAATAATCAAAACCCTTACAAATGGACCTACATGCCCCGGGCAAGGCAGGAGGTGAAAAGATAGTGTACGGATTGTTTGAAAGTAAATATTACAGACCAAATAAGAAATGTTTAACAGATAAATTACTGATGAATAAAAGTGATGGGGACGAAGTCCTTAGCCTCCCAATTGCTCAATCCTCCTTTGACAGTTGGATAAATCCACTCTTCAATGTTGCTCTCCTTGTCTTCATCTTCCAGGGCGTTGATTCCGTAGGGAGAAAATTTGACTGGCGCCCTTTCAATCTTCGTACGGCGCATAGCCTTCTGGCCGGAGGCTGTGAACCCTAACCCAAACTTGTCAGTCTTATGCGGAAAGTCGGGTAACTGCCCCCATGCTGAATTCTTCCCTTCTTTTATTGCGGCCCTTGCATCCTCCAGAGATGCCATCCTGGCCATCTGTCTCGGTGTCTCGGCTGCCGACTTTGCTACTGCTATTTCAGGAAGGACTTCTTCGAAATGTTGAAACAATGTCTCAATGAACTCTCCTTCAACCTCCACATACCGGAAAGAATTTAAGTGGCTAATCATATACTCTTCTTCGCCATGGACAGTGATGATCTTTCCCTTGACAGGATACTTCAACATCTGATGCAAGGAGGAGGTAACTGCCCTAGCATGGTGTATCCAAGGCCTACCCAGCAAGCAAGAGTATGATGGACGGATGTCCATCACATAGAAAGTGGATTTAAACACCTCGGTGCCTATCTTGATGGGAATTTCAACCTCTCCATGGACCATTCTCTTCGAACCATCGAAAGCTCTGACAACAATATCACTCGGCTTCAAATCCAACCCCTCACAATCTAGTCGGTCCAAGGCCTTCTTAGGCAAAACATTCAGCGACGAACCAGTGTCGACCAAGACGTGCGCGAGAGTAGTTCCTCGACACTCGACCGAAATGTGCAAAGCATCATTGTGGTTTCTACCTTTAGGAGTTAGGTCGGCATCAGAAAAACCTAATCCATTGTCCGCAGTAAGGCTAGCCACGCAATTCTGAAACTGATCTGCAGAGGTTTCCTGGGGCACATGGGCTGCCTTCAGGAATTTTATCAGGGCTTTAGCGTGCGCTTCTGAGCAAAGTAGTAGTGCCAGCATGGAGATCTTGGAGGGGGTTTGCCCCAACTGTTCCACCACATCGTAATCACTTCTTTTGATTATCCTCAAAATCTCGTCCATTTCCTTCTTGGAGGTTTCCGGGATTACCAAGGGTTGAGCCCTCGTCCTGACGGGCTCATCTCGGATTCCCTTACCTTTGTCAGCAGCGGTAGGAGAGACAGTACTAGGAACAACAATGTCTTCAATCAGAGGAGTTCTAGCAGAGAGTTTTATTGGTGCAGGGATGACCTTGTTAGCTGATGAGGGTCCAAAGACTGCTCTTGGAGGGGCAATCTCTGGAGAAAATATTCTCCCGCTCCTGGTGATTTTGCTAGTGCCCGTAATGTTACTAATGATGGCTTCTTCATCATCCGAACTTTCTTCAATCACCTCGATTTGCTTGATACCATGGTAGTAGACGTCACCGCCATAGTTCCAAGGTATCGATTTCTCAGAAACATAGGGAACAGGTCCTGGCATTGTTATCTTCAAAGGAACAGATTTCGCAGCTGGTGTAATCTTAACAGGCTTTTTGACGGCCTTGGAAAGATTGGCGTGAATGGTTATGATTGAGACATCTTCAGTATGAACTGGAACAGCAGAAACTTTTTCAAACAAAATTTGTCGACTATCCATAAGGCCTTGGATGCCTTTCTTCAGTAGCGGACAATCAAATGGCAGAGAGTAACAACAATAGCAGTCTTCTTTACATCCCGGGAAGATCCCGGACCTTAACAGATTCAACTTAATAGTTAGCAGCGGAGTAGTCAGATCACTGACATCAGCAACATACAAATCTTCTTCAATGGCGTTGACATTTCGGTCGTGCTTCGGCATGGGTGCAGATATCACATTAGGCTTTTCCGGAGCATCAAACTCCACCTCCTTTGCCTCTATCAGGTCTTGGATCTTATGCTTGAGTGCCCAACAATCATTGGTGTCGTGTCCAACACTGTCTGAATGGTAGGCGCATTTAGCATTAGCATGATAATGCGGAGAGGACGTATTCACATTCTTTGGTGCCTCCTTGATGGTGGCAAGATTCAACTTCAATAGATGGGGAAGCACTTGCGCTGGAGTCATATTAATATGGGTGAACTGCCGTTGTGGCCGTTCCACCCGTTGCTGATTTGGTCTGGACTGGTTATAGCGAGGCTGCTCACTCGGAGTGTTTTGAATCATTACGGCCCCCACGGTTGGCCGACGCTCCATCTTCCCTGCTCTTCTCTGAGAATATACCATAGCTGTCTCCTTCTTAAAAGGCTTATTCTCAATACTTGCAGCAACACCCTTCTGAATCTTTCCTGACTTGATGCCAGCCTCTATTCTTTCGCCTGTTAACATCAAATCGGTAAACCCCGCGGAAGAGTTACCAATTAGATGATTGAAAAATGGCCCAGATAGGGTCCCAAGAAACATATCAACGAGCTCACGATCGGTTAAAGGAGGCTGCACCCTGCCAGCCAAATCCCTCCATTTTTGTGCATATTCTTTGAATCCCTCGCTTGTTCCTAGTGACATACCCTGAAGTTGGGTACGCGTAGGAGCAAGGTTAGAATTGTATTGATATTGTTTATAGAAGGCGGTGGCCAAATCTTCCCAATTTTTGACACTGGTTCCTTCTAGCTGATAAAACCACTCCAACTGAGCTCCCGACAGGCTGTCTTGAAAGAAATGAATCCAGAGATTTTTATCTGCTGTATAGGGTTGAATCTTTCTCACATAGGACCTGAGATGCATTTTGGGGCAGGACAGCCCATCATACCTCACAAACACTGGCACTTTGAATTTTGGGGGAATCACAATCCCGGCAACCAGACCCAACTCTTCAAAATCCAAACCTGGTACTCTTTGTAATTCCATGGCGGCCAATCTGTCTTCTAACCCTTTGTATTTATCATCAGCTGGAGGGTATTGCTGGTCAGAATAATCTTCGTCCTCTTCAACCTCTTCTTCCTCCGCATCAGACTCGGAAGGCACCGTAACTCCATCTCTCTTACTAGTCCCTTCATCAGAAGTAGGAGGAAATTCAAGCACTCTCCGAGCTTCTCCGTCAAATCTTCTCCCCAAAGTATCCACCCCAATCCTCTTTTTCTTCTTTTTCACCGGGTCCTTATTCCCCAATTGAGTCTTGATATCCTCCTGACCTTTAGCCAAGGTCATCAGGAGTTGCTGGAACTGTGCATTCTGAGCTTGTAGGTCTTTGACTGTTTGCTCGAGATCCATCCTACTGAAATAAACAGCAGACAGATAAGTAAAACCTGGAGTGAGACCTGCTTATGCACATGATGAATGGTATGCTGATGTATGCAATGCATTCAAGGATTTAGAACTTTCAAAATTGTTTCAGACAAAGAAGAACGCACGTCATATTAATAAGAAGAAATTTGTTAGTACATAAATGCCCCATGGGCCAAATATTACAAAATAAACTTCTTAAGGCAAAAAGACATTGCGCATCCTCTTTGGTGCGATGTAGGTGTTGAGGGCTTCTTGCTCGTGGAGTCGGCGGGTGAGCTCTAGAACCTTCTTTTCACTGGCGTAGTAGCTAGCTTCAAAAGTATTCCGTTCCTCCTTGAGCTGAATCCAACTTTTCTGCATTTCCTCCCACGATGTAGGCATGTCTGGATGTAGGATGGTGTAGGGAACCTCTCCTTCATTGACGGGCTCTTTAATCACTGGGAGTACATGAGGATAAGGCATCATTAGACTTTGGGCTCGCGCTCGTACCCACTTGAGATAGGGCTCAAGAGGGATGGAGTTCTTGTGTCCCAGAGTCTTGCTATCAACCTTGTTGAGTTTTCCCCAAGCTCTGATGAATCTTTGGCGAAGTCCTTGCGCATCGTTGTCGAAGTCAAAAACTAGGCTAGGAATCAACATATCATGAGGGCCGTCCCTCCGTGCATATCCAAATTGCCTCAAAGCTAGGCAAGGGTTGTAGGTGATACCTCCCCTAATTCCAAGTAAAGGAACATTAGGAAATTCTCCGCAACGATCGACGATGATGACATTTTCTCTGGACCGAGAACACCAATGCACATCAGAATGAGTAAGAGTCATCAACCGTTGGGACCACCTTGAGCCTTGGTCATTCTTCAAGACAGATTGTGGAAGGTGCGAAATAAACCACCTTGCAAGGATAGGAGTACAGCACATGAGAACACCTCTCTTTCTCATTGTTCGTGTGTAAAATGAGTGAAGGATGTCCCCAAGCAATGTTGGTATTGGGTTTCTGGACAAGAAGATTTTGACGGTGTTGACATCTACCAATTGGTCAGGATTTGGGAACAAGACCAACCCATAGATAAGGAGTGCCACAATTTCTTCAAAGGGTTGTAGGTCCAATGAATTCCAACATTCCTGTGCCTTCTCAAACAAGAATTTTGCTAAGAATCCCTTGACGCCGCTTCTGGTTTCCCAATGCCCCTTGATGTCGGATGGTTGTAGATGTAATGCTCGAGCAACATCTTCCGGCTTTGGTTCCTTTTCCGTACCGTTGAAGGGTAGTTGATTAAGGATAGGAATTCTCAGGAGTTGAGAAAACTCCTCCAAAGTGGGAACCAACTGATAATCAGGGAAAGTGAAACAGTGGTGAAGAGGGTCAAAGAACTGGAATAGCACTTTCATCATGTCTTCTTCAATGTTGGTGTTGACTAGGCTGAGCAGTCTATCATGTCTTTCACTGAAGGATGAATTTTCCGGAATTCTTGAGGTGAGCTCCTTGAGTTGAGGAGAGATTCTCACAAGGTTGACTTGAATGGTATTTCTGCGAGGAATTTCCATGACCTACAAAACAGGAACAAAGATGAAGATCCAAACCCTTGAAATGGTTAGTAAATGCATATGATGTTTCATGATGTTTATGATGTATGCATAAAACATATGTACAAGCAAATCACACCAAACCCTAGTTTCAGGCTTGCATGGGGTTTCATAGGTAAGTACCCTCTTGAGTGTAGTTGGCTTAAAAACCTGTCCTATAAATAGTAATCGGGTTCTAAGGAGCTCAATATCACGGGATTGTTTTCATTGTTCATTGTTTTGGTTTAGCCACTTAACTAGCGACCAAAATATTCCAAGAAAACAACCCTCAATGAGTGTAGTATCGAGTATCTACCAACTTCGGACTGCACCAAAGCCGGTCATCTCACTACCCCTAATAAAAGGCCAAGATGGTCAAGTAAGGTTCTAGGTCATTAGTGCTTAGTGACATCACTCAGCGGCCCCGTACTCTCCTTGATTGAACTCAAGGGTTACCGGTACTCACAAATATGTCGCACTAATATAGCTATTGCTTTGACCGTGTCGGTATACCCCGCACAATTTCCACAACGTATTGCTATCTATGAATGTTTCCCAAAATCCAGGTGTAGGATTGCAAACCCAAACAATATAGCCAAAGTATAAAGCAAACAAATCAAACAATTAGTCATGCAAGAGGGTGATCTAAGCCCTAAGGTTACTCCACTTTTAAATTATCCCCAGCAGAGTCGCCAGTTCTGTGATACGGTGGGAGAACTGACTAGGGTTTTGCGTTTATTTTCGCAAATGTTTCGGTTGAGCAAGAGTCGCCACCGATTTTTTATTTTATCCTAAGGAAAGGTTTAAAAAGCACAGCAAAAACCTTTGAGATATTTTCTTGGGTTCGGGGAGTAGATTATAGAAAGGGAAGGTATTAGCACCCTTTCTATCCATGGTTATCCATGGGCTCTTAGGTACTTGCTTAGATCAACTTGCCTTGGTTTTCAATTGTTTGAAATGGTGCTTGGTGTGTGGTTTTGAAAATGTTTTGAAAAGATGCCTTGTATAGGCTACCCTTGTAACAATTCTTTACTCGAATGTTTTACAAAAAGGTGTTTTGTCTTTTGAAAAGATATTTCAAGGTTTTTGAAAGTTGGTTTTGAAAATGTTCGTGAAGTGTAGTTTGAAATTAGGCAAGTGTTTTCTTTGTAAGTTGGCAAGTACTTAAGAGTTATCTACCCTACAGTTTTCTCAAGGATTTTTGTTATGTTTTAAACCTTTTGACAATTTTGTTCCACCATTGCATTTGGTGGACAATCTTATCTTAGGAGGTGAAAGGGACAAGTGAGGGTCATTGTTTTTAGACCATAATTGCAATAGTGTTAAATGTCTTTGGGCAATTTTTCTTTAAAAGGGACTTGATCATTCACTTAGGCAACATTTTGAGGGACTATGATCATTTGATTGTTTGTTTTATCCAAAGAAGTTCAACATACAATATGGCCCAATTTATTTGAAGGCAACAAAGTGGAATACCCTAGGGGTGCAAGTGTGAAATGTGTTGTCCATTTTCATGCTTTTTTTGTCTTGTATTAGGTCAAACTATTTTTTGTTCATTTTATTCGCATGCAAACCCTAACTCTAGCATAGTATATTTAGAAAGCGATAAAGTGCAAAATTTAAATTCCTACGCTATTACAACACAATAATATGGGGAGGGGGGTACAATGTCTCAAATGGGGTATATTTAGACAAAAATTTAAACCTATAACTATTACATCATTTTCTTTGAATATTTACAAGACAAATAATTGTATAATTAAATGGAAATTGAAATAAATATGCAAAAATATATAAAAAAAAGGAATTTTTATATGTATGCAAAAAAAAGATATTATCTATGTGAAATAAAAAGAGAAATAACAAGGTATTATATTTTGGAGTATTTTCAAATTTAGGGCAAAACCCTAATTTTAATCAAAATGGTATTAGTTATTTAATATTTGTAAGATTTACTATTTATATACAAAAAATAAGATAAAAATATAATATGCTTAAAAAATGTATTTTTTAGTATTAAATATTAAAAAATAAAATATGTACATTTTTTGGTATTTATATCCTAAGTGTATTAATATATATCTATTTATTTATATTATTTACAAAATATGTATTATATATATTAATTAATAATATTTAATATTAAAAAAAGTGTTTTTTCTATAAAATATTTTCAGGAAGTAAAAATAAGATAAAAGTATGTAAAAATGTATTTCCAATATTTTAATATTTTAACAAAACATATATATTTATTTATTTATGTTCAAACTAAAAGAAAAATCAAATAAATACCTAATAAAATCAAAAATGGTGAGAAAAAAAATATTTTTAACTTTTTAATATGCTGAGAAAAAATAAATGAGCCAATCAAAAAAAGCAAAAGTCAAAAATATTAAAAAATGAATGAAATGGGCTCAGGGGGTGTAGAACAAAAAAAGTGGTGTGAATAAGAAAAACACTCAGGCCCAGCCCAAGAAGCCACTGTCTTCAACCTTCAGACAGAACCAGTTCAAAAAACGCGCGCCCTTCTTCTCAACTTCTAACTCCTGATTCCTGGCTTTTCAATGAAAACTCATAACATAAAAAATGTTCAGCATGAAGAGACGAATCCAACCATATGCAGAACTTGATCTAACTCTCTAAGATGAGGGAGAATTTCTTCTCCCCCAAATCCTAACCTAGATTTTCTGCCATTTTCAAACCTTAAATTCTCACAGCTCAAGCAAAAGAAATGAAAAGTAAAAACATGTACATGTTCAGTGGCATGAGTAGAACATTGTTTATTCACAAACTTAGAGCTAATGATGCTTAATAAGAGAGATAGAATTTCACCAAAATACCTGTTCAGCTGAAGTTCTATCTGGCAATGAGGAAGCTTTCAGTGCAAGGTGATGATTGGACAAGCTTCCTTGAGGTCCAGGGATGCTATTCCAATGTTTACTTTGTCTTGAAAGCTTTTGAATCGTGCTAGAGTACTTCACCTGCAAAACAAGAAACTGAAAATGGTGGAACTGGTTAGAGGGATTACAGGTCGTGTTTCAAGGCATGGTTAGCTTGCATAGATGCTAGGGAATGTATGTGAACTGATTTGGGCAAGAGAGCTTGAGGGAAATGGAAGATGGCACTCAAACTGCAGGCCTGGCCCTGTTTTTGCAGTTTGAAGGTGATTCTGGAATTTGGGGTGTATGAGAGGTGTTAGGGTCGTGCAATAGCTTGGTTGAGATGTCTTGAGTATGTTTGTCAAGTTCACTTAAGGGTTTGTAAGCTGATATGAGAGTTGGTTTGAGTTATGATGTGTTTCTTACACTTTAAGCAAGCAATGGTTACTTTGTGCCTCTAGCCTGTACAGGCCCTCATACTATACTGCATAATCCCTCCTTGATCAGTGTGATTAACACAAAAACTTGTGCCAATTAGATATGGACTGTACTTCTTGGATTTGTAATTGGACATAAAGCTAACTTTTGCAAAAATGGAGGAAATGCTTTATCTATTTTGGGATTAATCCTTTATGCAATGCTAGAACACAAAGAACATGGCTTTGGCACAAAGAATATGCATTAAATTTATGAGTGTTGGATGGTTTAAGGACCTGTAATCAAGATATGCAAGCTGAGATTGAAATGCATAGTGTTATGAACATGTACATGGCCAAGAACAAAAGTGTCTTTTTCCCATTTTGAAAAATTCGATTCTCCCTAACCATGAGGTTGTTTGAGAAGTTCTTGGACATTTTGGAAAGCTTGGAATGTGTACTACAATCCATCTTTGAAGTGCAAGTTGAAATTCCAAGTGGAAGTGTATGGAAAATGGTCTTGAAGTTAGGTAGAAAACCTTGTCAAAATAGGTTAAAATTTCACTAAGTTAAGAATGGTTTAGTGCCCTTATTCAAAGATTTGTAACTTGAGATACAAGCCTCAAATGGGAAAACTTTGTGAATAAAAGTTGTAGATTATGCAACAAGCTACAACTTTCATGTTTTGACTTTTGTTTGAATCCAAATGGATCTTGGTGAAAAAGTGGGGCAAAATTGGGAAAAAATTAGGGTTTTTTATAACTTAGAAAAATTCTAAGTTATGAAAAATTCTAATTTCTAACCCTAATTTGCATTTTGTGATTTCTTGGTGAACAAGTTTCATGATTTGGCATGTTTTGATGAAAAATGAATCTTGACTCTTGATTTTGACCAAAAAGTCAAAGTTTGACTTTTTAGTATACAGTCAAAATTGATCAATTGACTGGGAAATTCAACTGTCAATCCTATGTACTTGGGATCTTTTGAGCTTGTTGAGAATGTCAAGACAATTCCATGGGGTCCTTGAGTCCATATGTGAGCTTGGTTTGCCATTGGTTGGGTCAAACAGTCAAAAATTGCCTTTGTGCAGTCAAAACCCTAAAAATGACCATTTTGCCCTTTTGGTGATTTGATCAAATTTCTTGTGGAATTGTGATCCAAACTTGATCAAATGGTTCATATGAGTTCATAATGTTGATGTGGATCAAAAATAATGAGGTTTGACTGTAAATTGGCCATAGTTGACTTTTTCCCCAACACAGCTGATTTCTAGGTCAACTGTCCAATTGACTGGGCAAAACTTGGAATCAAGACTTGAAACTTGATATGGATAAACTTGGGAGTCCAATATGAAGCAAGAAAGTCATCTTAGGCATTTTAGGTCAAAACATCTTGGTGCAAACACAAACCCTAATTTGGGTCAACAGTGCAAGGAGAAGTCTTGAGCAGATGAAACCCTAACTGGATCTTGGGCTTCAAAGGTTTTGTGATGAGAAATCAATGAGAAATGGGAGGGCAAATTTTGGGGTACAACACCCCCCCCCCTCCCCTATTGATGTAATAGCTTAGTATTTTTACTTTTCCGCAATTTAATGCTTTATATATAAATGCTAGTAATTAGGATTTTGTATGGAAATACTAAAACCAATCAATTAGCAAATCCTAATCAAAGATAAATCAAGCATGAAAAAGATACACTTGCACACTTTGCACCTCTAGGGTTAAATCCACTAGTTTCCTTAAGAAATAAATGGTTATGATACGCATGTAAGATATCTTAGCAAAAACAAGTGAAATACAAGATCATAGTCCCTCGATGACACTATCTATGTTGCCTTTCAAAATGATCTTAGTCCCTAAAGAAAATGCTAAGATATCTTGCAACATTGCTAATCATGGTTATACGATGACCCCCGCCCGTCCCACTTACATCCAAAGATAGGGTTACTTACCAAATCAATGATAAGATAACAATGTCAAAGGAAAGAGAAAATAAACATGAAAAACTTTTGAGTAGGTAGATTGTTCCTAGTTACTTGCTCCATTTCAAAACAAAAACATCCTTTCTATTTTCAAAACAAACACCAACACTTTTAAAACATCTTTCAAACTTGAAAACATTTTCAAAAGATCAACACTTTGTATACATTCTTATGAACAAGAATCTTTACAAAGTTTGTCTAAACGATAGCGCCTTTTCAAAATACTTTCAAAAACCACACAAAGCACATTTTCAAACAAAAGCAAGTGATCTAGCAAGTAACTAAGAGCCCATGGAAAACCATGGATGAAAAGGGTGCTAATACCTTCCCTTTTCATAATCTACCCCCCGAACTCAAGAAAACATCTCAAAGGTCTTTCTTGTTCTTTTCAGCCTTTCCTTTTGGATAAAAGAAAATTCGGTGGAGACTCTTGCTAACCGCAACATTTGCGATAAAACGCAAAATAACCAAGTTAGTTCTCCCACCGTATCATAGAATGCATGATGCAATTTTGAAAATATTTGAATGATTTCTAAAATTAGCAAGAAAAATGTTTTAAAAAATAAAAAGAAGTTAGTATTTTAGAAAATAGTTTATAGCTATTAAAATATAATTATTCATTTAGAAAAATAAATTATATATTTTTAATAATGATAGGAAAAATATTTTTAATGCAAAATAAATTATAAATAAAAATGGATGCATAAATTAAATTAAATAAATAAATAAATTAGTAATGAAAAACGGGGGGTGTAAATTATTCTTCGTAGCAATTACTGGGGTGTGCTAGAAGTAAGGGATAAAGCCCATAAATTTTTTTGAGGCCCAAATCGTAGAAGGGGTGTGAATTTCAGTTGAGTGAGTAATTAGGAGGGTGTAAATAGAACGGGCTTGTCCTAAAACAATTTTATTGAATCTGTTAGTCAGTTTTTGGGAGACCTAGGGAGTTATGGTGTGCTAAAGAGATAGATAGCAAACGTTTTATCCAGATCAAAGGGCCACCAAAGGTTAACCCTAGGGCATTGATCTGAAGTAAAGCAAACGACGCCCTTGATTGAGAGTTGACTGAAGGAGTACAGTAAGATGCATGCATGGAGAGTCGAAGGCCTTATACATTCATTTTACTTTATAACCTTCCATTTTCCTTTCTTCTTTGTCTCTCTCTAAAACTATCTCCCTCTCTCACTATACAAAATCATAGAGAGAGAGGCTCTGACCTCTCTAGAATCAACCCTCAGGAAATTGCCAACCACCCTGAACCTTCCCCCACAACCACCGTAAAACCAAGACTCCAGTTGAATATTCAACCTTCAACCGAACAAAACCCAAATTTTCATCTTCCCAAGGAACCCTAGGTGTCTTCCATCATGGGCCACCGTGAAGGCCACCGTCTTAGGTAAAAGAGTCTTCCAGGGACTCCACCTATTTCTGGAAATCAACCATGAACCTTAACCCTTGCCTTAGAACCCCAACAACATCAACCCAATCCCCACGAGCCCTAACCCAAAAACATGAAGGTGGAAGAACCCTAACACTGTCACAAAGAACCCTAACCCTAAGATAAGAACCCTAACCCTATTTTTCTTGAAAAACACAAATTAAACCCCAAATTTAAACATTCAATCAATCGCAGGAACAAACAAAAAAACCCTAAGCTAAGTGGTTTTTGAGTTTACCTCTCTTGCCGTAACACTAGTCATATAACTTTTCCTCTTCTGATTGTCTCCTCTGTCTCCTAATCTCCTTCTTCTCCTACTTTCAGGTATTGAAGTTGGCTTAGCCCAAAGGCTTAGGGTTTCAATGTGAAACCCTAAGTATTCCAATGATTGAGCTTTGGTGAGGGTGAGGAATGCGCAACAACAATAATTGCGAGGGTTTTCTCCAAGTTTTTTTTCTGTCCCTTCTTAGGTTTAGAAATTAGGTTTATATATGTTTTAGGAAATAGTTAGATTAGGAAAATTGTTAGTGATTTGCAGCTGGGGCATGGGGTTTGGAAGCCCTAATTTTGACTTTAGTCAAAATTGTAACAATTTTAATAATAAAAAATAAAAAAAATAAATATAAAAGAAGTTGAACATAGCGCGTGGGCATGTTGACCTTAGGTCAACCCTAAAAAATATTAACAATAAAATTGAATAATAATAATAATGATTTAAAACAAATGTTGACTTCTGTCAACAATTGTAAAATTAAAATTAACAAAATATGTTCTAATGAGCCTCCTAAAAACCTTAATGCGCTAATTAGACTTATTCGATAATTGTGAAACACACACCCCTTTTATAAAAAATGATAAATAAAACCCTTCCCCAAGCTTTAGAAAAAACCAAAGATTTTAAAACAACCAATACAATATATATATATATATATATATATATATATATATATATATATATATATATATATATATATATATATATATATATATATATATATATATATATATATATATATATATATATATATATATATATATATATATATATATATATATATATATATATATATATAAATTTGTATTATAATTATAAACAAATGTGTAGTAACGCCAAAATTTAATAGAAAAATGATTAAATAAAATACATTGACTATTAATATCAGTAAGGCAAATTTGGGGTAAGACACCTTAGAATCCACAGTTACATTAGACTCTAAGTTTAAAAGTCTATATGCCTTACTATTTTATTCATATCCTACAAAGGCATATTGTATCCCTTGAGGATCAAACTTAGTTCTTTTAGGATCCATGTTTTTGTAGTAAGTTATAAACTCCCACACTCTAAAGTAAATGATATTTGATGTTATGCCTTTACATGTCTCATATGGAGAAATATTGGTTTTCTTTAGAGGAATTCTGTTAATTATGTGGCAAGCAGACAATAAGGCCTCACCCCAAAATTTAGGGGTAATTCAGAATGCATCAACATGGCATTCATCATCTCTTGATATGTTTGATTATTTCTTTCGGCCATGCCATTTTGTTGTAGTGTGTTAGGTATAACACATTCATGTATTATGCCGTGTTCTTCACAAAATGCATCAAATTCAGTAGAAAAGTATTCACCACCCCTATCACTCCCAAGGACTTTTATAGTTTTACTTAATTGATTTTCCACTTCCGCTTTGTAAATTTTAAAGGCATTAAAAGCATCACCTTTATGCTTTAAGAGAAATACATGTGTGTATCTAGAAGAATCGTTTATGAATGTAATAAAATATCTATTTTCCCCATAGGTTAACATGTCGTTAAATTCCCACGAATATAAATTTACAAGATCAAGTAGATTTATATTTCTTTCAACACTTTTGTAAGGTTTCTTAATCATCTTTGATTTAACACATAACTCACATTTTTTGAAATCATTTATATTACAAGTGATCAATCCAGATTTAATTGGTCTCTTTATTGAACTAATACTTATTTTTGTGCTAATCTATTATGCCATTAAGAAACGGATTCAAGCATGTAAGAAAAATAATAAATTTCATTAATAATGTTGTCGGTAGTATATAGTTTGACATTCCCCCAGTGGAATATCCTTTTTCCAGTAAATAAACCATTATGGGTCAATCTAAGTTTGTCCGATTCATAAACAGATTTAATAAATGGTTTTCTCAATAAATCCCCACTAACAAGAGTCATATTCATGTCGGGGACATGAAGCATATTGACAAGAGTTATTTTCTTACCAGAAGTGAAGTTGAGTTTGATGGATCCGATTCCAACAACTTTAGATCTTACTTTATTTCCAATATGTACTTCTTGTCCATCATTTTCCTCAGAATACGTTTTGAATGTAGCCTTGTAATAAGAAACATGCATCATAGTGTTATACCCTAATTTTTGCCCCTAAGATTTCTCATCATCTCATGCCACAATGCATCAAGACACACACATTAGGGTTGTTTCTCTCTTTATCCTATCTTTAAGTTTGTTCTTGAGGGATTACCAAGCACATTGAATTGTGTATCTTGTACATGTGTTCTTTTAACTAACATTAATATGTGTATATATGTTCCTTTGGATGTCCATATTGTAGGTGATCATAATTTCATTCATCTCACCATATAATCTAGAGTTTGAGGGGTGATTCTTAATCAAATGGTTCTCTAATGGATTGCAAGAGCTCAATATTTAAGGTCATGTCTATGGCATCAAATATTTGTGGTTCAAGGAGCCCTCTCACTTTATTTAGGTCAAGATCTCCTCAAAGTTGGTGGTGGAATTCATCAAGAAGACTCTTAGGTTCATATGTTTATTTCCTTGCCTTATTCAACAAGCTTCATTGAGACTTAAGCTCCACCTTTGAGTGTGCTTCAAGACAAAATTATTTTTAGGTTTCTTATGACTCATCATGCTTATTTTGTCAAAAAATTCCAAAAGATTCAAGGTTGATTCAACAAGTTTGACCTAATTGAGCAAATACTAGATTCAGTGATCACAAGTTCATAACTCTCTCAATTTTAAAAAATTTGAGTTGGTTCTTTTTTCTATGGATTCTTATCATCATATACAACAACCTCTCTTCATATTACAAGATCCAATTATGCAAGAAAAATCATCTAAAGTTGAAAGGGGTTTCAAGTCATTTTGACACTCTCTGGGCTAGGGTTGTTAACTTCTAAGGACCATATCTTTCTTATTGTTTGATATTTTTCATTGGTTCCAAATCCATGATTCTATTTAAAGATTCCTTAACAATCTCTCTTCATAAATATAAGGCAAATTTTGAAGGGAAGATCACTAATAGTTGAGAAAGATTACAAGTCTCCTTGAAAGGCCTTTAAATTCTAGGGTTTGGTTTCAAATGATCATAACTTGGTCAATTTTTATCTACTTGAGCCCATTCATTTTCCAAAATAATCTTTGGAATTTATAATACATCTTTGTTTTTATGTGCAAGACTTGAGAATTCTTGGAAAGTGGTTGAAGAATTGAAAAGATTATAGGTCTTTTGTGATTTTCCCCAAATTTGTTCATCATCTTCCAAAGATCATAACTCTTTCAATTTTTATGATTTTTGAGTTATCTCAATTCCACACTTCAGTTCAAGATGTCTACTTCATTTCATATTCAGAAATCAAGATCAAATTTTGAGTAGAAAGTCATTTAATTTTGAAGAACATTATAGGTCATTTTGAAGTTCAACACTTAGAATTTTTCTAAGTACAAAACATCCGTGTGTTTTTCACAAATTTAATTAGACATTACTTTTGATCAAGCATACAAATGATGTATTTCTTGGCACATTGAAAATATTGTAACCTTGTCTTTCAAATGCTTTAAGAACCATCCCATAAAGGTCCCTGAGTAGTGAGCTATGCATTATTGAAGTTGGCTCCATGAAATCTGTTTTTTGCTTCATGTCAGAATTTTTTTACTGTGAGTCAACTTGGATTACAGGTCAAATTACTCAAGGTTTAGTTGCTAAACATGTTTAACTAATTGTCTATATGTGTTTTGACAAGAATTTCACTTGATACGAGGTCATTTTGAGGCATTTCAAGTCACACGTTTGGCATGATCACAGTTGGCTTGGTTTGCCCAATTTGCCCATAATTCCTCTCGTTTGTCATCATCATTCACTTCCCTATAATAGAGGATGATATCTCACTCATTTTACAAGCTTTAGAGATCCAAAGAACCCATGTTGAACTTCCTCCATACCTCTCAATTCTGCAACTTTAAATTTGTTTCTAAAGCACCTTTCAATCCAATTTCTTTGCTGATTCTTCATCCTTGAACTTCCCTGGAGCTAACAGAAGAAGAACCAAGCCTTGAGGTTCCCTGAATCGTGCTAGACAAGTCAAGTTTTAGAGCTATGAATTTAAACTTCAATAGGTATATTCCTCCATCAATTCTCTCCAAATTTGTTGCTACAATGTAGCTCTCATCACTCTGATATTGGTCGCATGATTAGTTTTTAACTAGAAGTGAGTTTTGCTCAGGAATTTTCAAATCCCTTTCCAACTTTTTCTTCTGGTTTTTCTCAAATCAACTGAGCTACAATTTATATAAATTTTTCGCGAGGGTACCAATGGAATCTTCTTGAAGAGAAGAAGCGAATGACATCGGTCTAAGCTTCTAATTTTACAGTTCATGGAACCTGCAACTCGCTCATGGTCGGAGGTTGAAGATGACCAGCGTGTCATCTTTCAACCAATGACAATGCGCCACTTGTTTTTTTCAAAATCTGCTTTAATTAATGATCCGATAGTTTATTTACTAATGTCCATGTCATGCACATCGCGCCAGATTCCTTGGATTTGATTACTAACGCGTTTTCACATTGATCCAATGGTCTACATCTTTTTGGTTTTATTTTTATTTTCTGATTTTATATTTTAATTGTTTTAAACTTAAAAAATTCTTAAAAAATTCATTTCAACTTCAAAAATTCTTAAAAAAATCTCAAAATACTTTTGATTTTTCTCTTTCTGATTTTTTTCTCGCAATTTTATTTTGTGATTTGATATTTTTTTATGATTTTTCACTTTATTTAACTTGCTTTAATTGTTTAAAAATACTTTCTTGAATTCTAAATTCTGAAGAAAAAAATATGGAAGGGTCCAATGACCTCTTGACAAATATTGGTGATCTCATTTTATTTTTATTTCTTTTTTTACTATTTTTCACAATTTTTGGTTTATTTTGCTTATTTCTTTGAATTTTAAAAATAGTTTGAGTTTAAAAGATTATAAAAAAAATTGTCAACACTTATTGAATCATGTTTGACCTCTGACTATTTTTTTAGGATTTTTATTTGGTTTTTTAATATACTTTGTATATTTTACCAATTATTCCCCTTTTATTAATCATTTAAATATTGTTTTATTGAATACTATTTTATTATTTTTGTTTGGTCCTGATTTGGGTGTTATTTTGGGACAAGTTCCTCAATCTCATTGGATCTTGAGTGTTGATAGGTTGAAAAACCAAATCCACCAAAATGGATGAATGATGTTGATGATATTTGAAACCCTAATTTCATCTGATACATTCCATCCCTCTTCATCTTATCCCTTTCTTACTTGTGCTACATGTTGTTGGAGAATAATCTACATATCATTTCTCTAACATATGGTACATAAATTTCTATTGACCGAGCTCAAAATAGGCGTGACTTATACATAAGTCCACTTACGATTGCTTAACATAGATCTAAGTTTGTCCCGATTCGAAGAATGATCATTTGTGGACCAAACCTATGTTTTCAAGCCCAAGTATGTTTAATTTGAAACCTTTAATCCAATAACTTTGAGGTTCATTGTTAGGAGGCTTTGATCTTATCAATCCTCTAATGAACTTCATGAAATTTGGTCTAAGTGAAGCATTTGAACATCGTTGATCATATGTGGTTGCCTTGAATACTTAAAATGAATGATATACTTGAGAAAAAGCAAATGAGACTTGTTGTTGAGAATATTTGATTTTATCAATCTTCTAATGAGTTTTTAAATACAAGTTTCAAGATGGTCATTCAACTAACCTCTAACTTCTAATTCACTAACAATTGATTTTACTTTGTGCTTTTACTTTATGCTCTTTATTTTATGCCTTTACTTTATGCACCATTTACTTTAGCATTTACATTTAATGTTATTTTATATTTGCTTACTTGAGCACTTATCTTTATGTCATTTTATCTTTGCTCACTTGAGCATTTATCTTTATGTCTTTTTTTTTTAATTTTTCTCACTTGAGCTTTCTTTTCTTTTTGAAGACACTTAGTAACCAACTTGAACATTAAAATTTTTTAAGGTTACTTGGACTATTTGGTTACTATCCTTAGTATAATGGAGTTATGGACCTCTTGCACTTAGGATTAGAAGCCTTGATTACCCTTGGGACCTTGTGAATCTGTTGTAATTTTGTCTGGAGTTATTGGGGTTTACCCCAAGATATTCGGTTGATTTTCTTTGTGTGCAGGTTATTCTGATTATGTGTTTTGTTTGTGATTGAGAATTCCTCTGTATGCAACTGTTACTCTGCTTAATTTTTTGTGAAGACTTAATGCATCTGAAGCTTGGTATTCTTGAGAGATTTAGTATCTTTGCTTGCTTGGTTTCAATCCAAAGGATTGGAATTCTACATTGAATCTTTATATAAAGTGTTGCCTTCTTGTTGGTTAGATCATTCTTTTCCTTAGTTTTTTACCTTATACTTTAGGATAATACATTCATCTCCTCCTATCTTATATAATTTCAAAATCTTCTCCCTCCTTTTTCAAAACTCTTCTTATTTTCTAACTTGAACCGCTTTCATAATAAACCTGGACTTAAGTTCATGTATTTTCAAAATGTTTTCTTAGTAAAATTTTAATCAATATTAATCAGACTTTGACATTTTTGTGAGAATACTAAAAGTCATCAAACTCATTCAAACCATTTTTTCCACTTTGGCCTTTTACATTAAAAAAAATTTCTCAAAAATATTAGACTCCTGTCGATTCTTGTAGTGATGCGAGCTACTATACTTCTATGATATGTAATGAAGTGAGATATTTTCCACTTGGGTGTTGAGTGAGGCTTTGTTGGTTTTAAAATCCAAACTATATCCTCCACTTAGAGATGATTCAAATTCTCCTTTCTCATAATTGTTGGTAGTAAGTATGAAGATGATGTATGTTCTCTTAAAATTAACCAACACACATGTGTTTTAAAATTTTTAAGGTGAACTAAGAGTACCCTGATCCTCTATTGAATGAAAGGTGGTACGTAGCACTAAAGGTTCGCATCCGCGAAGGGTACAAAATTGTAAAAAATACTTCTTTTCTCATCTCCACCATCTATCTTTTGGTATACACCATTTATAGCAAAAATACACAAATTTTCAACGAGGTTCATGCAAAGTAGCATAGATGTTTAGGGTGTTAATACCTTCCCTTTGCATAACCAACCCTCGTACGTCGATTCTCTCCCCATCTATTTTGGGTTTATTCTCTCTTTTCCTGTTTCCCGTGGAAATAATAAAGCATGGTGGCGATTTTTATTTTGATCTGCACGAGCCAAGTCAATCCAATGGCTTAGTCTCAACATTTCTACTACTACAGAAAAAATTGCGACTTCATTGGGGAAAGATCTACCAAAATGCTGGTCCATCTCTATGTGAGTTAAGCCTATCTTTGTTTATATTGTGTATGTGCTATTATTTGTTGTATATTATGTGTTATATATATGTTTTTCTGTATTTTCCTAGTTTTTAGGGTGCTTGGTGGTTTCTCATAAGTCCTCTACCTAGACTTGGGAAAACTTAAGATAGAACGGGCGGTATAGTCATGTTAACTTTGAGGGAGGAATCCCAAAAAAGGAGACATGAGATCCCCCACTCAGTGGAAGCCCCATTGACTATAGTGTTTGTTTACCGAGCAATCGGGAAGACATGTTGCTTTCAACCTGGGAGCCTGGTGAAGTTAAGGATTGTAGAACTCCTTAACCCATCTTGACCTTTTAGGTGTAATGTAGAAACTATAACAGAGCAATTTGAAAGTGGTTGTCATGCGATGCTACACTCAGACGAGTTTTTCCTGAGAATATTGCTTATTACTGGGTTAACCGGGACGTTGGCAATATCTGAAGGAAGGATATAGACTCTTAGAAACTTTTAGAACCTTGTTCAACATGTGATAAACTATTAGTCCTTAACTTGTGGATAGTATCTTTGACTTCATGCTCGTGACGTCAAACCTATGAACCCCCATGTTTGTGATCTTGTTTGTGATTGTTGCATCATGCATTCATGCACCCATGAACATTATTTAAAACAGTTGCTTCAAGGAACTTAAGGGTTGACTTTTGCAAATATCACGGGTACTTTTTGACCATGGATTTTGAAAGAAGAAAGACTTGGAAGTACAATTTCAAGGATCCTAAGATAGAGAAACGGATGAGTTTGATTCTTGAGATTGAGAGCTCTACAAATTTTTGGAAGAAGTATGGATCTGTCGTGCCTCTTATGAAGCTCAAGACGAATGAGGGTATTTTTTTCTACATTGGTCCAGTTCTATGATCTATTATGCCAGTGTTTTACTTTTCCCGATTATCAGCTGATGCCTATATTAGAGGAATATTCTTACTTACTTGGTTTACCTATTACTGGTTGTGTTCTGTTCACCAGTTTAGAAGGAGAGCCTAAGTCTTATGAGATTTCCACCATGACTCATTTGAAGAAGTCTGAGATTGAGGATAACGTGACTACCAAAGGAGGAATCAGGGGTTTACCTACTCAGTTTTTATTGGAGAAAGCTCGTTACTTCACCAAGATGAAGAGTAATACTGCTTTTGAGGCTATCTTTGCTTTGCTTGCCTATGGGTTGTTTCTTATTTCCTAACATTAACAAATTTTTAGATCTTAATGCCATCAGGATATTTCTGATTGGGAATCCAGTCCCTACATTGCTAGGAGATACTTATTATTCCATCCATCTTTGGAATTTTTATCAGGGAGGGAAGATCATATGTTGCACGCCATTGTATATCAGCGGTTTATTTCTCACTTACCTCGGACTGTTGATTTTTGGGATATCAAGAAGGAACCTCGTTGGGCCCCGAAGATTATAGTTCTCACTCAGTCTGAAATTGATTGGTATCATCAAGCTTATCATGATGTGGAGATTATTGATAGCTGTGATAGTTTCCCCAATGTGCCACTTCTTAGTACAAAGGGAGGAATTAACTACAATCCTGTTCTTGCATATCGTTAACTTGGATATCCAATGAGAGATAAGCCAAAAAACATTCATCTAAGTGGTTTCTTTCTCAAAGAAGAAGAAGATTATAAGGAATCTAAGAAAGATATTGAAAAGGCCTGGAGTCACATTCATAGAAAGGGTAGAAAAGATTTGGGACCAAGAGGAGTTGTTTCCCTGGAGCATCACCTCCATTGGGTACAAGCAAGGGAAATTCAGTTGAAGATACCTTATTCTAGTGAAGAACATATATATAATATGTTTATGAAGACTACTCCTCCTCTCTTAGATGATGTGGAAGAAATTCAGCTTCCTCTGGTTAGGATGCAACAAGAAAAAGAAGCATGGAAGAATAAGTACCAGACTTTAGATGTATCCTACTCCACATAATTAAAAGAGAAGGATGACTTAATCGAGATTCTTGAGAGTCATGCTATGGATTTGATGGAGAAGCAAGAGGAATTATTTTCCTCTAGAGTTCATCCATGTCTCGGTCACTTATTTTCTGATTGTGGTAATTAGAAGGAAGTCGCTGAAAAATATGCAAAAGAGAACAAGCAGTTGAAGGCTCATATTGCAAGACTCATGGGAAAGCGTCAGTGCATGGAGAGATCTTCATCAGCTTTGGCTCCTTAGGATTTGTAGACTCTATCTTTATTCTCTTTATACTTAGGATTATTGAAACTTGTACTAAAACTTGTAATCCAGTCCGAAGTTATTATTAAAATGAAATTTTCAGTATTTCGAAATGTGTTAGTACTTTAATATTTGCAATTGTCTATAACTCTTTAAGTTCCTTGAACAAATACAATAAATCATATGCATTGCATATCATGTATCATTTAGAACATATTTTTTGCATTCCTATTCATACCCAAGTGTCTTACTCATTTCTCTACTTCGTTCAGTCGACAAGTTGTCTAACTGCTACAATACTCGGGCTAATTCTAGAAAGAAGGTGAGTAATCTTGAACAAGAGAATCGTGAGTTGCATGAAGAAGTTACTACTTTGAGGGCTAGTATGGCCAATCTTACTGCTTTGGTGGAATCATTGGTGGTTTCTCAAAATCATCCACCACCACCTCCTCCTCTGTCTCCTCCTGCTACTCGCCACAACAGACGATTGTTATTTCAGAGGTTATGTCAGTTCCCGTCTCTGTGACTCCGGTTACTTCTACTCAATACCTTATACCTCACGGTTATCCATGGGAAATGCTTGAGAACTTCGTGCCAAAAGGTTGCAATCCTGCTGCTCAAGTTTCTCTATTTACCCAATCTGCTGTTGTTTCCGCACCTCCTGTGGTACATGCTACTCCTGTTGCCAATAATGAGATTCATCATGTTGCGCCTCCAACAATGAATGATATTCCTGTTATTAATGATGAATTTTATTATCCTGCTCATCCACTGAGTGAAAGTTTGGGCTTCTATGATCGATTGGATGACTTTCATGATCAATTCAATGAAATGCAGAAAGAAGTGAAGGCTCTCCGAGGGAAAGAGTTATTTGGACAGAATGTCAGTGAATTCTACTTAGTTCCTAATGTGAAAGTGCCAACAAAGTTTAAGGTGCCATAATTTGAGAAGTACAAGGGAAACTCTTGTCCCCATGACCACCTGGTGATGTATATCAGAAGGATGTCCACTCATACTAATGACCAACACTTGCTTATTCATTTCTTCCAGGATAGCTTAAGCAGTGTTGCTTTGAAATGGTATATGAGATTGGACAGTAGAAATATACGCACCTTCAATTACTTGGGTGAAGTTTTTGTGAAATAGTATAAGTACAACATGTTTATGGAACCTAACAGTGACCAACTGAGAGTGATGGCTCAGAAAGATAAAGGGTCATTCAAAGATTATACACAACATTGGTGCAAAGTTTTTGTCCAAGTGGTACCCCCGATGGGAGAGAAAGAAATGACTAAGGTCTTCCTAAAAAACCCTTGGTTCATTTTATTATGAAAGGATGATTGCAAGTGCACCAAGTGATTTCACTGAAATGGTAAGTATGGGTGTCCGTTTAGAAGAAGCTGTCAGGGAAGGACGATTGACAAAAGATGAAGGTTCTAGTGGAACAAGGAAATCATCATATGGGTTTTCTAAAAAGAAAGAAAGTGAAACAAATGTTGTTTCTGAGGAAAGAAAGGTAGGACCTTAGAGAAGACGTCATCAGCACCAACAACAAGTTGCTTCTATAACGCCAGTCGTCAGTGTAGCTCCGACTATTGTTGCCTATCAGAGAGCACCTCCTCAAGGTAATCAAGGACAAGGTCAGAAGAGAGAAGCTTTTGATCCTATTCCGATGAGTTATGTAGAGTTGTTTCTGGCTTTGATTCAAAAGAAATTGGTGCAGACTAGGACTCCCCCTGTTATACCTTCACCTTTACCATGGTATTAGAAGGCGGATCAAACTTGTGCTTTTCATCAAGGAGACCCAAGACACAATATTGAGAATTGTTATCCATTGAAGTCTGAGGTACAGAAAATGGTAAGATCTGGTCTTCTGTCTTTTAAAGATGTTGGTCCCAATGTGAAGGATAATCCACTACCATAACATAGAGGTGGAAGTGTTGTAAATAAGGTTGCTGGTTGTCCTGGAGATTTTCAGATTTTTGATATCAATCTGGTCAGAGGTGATTTAGTGAAGATGCATGCTGATCTTTATGAATTCAACTATTATACACATGACCATGTTGGTTGTAGTATTTATAGTTTAAATATCCATGGATGCGATAAAGTGAGAGTTGATCTTCAAGAAATGATGGATGAAGGTCTTATCCATATAATCAGACCAATGGCTGAATATGAAGAAGAGGTGAATATGGTTTATGGTTGCCCTGGAGAATTCCAGATTTTTGATGTGAGTTACATGAATGATGATCTGGTGCAGTTGCATGCCACATTTTGTCACATGGATGGCCAGGAGGTACATGATTATGGATCCTATCAGATCTTCTGTAGGGATTCATGTGGTTGTTCAGTTGTAAGAAGAGGTGTTCAATTGCTGTTAGATAATGGTATTATCAAAGTCACAGGAAACAGAGGTGATTATAATGGAGTGAATGTGATTGAAGACTACTCTTGATAAGTTCTTTTCTTCTGATGAAGGTAAGTTTTCTGATAGCGATGCTGCGATTCCTGAGTATTCTGAAGAAGTGGGGGTGAATGTTATTTTACCATGTTTTGGTGATCCCGCTCCTGTAGAGATTGAATACCATAGTAAGCATGTTGTTGCTCCTGTGGTTATTTGTCTTCCTGGTCCCATCCCATATGAATCAAATAAAGATGTGCCTTATAAGTACAATGCAACCATCCTGGAACATGGTGTGGAAATTCCTATCTAAACTTTTTCCCATGTTGAGAATATTGTTGAAGCTAGCCGGGTAACTCGTAGTGGTCGTGTCTTCGCCCCTACCTTTCGAGGAAATGTTGATCCTGG
Source organism: Vicia faba (assembly GCA_948472305.1). Classification (NCBI taxonomy): domain Eukaryota; kingdom Viridiplantae; phylum Streptophyta; class Magnoliopsida; order Fabales; family Fabaceae; genus Vicia; species Vicia faba. The sequence goes on from OX451737.1 coordinate 1,482,873,466, forward strand.
AAAAAATATTGTGTGATACTTATGTTGAGCTTAATAAAGTGGTAGGAGAATCTAGTGGCGCCGCCTTGGAAAAGGACGTTGATGATCTATTAAAAATCATCAAGATGAGTGATTATAAGATTGTGGATCAGTTGTTGTAAACTCCCTCTAAAATTTCCATTCCAGCCTTGTTAATGAACTCCTCTTCTCATCAGGAATCTCTAATGAGGGTGTTAGATCAAGCTTTTAGTGAAAGGGATATGTCTCTGGATCATTTCAGCAATGTTGTAGAGAATATTACATCTTGTAATAATCTGAGCTTTTGTGATGACAAGTTGCCTGATGAAGGAAGGAATCATAACCTGGCTCTGCATATTTCCATTAATTGTAAGAATGAATCTTTGTCCATTGTGCTGATTGACAATGGATCTGCTTTGAATGTCATACCGAGAAGTATTATCATGAAGCTTAAGTACCAAGGAACTCTTATACGCCCTAGTGGAATTATAGTGAAAGCTTTTAATGGTTTGAGAAAGTCTGTCATCGGAGAAGTGGATTTACCTATTCATATAGGTCAGCACATATTCCAAATCACCTTTCAGGTTATGGATATTGTCCCCGCCTATAGTTGATTATTAGGATGCACATGGATACATGAAGCAGGAGCTGTTACTTCCACCTTGCATCAGAAGTTGAAATTTGTTCGTGAAGGAAAGGTATTCATTATGAACGATGATCAAGCTCTGTTGATATCTCATTTGTCTTCCTTTAGCATTGTAGAAGCTGATGAAGCCGCTGTTGTAACTCAATTCCAAGCTTTGTCCATTGATAATATAAGGAAGAATGAAGATTCTATCACTTCATTTAAGGATACGCAACAGGTAGTGCAGAAAGGCCCCAACAAGGTGTGGGGCAAGTTATTAATCCACATGTAAACAAGAATGGGACTTGTTTCGGTTTCTCTATGAAGAAGGAAGTTGTGAATGAAGTCCACTTTGAGTAAATATCAAGACATCTTTCACAGTGCAGGATATCTTTATCTGACTACTCCAAGGATCAACGCTATTCTCGAAGATGAGTCAGAGAAAGAGATGCCGAACTTTGTGACACATGGAGTTAGAGTCCATCACTAGATCATTATTGATGTTCGTTCTTGCATTCACATTTCAAAATAATTTGTTTTTTGTTTGTCTTTTCAAAAGTCTTTCACTCTGCCCAAGATGGAAGTAATGATTGTATGGGCGTGTCTTTTGTTTTGAATTTTAAGATTATTAATAAAAGTTGTTTTTGATTTCTAAATTGTTTCTTTATTTTTTGTTTTTTCTTGGAAAATGGTAATCAGAAAAAAAACCTTTCGAAATAAATAATAATTGTAAATAAATATGCATAATCACTTGTTACATGTGTCAGTTTCTAAAATCAATCATAAATCATATGTGCAGATTAATTAAAAAACCCGTTGAGTGCAATGACCCTGAACCCTCTCCCAACTTTGAATATCCTGTGTTTTGTGGCTATAGAAGAGGAATATGATGAAATCCCATACGAGGTTTCACGGTTTCTTGAGAATGAGGAAAATACCATTCAGCCTTATAAAGAGCCATTGGATACGGTTAACTTGGGTTCAGAGGAAGACTTGAAAGAAGTCAAGATTGGGGCACGGCTTCATCCCGAGGTGAAGAGCATGTTGATTGAGTTGCTGAAAGAGTATGTGGATATCTTATCTTGGTCTTATCAAGACATGTCTGGTTTGGACACTGATATTGTAACACTATTTACCACTTAAGCCAGAATGTCCACCGATCAAGAAGAAGCTACGAAGAACTCATCCTGACATGAAAGTGAAGATTCTAGAAGAAGTTTTAAAGAAGATTGATGCTGGTTTTCTTGTAACGTCAGTGTACCCTCAGTGGATTGCCAATATTGTTCCAGTACCAAAGGAAGACAGAAAAGTCTGCATGTGCGTCGATTATAGAGATTTAAATAAATCAAGTCCAAAAGATGATTTCCCATTACCACATATTGATATGTTGGTAGATAGTACAACAAAATTCAAAGTGTTTTTGTTCATGGACAAATTTTTTGGATACAATCAAATTAGAATGGCTCCTGAGGACATGGAAAAAACAATGTTTATCACACCCTGGGGAACATTCTGTTACAGAGTGATGCCCTTCGGGTTGAAGAATGCTGGTGCAACGTATCAGAGGGCTATGACAACCCTATTCAATGATCTGATGCATAAGGAAATTGAGGTATATGTTGATGATATGATCGCTAAATCTCGGACTGAGGAAGGGCACATAGAAGATTTGTTGAAGTTATTTCAGTGTTTGAGGAAGTATCGTCTCTGATTGAATCCAAATAAGTGTATTTTGGTGTTCGTTCAGGAAAGTTGCTAGGTTTCATTGTCAATCAAAAAGGAATTTAAGTTGATCCTAATAAAGTTAAGGCAATTCAAGAAATTCATGCACCAAGAACTGAAAAGCAAGTCAGAGGTTTCCTTGGAAGTTTGAATTATATTTCCAGATTTATTTCCCGTATGACTGCAACATGTGAACTAATCTTCAAGTTGTTGAAGAAAGATCAAGATTATGTGTGGACGGATGATTGCCAAAGGAAATTTGAAAGCATTAAAGAGTATTTGCTTGAGCCTCCTATCTTGCTCCCTCCCGTTGAAGGAAGACCATTGATTATGTATATGACTGTGTTAGACAACTCTATGGGTTGTATTTTGGGACAACAAGATGAAACAGGAAGAAGAGAATATTCTATTTATTATCCCAGCAAGAAGTTTATTGACTATGAGTCACGGTATTCTATGCTAGAAAAAACATGTTGTGCTTTGGCCTGGGCGGAAAAGTGATTGCGGCAATATATGTTGAATCAGAAAACTTGGTTGATTTCCAAAAGGGATCCAATTAAGTATATTTTTGAAAAGCCTGCTCTTACTGGAAGAATTTCCCGTTGGAAGATGTTGTTGTCTGAATATAATATAGAATATCGTACTCAAAAGGCTACTAAAGGCAGTGTGTTGGCAGAGTATTTTGCTCACCAACCGGTGGATGATTATCAGTCTGTTAAGTATGATTTCCTGGATGAGGATGTGATATTTTTGAAAGTAAAATATTGTGATAATCCTTTTCCTGAGGAAGGTCCTACCTAGACGAGCGAAACTTTGTAAATATTCCCTCTTTTCCCCGTGTTTTATTTTGTATGCATTCCCTCTTAGAATTAAACTTTAGACATAGATTTTTACACACACTTAGATTAGAGAAAACAAGAGTGGTTCATGTGGAGTACCATAAACGCGTGGGGTGATAATATCTTCCCCTCGCGTAACCGACTTCTGTACCCTTTCTCTTAGTCGCAAGACCATCTTATGAGAAACTACAACACTATCGAATGAGGAGATAAATGTAAAAAGAGAATCATCTAATCAAATTTTCTTGCTATCAAAAATGAAAACAAGTATGCAATGGAAAAAGTCAAGGTTGAGGTGGCTAAGGGAAGGAGATTCCAATTCGAAGTTCTTCTATTGTTGTGTCACAAATAGAAGAAAACAAAATGAAATTTCATGTTTATAGATGATCGGTCAGAAACCGTTTGAGGTTCAAGAGATTAAGCAAGAGATTTTCGATTTATTTTTAGAAGTATACAGGGCTAGTAAGATCAATAGAGCATCATTAGGGGAGTTTTATTTTTAAAGGATCGATGCGGAAGATAACGATATTATTACAACCAAGTTTCCAAAGAAGAAATTAGAGGAGCAGTGTGGGCATGCGAAAGTACGAAGAGCCATGGCTCTAACGGGGTAAACCTGGGATTTGTGAAAGAGTTTTGGGAGGTCCCAAAAGGTGATTTCTATAGATTCATTTTAGAGTTCCACTCGAACGGTAAACTGGTTAAAGGAGTTAATAGTTCATTCATTACCCTAGTCCTAAAAGTAGAGAATCCAGCATGCTAACAGAGTTTCGGCCAATTTCACTCGTTGGGAGCATGTATAAAGTTTTAGATAAGTTGCTTGCAAATAGGTTGAAGAAGGTGATACATAAGGTGATTTCAGAATCCCAATTCGCTTTTTTGGAGGGGAGACAAATAGGAGATTGTATTCTTATAGCGAATGAGTTAGTTGACAATGCCAAGAGGAGAAAGCGTGAAGCTATTTTGATCAAAGCTGAATTTGAAAAGGCATATGAATCGGTGGACTAGAAATTTTTAAATTATATGATGGAAAATGGGCTTTAACGTAAATTGGAGAAAATGGATTGAGGAATGTCTGGAAATGACCAAAGTTTCAATATTAATTAATGGTAGTCTTACAAAAGAAATTTCAATAGATAGAGGATTGAGACAAGGGGATCCTATATCCCTATTCTTATTTCTAATGGTGGAAAAAGGGTTTAGCTTAATGATGGATAAAAGTGTGCAGAGAAGTTTATTTGATGGATATGAGTTCAGAAGTGGAGAGGTGAAAGTTTCGCATATTCAGTATGTCGATGATACTATTGTGATGGGAAAAATAAGTTAGAACAATGTGTGGACAATCAAAGCTTATCTTCAGATGTTTTAAATAGTCTCGGGGATGAAAGTTAACTTTTATAAGAGTTCTATAATTGGTATAAATATATCTGCAAGGTGGTTGGAGGAGGCAGTGTCGGTACTTAACTGTAAGGTAGGTTGTATTCCTTTCAAATATTTAGGACTTCCGGTTGGGAGAAATCATCGAAGGGATGGTGCTTGGAAACCAGTGATTGATAGTGTGAGAGGGTGGTTGGCATCCTGGAATAACAAATACCTCTTAATTGGTGGTCGTATCATTCTGCTTAAGTCAGTTGTAAGTGCGCTCTTGTGTATTATTTATGGTTTTTTAAGGCTTCAACAGGTGTGAATCTAAAACTGGAATCAATGTTCAAAAGTTTTCTTTGGGATGGAGATTTGGAACATAGGAAAATACATTGGGTTCAATGGGGGAAAGATATGCAGGGATAAGGCTAAAGGCGGTTTGGAAATATAGAATTTAAAGGCGTTTAATCTAGCATTGGTAGGGAAGTGGAAATGGAGGATAATTACCGAGAAAAACAACCTATGATTTAGAATATTGGAGAGTAAGTATGAGATTAGTAATATTGGTGGAAGTAAGGTAGATAAGTATAGCTCATGGTGGTGGCGAGACTTACAGTCACTTGACAAGGACGAAGGGAGATTTAGAACTATGTGGTTTGAAAACAATTTGTCTAGGGTTATTGGTGATGGGATAAAAACATCCTTTTGGGAGGATCCATGGCTAGAAGGGAGGAGTTTGAGGGAAGGATATCCTGATTGTATGGGGTGGAAGTAGAGAAAGACATCTCAGTTAGCGAAGCGATTCAGAGTGAGAACGGGGGACATGTTTGAAATGGAAATTGGGACATCAGTTTGAATGAGGACAATGTTAGGTGTGAGGGGAAAATCAAGGAAAGGTTACTTAGAATTACTTTGAGGGATAAAGTGAAAGATAAGTGGAGTTGGTGCAAGAACGTTTATTAGGTTAAGGAAGCGTACTCAGTGATCTTGGATAGGTTGATAGCTCAAATTGGGGAAAATAAGGAACTGAAGGAGGTTTAGAGCAAAATTGTCCCGTTTAAAGTATCAGTTTTGGCGTGGAGAATATGGCAGAATAAAAACCCAACCAGAGATAATTTAGTTAAAATGGGTCTCCTAGTTGAATCTCAAAATTCATGTTCTTTTGACCGCGGTAAAGAGGAAAATGTCGCTCACATTTTCTTTGAATGTCCGTCAACTTGACAGGCATGGAGCGAGGTCCTAGGTTGGCTCCGTATTTCTTTGGTATCTCATAATTCTGCAATGCAGAATTTTACTCACTTTGCAGGAATTAACAGTTGAGGTAGAGTCTACAGAGACAAATTTTTAGTAATTTGATATGCTAGCATCTGGACCATTTGGAGAAGGAGAAATGATACAATTTTTAGAGCGACAGAACATCATAAATCCAGTTGTATAGAGGATATTCAGGTTCTGTCTTGGAGGTGGTTAAAGTCTAAGATAAAGATATTTAGGTATGACTTAAACTAGTGGATTTCACATCCTAAGGAATGCGTCGATGGACTAGCAATTAATGGTTACGGCGGAATTCAGTTGGTCAAGAGTAGTTAGTTCGGTTAAATTCGAAAGAATCAGGGAGTGGGTTTGTAGTTTGTTCAGGAGTTGTTGTAGGGTGTTGCGAATCCTCCTGCCCGGTTTGAGTGCGGTATTGCAGTCTATTTCATGTGTTGGTATGTGTCGTCGACATTGGCTGGATTTATGCTGTGTAGGAGTGGCAATTAAATCCATTAAGACAAAATCCATCAAATTCATCCACTAAAAAAATCCATTCAATTCATCCACCAAATAAAAAGTAAGTTAATGGATTGAATTAAATACATCCATTTATATACATGGATATATCCAATCCATCCACCATATTTTAATGATCAAATGAATTATTTTTATATTATGATTTAAATCCAATAAATCTATATTTTTTTAAATTAATAAAAACTTGATTTTTTTTTTAAATAAAGAAAACTATGTTATTTAAAATTTCGAAAAATCGAGTTTTTTTGGAAGATTGATTTTTTTCAGAAAATTGAAAAATCAAGTTTTTTCAGAAAATCAGAAAAATCGAGTTTTTCTAGAAAATCGAAAAATCGAGTTTGTTCGAAAAAATAAGTTTTTTTGGAAAATCGAAAAAATCGAGTTTTTTTGACAGAAAATCTAAAAAACAAGTTTTTTTTGGAAAATCGAGTTTTTTCAAAAAAATCGAAAAAACAAGATTTTTTTGGAAAATCGGTTTTTTGGGAAAATCGAAAAAATCAAACCTTTTCAGAAAATTGAGTTTTTTAGGAAAATTGAAAAAATTGAGTTTTTTTTCCGGAAAAATGATGATTAGAGGTTTTTTGGAAATTCGAAAAATCGAGTTTTTTTGGAAAATCGAAAAATAGAGTTTTTTTTCTTCGGAAATACAGAAAATCGAAAAAATTGAGTTTTTTCGGAAATACGGTAAATCCAGCTTTTTTGGATAATCGAAAAATTGAGTTTTTCTGGAATATCGAAAATCACGATTTTTTCGGAAAATCGAAAAATCGAGTTTTTTTGAAAAATCAGAAAAATCTAGTTTTATCGAAAAATTGAAAATCTAGTTTTCTCTAAAAAATGATTTTTTTTGGAAAATCAAAAAATCGAGTTTTTTTTACGGAAAATCGAAATATCGAGTTTTTTTAGAAAATAAAAAAGTATCGTTCTTTTCGGAAAATCGAAAAGTCAAGTTTTTCCGGATAAGCGAAAAATTAAGTTTTTCCGTCAAATTAAAAAATCGAGTTTTTTTTCTTCAGAAAATTGAGTTTTATTTTTGAAATAATGAAAAATCAAATTTTTTTTTAAAATCGTATTTTTTCGGATAATCGAAAAGTCGAGTTTTTTTGGAAATCAAAAAATTGAGTTTTCTTTGAAAAATCGAAAAATCGAGTTTTTTTTGGAAAAATCGAAAAAAATCGGAAATACGTAAAGATCATGTTTTTTTGAAAAATCGAAAAGTCGAGTTTTTTTTCAAAAAATCAAATATTGTTTTTTTTTTAAAATACAAAAGTAAATCAGAGTTTATTAAAAATATTAATTAATCAACTTAATAATAATCCTAAACATATTGTTCTTGTTCTTATTACCACTAAAAATATACTACGTATACATGCTATTAAACTTAAACATATGTTTTTATTTTAACTATTTTTAATATATAATATTTTTTATTATATACTATTAAATATACTATTAATATAGTTTATTAAATATATAATAATTAATATAATATTTTTTATTGACATATAATATAGTTTTTATAAAACAATTTTTAATTATAAAACTGTTTTTATTAACATACATATAATATATAATAATTACATACATAAACCAGTCTTTTATATATATAATGTTTTATAACATACTATATATAATGTTTTATTGACATATAATGTTTTTTAACATACTATATTAATGTTTTATTGATATATAATATAGTTTTTATATAATATTTTTTAATTATAAAACCGTTTTTTATTAACATATAATATAGTTTTTATATAATTTTTTTTATTATAAAACAGTTTTTATTAACATTCTATATATATGATATATAAATATTTTTTATTAACATATAATACAGTTTTTATATAAATTTTTTTAATTATAAAATTATTTTTATTAACATTCTACATAAAATATAATATTATATTTGTTTTAAAAATATATATTAACATCAAAATATGTACTGTTTTTTATAATATTATACTGTTTTTTATATATGCATAATCATAAAAGAGTTTTAAAATAATAATATTAAATATATTTTTTTAATTATAAAACAGATTTTATAATAATAACATTAAACAGTTTTTACTAAATATATACATATTAAAACAGTTTTTTAAATATGGTTTTATTCAATACAAAAAACTATTTTTTTATATATGTTTTTAATCAATACATAAAATATTATATTATATTTGTTTTAAATAAAATATATATTAACATTAAAACTGTTTTTATAAAATTTATATATTATTCAGTTTTTTTTTTGTTTTTTATAATAAATAAATTAAATAAATCAAGATATATATTTAATGAAAATTACAATATTATAATTTAACCAAATTTAATCTAAAATCTAACTAAATTCAGAAAATATACTAAATGTAAATTTTTTTTCAAGAAATACCTCTTCTCTTCTAACTCCTTCAATCTTCTTGTCCAACCTTTTTGGAATCTAGTTCTACTATATCAATCTTCTTCTATTTAAAGAAAAAATTAAAATAAATTACAATCTCATAATACAATAAATAAAAACTTATAAACAAAATAGAGACAAAATTTAATTTAATTTACCTGAAAAAACAAGGATTAATGGAGATCGAAGTTGGATTTTATGAAAAAGAAGAGGTTTTATAATGGAGAAGAAGAGGTTTTATGAAGAAGAAGAGGGTTAATGGAGATTGGGATGGAATGAGAGAGGAAGAGTTGTGTTTGATTGTTTGATGAAAACACTACTGTCTGCTTGGTGTAACGTGATTTAATTTAATATATAAACCATTCAGCGACGTGAAAATTACGCCGTAACTTTGCCACGTGATTTTCATGTCGCAACAATGCCAACAGTCATATTCTCTTTCTTCACATGCCTGCAAAAGCTGATCATGACAGTTTGAATTAATTTGATTTTTCCTCTTAAATGTTGCGACGTCAATATCACATCACAACTGACTTTTTCAAAATTTCAAAAACCCATCCATCTGAACGTTAGACCAATTAAAATATTTTATATTATATTTTTACTAGCGACGTGATTCCCACGTCGCAAAATTTTTTTTTAAACTCAGACAACCATCATACTTCTTTATTTTATTAACAAAACATGTTGCCACGTGATTATCACGTCGCAATTGACTTTTTTTAGCCACATGATAATCACGTGGCAAAAACACATGGTTGAAGATGATATTTCTTGTAGTGATTAAAATGATTTTAATGAATGAATTGAATTGAATATTTTTAAAAAAGTTTTATTAGATTGTTAATGAATTAATGAATTGTTTTAATTCATCTATTATTAATTCAATCTATATCGATCAACCCTTAATCGAGTGCTCGTAGGGCCTGTCTGAGTTTGTGAGTGGGGGGTGCTTATCTTCTCTGGTTTAAGTTTTGGTTTGTAGTATTACAGTTTGGTCTGGTTGTTTGATGTTCTTAGTGATACTGATGTTTGTGGTTTTGTAAGTGGCATAGAGGGAGACTTATATTGTAACTTACTGGCATTACTTATGCCTTTTGAATGAAAACTTTATTGACCTTAAAAAAATAAAATAAGAAAGTGAGTGTTTGAAAGAGGGTTAAAAAGAGAGTGAGTTTGAAGATAAGTGTTTCTGATACACAGAGAAAAAAAAATTTAAAGAGAGAGAAGGACCGTGGAGAGTTGATATTCGGGCATCAAAGTCATTATCATCAAATCTTACGGTGCACCGAATCATTAAATAAAATACTTACAATAGTGAGACAAGTGTCCCATACATCATTAATTCAACCCACAACTACCACCCAATTTTGATGCAAATTCTTCAAAATTTTGTCACTCTTCTCATCTTAGCACCTTACCTTATTTTCTATATAAACCCGCATCCACTAAGATATTACACTCACCAAGCAAACAAAGCAGGATAAAGAATTCAAAAGAAAGAAAAGAAAGATGGCAAGAAGCATGAAGATAGCATGTGTTGTTGTGGTGATGTGCATGGTTGTTATTGCGCCTATGACAGAAGGTGCAATCTCATGTGGAGCTGTAACTGGTGATCTTGCTCCCTGCCTTACTTATCTTACAGGTGGTCCTGGTCCTTCACCACAATGCTGTGGAGGAGTCAAGAAGCTTCTTGCTGCCGCCACCACCCTGCCTGATAAAAAGGCTGCCTGTAACTGCTTGAAATCAGCAGCCGCTTCTATTTCGAAACTGAATACTAACAATGCCGCTGCTCTCCCCGGCAAATGTGGTGTTAGCATTCCTTACAAGATCAGTACCTCCACCAACTGTAATACGTATGTCTTATTCTAACTTTCACTCTCACTCTTACTTTTCTGTTAGTATACTTTTGAAGCCTTTAAAATATGTAATTAATTACTCACTAGTTTTTTCATTTGTTATGTTGGCAGCATTAAGTTTTGAAGATGATGTTGCGGTTTCAAGATTATCATATGGAAGTTCTTACTAGTATATGAAAGTTTAATATTAAGAATAATATTATAAATGAAAGTGATATATTAGGACCATCTTACATGTGTTGGGCCTATCCTCTTGTACTAGATCTCTACCTTGACTGTCTTCTTATGTTGTTGTATCAATCTACATAGTGACATATTTTAATATGAGTTTCTGATTTTAAATGTCTGTATATGTATAGTATAATAAGAAAAAAAATTAAATATATTTATTTATAACAGAAATATACTATTTTTTTATTAGAATATAATGTAATATATATATAATAAAATATTAATTTTGACAATATATTAAATATAATAAAGAATATAGAAAAATAAGTTAATAAATATATATTTTTTAAAACAGAATATAAAAAAAAATGTAATGTAGTAAATATTTTAAAAATATATTTTAAAAATAAAAACAATTTTATATATTTAATAAAAACGGTTATATAATATAATAAAATATATTAAAATTGTTTTATAAATATATTTTAATAATATATTTTAAAAATAAAAACAGTTTTACATTTAAAAGCAATAACAAAAAATATATATTTTAAAAATAAAAACAGTTTTTAAAAGCAATATATATATATATATATATATATATATATATATATATATATATATATATATATATATATATATATATAAACATTTTTTAATTACTATCAACAATTTTTATCATATATAATTTTTAATAAAAACAGTTTTTATTTATAGTTAAAATAGAATATAATAGTCAAAATGGAATATATATTTATCTTAATAAAAAAATTATATTTTAATAAAAAATATTAACATGAATATAATAGTTAGGTATAAAAAATATTATTAATTTAAAAATAATAAAATAATAAAAAACGAAATATATTATATATATTATTTTAAGATTGAAAATTTTATTTATTTCAAAATTGAAAATTTTATTTTTTAAACAAATTATATATTAAAAGTAGAATATCTTATATATGTGTATTTAAAATAAAATAGGATATAATTATATTTTATATTTCTTAAGAGAAGAACATCTTTGTTAAAAAATATTATAGTTAATATATATATATATATATATATGTGCACATTACTTGCATTGGGAAACATCACATTTTTGCAGTCATTATTTCAATCACTTGATGTTAACTCCTAGAATCATACAGAATCCTGTAAATGTCAACGAGAGAAGTCAATTCATCTTATCAGTCTCCGGGCGTCCAGGTCGTCCCTCTGGAAAGAAGGGTGTGCATTGGTTGACCCAAAAAGAAATGCAATCTGCATATGTCCATGTCTTGATCAATTGCGTTGAAGTTAAACCATATCTTGAGTAAGTATACTCCAACCGTTTAATTTTATTTGTAGTGTTAATATAAAAATTATTATCTTGAAACTTATAGTGTGTTTATTTTTTAGGAAATTTAACATCGCCTATTTTCATAGTGTCGGTGTACAATCAATATCTGGTGTCATTCATGCTCAATTTCCAACATGGTTTAAGGAGAGATTGTCTAGCATTGTTGCATTGACTCCATAAATACTCCATTTGAGAAACTTGTCTGAAGGCCCTGTTCAAAGTGCAAATGAATGGCACACATACTTCGTGAACAGATATAAATTTCACACTGAGACATGGACTGAAGGAAAAAAAACCATAAACTGTGGTGTATTTGTAAAAGGAGTTACAGATGGCGGTGAAGATGACTTATATGGCTTTCTAAACATATCTACGAGTTGGTATACAATTACTTGGACTCGGAAAATAAAGTTGTCTTATTTTATTGTGAATGGTATGATCCAATTAGAGGCACAAAAATAGATAAGTCATATGGTACTGTTGAGATTCAAATGGATCGGAGATACAAAGAGTATGACCCTTTTATAATGTCACATACTGTTAGGAAAGTTTATTATGTTCCTTATCCTTCATTTGTACCACGTAAACGAGGATGATGTGTTGTAATAAAAACAAAATTCCCGGATCATTTTGAAACTGACGATCTAGTGGAAGATGCTGCTTACCAAGTTGATGAAGTTGAGCAAATTAATGATGTAATTGCAGATGAACAAATTACAAGTTTGTCTGATACAATGGTTGAGGGACATCAAGTTGATGCGTCTATATTGTTGGTTGATAATAATGTAGACGAAGAGCACGATGAAGAGTTTGGATCCGAGGACAATATCACATCAGATGATGAGAATGATATGGATGACGAGCATGAAGATTTAAAATAATGAAATATTTGTTGAATGTGTTAATGAATATTTATTGAATGTGTTAATGAATATTTATTGATGAGTATAAGGAATCATCTATTGAATATATTAATGAATATGTATTGAAGAGAATGTATTTTTCAAATTTAGTATTTTTGTTGATGAATATATATATTAATTGTGTATTCTATATAAATAGGTAAAATGTCACCTCGAATTGATAAGAGTAAGGATAATGGTAAAAAGTCCCAACGCCTGAGATTAGTAACATGTGAGGCACCTCAGTCGGCCACGTGCCCTCTCCCGCAGAGTCAGGTCGATCTTATGTCCATGGTCAGTACTCAGCCTTTTGTGCCATTATTCTCCTCTCAGAATATGCCATTCTTATATGGGACTTCTTCTTTTACTAGCCCGTATGGGGTACCATCTTTTGTTAGGCCACCTGGTTTTCTTTTCCCGCAGACCCAGATGCCCTCATCCTTCCAGCATATTGGAGGATCCAGTTTTCCACATCCTACACAGATGCCCTCATCCTTCTAGCATATTGGAGGATCTAGCACCCCACATCCCATATAAATACCCTTATCTTTCCAGCAGACTTGAGGATCCAACACCCCATATCCCACGCAGATGCCCTTATCCTTCCAGCAGACTGGAGGATCCAGCACCCCACATCTCACACAAACAGGAGGATACCGCACCCCACATCTCATACAGACTGGAGGATCCCGTACCCCATATCCCACACATGTACCTGCACGTGAGGATGATCATGCGCAACCGGATGATGATGATGATGATGATGATGATCATGTGGATGAGGATGATGATGTGTTGGATGGAAATGATCTTCGAGAGAATGATGATCCGAGTGAGATTCATGTCATTGACGGGAGATTTTAGATTTGGCCCGAAGGAAACTCATAAGTTTCTTATTTATAAATTTTTATTTAAGATAATGCATTTTCATTTTTAATATAAATTTATATTTAATATAACTAATTCAAATTATTGTTGTTTAGTTTCTCGCCGAGTCGGACTGCTGCCAAGGTTATAAATTATATAATTCAGCAGATGTATAAACAATTTTAGAAGACCTTCAAAGATGTCAAAAATAAAGAAGCTTGGTTTAACAAATTTAAGGTATAATTAATTTATTTTTTAGTTATTGTTATTTAAATGACTATTTCATTATAATTATCTAACTATTTATTTTAATGTAATACAATATTGCAGGAAAAATGTGTGTGGGACCCATTGAACGAGAAGATGATAAAAAAAAATTATGGCAGAACCTAAAGATGTCTTTCTGACATAATGCGTTGTGTTAGAGAGCGTTGTGAACTTCAGGGTATCCGTCCCAATTGGATAGGGAAAGAGGTTTTTGAGGAACTTCTTAAATATTAGGAGTCACCCGAATTTCGGGCTAAATCTGAAAATTTTAAGAAGATGAGGACATCTGAAATAGGGGGCTGCGTTAACGCAGTTGGAAGTATAAGTACTGCAGAGCATGTTCGACGCATGGTAAATATTACCACTTTTTAAGTTATATTTTGATTCCTATTTTATTAATTAATGTTAATTTTTTTATTATTTAGATCAAGAATTTGGGGAGACCTCCATTGATGATTGAGTTGGTTAAAAAGACTCGGACAAAGAAAACTGAGGATTTTGTTGACGAACGCACTCTAAAAGCTTTCGTAAGTTATTTAATTTACGTTGTTGTTTATATTTTTTTTTATTTAATGACAATTTTGTGTCGTGATTTTCACGTGGCAACTGAGAAACTGTGACGGAAAAATCACGTGGCAATTCAGAAGTTGTGGCGTGAAAATCACGTGACAACTTTTTAAATATAATATAATTTAATTTAATTTATTAAATATTGAACTTAATTTTTTTTATTGAATGTATAGGAGGATTATCAGACATTGCTCACAAATTTTCTGAGTCATAATCCTCAATATACTCCGGGAGAGGGAGAGCCGCTTCATCCAGATGTGGACTTTTATATTTGGGATCAAGTCATTGGCTAAAACGACCCTAACGGTTGTTTTTTGTGTGGTGGAAATTTGGCGGGCACCTTGAGAAATGGAGATAGAACTCTATTTCAAAGAGTTAGAGATGAGGAAGGAGGGTGTTGGCTGAAGATTTTGATGATACAGTTCGAAAAGAAGCAAGTTGGATGTTTCGTTGAAATAAAGCAAGATGTCATGTTTCGAAATGGTAGAAGCAGTGCTTCGAATGGGAATGTCAAAGCTCAGAGCTTCGAGTGACAGTTATGGGGATATGTTCAAAGAAGTCTCGAAGTGGTAACAAGGCTGTGTCCAAGAAATGAGTTCGAAACGAAGAGTGCCAAAACATTTGAAATTCAAACGCAAGCGGGATGCTCGAAATTTAAAATATATGCGCTGGAGCATTCGAAGACGCGTGGAAGCTAGAGAGGGGCATTGCTTTGCATGTTCTGAACGTGGCAGAATCTTATAGGCAAGACCGTTATGGTCGAAGTAGTATAAATAGAAGTCTTGGCGTTAGGATTTCGTGTGTCATATCTATTGTACAAAATTCAGTAAACATTTAAAATAACACATGGCTAGGGAAACGAATGCTCGAACAATGTACGTATGATAACACCAAATATTTATGATTCAGCAAAACTCTTTATCATTTCCAGTTTATCCTCTATCTTCATGTCAGTATCATTCAAAAGCCTTTACATTAAAATCTTTTTCATTCAAAGTCATTTATTGATTCCTTGCACTTAAAAGTCTTTCCCTCTATTCCGAGTATTTTACATTTAAGAAATTCTTATACCTTTTATGTTGTTATCTTCATACTTTTTATCATTCGAATACCCTTTTCATCCAAAGTCATTTTACTGATGTCTTGCATTTAAATGTTTTCTTTCCATTTCAAATCCTTTACATTTCAGAAACTTTTGTATATTTCATGCCTTCATCTTCATGCTTTTATCATTCGAACACCTTTTTCATTTAAAGTCGTTTTACTGATTTCTTGCATTTAAACGCTTTCTTTATATTTTGAGTCTTTTACATTCCAGAGAATCTTTTATATTACATGCTTTTATACTTCGAAGTTATTTACTTGTCTTTTTGCAGTTTTACATGTCTTTACAATTGAACCTTTATTCATGCAATTTAGTTTCGCACGTATTTATTTGATCATGTCATTAGATCTTTAATAGAGTAATCGAAGTAAGTTGAACACCTACACAACATTCTAAATACCAACCATGAATATCAGTTCTATAATGAGAATTATCCAAATGACCAATACACCATAAGATCAATCTAGTCGATCCTGCAAGTTACCAGAGAGATTAAATAACAGTCATTAAGATTATTTGATAGTTTGGAGGACTAGGGGTTGTTTACCAGAAATAACTGTAAACAAATTGGCACACCCGGTGGGACCCGTCATTGGTCATTACGAAATTTAGAACAAAGTAAAAATTGTTGAGACTTAACCATTGTAAAAGTACTTTCTGAGTGATAAGTTTGTTGTTATATGAACCTTAGAAGTGGTAGAATAACCAATAGCAACCAACCCTTACCCAGAAGAAAACGTTTAAACAAGATGTCTATTCCAGACAATCAACAAGGGGAACAAAATATCCCACACACAACAGGCACTAATATGTCCGCTTCGATGGGAACATCTAATGCGATCCCTTCGAACGCACAGTCTGTTGCATCTTCTACCAGTAGTGTAGCCACTAATGGAACAAGTGGCATGTCAACTAACAGTTCGATCCTAGGAAATACTGGAACCATTGGTTATCCTGGGGGATTCGTCCCACCATCAGGGACACAAACCCATTTCGCTACCCCACTAACTAGACCACCTGGGTTCGATGCTAACAGACACAGAAATTCCTCTTATGGGATGCCAACATCTTTTATGGCGGGTCTGCACACTTCGACATCGAATACATCACCACAATTAGGGTCTGGGTCTGGGGCAAACCAATTTATGACAAATAACCAAGGATCAGTGGGTTATAGTGCAATGCCTATCTTAACCACAGAAAATCAGTTGGCTTTTAGGCAATTAATGGATGACAGTAACCATAATATGATAGGAGTATTAGCACAAACTATGCAGGAGATCTTTGCCCCAATAGTACAAAATGTAACTATGACAAACAGAGAAAACGCGGATAACATGAGTCGAATAGCAGATTTTTTCGCTCCCCCAGAAAGGCGTAGGCAGAATCAGGCGGGAGTTCGAGCAAACGTACCTATCATAGAACAAATTGCTAATGACCCACCCTATAGACCATCCAGAGAGGAGGTTAATTTGGGGGCAAGGGCATAAAGGTTAGAAGCCCCAATGATTCAAGGCCCACAAAGGGAAATTATGGAACCAGGGGCAAGGATCGAAAGGCTAGAAGTCCCAGAGTTTCGAGAAGAACAGCCTAGAGGAGTTGTCATGGTGGGTCGAAATCAAGATGCTGATGCAGTCGTTCACAGAATTCGAAACGATAACATCTTGGCCGAAAATAATTTAACCACCATGATAGAGAGAATCATGGCCCAGAATGGCCTCAACACAGGAATTAGAAGGTCAAATTATGCCTCTCCTATATTAGATTACATAATGCACACTGATTTACCAAGGGGATATAAAGTCCCTAAGTTTACAAAGTTTGCTGGGGATACCAATGAATCAACAGTCGAACATATAGCCAGGTATCTAACCGAAGCAGGAGATATAGCGAATAATGAAGACCTTAGGATCAAATATTTCCCAAGTTCCCTAACTAAGAACGCCTTCGCATGGTTCACCACTTTACCTCCTGGGTCCATAGATACTTGGGCTCTGTTGGAGATATTATTCCATGAACAGTTCTACATGGGACAATCTAAAATAAGTCTGAAGGAACTAGCCAGTGTCAAGAGGAAGTTTACTGAACCCATAGATGATTATCTGAATAGATTCAGGCTCTTGAAATCTAGATGCTTTACAGTAGTCCCTGAACATGAGTTAGTCGAAATGGCTGCTGGCGGCCTGGATTACTCTATTAGGAAGAAATTAGACACACAATACTTGAGGGATATGGATCAATTAGTCGATAGGGTTCGACAGGTCGAAAGGCTAAAGGCCAAAAAGGCCAGAGTTTTTAAAAATAACAAGAAAGAAAGGGTCTCCTATGTTGGAGCTGAGGAAGCAGAAGACTACCCTGAATTCGAAGAGGTCGAAATTGATCTCGCTGAATTAAAACAGGCACCACCTTACTCCTGCAAATTATTAGTTCCCACGAAAGGGAAAGAAATTGTTGAAAATGAGAAAAGTGACAAATTCCCAAAGAAGGTTTATACCTTCGATGTAACTAAGTGTGACGAGATTTTTGATTTACTTGTCAAAGATGGCCAACTCATTGTGCCATCAAACATCAAAATACCTCCTTTAGATCAAAGGAAGAAAAGAGGATTTTGCAAGTATCATAGTTTCCTAGGCCACAAAACCTCACAGTGTTTTCTTTTCAGGGACCTAATTTAGAATGCAATTAAAGATGGCAGACTGAAATTCGCTGATAAACCAAAAATGAAAGTAGATGAAGATCCTTTGGACGTCGCAGACACCAATTACTCCGAGCCTGTATGCATTGGAGAAATCAACATGGTGGAAGCTGATCAAAATGACGCTCCAGTAGGAGAGAAAGGTACTGAAAATGAAAGCTGGGTGTTAGTCGAAGTCAACAAGGGGGTCACTGAAGACGTCCACAAGCAACCAGAGACTTCGATCGAAGCAGCATCTTTAGCTGTTGCAAAAGAAATCCAGGCTACTGAAGGCCAGGAAAACCAAAAGCAAGAGTTGACACAGGTTACTGAAGGCCTAAGGCTAGAATTGGAGAAAGTCCAGATCACGGAGCCAACCTCCCCTCAGAAAGAAATATGGGATACTTTAGGGGAGCCCAGTGGAAAGTTTGACTACTTGGTCAAGTATTCTGCCCCAGAGAGTTCAAAAATCCAAATTGAAGATATAAAACCTACAGGATGGGGGGATGATGATACTAAGGGGGAGGATGTTGATGTAAACATGGTGGATATGGAGAGACCTCGTTCCAAAATGGAGGAGGTGGAGAGATACTTAGAAAAAGAAAAGTATAAAATGGAGGATAATTATGCTGGGGATGCTAGTCTTAAGGATTACCTCATGATGTGCCACAAAAGAGATACGGGAATGATACTATGCCCTAGGTGCAGCATCCTCTGCAACCAGAGAATTGCTGCAAACTTCGAGAGGGTACAAAGGGCACGAACTGGAATCAATTGGCGCCAGGATAACCAGTTATTTAGGTGTTATCATAAAGCTGGAGAAAGTTTGTTGGAATTTGTGCTTCGCTGTTACAAAGGGGCAACCAAATGCTTGATATGCCCAAGGTGTTCTGCTGTGTATGATCAAAGCATGGCCAGCGCCTTCGAAACAATCCCTTTTGCCCCGTGCTGGAACCACCAAGAGACTGGTCAGATGGGCCAACGTTTAGATAGCAAATACAATCAACGAAGGCCTGATAGTCCTCATCCCAAGGGCGCTCGAAGAGTGACGTTCAAAATTCCTGCTGAAATACCAACAGACAAATGGATGCAAGTCAGAACTGACAAAGGCAAAGACAAATGGAGAAACAATGAACGAAACGCACGCCACGCTATGACATATAGAAGGCAGTTCAACATAGCAAAGAGGGAAGAAGTGATGTTAGAGAACTACAAAGGAAGAAACCCCATGTCAAGATCTCAATTGCGAAGGCAACAGAGAATTCGAAAGGCTGAAAGGGAAGCTGTGGCAAATAAAGGAGCAACTTCAATAAAAAACCAAGGTGAATCTAGCACCAACAAACCCACACCAAATAATCAAACTGAAGACAAACCCCCAGTTAGTAGGAGACTCTTCTCTGAAGTACAACCAAATGAATCAAAGGAATACACTCCAGGTCCAGAAGAAGACGAAGATATGCTAACGGACAACTTCGAATCAGAGGGGGAGTCTTCGCTCAATATCAATTGCAACGTGGTATCTGTACTTCCTTGTGAGTTTGGACAGGAAACTGAAATCGAAGAGTATGAGGAAGAAGATACCATAGATCTGATGAAGCATAGGCCTGTGTGTTACTACGTGATGGATAACGGAGTTGTCGAGGAGCAGAATGTGTTCATCGAGCGTCCAGAACCAGCTATGAAAAATCATCTGAAGCCATTATTTATTCGGGCAAAGGTTGGTGCCCATGGCATAAATAAGGTTCTAGTGGATGGGGGCGCTGCAGTTAACTTAATACCCCATTTCATGCTGAAAAAGTTAGAAATACGCGAAGGAGACATCAAACCACACAACATGGTTCTATCCAATTATGAAGGGAAAGTAGGCAAAACATTGGGGGTGGTTCAATTGGACTTGACGATAGGCTCAAGCTGTAGGCCCACCATGTTCATGGTGATCGAAGCCAAGGCCAACTACAACTTGTTGCTGGGAAGAGAGTGGATCCATGGCGTAGGAGCAGTTCCTTCGTCAATGCACCAGCAATTAGTTTTATGGAGAGAAGATGGGATCGTGGAGAACATTGAAGCGGACCAGAGTTACTTCATGACAGCAGTCAACTTAGTTGACAAGAGGAATTATGACAAACATCTGGCAAAGATTGCTCCTTGTGTCCCAAATGATGAAATCAACGAAACCAGGAACACACACTATTATATTACCCTTCACCATGATGGCATATATTGGGATAGAAGAATAATCAGTGAAGATGAGGGAGTCGAAGGTACTATACAAAGACAGCCAGCAGGCTGGGAATTCAACAACCTTGCTCATGACTGAGTCCTCCTTTTTCGAAAGGATTTCGGCCTATATGGCTGAGAACGAATCAAAGGCGGCCTTAGAGGCTGAAATAAATAAATTGGCTGTAAAGGCGAACGAAATAAATGGGGGTAGCTCGAAAGGCTTACCCTTTGAAGAACTCGAAATAGATCAAAGGCTGGACGCCATCTATGATAAAGAACCCTTAGGCTTCGAGAGGGACCCCATAGACTCAGGTGCCAAAATGTTGGCGCAGGATCCACTCGAAGAAGTGAATTTAGGGGATGAGAACACGAAAAGAATAACCTACATAAGCGCAAAACTAAA
This sequence comes from Vicia faba, assembly GCA_948472305.1. Lineage (NCBI taxonomy): Eukaryota > Viridiplantae > Streptophyta > Magnoliopsida > Fabales > Fabaceae > Vicia > Vicia faba. The sequence continues at coordinate 1,482,894,589 of OX451737.1, forward strand.
CCCAGGCCTCAAGCAGGAAGTGATCGAAGTCCTCAAGAAAAACAAAGATTGCTTCGCGTGGGATTATGACGAAATGCCTGGTTTAAAGAGGGAGTTAGTGGAACATAGACTTCCAATCAAGGATGGCAAGAAGCCCATCAAGCAAACTCCTAGAAGATTCGCACCAGCGGTTCTCACAAAGATCAAAGCTGAGATCGAAAGGTTGCTGCGCTGCAGATTCATCAGAACCACAAGGTACGTCGAATGGTTAGCAAATATAGTGCCTGTTATTAAGAAAAATGGCTCTCTGAGAATCTGCATAGATTTTAGGGATTTAAATACTGCAACCCCTAAAGATGAGTACTCCATGCCTGTGGCAGAAATGTTAGTAGACTCTGCTGCAGGATTCGAATATTTAAGTATGTTAGATGGATACTCTGGGTACAATCAGATTTTTATTGCTGAAGAAGATGTTGCCAAGACAACATTTTGTTACCCAGGAGCCTTAGGCACCTACGAATGGGTGGTGATGCCTTTTGGTTTAAAAAATGCTGGGGCAACTTATCAAAGGGCAATGAATTCGATTTTCCATGATTTCATTGAAACTTTTATGCAGGTGTATATTGATGATATAGTCATCAAATCTATATCTGCAGAAACCCATTTGCATCATTTGAGCCAATCATTCGAGCGAATGAGAAAACATGGCTTAAAGATGAATCCCCTTAAATGTGCATTTTTTGTGCAGGCTGGAGATTTCCTTGGCTTTGTGGTTCACAAAAAAGGAATTGAGATCAACCAAAATAAAACCAAAGCCATAATGGAGACGAAAGCACCTACGTCAAAAAGGGAGCTGAAATCTTTGCTAGGGAAGATTAGCTTTCTCAGAAGGTTCATTTCGAATCTGAGTGGAAGAACCCAAGCTTTCTCTCCGTTGCTTCGTTTGAAGCAAGGCCAAGCCTTCGAGTGGAACGAAGCCCATCAGGAGGCATTTGACAAGATAAAGAGATATCTCTCTCAGCCTCCCATCTTGTCTCCACCTTCATGGGGAAAGCCCATGAGATTGTACATATCTGCCTCTGAAGTTAGTATAGGTAGTATGTTAGCACAAGAAGATAGCAATGGCATCGAAAGAGCCATATACTATTTAAGTAGAGTATTGAATGATGCAGAGACTAGATATAGCAATATAGAAAAGCTATGTCTCTGTTTGTACTTTTCTTGTATGAAACTTAAGTATTATATAAAGCCTGTTGATGTTTATGTTTCATCTCATTTTGATGTCATTAAACACATGCTTTCGAAACCAATAATGCATAGTAGAGTTGGTAAATGGGCTTTAGCCTTAACAGAATATTCTTTGACTTTCATGCCTTTAAAAGCTGTGAAAGGCCAAGTGATCTCTGATTTCATTGTGGACCATTCACTGGTTGAGCAGACTGTCACGAGTTACGTTGAAATGCAACCTTGGAAATTATACTTTGATGGTTCGACCTACAGGAATGGTAGTGGTGTTGGAGTCCTTATAATTTCTCCTGAAGGAATTCCAATAAAATTCAAGTATAAATTAGATGGTCCTCGTTGCTCGAACAACGAAGCTGAGTACGAAGCGCTTATTGTTGGACTTGAAGCTTTGTTGGAATTGGGGACAACTAGAGTCGAAATTAAAGGAGACTCAGAGTTAGTGGTCAAGCAAATAACAAAGGACTATAAATGCATAAATGAAAATCTGATGATATACTTCGTCATAGTTAACAGGCTACTTAGAAAATTCGAATACATGGATATTCAACTTATACCAAGAATAGAAAACCAAGAAGCAAATGACTTAGCACAGTTGGCTTCAGGTTATAAAGTTTCTGCCAAAATTTTTGAGGATCTGGTCGAATTAAGAGGTAGAGTTATGGCTACTAGATTCATACCATCAGATCTAGAGAGTATAAAATTAGGATATGCTGAGAAACAGGGATTCGAAGTACTAGCCATAGACACCTTATCAGATGCAGATTGGAGAAGTCCACTTGTGAGTTATTTAACAAATCCAACTTTGAATGTTGATAGAAAGATAAAATATAGAGCATTGTCATATGTCCTCATGGGAAACGAATTGTTCAAAAAGACTCAAGAAGGCGTATTACTGAAATGCCTAGGAGAAAGTGAGGCATACTTAGCATTGTCAGAAGTCCACAATGGGGCATGTGGGGCACATCAAGCAGGTCATAAAATGAAATGGTTGTTATTTTGATATGGCATGTATTGGCCCAGCATGCTCAAAGATTGTATAGACTTTGCTAAAGGGTGTGAAGAATGCCAGAAACACGCAGGGATTCAACATGCCCCTGCAAGTGAGTTGCATTCAATCATTAAACCATGGCCCTTTAGAGGATGGGCATTGGATTTAATAGGAGAAATAAATCCTGCTTCGTCTAAAGGACAGAAATATCTCTTGGTAGGAAAATAGATTATTTTACCAAGTGGATCGAAGCAATACCATTAATAGTTGCTGATCAAGAGGCTATTATTGAGTTTATACAGAAACAAATTATCTACAGGTTCGGATTGCCAGAGAGCATAACCACAGACCAAGGTTCTGTGTTTACTGGTAGGAAGATGCAAGAGTTTGCTCAAGAAATGGGGTTTAGATTATTGACATCAACGCCATATTATGCTCAAGCAAATGGTCAGGTCGAAGCAGCTAATAAGGTGATAATAGGGTTAATCAAGAAACATATTGGTAAAAAGCCAAGGAACTGGCACAAAACTTTGGACCAAATACTATGGGCCTGTAGAACATCTCCTAAAGAAGCTACTAACACCACATCTTTCCAACTCACATTTGGTCATGATGCAGTTCTGCCAGTAGAAATTCATCTACAATCAGTTCGAATTCAAAGACAAAACGAAATTCTAGCTGCATTATATTGGGAAATGATGATGAATGAGTTAGTTGAGTTGGATGAAGTTAGATTGTATGCATTGGAAATCCTGATGAGACAAAAGGAAAGGGTAGCTAGGGCATATAACAAAAGGGTGAAAGGAAAAGCATTCACTATTAATGACTTAGTCTGGAAAGTCATATTGCCCATGGATAATAAAAATAAAACGTTAGGTAAATGGTCACCTCATTGGGAAGGACCTTTTCGAATAATAAAGATATTTTCAAACAATGCATATGAAATCGAAGAATTGGTTGATGATAAGCGAATCCTAAAGGTTAATGGGAAATATTTAAAGAAATATAAGCCACGCCTGCAGGAGATTCGAATAATAACAACGTAATCAAAAAATCATAAAGGAATGCCAAAATGGTAATATGGGATTGCCAAAATGGCGCTGTTCAGATATTACAGACCAAAACCAAATTACAAAACTAATTAAAACTAAGATTTAAAAATAGACATTATTCTTCAATCTGTTAAAGGTACTTCGAAAGGACTCAAGCCTTTGTTGAGTAAAGCGCCTTGCTCCTTCTAGGGTAGCTACTTCTCCTTTAAGTTGTTCTGCTGCCTCCATTTCTGCAAGTCCTTTGTTGAGGAGCTCTTCGAAATGTTCACCAGCAGTATTGGTTTCGTAGGCCAATTGTTGTTCTTGAGCCTCCTTAACCTTTTGTTGAAGTTCCTGAATTTGCCTTTCCCAGAGAAGGATAGACTCAGCTCGAGCTTCATAGTCAGTTTTTGCTTGCTTTAGATGCATGGCTTGATCTTCAGCTTCTTGAGAAAGCTTCGAAGCATGCTCATAAGCAGCGTTCATTGCAGTTCGTTTTTCTTGGACCTTTCTGGTAGCAAATTCATCTTGGAGAAGACACCCAATCACGTTGTCTAACAGAGATTAAAGATCGAATAAGATAGTGCTGACTGGCAAAGAGCAGGTAGTGAGGTTGACTTATGTAAGTAGCTCCTTCATGGTGTAGCAAGTTGTACTATCCTGTTTGAGCACTTCGAACAAGTCCACATCAAGGATTGTTCTCCTAATTCTGTTAAGGAGTACAATTCTATCATTTGTGGGCAACGGATTGCTAGTCGAACTAGTGCCAGCCTTAGCAAGAGGAATATCCCTTTGAGCTAGCTTCGCCTTCATGTACCCAATTGGGTCATTTCGTCTTAGGAGGGCTAGCTCCTCTTCGATCATCTGAGATAGAGACGATTGAGGAAGTTCCACGCGCAAAGGAGTCACATCCATTTCGACTTCCATGGGTTTATTGGTCGCGTCACCGTCACCTTCACTCGTTTCCCGCTCATTGCCTTCTTCATTATCAACCAGATCCACCACTTCGATATCATCGTGTTCACTGCTATTTGCATCTGACTCTGTTCCAGCAGTCGAACCATCGTGGACATCTTCTTCCTCAGACCCTTCCTCTGCAGATTCTTCGTTTCCTTGATCAGAATCAGCCTTCTCTCCTTCAGCGTGAATGTCCTTTGGGTTCTCTTGAAGGGTTTCAAGAGGGGACTTTTGAAGAGAAGTTTTTTGTAAAGTCTCTGCAGATTCATGAAGCGTTGCTTCATTCGTTTCTTTTAGAGGGGGAGAAGTACTCTGGTCATCTTGCTGCTCTGAAGCCCCAGTCAGAACCGTCATGTTGGAGGATCCTTTGTTCTGCACCAGGTTACTGGAGTCCCCATGAGGAGAAGAGTTGATGGGAGCAGCAGTCTTCGATGGAGAAGTCGAAGTGGTAAGAGTTGGGTTCAAAATGTCCTACAGAGGCAAAGAATATTAAGAGCATGCACCAAGGTAATGAATAATTATTTTGTTAAAAATTAGAATTCAATTTACCTGTGGACTCTCAGAAGAGAGGTTGCTATCTATATGTTCCAACATTACGTTGGAGGTCGAAGGTGGATTTTTGGATTTAGTTGAGGGAGCAACATCTCTGGAATCGAGTCCAGAGATACCAGTTGGTGCAGCACTTTTGGAAATTTCCTTCTTCTGCTTCTTCTTCGAAACAGTTGGTGAATTCCCTCCAGCATTGGGATCCTTCCCAGTAGTGTTTGTTTTTCTTTTCTTTGGAGTGGTTGGTGGGAGTTTGCTAGTCTGAAAAGATTTAAACATGAGTTAGATCCAAATCATGAAACATTAGTGTATTCGAAACACCAAGTCTAATTGATTACCCGTGGAGTTGGAACAGTGGTTATCACTGGTGTTGTTGTTGTTGTTGTTGTTGCAGCAGTTATTGTTGGTTTGGATAGAGTCACATTATCAATGGTTTCGACAGATGTTTGGGAGGCACTTCCCTCTTTAGACTTTGAAGCAGCAGTCTTTATCCTGATGGCTGAAAATCGAAACAATTGAGGCAAAAGTTAAAAATGTAGAAATTGAGAAACATTTGGGATTTTCCCAAGCATTCGCACCTGCGCCTTGATCATATTTAATCGACATGGCAGAAAGGTCATAGCGAAGATGTCCTGGGAAATCGTGGAGCCAATGTCGAGCCCATGTTACAGTCTCAGATGTCTTTGGTTTCTTTTGAAGATATTTGAACATTTCTTTGCAAGTGAACCACCAAGGGTATGGAGGAAACCAAGCCAGAGCCAGTTCTGAGGTAGGCAATCTAGGAAATTTAGGTGGATGCATTTTGAATGCCAACCTATACCTATCCTCAGGTGACAACCCTGAAGGAAGTTTTAGCTTAGAAATTTTTTCTTTAAATTTTTCCTTCAAGGTCTCAGCCGCTTGATGCACAGTGGATTCCAAGTGTGTGGGATCATAAGTAGTTTCGAAATAATTTTGAAAAGCCCTAATCTCTTTGGCATGAGTGAACATACCTTTCTTGGAGTGTACCTGCACATCGAACGCATCAGTTAGTTTTTGTTGAATAGAGAGGGTATCGAACATATAATATTGGTAGAACTTTGTCCACCATTCCAGAAAACCCTTTGCTGTGAGGTGTGTAGGTTTGAAAGGTATTAGTTCAAAATGGGCGAAGCCTTGATATTGTTCCTGTTGTAGTTTTGCTTCTCTTGCTTTGAAGGTTCGCCCAGAGGTGATGGCACTTTCTGTTTGGAACAGGGGTTCAGGGATTAGTTGGCACAGGCCAAATTGTCTCGAAACGAAGTTGGGTTGATAAGCAAAAAGGAAGATTTGATTCTTAGAGGGAGTAATTCGTGAGGAGATTAATCTGGGAAGCAAAAAGGCTTTCCATACGTCTTGAATTTCTTTGCTCTTGACTGCTTCTGAGAGAGCCATGGTGAACCATGATGGTCCATGAGTCCTTGAAGCGAAGGGCGTCATGGTCTCTTCGAATTTATGCCTCTTGGAGAAAATCATGATATAGTTGGAGAAGAGAACTTTGAAGTCATCCTTATCATCGTTTGGGGTAAGTCTTCGCAGCCTAGTACCTTCGATGATTCTATCCGCTATTTCCAGATCTTGTTCAACAATAGTGTTAGCAGTTGATAGTGAAGGTTCAAACATGGCATTAAGCCATAACTGGAGTAACCAGAAGGGGCCAGCTAGCAGGATATTTTTGGGAGTGTGGGATTTCAAACTCGAAACTGCTGATCTTAAACTTTCGTAAAGATCAACAAGTAACAGTTCGCTTAAACACACCCTCCGATTCTCATGTAAATCTCTAGCTAGAGGGATGAACCTGCTGGCTACCTGTAGGGACCTGCTGCAGAATACATACCTTGATAACCATAAGGTGAGGAAAGTAATGTGTTCCACATCTGACACACTGTCTCTTTCAGTGTGGTAGTGGCTAATGAGCTTTGAAAAGCTGGCTAATTTAACTTCGAAGTCAATAATGCTCGAATGCTCTTCATTGTCAGGAATGTAGGTTTCTCCTACTGGTGACAAACCAGTAATGGCTGCTATGTCAAAAAAGGTGGGTGTAATCATTCCCCCAGGGAGATGGAAGGTATTCTAGGTACTGTCCCATAAATATAAGGACGCAAATAATAATGGATGGCTATAGGTGAAGCCTGGTTTCGATAATTTAATCAAGTTGTAAATGCCTAATTCCTCCCATTGCTGGGATTTCTTGGCTTCTACTTTGGTAAACCAGTTGTGGTAAGCTGTGTTAGAGGTGGGGCAGGATCGAAATGGTTTGAAGTTACTCTTCACATAATCTAGCACAAAAGGGTCCTTTGGGGAAATGATTGGATTTTCCACGGTGGTCAAATCAGAAGACTCCCCTGTCTTAGGGATATCCATTTTATTAAACAAAGGCTTAAAATTATAACAAACAGGAAAGATTTTTCTAGTATCTTTTAAGATTTCAAAGACTGTAAGAGGACCCATTAAAGCAAACCTCTTGCCAGCGGCGTTAGTGGGAATTAGTACCTGAGATGCGTAGAGCATTTCCTTCTCTTTGGAGATCATTTGAGGGATAAGCACAGATTAACCTTGATAGGTGCCAACCTTGCTTTCCATTATGGTTCCTGTGTTCTTTCCTTTCTTTTTGGAAGCTTTTTTCAGTTGGGATGATGTTGAAGAAGACATTGTTGAAGAGTGTTGGAGGTTTTAGGGTTTCGGTGAGAAGAGAGGAAGAAAAGATTCAGAATGTGGGAAGAAAAAAAAATAAAAGACTAAGTTGATGGGTTTTTATAGTGTGGAAGTTTAAACATCCACTGAGAAAGATTAGGATACGTGGGAGTCTTGGGTTGGATTGAGAAGGAGGTGGCGTAAAAGTTGATATTAGTAATAGGCGTGATTAAATAATAATCATTGTTTATAACTGCACCCTGCTGTGGAATGGTTCAAGACGGTTAAGGAATCTGAAAGGCGTCGTGATTGACGTGACTGGAGTCATACAAAATAAATGTTACAATTACTCAAAGGTCACATCAAAATCTTGCATATATATTTAAAATAAGTATTTCTCAAAAGGTCGAAATACATATTTTAAAGGGGCATTTTGTTGGCTGAAGATTTTGATGATACTGTTCGAAACGAAGCAAGTTAGATGTTTCGTTGAAATAAAGCAAGATGTCATATTTCGAAATGGTAGAAGCAGTGCTTCGAATGGGAATGTCAAAGCTCAGAGCTTCGAGTGACAGTTATGGGGATATGTTCAAAGAAGTCTCGAAGTGGTAACAAAGTTGTGTCCAAGAAATGAGTTCGAAACGAAGAGTGCCAAAACATTTGAAATTCAAACGCAAGCGGGATGTTCGAAATTTAAAATATATGCGCTGGAGCATTCGAAGACGCGTGGAAGCTAGAGAGGGGCATTGCTTTGCATGTTCTGAACGTGGCAGAATCTTATAGACAAGACCGTTATGGTCGAAGTAGTATAAATAGAAGTCTTAGCGTTAGGATTTCGTGTGTCATATCTATTGTACAAAATTCAGTAAACATTCAAAATACCACATGGCTAGGGAAACGAATGCTCGAACAATGTACGTATGATAACACCAAATATTTATGATTCAGCAAAACTCTTTATCATTTCCAGTTTATCCTCTATCTTCATGTCAGTATCATTCAAAAGCCTTTACATTAAAATCTTTTTCATTCAAAGTCATTTATTGATTCCTTGCACTTAAAAGTCTTTCCCTCTATTCCGAGTATTTTACATTTCAGAAATTCTTATACCTTTTATGCTGTTATCTTCATACTTTTTATCATTCGAATACCCTTTTCATCCAAAGTCATTTTACTGATGTCTTGCATTTAAATGTTTTCTTTCCATTTCAAATCCTTTACATTTCAGAAACTTTTGTATATTTCATGCCTTTATCTTCATGCTTTTATCATTCGAACACCTTTTTCATTTAAAGTCGTTTTACTGATTTCTTGCATTTAAACGCTTTCTTTATATTTCGAGTCTTTTATATTCCAGAGAATCTTTTACATTACATGCTTTTATACTTCGAAGTTATTTACTTGTCTTTTTGCAGTTTTACATGTATTTACAATTGAACCTTTATTCATGCAATTTAGTTTCGCACGTATTTACTTGATCATGTCATTAGATCTTTAATAGAGTAATCGAAGTAAGTTGAACACCTACACAACATTCTAAATACCAACCATGAATATCAGTTCTATAATGAGAATTATCCAAATGACCAATACACCATAGGATCAATCTAGTCGATCCTGCAAGTTACCAGAGAGATTAAATAACAGTCATTAAGTTTATTTGATAGTTTGGAGGACTAGCGGTTGTTTACCAGAAATAACTGTAAACAGAGGGTCACGTCAACCAAATTCGACACCAGAACAACTTGAAACCGTAAGACAATTGACGTTAAATGAGGCGAAACGCGAGTCAGCGCAACGTGAGGCGGTAATGAAAGCCCAAATGGATGCCCAAATGGAGGCAATGAGGAAAGAGCAACAACGAGAAATGGAGACCATGGCGAAGAGGCAAGCTGATATGGAGCAACAAATGAGACAATTTATGCAAGGGTTTGGTGGAAATCTAAACTTTCGTGGTCAAGAGCCGGAGGATGACGGAAGCGAAGATAATTTTGACATTAATAATTATGATCCGTAAACTTTATTTTTTTTTATTTTACTTTCAAACTTGAATTTGTATACCATACTAATTAATTCTTAAATTTATAATTTTAGTTTATTAATTTTATTATATTAAATTTAATATATTGAATTTATTATATATTGTATTTATTATTTTAATTTATCATATTGAATTTATTAAATTGAATATATAAAAGAAAAACAAATTCAGTTATTAAATTAAAAAAAAAATTAGTGACGTGATTTTCTATATAATTTTTAATTTATCACGTTGCAACTTACTTTCTATATAAAAAAAAATAAAGTGGATGGAAGGCGTTATAAAAAACAAATAATTGAAACTATTTAGTGACGTGTTTTTCACGTCACTAATTTGTGACGTGAAAAACACGTCGCAAGTAAAGTAACTATATACCTGTTACGCCTGCTCTCTTGCAGAGATGAGTTTTTGTATAAAACTTTGTTGCGACGTGATTTTCACGTCATAAATTTGTGACATGAAAATCACGTCGCAAACATTTTGCCACCCCTCCCCAGCCACGTGAACGAACACGTCGCAAGTATTGTGTAATGACGTGATTCCTCATGTTGTGACGTGAAATTCACGTCGCAAATGAGTGTTTTTTTGTAGTGATAGAAATCAAGAGCAAAACTCTAAATAAAACTCTTAAATCATATCTGAATACAATTATGAGAATGAAAGCGGAAGCATATATGAATTTGTCATTGGAAATCACCGAAGGTTTACGGGTATTTCATCTTTTAATTTGTAGAGTTTCTTATGACTCCTTGATTCTCTTCTGATGGGGATGAAGAGAGAATTCCTAATAATCCGTTTTCTGTTTTCTGCTGGCCCCTCATCAAATTAGATATTGACTTATGGTATCTACACAATAATATTAGCTTTCAAGATATTTATGTTTTTAGCCATAAATTTATTATTAATTAGACCATTACAACTTTGACTAATTACATAATGGTCCTAACACATGTAATATTACAATTGTGATCCAAATATTTTAATAATCTTCCATTGATCACATATGTAATCATACATATCTCTTAGATTTTATAAGCTCAAAATTCGCCATTATATTCCTTAAGCATATCCAAATTATCTCGTGCATTAATAATGTCACTATTCAGAACCAAAGTAATTTTTGTTATAGTCATCATAACTAAACTCATCAATGATCACCAATAGTGACACAACTAAATGACATAAATCCATCATGAAATGTGTAGCATGAAAATCACATGAAATTGGTATGTATATGTAAATTTTCAACTAGTCCTACTTTACTTTAGTGAGATCACCCAATAACTTTATTGTAAATGTGAACTGATGAATATCAAACCTTATTAATTTAGAAAATATTCAAAATCATAGTATGCATACATAATACCAAAACATAAAACATAAAATTCACAATCGACTAACTTCCACTAAACCAAAGACTTCTCTAACGGTAAAACATTCATGCGAGTAGTGTGCTCAAGAAAGACCTTGGGTGGAAGATGTTTTGTAAGAGGATATGCTATCATGGAGTTAGTCCCCAAGTGTTCTATGGAAATCTATCCACTTTGTACCATTTCTTTAACAACTAGGAACTTGATATCAATATGTTTCGACTTGGTCGAGCTCTTATTATTGTTGGAATACAAGACAATTGATTTATTTTCACAGTATAACTTGAGTGGATTTTCAATTCCTTCTATAATTTGCAGTCAAGTGACAAGATTCCTCACCCAAATCCCATGGTTGGATGCCTCAAAACATGTTATAAACTTTGTTGTCATGGTGGATGAAGTCGTAAGAGTTTGCTTGTCATTACACCAAGAAACTGCATCACCAGTCAACATGTATATATAGCCTAAAGTGGATCTTTTACTGTCTTGACATCTAGTAAAATCTGAGTCAGAATAATCAGTGATCTCTAACTAGTATGACCTCCTATATGCAGATTGGATTGCTTTTAATTGGAGATTGGAGGAGAATATGGGAGAAGTTTGTTTGCTCAAATTGACTTTCTCAAGAAGAAAAAAGTTAAAATTGACAATGAAGGTATAATGTGAATGGCCGTTTGTTGGATTATTTAGAAGACGAGAAACAATTTCGTTTTTAAGAAAGAACTTCGTTCAATTTCGAATATCATTTAGAATATCAAAGTCCTGACCTAGAATTGGTCCTTCATCGAAATTTTTTTTTTTTAAATATAATTTTTACGAATTTTGTAAAATCCCTTTGTATTATTTAGACTAAATTTGATTTGAATTTCATTTTTCCACATTTGTTTTTGTTCGGTCGGTTGTGTATTCGGACTTGAATACCTCGAATACTCTTATATAGTATCATCTTGCCTTAAAAAAAAAAACAAGATAAAGCAAGAAAAGGAGGTTAAAAAAAGGAAGTTAGTGGAAGTATTAAAAGTTAAAAAAAATAAGAAACAAAAGAAGAGAAAGAAGGACGGTGGAGAATTGATATATCAATATCATCAAATCATTAAATAAAAACGTAACCTTAGTGAGACGAGTGTCCAATACATCATAAATTCAACCCACAACTACCACCCAACTTCGATCTACTCATATTCATACCTCTTCTTATTTTCTATATAAACCCCCATCCTCTTAGACATTACACTCACCAAGATAAAGAATTCAAAAGAAAGAAAAGAAAGATGGCAAGAAGCATGAAGTTAGCATGTGTTGTTGTGGTGATGTGCATGGTTGTTATTGCGCCTATGGCAGAAGGTGCAATCTCATGTGGAGCTGTTACTGGTGATCTTGCTCCCTGCCTTACTTATCTTACAGGTGGTCCTGGTCCTTCACCACAATGCTGTGGAGGAGTCAAGAGGCTTCTTGCTGCCGCCACCACCGTGCCTGATAAACAGGCTGCCTGTAACTGCTTGAAATCAGCAGCCGCTTCTATTTCGAAACTGAATACTAACAATGCCGCTGCTCTCCCTGGGAAATGTGGTGTTAGCATTCCTTACAAGATCAGTACCTCCACCAACTGTAATACGTATGTCTTATTCTAACTTTCACTCTCACTCTCACTTTTCTCTTGAAGCCTTTAAAATATGTAATTAATTACTCACTAGTTTTTTCATTTGTTATGTTGGCAGCATTAAGTTTTGAAGATGATGTTGCGGTTTCAAGATTATCATATGGAAGTTCTATGAGAGTGTCATTTAATACTTATTATTAAGAATAATATCTAGTTAGAGTGATGAAGGCTCATCTTATATGCGTTTCTATCTATCCTCTTGTACTGGAATGTATTGGATTGTCTCTTAATCATGTGTCGTTGTATCAATCTACATATAATTGGGTTTTACTTCCCGGCTATTTGATAAAACTTGTTTTAATTTTAACTAGAATAACACTCATGCATTGTAAGTTAGTTTATTCGTTTTTTATTGAATTTTAAACGTTTTAAAAATATATATTTTGAAAAAAATATGATTATCAAATTTATATAATAAATATGATTAATAAATTTATATTATAATTAGAGATGTTAAAATTGGTTCAGTCCATCGAACTAGCTCATAAGCACAATAATTTAATATGGGTCAGGCCACAAAATACTTAAAAAAAATAGAACTTTATCTTTTTACTCAATTCATGGGACCTATGTTTTTTATGGGCCAGACCGGACCGGGCTAAGCGGGCTTTAGGCTGACTTATTAAAAAAAATATTTTAGTAAGTTTTGGGGAAAAATGATTAAGATAAAATATGATTGTATAAGTGTGTTTTCAAGTGATAAAGAAAAGTTAAAAAGGATGTAAAATTATTTTCAAGATGATGTGATCAAAGAAATAGTTGAGAGAGGAAGAGAAAATTTGATAAGTAATAGTGATAATATTAAATTACTATGTATTTTACATGAATGTTTTTGTGACATTCATATATATATATATATATATATATATATATATATATATATATATATATATATATATATATATATATATATATATATATATATATATATATATGTTGATTTGATGAATATTTTAAACATCACTTAACTAAGTTTATGATGACTCTCTACTTATATTATGTAGTTTTTATCTAGTACATCCTTTTTTATAAAATTAGATTATAATATTGAAGTACGGATTGGACTGTCCTATCAAACTACACGAACCTTTGATAAACACGTCAGGCTAATTTTCTATAATCTATTAAATAGTCGGGTTGGGCCGGGCCAACCCATTTAAATATTTCGGTCCATCGAGTCGAAGCGGACTGGATCGAACCGACCCATTTGACAGCTCTAATTATAATAATTGATTATGAATTATAATTAAAATAATGATAATCATATATATAAAAATATACATTTTATTGAAAGGAAAATTTATGTTTGTAATTTGAGAATAATATTCATAATTAATTTTGCAAATTTAAATAATTATAAAATAATTTTTATTTTATTTTGATTATCATGTATTTTTAGTAGTTATCTTTGATTCAGATATTTAATAAAATTAATAAAAGTGTGTATTTATTTTCAGTTTTAAATAAAATTAAAATTTTATTTATAATTATTATTAAATAAATTTTATTAACTTTACAAAAATTATATCTATTTTGTCGATGTTTATTCATCTAATGAATATAGGATTGATAAAAATTTTACAATAACAAACTTGTTTAAATATACAAAATAAATTGTCACGTAGAAAAATTTATAACTACTACATATAACTAACAACTTCATAAATTTTTGATTCTAATAACTTCTGAATATAAATTACTTCTAACACCATCCCTTAATTTATATTCAGCGAACTACATTCTACAACACAAATTTCACCCCTCAAGTGGATAAAGTGTTCAGTCTTTTTAGCTTTAGTCAGAACATCTGCAAGTTGCTTCTGAGTGCTACAATGCACAACTTCTAGCACTCCATCCTGGAATTGATTCCTCAGAAAATGATACTTCATAGCAATGTGCTTGCTCATTCCATGCAACACTGTATTTTTGGCAAGACTTATAACTGATTTGTTGTCAATCATCAACCTCACAGGCTTACCCACCTTAATCTTCAGATCCTGCAATAAGTTCATAACCCAAACAGGTTGACACGTAGAAAAAACACTTTCAATATACTCAGTTTCACAAGTTGACAAGGAAACCACATGTTTCTTCTTGGAGCACAAAGAAATGAGACTTCCCAGATACTTGAAAAATTATCCAAAAATACCTCTTCTGTCAAATATGTCTCAACAATAATCGAAATTTGAATAACATATCAGTTTAGTCAGATTTAACATCAGAAAGGAACAACACTATATACCTCAGAGTCCCTTTAATGTACCTCGGTATCCTGATAGCAACTTGGTAATGTGACCACTTTGGTTTATTCATAAACCTACTCACCATTCTAACTGCATAGCAAATGTTGAGTTTAGTGTTACAAAGTTATCTTAATGAGCCAACCAACTGCTTAAAAATTGTAGCATCTACATAATCACCATCAGAATCAGAATCCAGCTCGTGAATTGTCTCAACAGGTGTAATTGCGGTCTTGCAAGTTGTTATCTCAAATATCTTTAGAAGTTCAAGTTCACACTTCAGCAGATGCAAAATTATACCCTTCTTAGAGTATAGAATATTTGTCTTAGAAAATATACCATATTTCTCAGATCAGTCATCTCAAACTCATTCATCAGCACCTTCTTGAACTTGACTATCTTATCTGAATAACTTCCTGTTAGCAGTATATCATCAATAAAGAGACACACCAGAATTATATTGCTTTCAGAAGTATGTTGAACGTAAACGTCATATTCTATCTCACACTTATTGAATCCTTGCAACTTGAAAAATGAATCAATTTTCAGATTCCAAACTCTAAAAACTTGTTTCAGTCCATACAATGCTTTATGCAATTTGTACACCATCCTTTCTCGATTCTTTTTCACAAATCCAGGATGTTGTCACACATAAACTTCCTCTTATAAAGAATCATCTCTACCTTGATTGTGTATAATTCTTCTTCTAGATTGCCCCATATTGTTGGAAATTCCAAAGCTCACTCCTTTTTTTCATTATATGCATCAATTGTTTGGTGCTTGAGTAATTTTCCTTGAGAATTTTTCTCCATAATGATTTGTGTCTCTTCATCTTCAATATCATCATAGAGATCATCAAAATCATAAATGAATTTCTTCTTATGCTTTAATGCAACAACCTGCACTAACCTTTATCTTTTGTTTTAGTCAACATGCACACCTCTCTCTCTCTCTCTCTCTCTCTCTCTCTCTCTCTCTCTCTCTCTCTCTCTCTCTCTCTCTCTCTCTCTCTCTCTCTCTCTCTCTCTCTCTCTCTCTCTCTCTCTCTCTCTCTTGTTGGTGCAAGGTAATAAAGTGGGAGAAGAAGAATGAACAATAGAGTGATAGCAAAACTACCGTTGAATATCAAATAGAGTAGATAGAATTGTGTTACAATATTGATAGTCTAGCATAGCATATTTATACTAAATATTGAAAATGCCAAAAGACCCTATTAAAGAATAAACATTGGGAATTGTAGACATTAACTAAATTATATTTCCAATACCATCCCTTAATTTAGATATTCTATCAGAAGCTAACAACACCAATTTCATCTCTCAAGCAAAGAAATTGATCTGTTTTAACTGGCTTCGTCAGAAGATCTGCTAGTTGTTTCTGAGTGCTGCAGTGCCGAACTTCTAACACTCCTTTCTGCACTTGACTTCTGAGAAAATGATACTTCATCTCAATGTGCTTGCTTCTTCCATGTAGAACCAGTTTCTTGGCAAGATCAATTGCATACTTATTATCAATCATCAACTTCAGAGGTTCCTCAACTTCAACCTTCAGATCATGCAGGAGATTCAGAAGCCAAACAACTTGACAAGCAGCTACAACACCTGCGATATACTCAACTTCACATGTTGACAGAGCCGTGACAGGCTGTTTCTTGGAACTCCAGGAAATAGGACCTCCCAGAAATTTAAAAAAGTATCCATAAGTACTTCTCCTGTCCACTTTGTCTCCACACCAGTCAGAATCAGAGTAACTTACTAATTTTGGTTCTGTCTTTCTTTCAGAAAGAAACAACACTCCATATTTCAGGGTTCCTTTGATATATCTCAGAATTCTGACAGCAGCTTGGAAATGAGACCACTTTGGATTACTCATAAATCTGCTAACCAATCCAACTGCATAACAAATGTCAGGTCTAGTATTGCATAAATACCTTAGAGAACCAACCAACTGTTTGAAGGTTGTAGTATCAACAGAATCACCATCAGAGTCAGAATCCAATTTTTGATTGGTTTCTGATGGTGTCACAGCAACTTTGCAACTCTACAGCTTAAATCTCTTCAGAAGTTCTAGTTCATACTTCAACTGATGTAGAATGATACCTTTCTCCGAGTACATAATCTCCATCCCTAGGAAATATGTCATATTTCCTAGATTTGTCATCTCAAATTCATTCATCATAACTTCTTTGAACTTCTTTATATCTTCTGGACAACTACCTGTTAGCAAAATGTCATCAACATAAAGACACGCCAAAATCATATTGTTATCAGAGTGTTGCACATAAACGCCATATTCCACTTCACATTTCTGAAACTTTTGTTTCTTGAAAAACGAATCAATTTTCAGATTCCAAGCTCTGGGCGCTTGCTTTAGTCCATACAGAGTTTTATTCAACTTGTATACCATCCCTTCCTGATTCTTTTTCACAAATCCAAGAGGTTGTGACAAATAAACTTCTTCCTGTAATGGACCGTTCAGAAATGCAGACTTGACATCCAGATGCATTAAAGGATAATTTCTATTTGCAGCTAAAGCAATCACCAGTATGATTGTTTCATGCCTAGATATTGGCGCAAACACCTCAAAAATAATCTAGCCCTGGTTTCTGAAGAAAACCTTTAGCTACTAGTCTAGCTTTGTGCTTTCCAGTTGAACCATTTGGCTTAAGTTTCAATTTAAAAACCCATCTGACGATGATGGCTTTTTTCTTATCTGGAAGTTTAGTCAATTTCCACGTTTTGTTCCTTTCTATTTCCTCAAGTTTCATGGAATTCATCCATTCTTTCTTCTTGAGAGCTTCTTCAATGCCCACTGGTTCAGAATCTACTAACATGGTACACTGAACCACTTCTCCTTCAGAGTCAACTTCATTATCTTGCAACATGTCAAAATCTGTAAACCTTCTTGGTTTTTGTCTGATTCTCTGTGGTCTTTGAGCTTGTTCTGAAGCTGCACCAGAACTACTACCTTCAGAGTTACCACCTTCAGAGTTTTCCCTTCCAGAACTATGACCACCACCAGATTTTGGATCATCATCAGCATCTGGATCAGGATCAGATCCATTGTCAGAATTTTCTTCTCACTCATCTTCAGAATCTTCAGAATCAGATTCATCTTCTGAACTTTCTAAAACATCTTCAGAGGCTAACTCTGGTGTTTGCACTACACCAGAATCTGATTGAGACTTGTTCCTATCCCATGTTTCAGACTATTTCACCACAACGTCTCTACTGGCTTCAACTTTATTAGTTTCTGGACAATAAAGCTTATACGCACCTATACTGTGGTACCCCACCAGCAACATTACTTTGCTTCTATCATCCAGTTTTTTGTCTTCTAGCTTCTGGAACATGTTTGTAACAGACATAGCCAAGCACCTTCAGATGACTGACACTCTGCATATCTCCAGTCCATTTTTCTAAAGGAACAACTTCCTTCAGCTTCTTCGTTGGACACCTGTTCAGAATATATGCTGATGTGGCAACAGCTTCTCCCCATAGCACGCGAGGTAGCTTTTTTTCTTTCAGCATGCTTCTGGTCATATCAAGCAAATTTCTGTTTCTTCTTTCAGCAAGACTGTTGTGCTGACGAGTATATGGAGCAGTAACATCATGTTCTATTCCATTTTCTTTACAGAACTTCTAGAAATCTGTAGAGTTATACTCACCTCCACCATCCGTTCTCAGAATCTTCAACTTCTAACCACTCTGCTTCCCATCATTCACTTTGAACTTCTGGAACTCAGTAAACACTTCATTCTTGAACTTGATGAGTGTTACCCATGTCATTCTTGTGAACTCATCCACAAAAGACACAAAATATTTGTTTCCTCCAAGTGAAGGTACTGGAAATGGTCCACACACATCAGAATATACTACTCCCAGAGCATACTTCGCTCTGGGGGCTACTTCTGATGCAAATGGCAATCTGGGTTGCTTTCCTTTCATGCATATCTCACATGACTTCTCAGGCTTCACAATCTTCGAAATACCATGTACAAGCTTCTTAGAACATAGATGCCCTAGGCTTCTATAATTCAAACGCCCCAATCTCTTATGCCACAACTTACTGTCACCTTCAGCGTCTTCTGCACTAAGACACGTTGCTTCAGTTGTTTCTATATTTACCTTGAATGTTCTGTTGCTTCCTTGTTCAGGCTTCATAATCAAGTTCTGATTGGAATCATACAACGCCAGAAGATTGTTTTTCATAACAACTGAGAAACCTTTATCAATCAGCTGACCCACGCTCATCAGATTGCTTCTAATACCAGGAACATACCAAACGTCTTTGATCATAATGTCTTTCCCATTCTTCACTCTAACTCTGACATCTCCCATACCTTATGCATTAAGATACTTATCGTTAGCACATCTGATCTTTGTTCTCCTTCTGGAGTCAAAGTCTGTCAGCCATTGTTTGTTTCTAGTTAAATGATTTGAATAGACTGTGTCCATATACCACCAATCTTCTGAGCATTTTCCATCAGAATTAGAAGCCATTAGTAGCATAGGTTCATCATCAGAGTTTCTCTTAGCCATATACGCTTCTTCTGATTTTCTTTCCTTGTTTGACCTACATTCTCTGACAAAATGGCCAAATTGTTTACAAGAGTAACATTGAACCTTTCTTTTATCACACCTCTCCTTTCCTTTATGATATCTCTTATCATCAAAAGTTGAGGTTTCTGACTTCTGGAATCTATCACCACGTTTATTCTGCTTTTGGTCTTTTTTGACAAAAGAAGCCTTTAGAGCTTGCTCAGCTTCCCTTTCAGAAGTTCTCTCAGGCAGACGTAACTCCTGTGCTTCTAAGCTGCTTTGCAATTCTTCTATTCTCACGGTTTTCAGATCTTTAGAATGTTCAATAGAAATAACAATGTAATCAAACTGAGGAGCAAGCGACCCATATCTCTCATCTACTTTAACTCCATTAATTGGGTCAACTAACCCATATCTCTCATCTACTTTAACTCCATTAATTGGGTCAAAGTAATGACACCATAAAAGAAATACCTTGTTTTAAGCTCCTAAATATGACAATTATAATATCTCTTCAATAATATCACAATAGTATACTCGAACACCTACTCCACTATTTATTGTAGCTTTATTTTGACCGTATTATTTAGTGTGAAATCGATATCCATTAACTATTATGCCATCGTAGCAAATCACTGATTTAGGTGGACTATAACTCATTTTTTGAATCACTTGATCCTCAACTTAGACAGTAATTTCCTATGAATCATAATAGAGATTGTAATATCATGTAAAATGACTGTAAATGTTAATATCTTATGTTCAATATAAGTGAGAAGGCTCACTTGTTTATTATCCTGCCATTGAAGTCCTTGTCCCGAAGTTCCAATATTTGATCATTGGTGATTCTAAGGTATGTTTCCCTTAACGAATCCTTAAATTTTCTAATCAATATAAATTAAATTAGTTTATAATATAGTTTAACCAAAAAATCATTAGAAAGTTAGAGGGTAAACTTATTGGAGAAAAGGTTTAACTTCTTTGCAATTTGCAAGCACATAAGTCTCATCAATTTGAAGCTCGTCATGTGTTAGAAATTAACTTCTACATCTTCCAATAGGACGACAAGGGTATTTAAAAAAAAGACAAGCATTCATAAATCTTACAATGTGCACCGTCATCATTTCGAGGAACATTAGTAAGCCTTGTTTCTAAATTGGGATCAAAGAACATGGAAGAAAACTTGGAAATCTTTTCTAAAATATATGCTTCACAAATATATCATTCAACTTTCTCCTTATTATGAACCTTTCTTTAAATATAACATACACCTCTTAAATGGATACATCCATCTATATTGCATAGATCCTTCAACCTTGGCTTCATATGGAAGATGCACAACTAAATGCTTCATTACATCAAAGAATGTGGGAGGAAAAATCTTCTCTTACTTGCAAACTCTTTCAATAATAGAAAGTTCTGCTTTCTCCATAACAGTCTCATGTATCCAGTTGCAAAAATTGATTTTTAAAACAAGCTAAGCTCTGTAAATGCCCTCTATATATATTTTAGCAACATGTCATTCAACGCCAAAGGAATCAACCTTTCCATAAAAACATCACAATCATGATTTTTCATTCCATATATTTTTCATTCTTTGAGATTAATACAACGTGAAATGTTTGATACATACCCATTAGGAAATTTCAATTGTTTTATCCATCCATACACCATTTCCTATTATAAGCTATTAATGCTAAGGTGGGACGTTTGCATATCATCTTCATATCTTCTCTTGCATTTGCATTGTCCTTTGTCTTCCCCTTTATATAAATAATTATGTGAAAAATGTTTTCAAACACCTTCTTTTCATCATGCATAACATTTAAATTATGTCGTATTAGATTAGTAAACCAATAAGGCAATTCCCAAAATATGTTCTTCTTCACCCAATTGTGATATTTTCCTAAGTCATTTTGTTTATGATTATGTGAATTCAAACCAAAAATGAATTCTTTAAGGTGATTCACTCTATTCATGATCTATATCCCAGTAAGTCATTGTGGTGATAAAGATTTCTCTATTTTTGAGTTTTTAAATCAGTATCGAAAATGTCGAAACAGATGTTCAAGATGAAGATATTAACGATGATAGTCAAACCAACAATATTTACTACCATGCTCAAGTACAAATGACTTATTATCCCCCGTACAATATGGACATGCAAGTTTTCCATTAGTACTCCACTCACTTAACATTTCATAAGTTGGAAACTTAGTTATGGTCCATGTAATACGGTAGGAGAACTGACTTGTTTTGTGTTTTATCGCAAATGTTGTGAATAGCAAGAGTCGCCATCGACTTTTATTTTATCCAATAAGAAAACGGTCAAAAGAACAGGAAAGACCTTGATAGATTTGAGTTCGGAGGGCAAGTTATGAAAAGGGAAGGTGTTAGCACCCTTTTCATCCGTAGTTATCTACGGGATCTTAATCGCTTAGCTCACTTTGAAAATTTTCTTTGTGTGTGTTTTAAAAATATTTTTAAAGTTGCCAATGTAAGGCGAACTTTGTAATAATTCTTGTATTTGTCCTCAAGAATGTATACAAAGTGTTTTTGAAATTTTTTACTTGAAAGTGTCGTGTGAAATGTTTTTGTTTTTGAAAAGTTAATGAGCATAACAATTAAAATTATTCTACCCACTCAAGGTTGTTCTTATTCTTTTCCTTCTCCTTTAGAGATAGTGCTATCCATACTATTAGTTGATAGGTAGCCCTATCAGTTGGATGTGAAGGGACAAGCGAAGGATCGTCGTGCAGTCACCGAAGGTAACTTTTAAGGATGCTTTAGCAATTTCATAAGGGACTAGATCATATTATTCGTAGGCAACATCGAATGATCATCAAGGGACTATGATCTTTTATTCGAGGGTCTTTGCTAAAGCATCTCCACTTTCGAGGGACATGACCGTTTTTTCCGAAGGCAATGAAGAGAGGTTACCCTAAAGGTGTAAGTGTGCAAGTGTGTTTGGTTCAGTTATGTTTATCTTTCAATTAGGTTTTCTAACGTTTGGTTTTATCTTTCCATACAAACTCTAGTTACTAACAGTAGCATAGAAAATAGAGTAGCAGAAGACAAAGGCGGAAATGTAAAACCTAGACTATTATAGAGCTTTGGGGAAGTTACATAATAGAGGTGCAAGAAATAAAACCCTAAACTATTACATCACAGAAGCAATTACATAATAATAAATAAATAAAAGCGGGAAATAAAGATCTAGGCTATTACATTTGTGAAACCTATACAATTAATCTATGAAATGTAAATACAAATGAAAGAAAAAAAGAATAAGGAAAAAGTGGTTTGAATGTTTGTTAGAGTTTTTTGTGAAGAAAAATGATTTATGATGATGATTAATTAAATAAAACCTAATTAATTTTAATTAATTATAAGATGGTTAATTAATTAATTGATTTGAAGGTTAATAAAAAAACCTAAACCTAATTATTTTTAGGGTTAAAGAAAAAAAAGGTTTTGTTAAATAAAAAAAGAATTAAGTTTGCCAAAAAATAAATAGGGGAAGAAAAATCAATGAAAAAAGGGTTAGAAACCAAAAACTTAAACAAATTCCAGGGGTGGGTGTTGAACCCATGCCATTTGCCTTTAAAACAACATGGCTTGCCACTGTGGCAGGCGTGTGCTGGTGTCTGGAGAATGGAAGAAACACAACATGTATTAAACCACCAAGAATTGAGAAATTATGAAAAAAATTCAAAAGGCAGGGATCGAACCCACGCCCTTATGTATCAAACCCTTAACGTGTGCGCATTTTCCACTGGGGTGGCTGTTTCATCCGGTAACTCAATGAAAATAGATAAATATGTAATAAACAAAATGTGTTGGAGAGGCGCCAGAGCCCTATCTCTGGTCGTCTTCTCCGACGACTTCTTTTTTTTGTTCCTGCAAAATAACAAATGTTAGTTGTTCCAAGGGACCCTACCCCTCTAATTTGGATCTTGTGAATTCAATGGTGGCGTTGGTTTTGGCTGATTCTCCATATAAAATAGATACGAAGAAAATAACATGAAACGGTGTTGTACCCCAATTTTTCCCCCTAAGATCCCTCTATCATCTCATATCAACTCAATCACAATAAGATCACACTAGGGTTTGGTTCTTCTCCTTATCTTTAGCTTTGCACATGGGGAATTACCAAACACCTTGACTTGTATTTTGTGATCATCTATGTTTTGTATTGATTAACTTTTAACTAACAAATACAATTAATGTTTTCCCTAATGGATGATATTATAGGTGAAAGCACAATATATTCCATCAAGTTGATCGATAGGTTCATGAGTTTATTTCTATGCCTTCTTCAACAAAGCTTCATTTAGATTCAAGCTTGATCATTGAAGATGCTTTTAAGTAATATCATGACAAAGTATATTATTATTTATCATACCTCAAGTTTTCAAAGATAGTTCAAAGATGTAAGGGTTGGTTGAAGAAATTTTGACCTAATTGGATGAGTTCTTAATTTCTTGATCACAAGTGCATATTTTCCTCAATTCTAAATATTTGGAAGTGTTTATGGTTACTATGGTTCCTCATTATCATCCTCAACAACTTCTATTTACATGACAAAAGTATTTGTGCAAGAAAGTTTGTCAAAATTGAAAAGGTTTTCCAAGGAATTTTGTTGCTCTAGGAGCTAGGGTTTTGATTTTCTAAGGGCTATATCTTGCTCATCTTTTGGTATTTTTTAGTGATTCCAAATATATTCTCCTATTTAAAGGGTTATCAACAAATGAATTCTAAATTTTCAAGAGGATTTTATGTGGAAGATGCCTAATGATTGAGAAAGATTACAAGTCCTCTAGATAGGCCATCAAATTCCCTTATGAGACTTCAAAAGATCATAACTTGGTCAATTTTTATCTCCTTGAGCCTATTCTTTTTCCACAACTATCTTAAAGATGTGAGCTTCAACCCTTATTTTATGTTCAAAGCATGAAAATGGATGGAAGATGTCTTAAGGACTTAAAAGATTATAGGTCATCTCATGAATTTTCACCAAATTCACCAAGTCATAATTTTAGCATTTTTTGGAGATTTTAAATGGTTCAAGTCTCAAAATGTGATTCAAGGTATGTAATTCATGTCATCTTTTTTGGTCAAGAGAAAATTTTAAATGGAAGACCATGTTTGGATGCAAGACATTATAGGTCATTTTTGAAGAAAAACTTCGAATTTTTCTAAGTACAAAAAGTCAGCATCTTTTTCTCAAGTTTGACTCATCACAACTTTCAGCTCAAACATCCATTTGATTCCATTCTTTACACATTGTAAATTTTGTGATCTTATCTTTCCAATGCATAAAGAATCAATTCCTAAGGTTCCCTAAATTATACACACCATGATTTCAAAGTAGGTACCTTAGAACTGAAGTTTCTCAAACAGTCAGAATGCAATTTCCATAATTTGACATCTAACCACCAAATATGTGCGTGTTTTCTACTTAAACATGATTAGCATAAGGGCGTGGATGATTTA
Source organism: Vicia faba (assembly GCA_948472305.1). NCBI lineage: Eukaryota > Viridiplantae > Streptophyta > Magnoliopsida > Fabales > Fabaceae > Vicia > Vicia faba. The sequence goes on from OX451737.1 coordinate 1,482,919,335, forward strand.
GAGTTTCAAAACACATCATTTGGATGAGTTTTGATGCACATGTGATCACACTTATTTCATGAAAACATGTGTGCACAATTTCCCTCCAAATTGCATCGTTCACCCCTCCTCTTGATTCCATTTACTTCTCCTATAAATACAAGCTCTATCCCACTCATTTTCACAAGCTTAGATAGCTAGAATCACCCAGCCAAACTTTCTCTTTAACTCACTTTGATTTAGAGAGGATGAAGAGTTTATATATGTGAGGTTAGTGGTGTTGTCCAGCCTGAATCACGAGTTAAGCTTTGATTAAATTTTGATGGAAAATGAAGAGTGAGAAGTGAAGAACTCCGATTTTCTCTCATGGAGTAGTGTTATTTATTTTTAATATGAATCGAAAAAGTGTGAGGAGATAGTGGGTTGAATATAAATTGTATGAGCTGGCGGATCCAATGCTTAATCCACAAGTCGTTCAAAAAGAATCTTCTATTTTTTAGTGCAATTTCAAATTATACATGCATGTGATAAGAATTGTTTGGCCATAAGGAGTAATATATGGATGATACATGATCATGCATATGTTACAGTCTTATTGATGTCCTCAAACACACAAAAATTCCTTGTGATGCAACCTATGACCAAACTGCCATGCTAAGACAATGATGAAACAACTTCATGTAGATGCCTTCAAGAAATTTCATCTAGAGCTATGATAATTCAATTGAAATAAGGCTGGTATCAAATGAAAGACGTGGAGGAGAACAAAGTTGGTGTTGAACACATCTTGAAATAGTGTTTGCTAGATCATGGAATCTACCCTCAAAAATCCACCATCCAAACTGATTCCATACATAGAGAAAATTCTAAGTTAAATTGTCATCTTGACAACTTCAAATCTTAACTTTAACTCCCCATAACTCTTTGCACACTTGCTCAATGGGTGAGAACTTGATATCAACATGAAGATTGTGGGAACATCAATAAGTTTGATGTTGAAAAGATTTTAAAAAGGTGGCTATAACACCATGTATTTTTTCTTCAAAGTCATGTACCTGAATTGTCTTGAAAACACTCAAAAAATTTCTAAGTGTTTAAGTTTCCATGAATATTGAAGCATTAACTTCCAACACTTATAACTTCTGCTCCAATACAAATTTGATCCTTATTACTTCTACAAAGATGTAGTACGAATCAAGACCTTTAACTCTAACCCTTATTTGCACATTTTATATCATTGAGGAAGGAGACACACCCTTGTAAAGTCATGCAAATTACCATGAAAATTCTTCACTTAAAAAAATCTCAAAACCCTAACTTTGACTAAATTTGAGAATTTATTGATTTTTTTATTCCACTTGATAAATGTTCATATCATCTTGGAAAATGAATGGAAATGTCCTTGTTGATCATAAATTCTACAGTTTTACCTTTGACTTCGATTGATTGTTGACTTTCAACCAATTAAGCCAAATTACCCTCAACTATCAATTGTAGTGCCTTGAACAAATCTTGAAAGGATCAATGAGGAACACATGGATATCTTAAATTATGTCTTGCACCCTGAAGTTAATATTTGGTTAGAAAGTTAGCACCAGGTTTTCTTTAACCAAAAACCTAATTAAGAATCAATTGGATGGAAGCTTGTGATCCATCTTGAAGCAATGAAACTTTGATCTCCTGATGACCATTGAGAAACTTGTATAGAAAAAAGACCTTGTTCCTTGAGGGAATACTCATGATGATGAGATATCAACCTTTTATTGATTTGAACGTCATATATTCTCTTCTTTATGAAGAAAACCCTAATCCGCAGGAAAATTTGATCCCTATCAAGAAAAACCAATGTTATGCATGTGTGAATGATAATGAAGACATAAACCTCCTGGGTTTAAAAACAAAAGAGAAAATTTTGGGGTGTAACACCATGCTTGTGACTTTGATGAAATGTAAATGATGTTATAGATGGAAATCTTAGGGGTGAAAATTAGGGTATGACACTCCCTATTTTCAAAATTTCTTTCTTCAATTTTCAAACCTTTTATTAATAAACCTTGACTTTGTCAAGTGATCCCAAATTTATTTTCTTAATAAATTCTAAAATACTTAAGCATATTCAAACTCTTTTCAAAACTTCTAAAAAAGACAAACCTCGTCAAATTTCTTTTTGTGCCTTCACGCACTTTTCTTTTAAACCTTTTCAAAAGATTTGATATTAGTCTATTATAGTAGGGATACAAACCACTATACTTCTACAATATGTTATGAAGTGATTGACATTTTCCACTTGAATGTTGAGATATGCTTGTGAGAAAGTCCAAGTAAAAGTTCTCCATATCAAGATGATGAAAATGTTCACTTTCTCATATTTGTGGGTAGTAAGTTTTGTTTTCCACTTGAATATAATGAAATGTATTTTCAATTTAAAATTAATCAACACAATTTTGTGGCTATTTTTATCATGAACTACGAGGCTCTGACTTATTTACAACACATGGAAGATACATAGGCACATGACTCTCGAAGTCTTGGCGAGCACAAAAATAATAAAATACCTCTTTTCTCATCACCCCAATATTTTTGCAAACAACCTGGTTTTATCATAACACAAATTTTCAAGAGGTTCCTATGGAGTACCATAGATGTTAGGGGTACTAATATCCTCCCCTTCATAACCAACCCCTTATCCAGATCTCTCTTTTCTTTTATTTTTTCGCGTTGGATTTTCTCGATATTTTCCCTTCCCTTGGAAATAATAGTTTAGTGGTGACTCTTGGTTTTTTCGAGTTAAGTTAATCAATAGCTTAATCTCAATTTTCCCCGCCGCGACACACAGAATATGATGAACTTTATAATAATGGGAGGAAACTCGTTTCGCTTCAAAAAAAATTCAAGAAATCCCAATTTACATGTTTATAGGCCTTTTCGGGGTCTATTTTGAACACCATGTCAACTTTTTTCTTTTTAGATTAATGCATAAAATAAATTTATTCTTGGAGGATAATGAAATTATCAGCTGTCCCTTTACCATGAAATAAACTACTCTAGAAAGATCCAACTATCTGATTTAGATAAGGACAAAACCTGAACCCGTTAACCATAATATTCATAATAAGCTTCTAATGAGCCTGAATTCCTTAAAATTTTGAGGGTACTCTACCTTAAAAATTAATGTAATAAGAGTCTCAGAAAGTGAGGAGTTAAAGCTACCTGTCACAAAATTATATGATATAAGTTGGACAACGTCATCTACAACTATATGTTGAAATGATTTTGAAAAAAAATACCTTAGAATCCATCAGGACCCGATGCCTTAAAAGGGTTCATTTGATGCGACGCTGTTTACAGTGATTTCTGGTAAACAACCGCTAGTCCTCCAAACTATCGAATAAACTTACTGACTGTTATTCAATTTCTCTGGTAACTTGCAGGATCGACTAGTTTGATCCTAGGACGTGTTGGTCATTAGGGTAACTCTCATGATCGAACTGGTATTCATGGTTGGTATTTAGAATGTTGTGTAGGTGTTTAACTTATTTCGATTCCTCTATTAAAGATCTAAAGGTGTGATCAAATAAATGTGCGCGAAACTAAATTGCATGAATAAAGGTCAATTGTAAAGACATGTAAAAACTGCATAAAAGACAAGTAGATGCCTTCGAATCATAAAAATGGTTAATGTAAAAGATTCGAAATATGAAGAAAGTGTTTAAATGCAAGAAAACTTGTAAAATGGCTTTAAGTAAAAAAGGTGTTCGAATGATAAAAACTTGAAGATAAAGGCATGAAATGTATAACAGTTTCTGAAATGTAAAGTATTTGAAATGGAAAGAAAGCATTTAAATGTAAGGCATCAGTAAAAAGATTTCAAATGAAAACATTTTAAATGCAAAAACTTGTAAATGGTATTGACATAAAGATAAAGGAAAGTACTGGAAATGATAAAGAGTTTTCATTAAATCATAAACATGTGGTGTTATCATACGTATATTGCTCTTGCATTCGTTTCCCTAGCCATGTGGTAATTTGAATGTTTACTGAGTTTTTTGTACAATAGATATGACACACGAAATCCTAATGCTAAGACTTCTATTTATACTACTTCGACCATAACGGTCTTGCTATAAGATTCTGCCACGTTCAGAACATGCAGAGCAATGCCTCTCTCTTGCTTCCACGCGTCTTCGAATGCTCCAGCGCATATATTTCAAATTTCAAACATCCCGCTTGCATTTGAATTTCAAATGTTTTGGCACTTCTTCGCTTCGAACGCATTTCTTAGACACAGCCTTGTTATCATTTCGAGACTTCTTTGGATATATTCTCATAACTGTCACTCGAAGCTCCAAGCTTTGATATGCCCATTTGAAGCACTGCTTCTACCATTTCGAAACATGACGTTTTGTTTCATTTCAATCGAAATGCCCAATTTACTTTGCTTCTAATAATATCATCAAAATCTTCAGCCAACAAAATTCCCCTTTAAAATATGTATTTCGATTCCTTTGAGAAATACTTATTTTAAACATATACACAAGATTTTGATGCGACCTTCGAATCATCGTAACATTTATTGCATATGACTCCAGTCACGTCAATCATAACGCTTTTCAGATTCCTTAACCGCCTTGAACCATTTCACAGTATGGTGCAGTTACAAAACAATGATTATCTTTAATCACGCCTATTACCAATGTTAACTTTACGCCACCTCTTCATCAAACCAACCCACGATTACCACGTATCACAACCTTACTCAGTGGATGCTTAAACTTCCACATTATAAAAACCCATCAACTTAGTCTTTTCTTTTCTTCCCACATTCTGAATCTTTTCTCCTTCTTTTCTCACCGAAACCCTAAGCTTTCAACATTCTTCCAACAATGTCTTCTTCAACTTCATCTGAACTAAAAAAGGCTTCTAAAAAGAAAGGAAAGACCGCAGGAACCACAATGGAAAGCAAGGTTGGCACCTACCAAGGTAAATCTGTTCTTGTTCCCCAGATGATCTCAAAAGAGAAAGAAATGCTTTATGCATCCCAGGTACTAATTCCTACTAACGCTGCTGGCAAGAGGTTAGCTTTAATGGGCCCTCTTACAGTTTTTGAAATTTTAAAATACACCAAAATTTTTTTCCAGTTTTATATAATTTCAAACCTCTGTTTAATAAAATGGACGCCCCTAAGACAATAGAGTCGTCTGGTTCAAACACCGTGGAAAATCCAATCGTTCCTCCTAAGGACCCTTTTGTACTAGACTATGTGTTGTACCCCAAAATTTTCCCTCCCATATTCTTCAAGATTTGCCAAGTCAAGCTTCAAAATTCCCCAAGGGTTGCACAGTGCAAAGGTCTCCTATACAGTCAAGATTAGGGTTTTTGTTCTGATCAAGAAAATGAAGTTTCCAAAGGTCCAATCAAGTCTCACATGCCTATAAACATGGTCAAGTATCCTCATATCAAGTTTCAAGACATTCAGCTCAAAATTGCACAGTCAAAACCCTAATTGCACTACAGTCAACTGTAGGGGCAAAATGGTCATTTGACAGTCAAAAGTTCAAATTTTTGGTCAACATATCATTTTGAAGCCACAAACATCATTTGATCAAAGCTTGATCATGATTCTCAAAATTTGGCTCAAAAATCATCAAGATGCAAAAGTTTCCTTATTTGGACAGTTGAAAAAGTCAACTGAAATTGACCAGGGCATAACTTTCAAATGGATTATCAGAAAAATTCCATCCAAAGCTCATTTTGAAGAGAAAGACATTTCCTACAACTCATCTTCATACTTCAAGTCCAAGAAATGCTCTCACAAAAAGTTATCAATTTCAACATTATAGGTCATTTTCAAAAGTCAACAAAAAGGGACTTTAAGTCAAAGGCCATAACTTGAGCTTGGTAAATTAAAATGACATGGGACCAAATACATTGGTTAGAGGACTCAAAGACCTTTCCACAATGTCCAAGAACATGAGAAAAGCTTAAATATTGAGCAAGTTATGCCTTGTGGAAGTTGGGAAATTTTTGGATATTTTGAAAAGTCAACATTACTTCAAATGACCTAAAATTGCTAATGGGCCCATTTTTCTTCCACAAATCATCATCCATGGCATGTGCACGACCACTTGGCCCAAAGGGAAGTATTTTCTCATTTTTTATTTATTTATTTGAATTTTTATTTATATTAATTCATTTAAATCAATTAAATATGTGAAAAATACTTAACTTAATCTAACAAATCTTTTTGTACATGTTTTACTCTCAATATTTCGTGCCTAACTAAATAAGGAAAGATTTGGGTTGATTGATCATGATTGAGAACAAAGAACACATGGAAAAGATTGAAAAAGATCCTTAAAAATCAAATTTTCAAAAACCATCATTGCATTGGATTTGTTCTACTTTTCTTGACCTAATGGAATCACTACATAAGCCTAAAGGAAACCCTAATGAAAATACACGCACAGCTGCTCCAAAGGCCATTATCAAACTGGGAAAAATTTGCAAGAAACTCAAAACTGAAAGTTCACTTCCAGGGCGATTCAGGTCTCAATTCTTGTTCCATTAGCTTCCTTGGAGATTACTGAACATATTCCAATCAAAAGCATTCACTCAAACTCCAAGAATCGGTATACAGGATTCAAACTGTTTCAAAAAAATTGCATAATCGTGTTTCATGTTTAAGGCATTTTCATTGCGTTTTTGTTATGCATTTATACTAATTGACTTGTTCTAATGCTAATCATATAACTTAATTGAGTTTTTGCAAGCTGTAGGCAATTTCACCATTGTTGATATTTAGGGTTCAAGAAGCTTGGAATTAGGGCTTTTGTAATGGGGAAAAATTAGCCCTCAAGACCACCACCATTAGATTGAGCGCATCTGGACGATCTCAAACCAACCCTCGCGCTCAATTTATGAGTGCCTGAGGGCTAATCGCTATTTTTCAATAGCTGGCCTAAGAAAGCGCATAAGAAACCGTTGCCTAATGTTTTATATTACAGGGATGATGAAGAAGATGAGTCCGTGGCAAGACCTGATTGGTTGATTTGAAATCTTCGCGCGCGTTACAAAGCCATTAACCAACTTTCTTTTATATTATTTGATTATTATTATATGTTAATAGCGCGAATTTGGTTCAGTTGGCAAGTGACAGTGGTGGCAAAGCACATGACCTGGGTTCGAGTCCCAGGTCTTCAATAATTTCTATGTTATTTTTCCTTTAACGTTCACATACGCTTCAAGGCTGCAGACGCACCATACTCCTCTTAATCCAGCCAGCCACGCGTACGTTGGGAGGGATCCAAGGGCTGAGAATTGATGAGCACCATAGGCTTGAGTCAACGCCTCTGCACGTGCCCAGTAAAAGTCCATCAGGCCTTGCTAAATGGGCCAGATTACTAAGGCCAGACCTCCACTTTGGGGACTACCACCCCCCTAGGTTTGCATATTTTTCTCTTTTTTTTATTTTCTTTATTTATTTAAATCTTTTACTTTTAATTATTATTTGTTTAAATTAATTACTTATTTTTCATAAATACAAAATATCACAAAAAATCAGAAAAAGGAAAAACACAATAAATATTTTTTTTTGTTTTAATATTTTCATGAATAAATTTGTATGTAATTATTTAGTTTTAAATTAGGTTAATTTTAATTCCTTTCATAACAAAAATCTAAAAAAAAATATAGAACTAGGTTTAATTAATGTTTTATTCCTTTTCAATTTTTCTTTTTCATAATAATATTATTTATTTTATTTATTTTTATAATTAAATTTGTATACAAAAATTAGGGTTTAATTTAGGTTTAAAAATTCAATATTTTCTTAAATAAATTAAAATAAAATAGAATTAGGGTTAGTAGTTAATTTTAATTAATTCTTTCTTTTTTCTATTAAATCTTAAAATACATAAAAATACCAAAAAAAACAAAAACAATTTCTTTTCTTAATTAATTAATTCATGTAATTTTAACATTTTGCAAAAGGGTCCAACACCCTCGTTTCGTTCTTAATTTCTTATTAATTCACGTATTTATTTTATTTTCATTATGATAATTATGTACCTCTCCCGAAGCCTTGTAAATTACTTCTCGCACTTTTAATTCTTTATTTACTTTGTTTATTTATTTTCTGTCAAATCGGGTCCTGGTTAATTTTGGCGATGTGGACCCGCGCCGTTTGTAATAGCTTAGAATTTACTTTTCCCGCAAACATTATAACTGTTAAACAAAGCATGCAAGAATGAATGGCCTTAAATAAAATCAAGCGTAGAACACCAATAACATGACAAGATAAATGCAAATGAAAACGACACACGAATCGCACACACCACCCCTAGGGTACGCCTCACTGTTGCCTTGCCTCGAAAGGTGATCGTCGAGTAGAGGATGTCTTAGTAAGTCCTCATGATCCGGGAACCTGGCATGAGGGTAGCTTCTAAGGTGTCTTCCTATTGCTCTGGTGATCACCATGTCTCGAACCTCGAATTGACCCGAACACCTCCAACGGTGGTGCTACCTACCTCTCAATGGTGGGATGGCACTACTTTAAAGGACATTTACACAGACGAATTCCTTAGGATAGGTAGACAACTCTAGATACTTTCTCTAATTTCAAAACAAATTCAAAAATACTTTTCACACCGACACATTTTCAAAAAGCTTTCGAAAGCAATTTTTTAAACACTCTTGAGGGCCGATATAAGAGTCGAACTGGAATTTTCAAGGAAACTTTTTAAAACCCACATTGAAAAGCAAACAAACCATTTTTGAAAACACAAACGAGCAAGTATCTAAGAGCCCATGGATAACCATGGATAGAAAGGGTGCTAACACCTTCCCTTTCTATAACCTACCTCCCGAACCGAGAGCAATCTCTATAAGGAATTTTTCTGTGCTTTTGTCCTTTCCATTTGGAGAAAATAAAAGACGGTGGCGACTCTTGCTTCCGCGACATTTCGCGAACCAGCGTTAAACAGTCAGTTCCAGATCCACCGATCACAGAACTGGCGACTCTGCTGGGGACCCTTTATAAAGTGAGGTGTACCTTAGGGCTAGTTCATAACTGTGTTTTCAATTGTATTGATTTGCTTGCTTTACTATTGTGGGTTGCATCGGAGTTACATAGATCCTAACCCGGATCTGGGGATACCCTGTTTAGGTAGCATAAGCTGTGAGGGACCTGTCCGGCGTAGATCGACACAGGTGAAGCAGTGGCTACGTTGGTGTGGCACCTTGGTCTGTACCGATATCCCTTGTGTCGCAACGAGGAGAATATGGGTCTTCTAAGGAGTCATTAAGCACCAACAACCTTAGAACCTTAATTGACACAACTTGGCCTTTAGAATTGTAGCAGTATGCTACGCCCATTGAGGCTAAACTCTCGTGATGGTTCTGGCCGCAAGAAAAGATTGCGATGCTGGAGTTATGACCGATTGAGGTTAGTCAATGATATTGGGATCCTCTAAGAACCCGGTTACTTTGATAGGACAGGTATGAACCAACAAACTGAAAGAGGGTAATACCTAGACCTCATGCTGGCCTAAACTCTAAGGGCACTTTTGTGTGACTTGTGTGCCTTTGTACTTGCCTACTTGCATGCTTGTTATCTGACGCTTGAGTTTCTCGCAGGTTTTGTTTGTAGTCCTTAATTAGGACTCATAACAAGGTTTACCAGGTTTTCTCGCAGGTTTTGTTTGTAGTCCTTAATTAGGACTCATAACAAGGTTTATCAGGTTTTCTCGCAGGTTTTGTTTGTAGTCCTTAATTAGGACTCATAACAGGGTTTACCAAGTTTTCTTGCAGGTTTTGGTTTGCAGTCCTTAATTGGGACTCATAACAGGGTTTACTCACATTACCCCATGCATACCATAACATCATACCATTGCATACATCCTAACTCATTTCAAGGATCTCAAGGGCTTGTGATGCAGGTCATGGTGAATCGACTATCCCAGCAAGGGGAAAAGAGGATTTATTTTCCTCTAGCCAAAGTTGTCAGGGGCTATGACCCACTTGATATGGTGAGCTCTGACTCTTGACGAAGGTTCCCTTAACCAAGGTTGTTTGGAAATCAAAACCAGACATGATGACTAAAGTCAGGGGCTATGACCCACTGGATATGGTGAGCCTTTGACCCTTTGAAGAAGGACTCTCAACCACATGCAGTTCCTTCAATCAAACTACCGGACCCGAGTTCTAACAAACTTCTTGTTTACCCCGCGAGATCCTTGAAAACATTGCATGCATGTCATACTCATCATTGCATAACAGGTATCCTTGTTGCAGGTCACTTACCCTTCTCACTGTTTATTTCAGCAATGGCTTCCCAACAAGGTAACCAGGGTCTTCATGCTCAAGAGACTCAGTTCAGGGAAATCTTCCTAGGTCTATCCAAGGGGCAGGAAGAGTTGAGGGCACTCCTCATGGGGAATCTGATCAGAAAGAGTCCTGAAGATGACAAGGACGAACAGCTGAAACGTCTACAAGCTGAGGTAGACACATTGAAAACCCAGATGTTGGGGCAAAGGGCCCTCATTCAAGGGTTAGCTCAGGAACAAGGAGAGTTGAGAGCCATGATCAGCCAACTTCCTCCAGGCATGAAGCAACCAGCCCAAATCAGGGACCAGGTCATAGAACAGCTTCCAAGAAGGCAAAGGTCGGGTCCAATGAATAGACCTCTCCGAGTTGCTACTACTTCTCAGGTCCAACAACGACCGCGCCAAGAACAGCGGGTTGATCAGAACAGGTCAGACAAGCCTAAGAGACAATTCACCGACATCAACATGTCATGGTCACGAGCTTTGCAGCACCTGTTAAGGATGAACCTGATTGCGGTGATCAACCCTCCCGCAAATCCAAAGACTTCCTCTCCAAATTACAACCCAGAAGCGAGGTGCGCTTACCATTCTGGTAGCCTGGGGCACGATACTGAGGACTGTTGGGCACTGAAGTACAAGATTCAGAATATGATCGATGCTAAAGAGATCGAGTTCGAGCCCTCCGAGACTCCCAACGTGATCACTGCTCCCTTGCCAAAGCATGGCTAGGATTGAGACTTTTGTTCATTCGAATGTTCAAGTTGCAATTTTCTTTTGTTTAAACATTTATTCATGTTAAAACATTGTTATTCCATTAATGCATCGCTTATGTCTATTTTTGAATCAATATATTTGCATTCACTATATGCAAACTGTTTTCATATTTTTTCTGATGTCAACTCTTGATCTAAAATTCTAAAGCCTCTTGAGGGAGGATGACGAAAATGATACCACGATCTACAGTATGCTTTTGAACAGACCCCGCTGATGAGGTACAGACATTGTTTCAATCCCTAAACACTGGAGTTATAAGGATGATAATCCCTTGTCAACCCCTCTGAGCCAAAGAAGTAGGAGTTTTTCTTTTCGAAATTCAAAACCCTTCATCATAACCTGGGGCAGGGTAGTTCTCTCAGTTGATTCAAGTGCATAACGAATGGCACCAAAAAGTCCTTACAAAACAAAAGACAGTGATGGTTCCCTACAATCATAAAGACAGGCAGTCGTTATCAAAAATCATAAATGAAAAGCCCAATAAGTCAAAACCTACGAAGGAGACTTACAAAACTGGGGCATCCCGCTGACTGTAATTCCAAAAAAGGAAACAGTTCAGGCAAAAAAAGAAAGGGATAACAAAAATCAGACAAAAAAGAGGTCTTACAAACCCTCAACAAAAAAGGAATGACTGCCTATTCAAAATAAGTTATCAACATCCGAATCATCACCGGAAAATCAGAGCAAAGACTCCAACAAGGTCTAACGTATGATCAACTGAGTTTAGGTTTGGAGAACATCACGAAGAGTGGGTGGGTACAAATAATTTGAGCCTTTATCCTTTGTTTCTTAAACCGTGAACCAGGCCACGTTATAACCCTTAAAAGTCCTAGCTAAAGCATGGGTTAGTTCGAAAGCATACTGTTACGAAAGGTATCCTGACTCCTTAAGGCCTACGGTAAATGACGAGTTGACATCACGTTTTACAAACATTCCCTTGTTTTATGAAAAAGAATGCATTTTTAAAATCTTCAAGACAGACATGAGCTTTGCATTTTTAACATAACTTTGTTTGCATATGACTTTTTGTTTGAACATCATAGAAATTCGCACGACGAATACCTAGTGAACAAAAGCACTTCCAATCAAGGGGCATGACATGATCATGGTCTATCATCTGGGGCAGTCCAATCAAGATTCGGAGAATCTCTCAAAGGCCAAATCGCCTGGGGCAAATCTCCGCCTGAGTCACTTGGGGCATTCCAACGAATCTTGCCTGATCAAATACCTTCGGGTGGCATGACAAAACACTTCTAACAGGGGCAACTCCCTACTTTATGAGAGCGTGGACATAGTCGAAAAGATACTACGCAAAATCAAAGACCCGCTAGGTTGACATACCTAGGCAAAAATTAGGGCTTCCCGGCGAACCAAAAGGGTTCGGGCAAAATAAGGGATGAAATGAAAAATCTGTACACCCGGCAAGTCGAAAACCTGAAAAGGCGGCTTGGGCAAAAATGGGTATCCCGGTGGACTGAAAACCCGAAAGGGCGGTCCAGGCAAAAATTAGGGATCAAAGCGTACGACTATGTCCCGGCATCTTGTCACTGGCCTACCAGAAGAAGGTTGGTCCATCAACCACTATCAGCGCCTCACAGGTCTTCCTCTCCCACCTCAGAAACAGGGGCAATAAAGAGTTTTCTAAGCAATCTAATTGTTCCATCCTCTAAGGTACCAAGATGGGTTCAGCGGAAGAACGTAACCAGATATCTTAATCCCCCAGAGAGTGAGCCAGCAAGTCAGTGCACTCTCCCCAAGCGAAGCTATAGTATCAAACTTAAGGAAGTTGGGTGTCCTCCAGCAGATCTCAACATTCCCCAGCACATCACTCTTAAACAAGCATCCCCGGTAGTCTTGCTCTAAAGATTGTTCCCCGGCGGCGTATCAACATTCAAAGGAATCACTTCCCCAGCATATCAAAACTTCCCCAGAAGAGTCCAATCCAATTCCCCAAGAAATTTGGAATTCATATCCTCAAGCAGTAAGCTTATCCCCCGTAAATTCTGGAAGCTTATCCTTCGCAGAGCCCGAACGCGTCTCCCGGCTTTATTCAAAGAGTTATTTCCTTAATAGGATATAACTGGGTTATCCTCAGCCAAAAGCCACGGAAAGAGCGTCCCCGACAAAGTCTCCTTATCCCCAGCGAAGTCTGTCAACACTTCCAGCACAACAAGGATATCCTCAGCAAGTTATCAACAACTCAGCAAAGCATCTCTATCCCCACAGAGTATTGCTTCCCAGCATGGTCGCTAGAGTATTTTTCTCCCCGCAGAATCTTCCATTTGCCAAGTTTATTCCGCAACGGAGTCATCTTCTCCTACCGGTATTCTTGCAGTTATCATCCCCAGCGGAAGCAAAATCTATTCTCCAACAGCAGCCCAGGAGTGACTTCCCGGCATCCGTCAAGGATTTACTTTCCTAGACAAAAACATACATTCATAAAACATCACATACATCATTATAGCATGCACAGACGCATCATATCACACAAGTCTCATTTATGTTGAGAACATCATTGCTTGACCCATATCATGCATTACATATGACTGACCTTTACCTTTCTGGAAAGATGCAGTTGAAATTCTCAATCATATTTCAAGACCTAGACCGGTTCAGTTAATCGACTCCAAAGATTTCTTATCCAGTCCCAGGCCTTCTCTAGTTCAGCTAAATCGACTCCCAACAGATTTTTCTGATGAAGACTCAGCAGAAGTTATTCCAGATTATATTTTCCTATTGGTTCTCTCTCCGAAGGTGCATGAGATTTCCATTTTGGGTTTTTCTTTGAGATTATAATGTCCTATTGGTTCTCTCTCCGACGGTGCATGAGATTTCCATTTTAGGATTTTCTTTGAGATTATAATGTCCTATTGGTCCTCTCTCCGACGGTGCATGAGATTTCCATTTTAGGATTTTCTTTGAGATTATAATGTCCTATTGGTCCTCTCTCCGACGGTGCATGAGATTTCCATTTTAGGGTTTTCTTTAAGATTATAATTTTCAGATGGTTCCCTCTCCGACGGTGAGTGAGGTGGTAAGTCCTTTTCAGATGTTTCCCTCTCCGACGGTGAGTGAGGTGATAGTCTCCTATGGTTCCCTCTCCGACGGTGAGTGAGGTGGTAAGTCCTTTTCAGATGTTTCCCTCTCCAACAGTGAGTGAGGTGATAGTCTCCTATGGTTCCCTCTCCGACGGTGAGTGAGGTGGTAAGTCCTTTTCAGATGTTTCCCTCTCCAACAGTGAGTGAGGTGATAGTCTCCTATGGTTCCCTCTCCGACGGTGAGTGAGGTGGTAAGTCCTTTTCAGATGTTTCCCTCTCCGACGGTGAGTGAGGTGATAGTCTCCTATGGTTCCCTCTCCGACGGTGAGTGAGGTGGTAAGTCCTTTTCAGATGTTTCCCTCTCCGACGGTGAGTGAGGTGATAGTCTCCTATGGTTCCCTCTCCGACGGTGAGTGAGGTGGTAAGTCCTTTTCAGATGTTTCCCTCTCCGACAGTGAGTGAGGTGATAATCTCCTGGTCCCCTCTCCGACGGTGAGTGAGGTGTTAAGTCCTTTTCAGATGTTTCCCTCTCCGACGGTGAGTGAGGTGATAGTCTCCTATGGTTCCCTCTCCGACGGTGAGTGAGGTGGTAAGTCCTTTTCAGATGTTTCCCTCTCCGACGGTGAGTGAGGTGATAGTCTCCTATGGTTCCCTCTCCGACGGTGAGTGAGGTGGTAAGTCCTTTTCAGATGTTTCCCTCTCCAACGGTGAGTGAGGTGATAGTCTCCTATGGTTCCCTCTCCGACGGTGAGTGAGGTGGTAAGTCCTTTTCAGATGTTTCCCTCTCCGACGGTGAGTGAGGTGGTAAGTCCTTTTCAGATGTTTCCCTCTCCGACAGTGAGTGAGGTGATAGTCTCCTATGGTCCCCTCTCCGACGGTGAGTGAGGTGGTAAGTCCTTTTCAGATGTTTCCCTCTCCGACGGTGAGTGAGGTGATAGTCTCCTATGGTTCCCTCTCCGACGGTGAGTGAGGTGGTAAGTCCTTTTCAGATGTTTCCCTCTCCGACGGTGAGTGAGGTGATAGTCTCCTATGGTTCCCTCTCCGACGGTGAGTGAGGTGGTAAGTCCTTTTCAGATGTTTCCCTCTCCGACGGTGAGTGAGGTGATAGTCTCCTATGGTTCCCTCTCCGACGGTGAGTGAGGTGGTAAGTCCTTTTCAGATGTTTCCCTCTCCGACGGTGAGTGAGGTGATAGTCTCCTATGGTTCCCACTCCGACGGTGAGTGAGGTGGTAAGTCCTTTTCAGATGTTTCCCTCTCCGACGGTGAGTGAGGTGATAATCTCCTATGGTTCCCTCTCCGACGGTGAGTGAGGTGATAACTCCTTTTCCTATGGTTCCCTCTCCGACGGTGAGTGAGGTGATAATTCCCTTTTAAATTATAATTTCCTTTGGTTCTCTTCCCGATGCTGCGAAGATGACAATGCTCACCAAGATTTTCTCAATGAGCGTTGTTGAAGTTAAAGTCACCCGAGGTTCTCTTACCCTTCACGCTAAGGTAGTAACCATCCCTGGTTCATTCATCACTGTTTGAAGCTCCAGACTCAGCTCCTGTAACCAGTCAGGACACATCTATACCAAGCATCTGAAAACCAACTCCTGCAACGTGTCAGGTACTCATTTTTCTTTTGCAGATATGCAGGTTCTCGCTAAGGAATCTCTTATGCGATCAACATCCAGATGGCATCTATAAGCCCATCACCCTATTCATCAATCCCCAGAGGGCATCTATAAGCCCATCACCCTATTCATCAATCCCCAGATGGCATCTGTAAGCCCATTCCATCATCACCGCTACTATGTGAGCGCAAATTTCTGGGCACTCTAGTGTTCAATCATCTTCCACCTTCGGATTACGAAAGGCACGTCAGCCAATCTGCATCCTCAGGTCTAAGAAGATTGAACAGGGGCAACTGTTGTACCCCAAAATTTGCCCTCCCATATTCTTCAAGATTTGCCAAGTCAAGCTTCAAAATTCCCCAAGGGTTGCACAGTGCAAAGGTCTCCTATACAGTCAAGATTAGGGTTTTTGTTCTGATCAAGAAAATGAAGTTTCCAAAGGTCCAATCAAGTCTCACATGCCTATAAACATGGTCAAGTATCCTCATATCAAGTTTCAAGACATTCAGCTCAAAATTGCACAGTCAAAACCCTAATTGCACTACAGTCAACTGTAGGGGCAAAATGGTCATTTGACAGTCAAAAGTTCAAATTTTTGGTCAACATATCATTTTGAAGCCACAAACATCATTTGATCAAAGCTTGATCATGATTCTCAAAATTTGGCTCAAAAATCATCAAGATGCAAAAGTTTCCTTATTTGGACAGTTGAAAAAGTCAACTGAAATTGACCAGGGCATAACTTTCACATGGATTATCAGAAAAATTCCATCCAAAGCTCATTTTGAAGATAAAGACATTTCCTACAACTCATCTTCATACTTCAAGTCCAAGAAATTCTCTCACAAAAAGTTATCAATTTCAACATTATAGGTCATTTTCAAAAGTCAACAAAAAGGGACTTTAAGTCAAAGGCCATAACTTGAGATTGGTAAATCCAAATGACATGGGACCAAAGATATTGGTTAGAGGACTCAAAGACCTTTCCACAATGTCCAAGAACATGAGAAAAGATTAAAAATTGAGCAAGTTATGTCTTGTGGAAGTTGGGAAAGTTTTGGATATTTTGAAAAGTCAACATTACTTCAAATGACCTAAAATTGCTAATGGGCCCATTTTTCTTCCACAAATCATCATCCATGGCATGTGCACGACCACTTGGCCCAAAGGAAAGTATTTTCTCATTTTTTATTTATTTATTTGAATTTTTATTTATATTAATTCATTTAAATCAATTAAATATGTGAAAAATACTTAACTTAATCTAACAAATATTTTTGTACATGTTTTACTCTCAATATTTCGTGCCTAACTAAATAAGGAAAGATTTGGGTTGATTGATCATGATTGAGAACAAAGAACACATGGAAAAGATTGAAAAAGATCCTTAAAAATCAAATTTTCAAAAACCATCATTGCATTGGATTTGTTCTACTTTTCTTGACCTAATGGACTCACTACATAAGCCTAAAGGAAACCCTAATGAAAATACACGCACAGCTGCTCCAAAGGCCATTATCAAACTGGGAAAAATTTGCAAGAAACTCAAAACTGAAAGTTCACTTCCAGGGCGATTCAGGTCTCAATTCTTGTTCCATTAGCTTCCTTGGAGATTACTGAACATATTCCAATCAAAAGCATTCACTCAAACTCCAAGAATCGGTATACAGGATTCAAACTGTTTCAAAAAAATTGCATAATCGTGTTTCATGTTTAAGGCATTTTCATTGCGTTTTTGTTATGCATTTATACTAATTGACTTGTTCTAATGCTAATCATATAACTTAATTGAGTTTTTGCAAGCTGTAGGCAATTTCACCATTGTTGATATTTAGGGTTCAAGAAGCTTGGAATTAGGGCTTTTGTAATGGGGAAAAATTAGCCCTCAAGACCACCACCATTAGATTGAGCGCATCTGGACGATCTCAAACCAACCCTCGCGCTCAATTTATGAGTGCCTGAGGGCTAATCGCTATTTTTCAATAGCTGGCCTAAGAAAGCGCATAAGAAACCGTTGCCTAATGTTTTATATTACAGGGATGATGAAGAAGATGAGTCCGTGGCAAGACCTGATTGGTTGATTTGAAATCTTCGCGCGCGTTACAAAGCCATTAACCAACTTTCTTTTATATTATTTGATTATTATTATATGTTAACAGCGCGAATTTGGTTCAGTTGGCAAGTGACAGTGGTGGCAAAGCACATGACCTGGGTTCGAGTCCCAGGTCTTCAATAATTTCTATGTTATTTTTCCTTTAACGTTCACATACGCTTCAAGGCTGCAGACGCACCATACTCCTCTTAATCCAGCCAGCCACGCGTACGTTGGGAGGGATCCAAGGGCTGAGAATTGATGAGCACCATAGGCTTGAGTCAACGCCTCTGCACGTGCCCAGTAAAAGTCCACCAGGCCTTGCTAAATGGGCCAGATTACTAAGGCCAGACCTCCACTTTGGGGACTACCACCCCCCTAGGTTTGCATATTTTTCTCTTTTTTTTATTTTCTTTATTTATTTAAATCTTTTACTTTTAATTATTATTTGTTTAAATTAATTACTTATTTTTCATAAATACAAAATATCACAAAAAATCAGAAAAAGGAAAAACACAATAAATTTTTTTTTTTGTTTTAATATTTTCATGAATAAATTTGTATGTAATTATTTAGTTTTAAATTAGGTTAATTTTAATTCCTTTCATAACAAAAATCTAAAAAAAAATATAGAACTAGGTTTAATTAATGTTTTATTCCTTTTCAATTTTTCTTTTTCATAATAATATTATTTATTTTATTTATTTTTATAATTAAATTTGTATACAAAAATTAGGGTTTAATTTAGGTTTAAAAATTCAATATTTTCTTAAATAAATTAAAATAAAATAGAATTAGGGTTAGTAGTTAATTTTAATTAATTCTTTCTTTTTTCTATTAAATCTTAAAATACATAAAAATACCAAAAAAAACAAAAACAATTTCTTTTCTTAATTAATTAATTCATGTAATTTTAACATTTTGCAAAAGGGTCCAACACCCTCGTTTCGTTCTTAATTTCTTATTAATTCACGTATTTATTTTATTTTCATTATGATAATTATGTACCTCTCCCGAAGCCTTGTAAATTACTTCTCGCACTTTTAATTCTTTATTTACTTTGTTTATTTATTTTCTGTCAAATCGGGTCCTGGTTAATTTTGGCGATGTGGACCCGCGCCGTTTGTAATAGCTTAGAATTTACTTTTCCCGCAAACATTATAACTGTTAAACAAAGCATGCAAGAATGAATGGCCTTAAATAAAATCAAGCGTAGAACACCAATAACATGACAAGATAAATGCAAATGAAAATGACACACGAATCGCACACACCACCCCTAGGGTACGCCTCACTGTTGCCTTGCCTCGAAAGGTGATCGTCGAGTAGAGGATGTCTTAGTAAGTCCTCATGATCCGGGAACCTGACATGAGGGTAGCTTCTAAGGTGTCTTCCTATTGCTCTGGTGATCACCATGTCCCGAACCTCGAATTGACCCGAACACCTCCAACGGTGGTGCTACCTACCTCTCAATGGTGGGATGGCACTACTTTAAAGGACATTTACACAGACGAATTCCTTAGGATAGGTAGACAACTCTAGATACTTGCTCTAATTTCAAAACAAATTCAAAAATACTTTTCACACCGACACATTTTCAAAAAGCTTTCGAAAGCAATTTTTTAAACACTCTTGAGGGCCGATATAAGAGTCGAACTGGAATTTTCAAGGAAACTTTTTAAAACCCACATTGAAAAGCAAACAAACCATTTTTGAAAACACAAACGAGCAAGTATCTAAGAGCCCATGGATAACCATGGATAGAAAGGGTGCTAACACCTTCCCTTTCTATAACCTACCTCCCGAACCGAGAGCAATCTCTATAAGGAATTTTTCTGTGCTTTTGTCCTTTCCATTTGGAGAAAATAAAAGACGGTGGCGACTCTTGCTTCCGCGACATTTCGCGAACCAGCGTTAAACAGTCAGTTCCAGATCCACCGATCACACTATGTAAATAGTAACTTCAAACCATTTCGATCTTGCCCCACCTCCGACACTGCTTATCATAACTGGTTCAATAAGGTAGAAGCTAAGAAATCCCAGCAATGGGAAGAATTAGGTATCTACAACTTGATTAAGTTGTCGAAGCCAGGTTTTACTTATAGACACCCATTGTTATTCGCGTCCCTATATTTCTGGGACAGTACTTATAATACTTTCCATGTCCCTGGTGGAATGATTACCCCTACCTTTTTTGACATAGCGGCCATTACTGGGCTATCACCAATAGGAGAAACATATATCCCTGACAATGAAGAGCATTCGAGTATTATCGACTTCGAAGTCAAACTAGCAAGCTTTTCAAAGTTTATCAGCCACTATCACACTGAAGGAGACAGTGTGCCGGATGTAGAACACATTGCTTTCCTTACCCTATGGCGGTCAAGGTATGTCTTTTGCAGCAGATCCCTACAGGTAGCCAGTAGGTTTATTCCTCTAGCTAGAGATTTGCATGAGAATCAGAGGGTGTGCTTAAGCGAACTGCTATTAATTAATCTTTATGAAAGCCTAAGGTCAGCTGTTTCGAGTCTAAAATCTCACACCTCCAAGAATATCCTGCTAGCTGGCCCTTTCTGGTTACTTCAGTTATGGCTAAATGCCATGTTCGAACCTTCATTATCAACTGCCAACATTATTGCTGAACAAGACCCTGAAATAGCGGATAGAATCATCGAAGGCACTAGGCTGCGAAGACTAACCCCAAACGATGATAAGGATGACTTCAAAGTTCTATTCTCAAAATATATCATGATATTCTCCAAGAGGCATAAGTTCGAAGAGACCATGGCGCCTTTTGCTTCAAGGGCTCATGGACCTTCATGGTTCACCATGGCTCTCTCAGAAGCTGTCAAAAGCAAAGAAATTCAAGACGTATGGAGAGCCTTTTTGCTACCCAGACTAATCTCTTCAAGAATAACTCCTGCTAAGAATCAAATTTTCCTTTTCGCTTATCAGCCCAACTTCGTTTCGAGACAGTTTGGCTTGTGCCAACTAATTCCTGAACCCCTATTTCAAACGGAAAGTGCCATCACCTCTGGGCGAACCTTCAAGGCACGAGAAGCCAAACTACAGCAGGAACAATACCAAGGCTTCGCCCAGTTTGAACTAATAACTTTCGAACCTACACACCTTACAACAAAGGGGTTTCTGGAATGGTGGACAAAGTTCTATCAAACTTATATGTTCGATACTCTTACTATTCAGCAGAAACTAACTGATGCATTCGATGTGCAGGTACCATGCAAGAAAGGTATGTTCACTCATGCCAAAGAGATTAAAGCTTTTCAAAATTATTTTGAAACTACTTATGATCCCACACACTTGGAATCCACTGTGCATCAAGCGGCTGAGACCCTGAAGGAAAAA
The DNA here is from genome assembly GCA_948472305.1 of Vicia faba. NCBI lineage: Eukaryota > Viridiplantae > Streptophyta > Magnoliopsida > Fabales > Fabaceae > Vicia > Vicia faba. The sequence goes on from OX451737.1 coordinate 1,482,940,522, forward strand.
TTCAAAGAAAAAGTTTCTAAGTTAAAACTTCCTTCAGGGTTGTCACCTGAGGATAGGTATAGGTTGGCATTCGAAATGCATCCACCTAAATTTCCTAGATTACCTACCTCCGAACTGGCTCTGGCTTGGTTTCCTCCATACCCTTGGTGGTTCACTTGCAAAGAAATGTTCAAATATCTTCAAAAGAAACCAAATCCATCTGAGACTGTGACATGGGCTCGACACTGGCTCCACGATTTCCCATGACATCTTCGCTATGACCTTTCTGCCATGTCGATTAAATCTGATCAAGGCACAGGTGCGAATGCTTGGGAAAATCCCAAACATTTTTCATTTTCTATATCTTTAACTTTTGCCTTAATTGTTTCGATTTTCAGCCATCAGGATAAAGACTGCTGCTTCAAAGTCAAAAGAAGGGAGCGCCTCTCAAGCCTCTATCGAAACCATTGACAATGTGACTCCATCTGAACCAACAACAATTGCTGCAACAACAACAACAACAACAACAGTAATAACCAGTGTTCCAACTCCACAGGTAATCACTTAGCCTTGATGTTTCGAATACACTAATGCTTCATGATTTGCATCTAACTCTTTGTTTAAATCTTTTCAGACCAACAAACTTCCGCCTACCACTCCAAAGAAGCGAAAATCAAACACTACTGGGGAAGACCCCAAGGCTGGAGGGAATTTACCAGCTGCTTCGAAGAAGAAGCAGAAGAAGGATGTTTCAAAAAGTGTTGTACCCACTAGTGTCTCTGGACTCGATTCCAGGGATGCTGCTCCCTCACCTAAATCCAAAATTCCACCTTCGACCTCCAACGTAATGTTGGAACGCATAGCTAGCAACCTCTCTTTTGAGAGTCCACAGGTAAATTGAACTTTAAACCTTTGACAAAATAATTATTCATTACCTTGGTGCATGCTTTTAATATTCTTTTGCTTCTTGCAGGATATTTTAAATCCAGCTTTTACCACTTCGACCTCACCATCAAAAGCTGCTGCTCCGATCAACTCTTCTCCTCAAGGAGATTCCAGCAACCTTGTACAGAACAAAGGTTCCTCCAATATGGCGGTTCTGGCTGGGGCTTCTGAGCAGCAAGATGATCAGAGTACTTCTCCTCCTCTAAAAGAGACAAATGAAGCAACACTTCATGAATCTGCAGAGGCTTTACAAAGAACTTCTCTTCAAAAGTCCCCTCTTGAAACCCTTCAAGAGGATCCAAAGGACACTCACGCTGAAGGAGAGAAAGCTGATTCTGGTCAAAGAAACGAAGAATCTGTAGGAGAAGGGTCTGAGGAGGAAGATGCCAACGATGATTCGACTGCTAGGACAAAGTCCAATGCAAATAGCAGCGAAAACGAAGATATCGAAGTGGTGGATTTGGATGACGATGAAGAAGATAATGAGCACGAAACGAATGAAGGGGATGGTGACGCAACCAATAAACCCATGAAGGTCGAAATGGACGTGACTCCCCTGCGTGTGGAACTCCCTCAACCGTCTTTGTCTCGAATGACTGAAGAGGAGCTTGCACTCCTGAGACGAAATGACCCTATTGGGTACATGAAGGCGAAGCTGGCTCAAAGGGATATTCCACCTGCTAGGGCTGGCACAAGTTCGACTAGCCATCCTCTGCCCACAGATGAAAGAATTGTACTTCTTAACAGGATCAGGAGAACAATTCTTGATGTGGATATATTCGAAGTGCTCAAACAGGATAGCACTGCTTGCTACACTATGAAGGAGTTGCTTACAAAAGTCAACCTTGCTACCTGCTCCTTGCCAGTTAGCACTATCTTGTTCGATCTTCAATCTTTGCTGGACAACGTGACTGGGTACCTTCTCCAAGATGAATTTGCTGCCAGAAAGGTTCAAGAAAAACGCACTGCAATGGATGCTTCTTATGAACAAGCTTCGAAACTCTCTCAAGAAGCTGAGGATCAAGCCATGCATCTAAAGCAAGCAAAAACTGATTATGAGGCTCGAGCTGAGTCCATCCTTCTCTGGGAAAGGAAAATTCAGGAACTTCAACAGAAGGTTAAAGAGGCTAGAGAACAACAATTAGCCTACGAAACCAATGCTGCTGGTAACCAATTCGAAGAGCTTCTCAACCAGGGGCTTGCAGAAATGGAAACTGCAGAACAACTCAAGGGAGAAGTGGCAACCTTGGAGGGAGCCAGACGTTTTGCTCAACAGAGACTTGAATCTTTTCGAAGTACCTTCAACAGATTGAAGAATAATTCCTATTTCTAAATCTCAGTGTTCATTTGATTAAAATTTGGTTTTTTATATGTAATATTTGAACAACGCCATTTTGGCATCCCATACTGCCATTTTGGCATTTTTATGATATTTTGATTACGTTGTTACTATTTGAATCTCCTGCAGGCGTGGCTTATATTTCTTTAAATACTTCCCATTAACCTTTAGGATACGTTTATCATCCATCAGCTCTTCGATTTCATATGCATTGTTTGAGAATACCTTTAGTATTCGAAAAGGCCCTTCCCAATGAGGTGACCATTTACCTAATGTTTTATTTTTCTTGTCCATGGGCAATATGACTTTCCAGACTAAGTCATTAATAAGGAATGCTTTTCTTTTCACCCTTTTGTTATATGTCCTGGCCACTCTTTCTTTTTGTCTCATCAAGATTTCCAATGCATGTAATCTAACTTCGTCCAACTCAACTAATTCATTCATCATCATCTCCCAATATAATGCAGCTGGAATTTCGTTTTGTCTTTGAATTCGAACTGATTGTAGATGAATTTCTACTGGCAGCACTGCATCATGACCAAATGTGAGTTGGAAAGGCGTGGTGTTAGTAGCTTCCTTAGGAGATGTTCTACAGGCCCATAGTATTTGGTCCAAAGTTTTGTGCCAGTTCCTTGGCTTTTTACCAATATGTTTCTTGATTAACCCTATTATCAATTTATTGGATGCTTCGACTTGACCATTTGCTTGAGCATAATATGGCGTTGATGTTAGTAATCTAAACCCCATTTCTTGGGAAAATTCTTGCATCTTTCTACCAGTAAACACAGAGCCTTGGTCTGTGGTTATGCTCTCTGGCAATCCGAACCTATATATAATGTGTTTCTGTATAAACTCAATAAGAGCCTCTTGATCAGCAACTATTAATGGTATAGCTTCGATCCACTTGGTAAAATAATCTATTCCTACCAAGATATATTTTTGTCCTTTAGACGAAGCGGGATTTATTTCTCCTATTAAATCCAATGCCCATCCTCTAAATGGCCATGGTTTGATGATTGAATGCAACTCACTTGCAGGGGCATGTTGAATCCCTGCATGTTTCTGACATTCCTCACATCCTTTAGCAAAGTCTATACAATCTTTGAGCATGCTAGGCCAATACATGCCATATCGAAATAACAACCATTTCATTTTATGACCTGCTTGATGTGCCCGACATGCCCCATTGTGGACTTTTGACAATGCTAAGTATGCCTCACTTTCTCCTAGGCACTTCAATAATACGCCCTCTTGGGTCTTTTTGAACAATTCGTTCCCCATGAGGACATATGATAATGCTCTGTATTTTGTCTTCCTATCAACATTCAGAGTTGGGTTTGTTAAATAACTCACCAGTGGACTTCGCCAATCTGCATCTGATAAAGTGTTTATGGCTAATATTTTGAATCCCTGTTTCTCAGCATATCCCAATTTCATACCTTCTAGATCTGATGGTGTGAATCTAGTAGCCATAACTCTACCCCTTAATTCAACTAAATCCTCAAAGTTCCTGGCAGAAACTTTATAACCCGAAGCCAACTGTGCTAAGTCATTTGCTTCTTGGTTTTCTATTCTTGGTATATGTTGAATATCCATGTATTTAAATTTCCTAAGTAGCCTGTTGACTATGACGAAGTATATCATCAGGTTTTCCTTTATGCATTTATACTCCTTTGTTATTTGCTTGACCACTAATTCTGAGTCTCCTTTAATTTCGACTCTAGTTGCCCCCAATTCCAACAAAGCTTCAAGTCCAACAATGAGCGCTTCATACTCAGCTTCGTTGTTCGAGCAACGAGGACCATCCAATTTGTACTTGAATTTTGTTGGAATTCCTTCAGGAGAAATTAGAAGGACTCCAACACCACTTCCATTCCTGTGGGCTGAACCATCAAAGTATAATTTCCATGGTTGCATTTCGACGTAACTCATGACAGTCTGCTCAACCAATGAATGGTCCACAATGAAATCAGAAATCACTTGGCCTTTCACAGCTTTTAAAGGCATGAAAGTCAAAGAATATTCTGTTAAGGCTAAAGCCCATTTACCAACTCTGCTATGCATTATTGGTTTTGAAACATGTGTTTAATGACATCGAAATGAGATGAAACATAAACATCAACAGGCTTTATATAATACTTGAGTTTCATACAAGAGAAATACAAATAGAGACATAGCTTTTCTAAATTGCTATATCTGGTCTCTGCATCATTCAATACTCTACTTAAATAGTATATGGCTCTTTCGATACCATTGCTATCTTCTTGTGCTAACATACTACCTATACTAACTTCAGAGGCAGATATGTACAATCTCATGGGCTTCCCCCATGAAGGTGGAGACAAGATAGGAGGCTGAGAGAGGTATCTTTTTATCTTGTCAAATGCCTCCTGATGGGCTTCGTTCCATTCGAAGGCTTGGCCTTGCTTTAGACGAAGCAACAGAGAGAAAGCTTGGGTTCTTCCACTCAGATTCGAAATGAACCTTCTGAGGAAGTTAATCTTCCCTAGCAGAGATTGCAGCTCCCTTTTTGACGTAGGTGCTTTCGTCTCCATTATGGCTTTGGTTTTGTTCTGGTTGATATCAATCCCTTTCTTGTGAACCACAAAACCAAGGAAATCTCCAGCCTGCACAAAAAATGCACATTTAAGGGGATTCATCTTTAAGCCATGTTTTCTCATTCGTTCGAATGATTGGCTCAAATGATGCAAATGTGCTTCTGCAGATATAGATTTGATGACTATATCATCAATATACACCTGCATAAAGGTTTCAATGAAATCATGAAAAATCGAATTCATTGCCCTTTGATAAGTTGCCCCAGCGTTCTTTAAACCAAAAGGCATCACCACCCATTCGTAAGTGCCTAAGGCTCCTGGGAAACGAAATGCTGTCTTGGCAACATCTTCTTCAGCAATAAAAATCTGATTATACCCAGAGTATCCATCTAACATACTCAAGTATTCGAACCCTGCAGCAGAGTCTACTAGCATTTCTGCCACAGGCATGGAGTACTCATCCTTAGGGGTTGCAGTATTTAAATCCCTAAAATCTATGCAAATTCTTAAAGAACCATTTTTCTTAATAACAGGTACTATATTTACTAACCATTCGACATACCTTGTGGTTCTGATGAATCTGCAACGCAGGAACCTTTCGATCTCAACTTTAATCTTTGTGAGAACCGCTGGTGCGAATCTTCTAGGAGTTTGTTTGATGGGCTTCTTGCCATCTTTGATTGGCAGTCTGTGTTCGACTAACTCCCTCTTTAAACCAAGCATTTCGTCATAATCCCATGTGAAGCAATCTTTATTTTTATTGAGGACCTCGATCACTTCCTGCTTGAGGCCTGGGCTAAGTTTTGCACTTATGTAGGTTATTCTTTTCGTGTTTTCATCCTCTAAGTTGACTTCTTCGAGTGGATCCTGCGCCAACATTTTGGCACCTGATTCTATGGGGTCCCTTTCGAAGCCTAAGGGTTCTTTATCATAGATGGCGTCCAGCCTTTGATCTATCTCAAGCTCTTTAAAGGGTGAGCATTTCGAGCCATCCCCACTTATTTCGTTCATCTTCACAGCTAATTTATTTATTTCAACCTCTAAGGCCGCCTTTGATTCGTTCTCAGCCATATAGGCCGAAATCCTTTCGAAAAAGGAGGACTCAGTCATGAGTAAGGTTGTCGAAGTCCCAGCCTGCTGGCCGTCTTTGTATAGTACTTTCGACTCCCTCGTCTTTACTGATTATTCTTCTATCCCAGTATAGGCCATCATGGCGAAGGGTCATATAGTAGTGGGCGTTTCTGGTTTCGTTGATTTCATCATTTGGGACACAAGGAGCAATCTTTTCCAGATGCTTGTCATAATTCCTCTTGTCAACTAAATTGACTGTTGACATGAAGTAACTCTGGTCTGCTTCAATGTTTTCCACGATCCCGTCTTCTCTCCATAGAACTAAACTCTGGTGCATTGACGAAGGAACTGCCCCTACGCCATGGATCCACTCCCTTCCCAACAACAAGTTGTAGTTGGCCTTGGCTTCGATCACCATGAACATGGTGGGCCTACAGCTTGAGCCTATTGTCAAGTCCAACTGAACCACCCCCAATGTTTTGCCCACTTTCCCTTCATAATTGGATAGAACCATATTGTGGGGCTTGATGTCTCCTTCGCGTATTTCTAATCTTTTCAGCATGAAGTGGGGTATCAAATTGACTGCAGCACCCCTATCCACTAGAACCTTATTCACGCCATGGGCACCAACTTTTGCCCGAATAAATAGTGGCTTAAGATGGTTCTTCATAGCTGGTTCTGGACGTTCGAAGAATGCATTTTTCTCTTTGACAGCCCCATTGTCCATCACATAGTAGCACACATGCCTATGCTTCATCAAGTCTATGGTATCTTCTTCCTCATATTCATCAATTTCAATTTCCTGTCCAAATTCACATGGAAGCACAGATACCACGTTGCAATTTAAGTTGAACGAAGACTCCCCCTCTGATTCGAAGTTATCCGTTATCATATCTTCGTCTTCTTCTGGGCCTGGAGTGTATTCCTTTGGTTCATCTAGTTGTATTTCAGAGAAAAGCTTCCTATTAACTGGGGGTTTGTCTTCAGCTTGATTTTTTGGTGTGGGTTTGTTGGTGCTAGATTCACCTTGGTTCTTTGTTGAAGTTGCCCCTTTATTTGCCACAGCTTCCCTCTCAGCCTTTCGGATCCTCTGTTGCCTTCGCCACTGGGATCTCGACATGGGGTTCCTTCCTTTGTAGTTCTCTAATCTTACCTCTTCCCTCTTTGCTATGTTGAATTGCCTTCTGTATGTCATAGCATGGCGTGCGTTTCATTCGGTGTTTCTCCATCTGTCTTTGCCTTTGTCATTTCTGACTTGCAGCCATCTGTCGGTTGGCACTTCAGCAAGGAGTTTGAACGTCACTCTTCGAGCACCCTTGGGATGAGGACTATCAGGCCTTCGTTGTTTGTATTTGCTATCGAAACGTGGGCCCATCTGAACAGTTTCTTGATGGTTCCATCAAGGGGTGAAGGGTATTGTTTCGAAGGCTCTGGCCATGCTTTGATCATACACAGCAGAACACCTTGGGCATATCAAGCACTTGGTTGCCCCTTTGTAGCAGCGAAACACAAATTCCATCAAACTTTCTCCAGCCTTAGGATAACACCTGAATAACTGGTTATCCTGGCGCCAATTGTTGTCAGTTCGAGCCCTCTGTACCCTCTCGAAGTTCGTAGCGATTCTCTGATTGCAGAGGATGCTGCACCTAGGGCATAGTATCATTCCTGTATCTCCCTTGTGGCACGTCATGAGGTAATCCTTGAGACTAGCATCTCCAGCATGATTATCCTCCATTTTATACTTCTCTTTTTCTAAGTATCTTTCTACCTCCTCCATCTCAGAGCGAGGTCTCTCCATATCCACCATGTTTACCTCAACATCCTCCCCCTTAGCTTCATCATCTCCCCATCCTGTGGGTTTTATATCTTCAATGTGGACTTTTGAACTCTCTGGGGCAGAATATTTGACCAAATAGTCAAATTTTCCACTGGGTTCCCCTAAAGTGTCCCATATTTCTTTCTGAGGGGAGGTTGGCTTCGCGATTTGGACTTTCTCCAATTCCAGCCTCAGGCCTTCAGTGACATGTGTCAACTCTTGGTTTTGATTTTCCTGGCCTTCAGTAGCCTGGATTTCTTTTGCAACAGCTAAAGGTGCTGCTTCAATCGAAGTCTCTGGTTGCTTCTGGACGTCTTCAGTGACCTCCTTATCGACTTCGACTATCACCCAGCTTTCGTTTTCAGTACCTTTCTCTCCTATTGGGGCATCACTTTGGTCAGCTTCCACCATGTTAATCTCTCCAATGCATGCAGGCTCAGAGTCATCGGTGTCTGCAACGTCCATGGGATCTTCGTCCACTTTCATTTTTGCTTTATCAGCAAACTTCAGTCTGCCATCTTTAATTGCATTCTGAATTAGGTCCCTGAAAAGAAAACACTGTGAGGTTTTGTGGCCTAGGAAACTATGATATTTGCAAAATCCTCTTTTCTTTCTTTGATCTAAAGGAGGTATTTTGACATTTGATGGCACAATGAGTTGGCCATCTTTGACAAGTAAATCAAAAATCTCGTCACATTTAGTGACATCAAAGGTATAAACCTTCTTTGGGAATTTGTCACTTTTCTCATTTTCAACAATCTCTTTCCCTTTTGTGGGAACTAATAATTTACAGGAGTAAGGTGGTGCCTGTTTTAATTCAGCGAGGTCGATTTCGACCTCTTCGAATTCGAATTCAGGATAATCTTCTGCTTCCTCAGTTCCAACATAGGAGATCCTTTCCTTCTTGTTATTTTTAAAGACTCTGGCCTTTTCGGCCTTTAGCCTTTCGACCTGTCAAACCCTATCGGCTAACTGAGCCATGTCCCTCAAATATTGAGTGTCTAGTTTCTTTCGAATAGAGTAATCCAAGCCACCAGCGGCCATTTCGACTAACTCATGTTTAGGCACCACTGTGTAACATCTGGATTTCAAAAGCCTGAATCTATTCAGATAATCATCTATGGGTTCAGTGAACTTTCTCTTGACACTGGCTAATTCCTTCAAGCTTATTTTTGACTGTCCCATGTAAAATTGTTCATGGAATAATCTCTCCAAAAGAGCCCAAGTATCAATGGACCCAGGAGGCAAAGTGGTGAACCATGTGAAGGCGTTTTTAGTCAGGGAACTTGGGAAATATTTGATCCTGAGGTCTTCATTATTGGCTATATCTCCCGCTTCGGTTAGATATCTGGCTATATGTTCGACTGTTGACTCATTGGTATCCCCAGTAAACTTTGTAAACTTAGGGACTTTATATCCCCTTGGTAAATCAGTATGCATTATGTAATCTAATATAGGAGAAGCATAATTTGGCCTTCTAATTCCTGTGTTGAGGCCATTCTGGGCCATGACTCTCTCTATCATGGTGGTTAAATTGTTTTCTGCCAAGATGTTATTGTTTCGAATTCTATGAACGACTGCATCAACATCTTGATTTCGACCCACCATGACAACCCCCCCAGGTTGTTCTTCTCGAAACTCTGGGACTTCCAGCCTTTCTACCCTTGCCCCTGGTTCCATAATTTCTCTTTGTGGGCCTGGGATCATTGGGGCTTCTAGCCTTTGTGCCCTTGCCCCCAAGTTAACTTCTTCTCTAGGTGGTCTATAGGTTGGGTCGTTAGCAACTTGTTCCATAATAGGTATGTTCGCTCGAACTCCCGCCTGATTCTGCCTACGCCTCTCTGGGGGAGCAAAGAAGTCGGCTATTCGACTCATGTTATCTGCGTTTTCTCTGTTTGTCACAGTCACATTTTGTACTATTAGGGCAAATATTTCCTGCATAGTTTGTGCTAATACCCCTATCATATTATGGTTACTGTCATCCATCAATTGCCTAAAAGCCAACTGGTTTTCTGTGGTTAAAATAGGCATTGCGCTATAACCCACTGACCCTTGGTTATTTGTCATAAACTGATTCACCCCAGACCCATACCCTAATTGTGGTGATGAATTCGATGTGGAATTGTGTAAACCTGCCATAAAAGATGTTGGCATTCCATAAGAGGAATTTTTGGTTCTATTACCATCGAAACCGGGTGGTCTAGTTAGTGGGGTGGCGAAATGGGTTTGTGTCCCTGATGGTGGAACGAATCCCCCAGGATAACCAATGGTTCCAGTATTTCCTAAGATCGAACTATTAGTTGATATGCCACTTACTCCATTAGTGGCTATATTACTGGTGGAAGATGCAACAGACTGTGCATTCGAAGGGATCACATTAGACGTTCCCATCGAAGCGGACACATTAGTGCTTGTTGTATGTGGGGCATTTTGTTCCCCTTGTTGATTTTCAGAATTAGACATCTTGTTCAAACGTTTTCTTCTGGATAAGGGTTGGTTGCTGTTGGTTATTTTACCACTTCTTAGGTTCATAAAACAACAAACTTATCACTCAGAGGGTATTTTTATAATGGTTACGTCTCAACAATCTTTATTTCTGTTCTAAATTCCGTAATGTCCAATGATTGGTCCCACCTGGTGTGCCAATTTGTTTACAGTGATTTCTGGTAAACAATCGCTAGTCCTCCAAACTATCGAGTAAACTTACTGACTGTTATTCAATTTCTCTGGTAACTCGCAGGATCGACTAGATTGATCCTAGGACGTGTTGGTCATTAGGGTAACTCTCATGATCGAACTGGTATTCATGGTTGGTATTTATAATGTTGTGTAGGTGTTTAACTTATTTCGATTCCTCTATTAAAGATCTAAAGGTGTGATCAAATAAATGTGCGCGAAACTAAATTGCATGAATAAAGGTCAATTGTAAAGACATGTAAAAACTGCATAAAAGACAAGTAGATGCCTTCGAATCATAAAAATGGTTAATGTAAAAGATTCGAAATATGAAGAAAGCGTTTAAATGCAAGAAAACTTGTAAAATGGCTTTAAGTAAAAAAGGTGTTCGAATGATAAAAACTTGAAGATAAAGGCATGAAATGTATAACAGTTTCTGAAATGTAAAGTATTTGAAATGGAAAGAAAGCATTTAAATGTAAGGCATCAGTAAAAAGATTTCGAATGAAAACATTTTAAATGCAAAAACTTGTAAATGGTATTAACATAAAGATAAAGGAAAGTACTGGAAATGATAAAGAGTTTTCATTAAATCATAAACATGTGGTGTTATCATACGTACATTGCTCTTGCATTCGTTTCCCTAGCCATGTGGTAATTTGAATGTTTACTGAGTTTTTTGTACAATAGATATGACACACGAAATCCTAATGCTAAGACTTCTATTTATACTACTTCGACCATAACGGTCTTGCTATAAGATTCTGCCACGTTCAGAACATGCAGAGCAATGCCTCTCTCTTGCTTCCACGCGTCTTCGAATGCTCCAGCGCATATATTTCAAATTTCAAACATCCCGCTTGCATTTGAATTTCAAATGTTTTGGCACTTCTTCGCTTCGAACGCATTTCTTAGACACAACCTTGTTATCATTTCGAGACTTCTTTGGATATATTCTCATAACTGTCACTCGAAGCTCCAAGCTTTGATATGCCCATTCGAAGCACTGCTTCTACCATTTCGAAACATGACGTTTTGTTTCATTTCAATCGAAACGTCCAATTTACTTTGCTTCTAATAATATCATCAAAATCTTCAGCCAACAGACTCATAAACAACTTCTTCTCCCATCACCTATTAAGTCAAAGAGTGTTCGGATTCTTCAATAAAAAACATTTTATATATAAAACACTATGCCAAAAAGGGCTTTTAACAGCTCATATTAGACAACGCTTTTATACAAAAGTGCTGCTATAAGTGAATTTAAAAAAAACACATAAACTGTATAAAATAATAAATAAAAGCACTGCTAAAAATGTGACCTTAGACAGCGCTTTTGAAAAGCGCTGCTAAAAGTGTTTCTTTAGAAAGCGCCGGTAAAGGACCACTTTAGACAACGCTTCTCAAAAGCGCTGTCTAAAGTCATATAAATTTTAAAAAAAATCTCAAAAGCGTTGCTAAAGGACCACATTAGCCAGCGCTTTTCAAAAGCGCTGCTAAAGGCCCATATTAGCCAGCGCTTTCTCAAAAGCGCTGTCTAAAGTCATATAATTAGAAATTAAAAATTAGAATCAGTATTGTTTCTCTTTTCACAAAATGATTAGAATAAGTACTGTTTCTCTCACGCGAAACCCTTTTCAACGCTCTATCTCCACTGCTGTGCACCGTCCACCGTCATCCACCGTCTCTCTCTGTAAAACGAGACTCTCTCCACCGTTGACCGTCGTCCTCCACCATCACTTTCAAGGTACTCTTCTCTCTTTCTCTCTGCGAAACCGTTGGGTACAAATAGAAATAGATATATTGTGGCAAAAACTCTTTATGACTATTTGAATCAATAATCTTTTATTATATTATTTTGCTATAAAAAGATATTATGGATTGTTTGGGTACAAATAGAAATAGAGAGTTCGGATTTTCGTTCATAAAAATGGTATATACTACTTGAGATGCCATGGATAATGACAAAGTTGTTGTCTTAGATGATTTTAAATTTCGGTTATATTGTGAATTTTAAATTGGGAAATAAAGTTAGACTGCACACTTCAACTTCACATACACACAGTCTATGTATTTCTGTTATTGTCCTAGTTTACTTGGACTAAGCTATTTTTATTTGTTATTTATTCAAACTTGATAAAAACTCTATACAATTTTTTACAAGTATGGAACACTAATGTTTTTCTGCTATGTGTAGTTAGTCGAAGACCATCACCGATTCAAAGAACATCATAGCAACATCATCCACTGTCGGCCACCAATAACCTCTCTTCTTTCTTTGGTAAATCATGTTCAAATTCAACATTACTGATTCTTGTTGTTTGTAGGATTTCAAATGTGCTTATGTGTGTTAGTCTTTAGTTGTTACTTTGTAGTGTTATCGTTTATTGTTATAATATTTCTACAAAACCGAAATAACGCCTGTTCTGTTCAGTGTTTCCGTTCTGTTCCAATATTTTGAACGACACTTAGTAGTAAAACAATGGATAAAAAATGGATGTCATCCGATTGGTTTTTAAAAGAGTACGGGAATGAGGTATTGGAATTCGTTAAGTTTGTTGTTGAACACGCCAAAGACCCCAGTCGAATGAAGCGTCCTTGCTTGGGTTATTATTATGCAGGTCGGGTTGACGCAGATGGATTGAAATCGCATTTACTGATGCATGGAATTGATAGAAGTTATATGTATTAGATATTTCATGGTGAGAAAATTAACGATAATGTTGAACCGGGGGAGAAAAGTAGTATGGCCTATGCTTCAGACGACAAGGACACAGATACATACGATCTTGATCGAGTCGAAGAGATTGCAGAAGCACTTGAAGAAGATCTTCAGGATTGTCCCAAAATGTTTGAGAGATTGGTAAGCGATGCAGAGAAACCATTGTATAAAGGTTGCACTAAATTCACAAGACTGTCTGCGGTATTAAAGTTGTACAACTTAAAGGCGGGCAATGGATGGTCGGATAAAAGTTTCATAGAGTTATTAGCCCTTATGAGAGATATGCTTCTGGAGGATAATGTTCTTCCTAATCGAACATATGAGGCAAAAAAATGTTGTGTCTATTGGCATGAGCTATGATAAGATACATGCTTGTCCAAACGACTGTGTTTTGTTTCGAAATGAATATGCATCGTTAAATGAGTGTCCTAAATGCAGTTTGTCTCTATATAAGAAAAAATTGTCTCCAGCAAAAGTCTTATGGTATTTTCCAATAATTCTGAGATTTAGGGGCATGTTTCATAGTGAAACCGATGCAAGACACCTGACATGGCATGAAGATGAAAGAATTATTGATGGAAAGTATCGACATCTGGCAGATTCACCACAGTGGTCGAAAATTGATAATGATTATCCTGATTTTGTAGAAGAAGCAAGAAACCTTCGTTTGGCTTTATCTACTGATGGAATGAACCTGCATGGTCTTCAAAGTATCTCACATACCACATGGCCTGTAATTCTTATGATTTATAACCTATCTCCATGGCTATGTATGAAGCGTAAGTACATGATGTTATCTATGTTAATTTCTGGGCCTAAACAACTAGGGAATGACATAGACGTATACTTGACACCTTTGATCGAAGATTTAAAGATTTTGTGGGAGAACGAGGTGGAAGTTTATGATGGATATAGGAAACAAAGTTTCAATTTGAGGGCGATGTTGTTTGGCACAATTAATGATTTTCTAGCATACAGGAATCTATCTGGGTATAACATTAAAGGTCAACGTGCATGTCCTGTTTGTGAAGATGGAACCGATACGACGCGTTTGGAACTTTGTCAGAAGAATGTGTTTCTCGGTCATCGTAGATTCTTACATTCTAAACATCACTACCGTGCATGGAGAAAAGCATTCAATGGAGACACCGAACAACGTAAAGCTCCACCTGCATTGTCAGGTGACCAAATTTTTGAAAAGGTGAAAGACGCGTGTACTCAGTTTGGCAAGCCTTTTGCACATACAGTTGTCAAAGGTGGGTGGAAGAATAGATCAATTTTTTTTGAATTGCCATATTGGAAGTGTCTGTATGTGATACATTTTCTCGATGTTACGCATATTGAAAAAAATGTATTTGAAAGTGTTATTGGTACGATACTCAATATTAAAGGAAAGTATAACGATGGCCTTAAAGCAAGGGAGGACATGTTAATGATGGGAATACGAATAAAACTAGGACACGTGAAGAAAGGAAGCCGAACATATCTACCACCCGCGGATTTTACTCTATCTAGAAAGGAGAAAAAATATTGTGTAAGTTTCTAAGTGAAGTTAAAGTTCCAAAAGGATACTCTTCAGATATTAGAAGACTCGTGTCTATTAAAGACCTCAAGTTAAAGAGTTTAAAGACACATGATTGCCATGTTACAATGGAACATTTTCTACCAATAGGTATACGTTCTATTTTTCCAGAAAAAGTAAGGAGCGCGATAACTAAGTTGTGTTTTTTCTTTAGGTCAATTTGTAGTAAGGTGATCGATCTTGAGATCTTACCAACATTGGAAAAATAAATTGTTATTACTTTGTGTGAGCTTGAAATGTATTTTCCTCCCTCATTTTTTGACATAATGGTACATCTAGTTGTTCATCTTGTGAAAGAGACATAATTGTGCGAACCAGCTTATATGAGATGGATGTACCCTGATGAACGTTATATGAAAATATTAAAAGGGTACGTGAAAAACCGAAGTCGCCCAGAGGGTTGTATTGTTGAGTGATACATTGTTGAAGAAGCAGTTGAGTTTTGTACTGAATATTTGTCCAAAGTTCAATCCATTGGACTCCCCAAAAGTCATATTTTCGAAAAAAAAAAGGAAGGTAAAAGATTAATTGGAAATAAAATTATGACAGTATCAAGGGATGAACGGGATCAAGTGCATCTGTATGTTTTGCATAATGACAGTGAGATTGAGACATATGTTGAAATGCACAAGGATGTACTCTCAGGGTTAAATCAAAATAGAAATGAAAATTAGATAGTACGAGAGCACAATTAAAGTTTTATACCATGGTTTAAGGATCATATTTTTCCAAAGCTTCATTCAGACCCCACTTCAATAACAGAAAGGTTGAGATGTTTGGCATATGGTCCAAGTTTGCATGTGTTTTCTTATAGCGCATACGCAATTAATGGATACACATTTTATACCAAAGAACAAGATGATAAAAGTACTATGCAAAATAGTGGTGTCACCGTGCTTGCTGAAGCAATGCACATTTCAAGTATGAAGGACCTAAAACCCAAATATGAAAATCTGTCATATTTTGGGGTTATCGAGCATATTTGGGTGTTTGATTATGAGAAGTTTCAGATTCCTATCTTTGGTTGCAAGTGGGTAAGTAGTAGTGGCATATGAATGGCCGTCAAGCCTCATTTGCATAGATCATGAGGTATGCTTAAAACCGTTTACTATTCAAATTTTTTAAGGCAATTTTACTTACATTTGTTTACATGGTAATGTTAGACTCCAACAAAATCCATTCCAAAAGATAAGGGGATTAGGCGGGAAACCGAGTCAGTTTCATCAATTGAGGTACAACACAATTATATGACATTTATGCTATGAAAAATGCTAATTTGTGATTTTATACTTCACCTAACTAATTATATGATAATTAGATTTATGCTAAAGAGATTGCACAAGCCAGTAGGGGTAAGGCGCCTGAGATTGCACA
Source organism: Vicia faba (assembly GCA_948472305.1). Taxonomy (NCBI): domain Eukaryota; kingdom Viridiplantae; phylum Streptophyta; class Magnoliopsida; order Fabales; family Fabaceae; genus Vicia; species Vicia faba. Next base: position 1,482,956,584 of record OX451737.1, read on the forward strand.
AGTCAGTAGGGGGTAAGAAGACCGTGGCTAGCAAAAAAACTACTGCTTAGTTCAGGTCGTGCCTTCAGACATATTTAGGAATAACAGATATTCCAGATGGTGGTACCCTCCTTATACCTATGAGTGCAGACATCTTTGGTTTTGAATACCTCGAAGCAATTTGATAGGATATGCAGTAAGTTTTTAGACATTTGGAATTAGGCCTCGGTGTTATCGGTACACACATCAGGTATACTCCGATCAACTTTGTTTAATTAGATGAACAATTTATTTCCTTATTTCAATGAATATAGTATAATATTAATGATGTTTTAATTTAAGGTTTATGTATGACAACATTGTGCGCCCGCGTGGATTAGAAGCAAGATTTGACTTCTTAGCTCCCAACATTGTCAATTCAGGGTTAATCGTAACAAGACCAGATGATGTCATAACATATGTACTCGGTTTATTCGTGGCTAGCAAAGATACTGAAAAGTTGTTCTTTTTACCATATAATACTGGCAACGGGTTAGATTTTCATCCTAACTTGATCTATTATAATTTTTCATTTTTGGCCATTGTTTAATCTTTGTTTAATGTTACAGTAGACACTGGTTATTGGTTGTGATTAATCCTGTAAGAGATACTGTGTATTATCTGGATTCATTATACAATGATTGGTCAACATATCCAGATTTGAAGAAGATGATTGACACGTAAGTTGTTCGCTCCCAAAGATATATATATATATATATATATCTGGATTTGTGTTTATGTTTATGTTTCTTTATGAGATTGTTCTAAACAGTTGTTTATATTATAGCGTTCTACTAGCTTTTCACTCCCAAAGAGATATTCAAGTGCCAACAAGTAGAGCCAACAACGTTACATGGATCAGAGTGGAGGTATATTTTCACAAAGAGATATTCATTTTTGATTACATTAGTGATGATACTTGATAAAACAACTTAAGGGGGTATATCCGGATATATATTCCTATTTTCTTTCCATGTGTAGTGTCCTCGCCAGCGTAACAGTATAGATTGCGGCTATTTCATGTTGAGGTTTATGAAAGAAACTATTCTTTTGGATCGATTAGAGATTCCATCCACGATATAGATTTCTAAGTTAGGAATTACATACTATTTTCATATTTTGTGTTTCTCATAAAATGATATATTGTTTTAACTAAATCACATACTATGTTATATTATTATATATGTAGTACTTTGAAGAATTCAATTGTGCACATTACTCAAAAGATCAATTGGATGAACTTATGGATGAATGGTGTCAATTCATTATCGGGTTGAGAATTTTATAAGCTAAGGTATATCGTCTTATTTCCTTTGATGAGAACTTTCGAGTTTTGAGTATAAATTAAATTCGAATAAAGTGCAACATTAATATTATCATGTAATAAATTTCGATCATTTGGTTTTTTCCAGGTTTATAGGTGCATGTGTAGAAGATAGAGCTAAGATATTCATGTTGTTGTTGTTTTATGAGAATTCTCGAAGATAGTAAGATGTAGATGTAACATCAATTTTGAATTTTAGGATTTTCAACTTGTAGAATTTTAACTTGTATCATAAATTTTGTTGTTGTTGTTGTTGTATATATCATCAATTTATATATATGTGAAATTTTTACATATGCATATTTTATTGGAATGAAGCTACCAAATATGGTGCATAATATGGTGAAAACCTGGTTAAAATATAATTAAAATGCATTATATATATTGGACAGCGCTTTTGTAAGTCAAAATAGGTATTTTATTAAAAAAAATTGTGATCAATAGACAACACATTAAGAGAAAAGCGCTATAAAAAGTATAAAAAAACACTGCTTAAAGTGGGAAAGCGCTGTCTAAAGTGGGAGAATCGACATCGCTTTTAAAGAAAAGCGTTGTCTAAAGCTTAACTTAAAAAATAACATAAAGCGTTGTTTAAAGCAAAAGCGCTGCTAAATGGGTATATAAAAAAGTGCTGTCTATTTTAAAAGCGCTGTGTAAGGGGGGTGCATAAGTAAGCGCTTTTAATATAAAAGCGCTTCCTAAAGTGGACATAAAACAACGCTTTTACATTAAAAAAAACACTGTCTTTACTTTTAACAGCGCTGCTTTAGGTAACGTTTTTAAGCGCTGTTAAAAACTAAAAAAAAATACTGTCTAATATCTTGTTTGACATAATAAAAATATTTTAAATTGTAATCTAAATGCTAGCAAAATATTATCTAGCAATATAACACTAGTGTTATATTATCTAGTATTATAAATTAATATATTTCTTTAAAAAAATTCATATATAAAAATATTTTAGATTATAAACTTACTTTTAGTGCTATAAAAACAAGTCGAATAATTGTTATAATTAATGTTGTTTATAAATATAATTCTGACCATTATAGTGTTAATCTTTTGTTGGGGAGGCCTTATTGGTGTTGATTGTCGAGGAAGAATAATATTTACGTTGTAAAGGAAGAATAAAATGTTTCTTTTTCTATCTTTCCCTCTAATTTAGGTTGGTCATTAGCTTCCATTTTAGTATAGTTAGACTCCTTAAAAAATGGTGGTTTTTTCTTGATAGTTTCTCTAAGATCCGAATCCAACTAGAGAGAATTTATGTATCTGGTGATTTTTTTTATATTTTGTTGCTATTTTATGTAGAGGTTATGCGTTGAGTCTTTATAGTCTGTCTCCCACTTTTTTTATCACTTGGTATATCTCTAAATTTGTGGTATATAATTTTTTGATGGCTAGATTGGATATTAGTCTTACCAGATGATATTTTATCTTTGTTCAAAATTGTTTTTATCCTTACGGGATTTGTCTAAGATAAGAGGTAGTGTTATCATGATTTGACATTAAGTGGTATGAAATTTATGAAAATTCAAGAATAATTTATTGATAGATTATCGGGGTGTAGTTGTTCATTCTCTAATCGGTTAGAGTAACATATTTATTAGCGATTATTTTTTTTTGGATTCTAGCTTAATTTTTTTATGGTAGCTTTGATTTATTGAGGCACTCTTTATCTTATGTTATTTTTGTTTTTTCTCTCGCTTTTCTTTTTTGGACTTTTAGTGCACTTTTGTGCCGGTTACTAGTTTCGGTGTGTATCTTGTACTATTTAACTACTTTTTATGTTATATATTTATTTTCAATTAAAAATATTATAGAAAGTTGATGTGGAATTATATAGTTATCGTTCACTATTTAGTTAACAAGAACTAAACTTTTACTGTTATAAAAATATAATTTTTTAGAGTTAATATTCTTTTTAGTCTCGTACATATATCTTTGGGTTTATTTTGGTCATCTTTCCTTTAAATAGGATTGTAATTGGGTCTCAGGATCCGAGATTCGGACGGTAGATTTAGACCTTTAGCCCGACTAAAAATATAGATGGACCGGTTATAGATAAAAATGATATTCATTACCCGAATGAAGGTCAGGACCATTTATCCAATGAGTACTCGAAACACATGATTAAATTTGTTTTCATATCATTTTATCATTTCCCCCCCTCCTTCATTTTACGCTCCCCATTTCTCTCTCAGTCCCTCCTTCGACGACCTCCTCTTCTCCTCTCTCTGTCCGATGGTGACGTTCAACCTAAATACTCTAGTGTAGTGTATGTCTTCTTCTTCTTCTTCTTCTTCTTCTTCTTCTTCTTCTTCTTCTTCTTCTTCTTCTTCTTCTTCTTCTTCTTCTTCTTCTTCTGTTTTACATGCTTCCATAAACTTGTAATGTATTTAAATTTTTATACTTTTTTTATATTTTTTATATTATTCTTTATCTTTACCTAGTATGCATGTTTGTTTTGACTAGTTTGGTGAATCGTTTAATACCAATACCATGTTTCAGTGTTAAACAAATTATTTTTGACCTAAATTGTTTTAAAGTTTTAACTACGGTTTGTGTTTTAAATCAATCATTTTTGTTTTAACATTGACCTAATATCTTTACATGTTATAATTTTGACCCGAGATTTGTGTTTTATTGTTTGATTAATAATAACAAAAGGGTAAGGCTAGGGTTTTGAATAATTGCTTGTCTTCTTCTGTTCTTAATAAATTTTGAGGGCCTGTGTTGCTGAGTTTTGTTTTAATTTCATAAAAAATTATTGTTTGATTGATTGTGTTTTGTTCCATGTATTTTCAAGATTCATCATTGACTCCTCCAACCATGGATGATCTACTTGATATTAATATGTTGCTTGGAGTTTGGTGAGATGATTGATTTGGAGCTTCCAGTTTAAAATACCTCCACTCATGATACTGCCACTCAAAATACCCCCACTGATTATACTACCACTCAAAATACCTTCAATGAAAATACTACCAATACTGATGGGTCAACCCCTCCAATTAACCAAAATCACAATTCTTAGATAAATGCTATTGGTAAAGCTCCACGTCCCAAAAAGTTTGTTGTTCATACTGAAATGGTGCTTATTGAAGGACCTGGTGGTAAGAAGAGAAAGTGAAGATGGTGTGGTAAGCTTTACACATATGATACGAAGTGGAAAAGTACGTCTAATGGTAAGAAATATTTAGTAGTTTGTATTCAGAGAAAGGTGAGGTTGAAAGGTAATAATGATAAAGAGGTTGCACAATCTAGGTTAAACATAAGTGATAGTACTCCAAGTTTGGCAACTTGGACATATAATCATGCCAGGGTTAAAGAACTTGCAGCACATATGATTCTAGGTCATGAATTTTCTTTTTATGTTATGGAAGGTGTTATTTTTAATGAGTTTCTTATGGAGATTTATCCATGGTACAAAAATATTACTAGGCAACAATTTAAGTTTGATTGTGAGATATTTTATGAGGCTAAGAGAGTTAAGATGAAAAGGTTTATGGCTTTGATTAGCAAGATAATTCTTACCACTGACTTGTGGCAGTTTGGTGAACAGAGAATAAGTTATATGATTGTGACTGGTCATTTCACTGATTTAAAATGGCACCTTCATAACAGAGTTTTATCTTTTGAGAATGTGCCATCGCCACATTCTGGGGAGGTTTTATGTAGGGATTTGATTAAGGTGATGGATGATTGGGGAATAAGGGATAAGGTAGCTTCAATTTCTGTAGATAATTCTAGTGACAACGATTATTGCATTACTAGATTGAAGAGGGGTTATTCCGGTAGGAGAAATTTACCCTTATATGGTAAACTGTTTCATGTAAGGTGTTGTGCACACATCTTAAATTTGTTGGTGCATGACTGACTTGATATGATTAAGGTGTCTGTTGATAAGATAAGAAATGGTGTCAAATACTTGCTAAATTCCGAAACTAGATCCAAAGCATTCAAAAATTTTGTTGATGAGTTGTAACTTAAAGGACGAATGCAAGTGTTGGATACCAAGATAAGGTGGAACTCAACTTGGTTGACGTTTTCAACTGCATACCACTATAGAGAAGTGTGGCCTAGATATGTTGAGGAAAATGGTGTGTTTCTCGGTTTTTTGCCTGAGGAAAATGATTGGGAAGATGTGGATGATATTTACAAGTTATTGGAAGTTTTTGCTGATGTGACCTCAATTATAAGTGGCACCTCAGCCCTACTACTAATCTATTTTGGCTGAGCTTTACAGGGTGAAGGTTCTACTTGATACACCTTCTAGTATCTCAAATAATCCTCAGCTACAGGCACTTGCTAATGAAATGAAGTTGAAATATGACAAGTATTGGTCAGAGTCTAATACATTGATTTCTATTGGTGCATTCCTTGATCCAAGGTATGAACATGTTAGCCAATGATGAATTTTGTATGATATGATTCATTATTATCTGAAGCCAAGGTGAAATCTGTATGATATGCTTTATTAATAATTGCTGCCTATGATGAATTTTGTATAAAATGAATGATTATGTGAGGCCTTTGATGAAATCTCTTTGATCTGCTTCATTATTATCAGATGTCTATGATTAAATCTATTTTATCTACTTGACTTTTAACTGATGCCTATGATGAATTCTATATGACATTAATGATTATATGAGGCCTTTGATGAAATTTGTTTAATATGCATCATTATTATTTGATACCAAATGCCAATGATCAATTCCGTATGATGTTAATGATTATCTGAGGCATAATCTGCATTGTGAGTTGTGACTTAATACTGCCTATTGATTCAATTAAGTTGACTAGTTAGTTGTGGTTTAATAGTGCCTAGAATGAATTATATTTGATCTATTTCATTTGACATCAATTATCTGAGGTCTGTTTTGTTACCTGCTTGTTAATTTACTTATGATAGAGGCATAATCTGTTACCTCCTTGTATATTGCTTTGTCCGTGATGAAAATTAATTCTGAGGCCATTATATGTTACCTTGTGAATTATTCTGAGGCTTATATTGTTACCTGATACTTTACTTTTATGTAATAGGTATAAGATGATCTTCATCAAATGAGTATACCCCTTCTTGTATCCAAATCTTTCTCAAACAACTACCTATGAATAAGAGTTTTCAAACAACTTAAGTTCTCTCTTTCAATTGTATAAAGATACTTATGGAACTAATGATGAGATTACACATGCTTGTGTTGTATCTGAAAGTCCAGAAGTAGGATCTACTTCTGGGTTGGGAAGGAGGACTTTTGAGAGGTTTTTAGAATTTGTTGTGGGCAATGATAATTCAAAATCTGATCTTGAATTATATCTTGAGGAGCCTCCCTTGAAAGTTCCCTCTAAAGCTAAATTTGATATTTTAAAATGGTTGATGGGGAATGAAACCAAGTATCCTGTTCTTAGTAAATTGACAAAAGATATCCTAATTATTCCACTTACTACTGTTTCTTCTAAAGCAACTTTTAGTGCTAGATAAAGGTTTATTGATCCAAAACAATCATCTATGAAAATTAAGACAGTTGGAACGATGCTTTGTGGAGGTGATTGTGTGAAGGAGATGTATAGGATTAAGAAGGATTGCACTGCTTCAATTGTAAATATTGATTATTATGTATATTGGTTATTATTCTGTCTCACTAATACATTTTCTGTTTTTGTAGCTTGAGGAACCACAAAATGAACCTTTAACTTATCATTTTGGTGAAGATTCAGGTCTCGCTTCTTCTACAGCTCCAAATTAAAAATGTGTATTTGAAATTTAAACGATGAGCTTGTTCTGAGACATCATTGTGTAATGATATTTTCACAACTTTTTTAATATAATGTTCTTACTTGTTATGGTGTTGTAATATTTATACAATGTCCAATGATGATACAGTGTGAACTGGGTAGCAAAATTATGCATTATTATTTAGAAAAATGCTGACAGTATCATATTATAAATTGAGTTTAAATTTTATGTTATAATTTCTAAAATTTCATTTTTGTTCTTATATTTTGGGTGGTCCGCTTAGCCGCCCGAAACTCATCGGACCGGTCTATATTCTCAGTACACAAATCCATAAAATTCGGTCCGGTCTCGGCTTACCCGAATGTACTAGACCAATTTCGGTGCAAAAAAAAAAACCAATATTGTTATGGTCTAGTTCCGATCTACCCGATTCGAATTCCGATCCAATCCTCGACAGAGAAAATATCTGGACCAGACCAAACTGAAAATAGTCCTACTTTTAAAACGTCCAAGTTGGTCCCTTACATATTCTAACAGTATCAAACTAGTTCTTTCCGTCAAATATTGCCAAATAGTGTTAGTGGAAATGATGTGTCAGCTGAGGTGGATCGTCCTATTCATCTACTTCTTCTTAGTTAAAAACCCATTTTTTCTTTCTTATTCTCTATTTGAAATTCTAAACAAAAAAAAGAAGATACAATCCACATGCTCATACTCAAAAGAAAAGTCCATCAACATGAAAACCAAAAATCATGAAGAAAAATTGATATGACAAACAAAATTCAAGATGAAGTGGGAAAAAATAACGTGTATCAGCAGCAGCCTGATGGTGGCTCGTCGAAGGAGAAATCGTGGTGATTTGTTCGAGCGGTCGTGGTGTGCATGTGTGGTGACTCGTGGCATAGTTGTTCATAGCTTTGGTGTTAGTGAGAACGAAGGTGGACGTTGTATGAGATTTGCATCGATGGAGCTATTGTGCGTGAATCAGAGCTCATGTGGGGTTTGCAGCAGGTCGGAGCATGCAATTGTGTCGCTCTTCCGACGATGTTGCAGTGATCTGGGTGGTTCTGTGGTGATGGTGGAGATGCATGGTGTTGCACACAAATAGTTTCGCATCGTAGTGGCGGAGCAGCGTTTGAAGTGTGTGGAGAAGTTATTTCGCGTGATTTCAGTTCCTTCGTTTCCACGCCTTTTCGATTCTCTTTGTTTTCAACTAAGTTTTGTTTGGATACTTTTTCGATTTCTTTCTCCTCTCTTGTCCTGGATTCTTGTTGTTTGGTTTATGTATGGATGTTGATGGTTGTTCATGTTGAAAACTTCATGTGTTTTGTAAGTATGGATTGATGATTTTTTTGTTAATGAGTATTTTGTGGTTCATATTTTGAGGTTTTTTGAATGAGAATATAGTGAATTGGATGATGGTGGATAAAGTTTTGGTTAATATTATGGTTATAGACGGTGGTGGAAATTTAATGAAAGGGAAGGTTTGTGTTTTGAGAATTTTGATAGGTTATGTGTAATGGTTTTCATGGTTAGGGAAAGAGTGGATTTGAAAATAAACAAAGGGTGAGGGTTATGATGGATAGGTTGTAAGGTGCATAATGATGATATTGTTTGGAAGGTCAACGTGTGAAGAATGATTACTGGGAAAGAGATTTTGACTTAAATTTGAGAATAAGAAGGTGAATGTGATGAATAGGACAAAATTTGAGAATAAGAAGGTGAATGTGATGAATAGGACAATCCACGTCAGTTTGACAATATTTGTCAGAATTGATTAGTTTGATACTAACATAAGAGACCGACTTGGACATTGTAAAAAAAAGAGAGGATAAAAATGAACCTAGGGATATATGTAAAAGTCTAAAAAGAGTATTAAGTCTATAGTTTTATATCATTTAAATTGAAAGGCAATGATAGTTAAGAACTACTGAAGAATAGAAAAATAACTATAATTTAGCAACAATTATTTTATATAAGCTCTTATAAATATTTGCAACTCTTAATGCAATGCTTCAATAAGTAAAAATAATTAACACAATTTCTCCTTAAATTCTATTATTTTGTTTCTTCATATTTTATTTCTATCAAATGGATGCCAACAAGTGAAACTTATATTAAATTTTTTATATTTGCTTACCAATTTCGATAACTGAAAGTTCTTAAAATCTTTAATCTTTTATATATTCACGACCACCACTTTTTATCACTGATGATTCTCATTATCTTCGAGATTTTAGGTTTTAATCACCATCTTTCCCTATCAATGACAGTTCCCAATGTCCTGTTGGAAATCTACTAAAATCTATGGATAATTTCTTATTAACCTTGATGAGCAAGATTCAATCACACCGATCGATTTTCCTTTTTCGTCACTCTTTACTTGAGTGAAACAATCATCCTTAATTGCAAGATGATTATTTTTACACAATGACAATGAAAATTTTTTGAGAAAGAAAGAAGATTAAGGTTTGACAAAGATTGAGGAAGAAGAAGGTGATTTCTGCAAAGTTTCTCTCTGCCCACAAATTGAGGAAACTTATCTTATTTCTCTCTTGCAACTGCAAGTTTCTCAAAAATTCATGTTACAACAATAAAGGTTACTCCCTCTATTTATAATTGAGCTTTCTTGCTCCCTAATCCAAAACCCAAAACTATAAAAAACAAAAATAACTATTTTAGACCTAAGTCGAAATACTGCGTGAAGTAAAATTCTTCGACACTTCGACATCTAATACAACCCCACACACATTATACTAGTTTTGACACAACCTTGTTTCTATCAAGTAACATGCTGCTTCGACACAAGGAATTACATTCTCAACACACCACCTAATTCATTGTGTCTAAGCTATCTACATTCATCATAGATCTTAGTCTCTTGAACACTTCGACATGCACAACCTTTGACATGATGTCTACAATCTGATTCACAGCTCTGGAGTGTTCCAAATTTATCTTCCCTTTAGCTACATGCTCTCGAAGGTAATGGAAACTCATCTCAATGCGCTTGCTTCAACCATGTGCTATCAGATTCTTTTCCATATTGAAAGTTGACATGTTCTCGATCTTCATGGTGATTGCTCCATGATTTTTCCCTGTAATCTCTTCAACCAGATTCACCATCCATGTTGCTTTACATGCACAAAGAGAATAAGCTATATACTTTTCTTCACGCGATGATAGTGAAGGTGTGAAAAAAACAAGGAATGGGGGGGGGGGGGGGGGTGAATTGGGTTTTAAACCAAAAAACTTTCTTTTAAAAATATTCCCCTTTAATTAAAAATATTTTTTCTTCACTCTTGATAATAACAATAATTAAGAATAGGAAGTAAAGAACAAGGTATGTTTATACTAGTCCACTTGAAAACTATCAAGCTAGTCTAGTCCACCCGCCAAGGTGATTTCACCTCTCTCACACGAGGACTTAATCCAATAATCCAACTGATTATTACAATGCACAAGCTACCCACAAGTGACTAACAACCTCCAAGACACACAAGTCTTAGACTTCTTAAGAATGCAGACCTAACCGGTCCCTTAAGGAAAATCAAATCTCTAAGACACACTAGTCCTAGACTTCTCAAGGATATAGACCTAACCGGTCCCTTAAGGAAAATCAAACAACAATTTGAATATAAGTTTTGTTTACAATAATATTGCTTCTACACAAGCTGAATATGTAAACTATTTTAAAAACAATAGACTAAAAATATGAAAGTTATGAACAACGCTTTGTGCGTAGCTATTTCGTTGAATGGAAACTTTCTCTCTTAGTCTTAAATCCTTTATAAAGCCAATAAAATAATATATTCATTGAGGGGTACTCTTGGGATTTCCAGAATCATTGGCGGCTTGAGTAGTAACGTGGGGGACAAGATCATGCAACGCGTCCATCCTTTCATGGTAGTGGAATGAAATGTTGATTGTACCATGTACTATTTGTACCATGTTAACATTATCTTCTTTCCTTCTTCACATCAGAGGATTATGCGAGCATGAGTTTAGAAGCGAGAACATAATACAAGGTCATCAGAACTACAAGTGTTCATAGTCTTTAGAACTGCGTCTCAGAATCTTCAGCACTTGGTGAAGACAACCTTTTCTAGAACCTTGGGTCTTTATAACTTCATGTCTTCAGAGTCTTTAGAACTTTTGACTTCAGAGTCTTCAGCACTTGGTCTTTAGAACCCTTCTCTTAGAACCATGGGTCTTTAGAAACTTGAGTCTTTAGCATATGGACTTAAGTAGAACTTCTTGTCTTCAGATCTTATGACTTATTTATTTAGAGCATGTTGTCTTTAGAAACATGAGTCTTCAGCATCTGGACGTAAGTAGAACTTCTGTCTTCAGATCTTCTGACTTGTTTCTTTAGAGCATGTTGTCTTTAGAAGCACGAGTCTTCAACATCTGGACATAAGAAAAACTTGTGTCTTCAGATCTTCTGACTTGTTTCTTTAGACAAACATCAGATCCTACAATCCAGAAGCTTTTGGAGTGTCTTGCTGCTGTTCATTAGAACTTGTATAGCGCAGAAGAGAAATTAATTCTCTTCTAATGTCTTGGTCACGCCATCCATCAGAAGCAAAACCTGTTTGTTAAATACTCAAAAATAACAAACATTAGAGTATCAATATTGTTCATACAAATATACCATTTGTTATCATCAAAACTCAGAGATAATATTGCAGAACCAAATCTTGTTCTAACAGATAGTGAGACTACTAGTTCTTTTCTCGAACTCCAAGCAATTGGTGTTTCACCTAGCATAAACATGTAACCACATGTGGTTTTAGATTCTCAGCATCACTACACCAAATTTAGACATGGTATCCCACTAACTTACATTCTTTTCCTTTATCAACTTCCAGAAAAAAATACCATAGTCGAGATTTCCTTTCAGATATCTCAGTATCCTCTTCATTGCTGCTAGGTCTGATAGCTTTGACTTCTGCATGAATCTACTTACCATACCTACACTATATGCTTTGTCAGGCCTTGCCTGACAAAAATACCTTAGTGACCCAATAAGTCTTTTGTACTATTCTGGGTCGACATCATCTTCTTCTGAGTCTTTCGACTGTCGCAAAATTTCACTTCCATCTCAAATCTCTTAAGAATTTCACTTGCATATTTTATTTGATACATCATCAATCCTCTACCACTCTTGTAGAATTCGATTCCAATAAAGTATGAAATGTCACCCAAATTATACATTTTAAATTCCTTTCTAAGATCACCTTTGAAGTCTTCACTCTCTTTCTTGCATCTACTTGTTATCAACAAGTCATCGACATAGAGATATAGTATAAGCAATTCACTCTTGCTTCTCCTTACATATATTCCATGTTCAGTTGTGCATTTCACAAATTCCTCCTCCCTTAGGAAACTATTAATCTTTGAATTCCAAGCTCTTGGAGCTTGCTTAACTCCATATAGGGTTTTATGCAGCCTGTACACCTTTCTCTCTTTTCCATGTTTCACAAAACCAACTGGTTGTGCAACATAAACTTCTTCGTCTAAGGTCTCATTTAGGAATGCACATTTCACGTCTATTTGACATATGTGCCAACTATTCATTTCTGTTACACCAACAACCAACATGATTGTTTCGATCCTAGCAACAAATGAAAAAACTTCATCGAGGTCGATTCCTTCTTTCTGAAGAAATCCTTTCACCATAAGTCTTGCCTTGTGTCGAGCTACTTCCCCTTTGGGATTCAACTTCACCTTGTATACTCCCGTCACATCTATTGCCTTTTTGCCTTGAGGAAATTCGACAAGTAACCAAGTGTTGTTGTCTTCGATGGACTTTAGTTTTTCATTCATAACTTTCATCCACTTCGAATATTTTGTTAGAACATAGTTTGATTCTACAACCCTCATAATAGTTTTGATGATAACAAACACAAAGAACAAATATGCACTCTAAATTTGTGTTCTATGTTGTACATAAGTTCTAACTAAAACGACATCAGAAGTTAAGCCACAGAAGCACTCAAGCTGAGTAATCAGAATGTTCTGAAGTATGATGATCAGAATCTGCGCTAAAGAGAAAGATATCATGATTCTGAACGATAGTAAAACACGCTAACAAAACCTTATGCTTCCGACTTCCCAAGTTCTGAAGTAAAGCATCATGCAAGATTCCTAAGTTCTGAAGCGTTACTTTTCTATTAAGGCAGTATCATGTGCAACAGCTACATTCAGACAAGGATCTTCTCAGTATGGAAAGTGTATTAAGTGTCCATTATCACGTTTCCATTTGGACAGTCTGCCACGCCTATATAAACAAGTTCAAAGTGTAAATCATTTATGATTTCATACAACTGCTCCATACAATCTCAAAAAGCTGCAAAAAGTCATATTCATACTATACTCAATTTGTGTAATACATCACATTAGTGATACAGTTTTTGTAACGAAAAAAAATAGTACACAGTAAACCTTTTCTTTTGATTAAGTAATTTTCCCTGAAATAAACCGGTTTGTGGTTGTACTCAAGAAGACTTTGGCAGTAGTCAAACTAGAATTGTAATCAATTTGATTAGTGAATTAAGTCCTCGTTGGAGAGAGGCGAAATCACCTTGGCGGGTGGACTGGAGTAGTTTGAGATCAAGCGAACCAGGATAAAAATCATCGTGTCTATTGCTTTTGATTTTTAAGTTCCAATTCAACCCCCCTTCTTGTGTTTTTCACTTCTTCAATTGGCATTAGAGCATCTGGTTCTGAGTTCATACACTTAACCGTGTCAGTACAAGATCCAAGCTTTAGAAAAACACTATGGTGGGTGTTGTACCCCAAAATTTGCCCTCTCATTTTATCAAGATTTCCCCTCACAAGACTCTTTGGACTCCAGACAGAATTAGGGGTTGCTCTGCTTAAGACATCTCCTTGCACTAATAACCTGAAATTAGGGTTTGAGTTTGCACATGGATTTTTGGACTTCCAATGCTTAAAGTGATCTTCATACTTCATGTTGAACTTATATTATTGCCCATACCAAGTTTCAAGCCTTGGATCAAATTTTTGCCTAGTCAATTGGACAGTTGACCTAGAAATCAGCTGTATTGGGGAAAAAGTCAACTGTGGCCAATTTACAGTCAAAACTTATAATTTTTGATCCACATAAACATTATAGACTCATATGAACCACTTTATCAAGTTTGGACCACAACTCCTCAAGAAATTTGATCAGATCATCAAAAGGGCAAAATGGTCATTTTTAGGGTTTTGACTGCAAAAAGGCAATTTCTGATTTTTAACCTAGCCAATGGAAAATTGGGTTCAAGCATGGATTCAAGGACTCAATGGCATCATCTTTACTTAATCTCAAGGTTCTAAAGATCTCAATTGCATTGGATTGACAGATGAATTTTCCAGTCAACTGATCAAAAATCAACTGTACACTGAAAAGTCAAACTTTGAGTTTTTGGTCAAAATCAAGTGCCAAGGGTCATTTTTCATCAAGATGTGTCAAAACATGAAACTTGATCACCAAGAAACCTAATTTTGAAAATTAGGGTTTAAAATGGAAAATTTTCATAACTTAGAAATTTTCTAAGTTATGAAAATTTCTTATTTTTTCCCAACTTTTCCCAACTTTTTCACCATGATGCAATTGGATTCAAACAGAACTTACAATATGAAAGTTGTATTAATACACAAAATCTACAACTTTGATTCACAAAGTTTTCCCAAAGGATGCTTGGATCTCAAGTTATGATTTTTGGAATAAGGGTCCATGAAACTTTTAACTTAGTGAAATTTTGCCCTAGTTTAGGCAGGATTTTGACCTATCTTCATGGCAATTTTTTACATAGTTCCACTTGGAATCTCAAAATTAATTTCAAAGATGGATTTTATAGCATGTTACAAGATTTCCAAAATGTCTAAGAACTCTCCAAGATCATTTGTGGTTAGGGATAATCGAAGGTTTGAATTTGGGAAATTATCACTTTGATCCATGGCATTTTCATGTTGACACAAGTTGCAAAATCTGTCCAACTTTGCTTGTACTTGAATACAGGCCCTTAAACCCTTCCACACTCAATAATTGAATGCAAACTCAATGGATTAATGCATTGTTCTGATCAATGGGAGATTATATAAAGGATTAATCCAAAAATGGCAAAAAGATAACAATGCCATTTTGATAAAGTTCACTTTATGCATATTTGTTTCTCTTGAGCATTGCACCCTTTCTTTTGCAGCAAACAAAGTCCATAAACTAAGGCAAAGGTACAACAACTTTGTGCATGCTTGAAGCTAGCCTGTACAGGCCTGCCCTTGGTCACTTCACACTTTTCTTAAAAAACAAGTCAACTTGCCAAAATCACATAACTCTTGTATCTGTTATAACCAAGCTTGGCAACCATTCCAAACAAGTTTTTCATATCACATTGAGCCAGAAACACGAGCTATCCAGCCCTCAAAAACCCTTGAACATCAAAACACCAAAAACTTGCAAAACAGGGCAGCTTCTGCAGTTTCATCTCCATCTCACAAACCACTCGTGCGTTTTGTCCCAAACCTCTTCCAACACACTCCATACAACCCATCTAAGCTCTCCCAACCATTGGCCAGTGACTGTAACTCCATTTACACACTTCGCCATTTCTGCATTCTTCTTGTTCAGGTTGACTTCTACAAGCTTATTCAAGCAAGCTCAAAGCAAACTAAGTATTGGGGAAGGTCAAAGGAAGTTCAAGCAAGCTCACAAGCATCTCAGGCCTCACTGAAAACCCCTACATTGCCATACTCGAGTTCAACTGAAGCAGGTATTTTCCAACTTTCTATCTCTTTATTTAGGAATCATTAGGCTTAGGTTTGTGAA
The DNA here is from genome assembly GCA_948472305.1 of Vicia faba. NCBI lineage: Eukaryota > Viridiplantae > Streptophyta > Magnoliopsida > Fabales > Fabaceae > Vicia > Vicia faba. The sequence continues at coordinate 1,482,972,505 of OX451737.1, forward strand.
TAAAAAATATAGTACTCATTGCCCTTAAGCTGTACATATGCATAGATTTCATTTAAGTTAACTGTGTTGAGAGAATTTGAATGATGGACTTTCTGAAAAGTTAGGTTAGAAATTAGGGCCAGAGAAATTCTCTCTGGTCTTTGAGAGTTAGGTTAAGTTTTTTATATGGTTAGAATCGTATGAGCTGCTCTATAACTTTCATGTTGCAAGTTTTTGCTTTAAAGCACGTATGCAGGATTTCCCAGTTTGAACATACAGGCGCGCGTTTTTGTCACAAGGTTGAAGATGAAGGCCAGCTGGGTTGGGCCTGGCTATTTCTCACTTTTGACACCCCCTGACTTGCTTCTCACACCCCTCAGCCCATTTGTTTATTTTTTGCATTTTTTTTCTATTTCTTTTTTATTTCTGACTTTATTTTATTTTTTCTAAACATAAAAAATATCAAAAATATTTTCTCACATTTTATATATATATATATATATATATATATATATATATATATATATATATATATATATATATATATATATATATATATATATATATATATATATATATATATATATATATATATATATATATATATATATATATATATATATATATATATATATATATATATATATATATATATATATATATATATATATATATATATATATATATATATATATATATATATATATATATATATATATATATATATATATATATATATATTTAATATTTGTATATATTTTTATTCATTTTATTATACATAAATAATATAATTAATATATGTACTTTCTTAAAACAAATTAGGGTTTCCACCCTTAATAAAAATAATATTTTATTTTCTTATTTTTAATGCATTAAATATTTTATTTTTACATACATAAAAATAATACAAAAACATTTTTTTTGCATATTTATAATATATTGCATATTTATTTAATTGTCCATTTAAATATTTACTTATTTATCATTTGAACAAAGAATTCAATTTGGTTGTAATAATCTTAGGATTTTAATTTCTTGCAAATAATCCCCTATTCAAAATTGTATCCCCTCCCCATATCAATGTTGTAATAGTTGTAGATTTACCTTTACGCATTTATAGCTTTCAAATATGCATGATAGAGATTAGGGTTTGTATGAAAAATCCAAAATCAACAAATAGCTTGACCTAATACAAGACAAAATGCATGAAAATGACAACACAATGCACACAAACACCCCTAGGGTTCCATCCACTTGTTGCCTTTAAAATGGCCATGATATGCATGTTGAGTATCTTGGCAAAACCAAAAGCAAAACAAAAAGATCATAGTCCCTCAATGACGCTATCTTGGTTGCCTATACAAAATGATCTAGTCCCTCAAAAATATCTAAAGATACTTAGCACTATTGCTATCATGGTCAATACGATGACCCGCGCCTGTCCCGTTTAACATCCGAACACAAGTTTGTTTACCAAATACAATGGTAAAACAACAATGTGAAAGGGTTAAAAATATGTAGGAAAGATCTTTGAGTAGATAGGGTAGACAACTCCTAGTTACTTGATCAAACTTGCAAACATCCTTGCTATTTTCAAAAACACATCACAACACAATTTCAAAACATTTCCCAACAAACTTTCAAACATTGAAACATTTTTCAAAAGACAAAACACCTTTGTATACATTCAAACAAGAATCATTACAAAGGTTGCCACAACGATGGCCTCTTTTCAAAATACTTTCAAAACCACACACAAAAGTACCATTTCAAACAATTGAAAAGCAAAAGCAAATGATCTAAAATAAGTAACTAAGAGCCCATGGAAAACCATGGATGAAAAGGGTGCTAGTACCTTCCCTTTTCATAATCTACCCCCGAACCCAAGAAAACATCTCAAAGGTCTTTCTTGTGCTTTTTGAACTTTCCTTTGGATAAATAAAAAGTCGGTGGCGACTCTTGCTAAACCGAAACATTTGTGAACACAAACGTAAAACCTCAAGTCAGTTCTCCCACCGCATTACAGAACTGGCGACTCTGCTGGGGAAGATTCTTAGAAGTGGGGTTACCTTAGGGTTTTAGATCACCTTTACATGCTTACCTTGTTTGCTTTGTATGCTTTACATTTGATTCTATTGTTTGGGTTTGAATCCTCTACCCGGATTTGGGAAACATTCATAGGTAAATAGCAATACGTTGTGGAAACTGTGCGGGGTATACCGACATGGTTGAAGCAATAGCTATATTAGTGTGACATATTTGTGGGTACCGGTAGCCTTTGAGTTAATCAAAGAGAATACGGGGTCGCTGAGTGATGTCATGAAGCACTAATGGACTTTTAGAACCTTTACTTGACCATCTTGGCCTTTTTAGGGGTAGTGAGATGACTGGCTTTGGTGCAGTCTGAAGTTGGTTGATACTCGATACTACACTCATTGAGGGTTGTTTTCTTGGAATATTTTGGTCGCCAGTTAAGTGGCTAAACTGAAACAATGAACACAGAAAATAATCCAGTGATATTGAGCTCCTTAGAACCCGATTACTATTTATAGGACAGGTTGAGCCAACTAAACTTCAAGAGGGTACTTACCTATGAAACCCCATGCAAGCCTGAAACTAGGATCTTGTGTGATTTGCTTGCACATATACTTGTGCATATATCATAAACATCATGAAGCATCATATGCATCCACTAACCATTTCAAGGGTTTGGATCTTCATCTTTGTTCCTGTTTTGTAGGTTATGGAATCACTCCGCAGGAAAATAATCCAGGTCAACCTTGTGAGAATCCCTCCTCAACTCAATGAGCTTGCTTCCAAGATTCCAGAGAATTCTCCCTTCAATGAAAGACATGGTAGACTTCTCAACTTGGTCGACTCCAACATAGAGGAAGACATGGTGAAAGTTCTCTTCCAGTTCTTTGACCCCCTACACCACTGCTTCACATTTCCTGATTACTAGTTAGTGCCTACTTTGGAGGAATTTTCTCAACTCCCGAGGATTCCTGTTCTCCATCAACTACCCTACAACGGTACGGAAAGAGAGCCAAAGCCTGAAGATGTTGCTCAAGCCTTACACTTGCAACCATATGATATCAATGGTCATTGGGAAACCAGAAGTGGTGTCAAAGGTTTTTTGGCAAAGTTTCTGTTTGAGAAGGCACAAGACTGTTGGAATTCTCTAGATCTACAAGCTTTTAAGGAGATTGTAGCACTTCTCATATATGGTTTGATCTTGTTCCCAAACCTGATCAGCTTATAAATGTGAATGCTGTCAAGATTTTCATATCTCGGAATCCTGTGCCTACTTTACTTGGGGTCATCCTCCACTCATTTCACACACGAACAATGAGGAAAAGAGGTGTTCTCATGTGCTGTACTCCTCTTCTAGCAAGGTGGTTTATTTCTCACCTTCCCCAATCAGTTTTGAAGAATGAGCAGGGTTTGAGGTGGTCACAACGATTGATGACTCTTACACATTCAAATGTTCATTGGTGTTCTCGGTCCAGAGAAAATGTCATCATCATTGATCGTTGTGGGGAATTACCTAATGTCCCTCTACTTGGCATTAGGGGAGGCATTACCTACAACCCCTGCTTGGCTCTGAGACAATTTGGGTATGCCCGAAGGGATGGCCCTCATGACACGCTGATTCCGTACTTGGTTTTTGACTTCGACAACGACGCTCAAGGACTTTGACAAAGGTTTATTCGAGCTTGGAGGATGCCCAACAAGGTGGACAGTAAGACACTGGGACACAAGAGTTCCATCCCCCTTGAGCCTTACCTCAAGTGGGTACGAACCCGCGCCCAAAGTCTTATGATGCCTTACCCCTACATTCTTCCTGTGATCAAAGAGCCTGTTATGGAAGGAGAGGTTACATACACCCTCCTACATCCTGACATGCCAACATCACTTGAATATTTGCAAAGGAGTTGGATACAGCTCAAGGGAGAACACAATACTTTTGAACCCCAATTCTACGCCAGTGAGAAGAAGGTTTTGGAACTTACTTGTCAACTCCACGAAGAGCAGACTCTCAACACCTACATAGCACCAAAGAGGATGTGCAATGTCTTTTTACATTAGAATTTTGTATTATTTTTCCCATAGGGAATTTATGTACTAATAAATTCTTCTTATTAATATGACGTGTGTTCTTTTTGTTTGCAACAAATTTAAATTTCTGAATCCTTGAATGCATTACATGAATAACATATCATTCATCATATGCATAGGCAGGTCTTCACACCAGGTTTCCTTATCTCTCAGCTGTTTATTTCAGCAAGATGGATATAGAGCAGACGGTCAAAGACTTACAGGCGCAAAATTCACAGTTCCAACAGCTACTCATGACCTTGGCAAAGGGTCAGGAGGAGCTCAAAGGCCTACTAGAAAAGGAAAAAGAGAAGAAGAAAAAGAAGAGGGTTGGTGTGGCTACCATGGGTATAAGATTTGAGAATCAAGTTAGAAGGGTCCTGGATTTCCCCTCAACATCTGATGAAGGGGTTGGCAAAGGTAAAGGAACTGCCGTGCAATCTGAGTCTGAAGAAGAAGAAGATGAAGAGGATGAAGATTATTTTGAGCAGCAGTACCCTCCTGCAGACGACAAGTATAAGAATCTGGAAGAGTGTTTGGCAGCTATGGAGGTGCAAAGAGTGCCTGGGATGGACTTCGAAGAGTTAGGGTTGGTTGCTGGGATTGTCATTCCCCCTAAGTTTAAGGTGCCTCTTTTTGCTAAATACGATGGTTTGTCTTGTCCAAAGATGCATCTGCGATCCTACGTCAGAAATATCCAACCGCATTTTTCTGATAAGGACCTGTGGGTTCATTTCTTCCAGGACAGTATTTCGGGGACGCAGTTAGATTGGTTCTACCAGCTAGAGATGTATGATGTGCATAATTGGGAGGATTTGGCTGCTGCCTTCTACAGACAATATTAATATAATGCGGACTTAGCACCTACTCGTACTCAATTACAGAGTATGGGCATGGTCTCTAATGAAGGCTTTAAGGAGTATGCCCAGAAATGGAGAGACTTGGCTGGAAGGGTGCAACCACCATTGTCTGAGAGAGAGCTTGTGGATATGTTTTTGGGGACCTTGTCGGGTCCATTCTTTAATCACTTGATCGGAAGTTCGTCTGCGGGGTTCACCGAGTTAATTCTGACTAGTGAAAGAGTTGAAGCTGGAATCAAGAGCGGAAAAATTCAAAAGGATGCATCTGCTTCCGCTGCCATCAAGAAAACCTTTCCTGCAAAGAAAGAGGTATCAGCTGTATACTCGTAGTGAAGTCAAGGAAGAGTGGAGTGCCGACCAGCGGTGGGGGTTGTAATGATTCAGAAGACTGCAGCTGATCAGCTTAGAAACAATCAACCTAGAACTAACCAAGCAAGGGCGGAAAGTCTTGCACGGAAATTCACTCGGATCAATATGACACCTTTTCAGGTTCTCCCTCATCTGTTAAAGTTAAACCTTGCCAGTTTGAAAGAGGCGCCGAAGAATCCGAATACATCTTCCCCTTATTACCATTCAAATGCGAAGTGTGCTTATCATTCCGACAGCTTGGGGCATGACACCAACAATTGTTGGGCCCTCAAAAATAAGATCCAGGACTTGATAGATGCCAACGAGGTGGAATTCGACTCCCCTGAAAAGCCTAATGTGATATCCGCTCCAATGCCAAAACATGGTCACAATGTCCATGCTGTTGAAGAAGATCTTTTTGTGGCTACTATTGATGATCTGATGACTCCGTTACCAATAATCTAGATGAATCTGTTGAAAGCCTGGATTTTCCCAGGCTGTGAAAAAGATTGCTACCTTTGTTCGTCCTTACAATCCGACTGTCTGTTGTTGAAGTTAGGCATCCAACGCCTAATGGATAATCAATAAATCCTCTTTGAGAAAACTCCTATTACTCTGACTCCTATCAACGATGTTGCTATAATTACCATTTCCGCCAATCTTTCCAAGGTCTCCAAAAGACCTGTTAAGATTACATCTGATCTGAAGATTACATCTCTGAAGATAACTATGCCGGGGCCTATGCCATACAAGTCCAACAAATCAATACCGTGGAATTATGGAGGAGAGATCTTCTACCACAATGTTAAGCAGATTGAATCAGTTGAAGAAAGTTCCGATGAAGAGACTCCTGACATAGGAAATATTGCTGGGACGAGTAAAATCACCTGCAGCGGAAGAATTTTCTCTCCGGAGATTGCTCTTCCAAGGGCAATCTTCGGACTCTCAAGTGCTCCTAAGGTTACTCCTATGCCGGTCAACATATTGTGCGAACCCCAGTTGTTAAAGAAATTGTTACTCCCGTAGTTGTACCCTCTGCTGCTGCTGCTGATAAAGGTAAGGGGATCCAAGAAGCGCCCGTCAGGACGAGGGCTCAGCCTTTGGTCATTCCCGAGACCACTCAGAAATAAATGGAAGAGATTTTGAAAATAATCAAGAGAAGTGATTATAATGTTGTTGAGCAACTGGGGCAAACCCCTTCAAAAATCTCTATGCTGGCCTTGTTGCTCTACTCAGAAGCTCATGCCAAAGCTTTGATCAAATTCTTGAAAACGACCCATGTTCCCCTGGAAACTTCCGCGGACCAGTTCCAGGAATGTGTAGCTAGCCTAACAGCAGACAACGGTCTAGGGTTCTCAGACGCTGATCTAACATTCAAAGGGAGAGAACATAATGACGCCCTACATGTATCGGTAGAATGCAGAGGGACTACTCTGGCACACGTTCTGGTGGACACTTGTTCATCACTGAATGTCCTACCAAAGAAGGCATTGGATAGGCTAGATTATGAAGGTTTAACTTTGAAACCCAGAAACATCATTGTCAGAGCCTTTGACGGTTCTAAACGGATGGTCCACGGGGAGGTGGACATCCCGATTAAAGTGGGTACTGAAACTTTCAACTCCACATTCCATGTCATGGACATCCGTCCTTCCTATTCTTGCTTGTTGGGAAGACCCTGGATTCATCGTGCTGGAGCCGTCACTTCAACTCTCCATCAAAAGCTCAAATACCCAGTTCAGGGGAAAATTGTGACTGTCCTCGGTGAGGAGGAATACATGATAAGCCATATTAATTCTTTCCGCTATGTGGAATTGGATGGTGAATTCATCGAAACCCCCTTTCAGCATTTTGAGGAGGTAGCTCAGGAGATTGCAGCAGTTCCTTCTGTACCCATGATTACCCGACCTCCGCCTCAGATGTCGTCACTCAAAGATGCAAAGGCTGTGATTGAAGAAGGAGGAAGCACAATCTGGGGGAAACTTCCCGATTTTCCTTTCAAGTCTGATAAGTTCGGCTTGGGTTTCACTGCTGCTAGTCAGAAAGTTGTGCGTCGCTCCCGGGCTGGAAGACCACCGGTGAAGATCACCCATCATGGAGTCAGTGCTTTGGAGGATGGTGAAGAGGAGAGCAATCTTGAAGACTGGATTTTCCCTACCGTTGAAGGAGGCTTGTGCAATTGGGAGGTAAAGGATTTTATTCCCATTACTTTCATCAATCAGTAATTTATCTTTTGAACATTTCTGTCGGTTTGTAATAATTCCTAAACAATTCGTACACTTTTTTCCTTATGCCTTACCCGAGGTATATAGGTCCATTTGTAAGGGTTTGATTTTTTTCATCTTCATATGCCATTTTTAATGAATCATGGACGTGTTCATATATAAACTTTCGTGTTCATTTTCTTTCTTTTTACATTTTATTTGTTTAAAGGTGGCTACCTCTTACACACACCCACACTCACCAATGCAGGTACCCATCCACTCCGGATTACATGGGTAACAATTCTGCTATGGCCTTCAGTGACTCTGAAGATCTGGTCAATCATGCCGAATACGAAGGTGATAAAGATTGTGAAGTGCCTGGAGAATTGGCTAGACTGCTACAATAGGAAGAAAGGGCTATTCTACCTCACGAGGAGTTGTTAGAGAGTATCAACTTGGGAACAGAGGAAGACAGAAAAGAAGTTAAAGTGGGTGCCAACCTGGAGCCAAGTGTCAAAGAGCACTTAGTTCAGCTATTGAATAAATATGTTGAGATCTTCGCCTGGTCCTACGAAGACATGTTGGGACTTGATACAGATATTGTGATTCACCGTCTCCCTACAAGAGAAGACTGTCCACCAGTTAAATAGAAGGTTCGTCGCATGAGGCCCGACATGTCTGAAAAGATCAAAGCTGAAGTGATGAAGCAGTTCATTGCTGGCTTTCTTGCTGTTACTTCCTATCCACAGTGGGTTGCTAACATTGTGCCCGTGCCTAAGAAGGACGGCAAAGTCAAAATGTGCATGGACTACAGAGACTTAAACAGGGCTAGTCCTAAAGATGACTTTTCACTACCGCACATTGACATCTTGGTTGACAATACAGCTCATCATAAGGTATTTTCTTTCATGGACGGATTTTTAGGGTACAACCAGATCAAAATGGCCCCTGAAGACATGGAGAAAACTACTTTTGTTACACAGTGGGGTACGTTCTGTTATAAAGTGATGCCATTCAGACTGAAGAATTCCGGGGCAACCTATCAACACGCCATGGTAGCTTTGTTTCATGATATGATACATCATGAGATAGAGGTCTATGTAGACGACATGATAGCCCGTTCACAAACTGAAGAAGAACACCTCGACCATCTGCAAAAGCTGTTTGTCAGATTGAAAGAATACAAGCTCAGGCTGAACCCTAACAAGTGCACTTTCGGAGTCAGGTCCGGTAAACTTTTGGGTTTCATCGTCAGTAACAAAGGCATCGAGGTTAATCCTGCCAAAGTCAAAGCTATACAAGAAATGCCTGCCCCTCGCACTGAGAAGGAGGTCAGAGGTTTCTTAGGACGCCTAAACTACATTGCAAGGTTCATTTCTCACCTAACATCTACCTGTGAGCCAATCTTCAAGCTGTTGAAGAAAGATCAGGTGGTTAAATGTAATGATGACTGTCAAGTTGCTTTCGATAGAATCAAGGAGTATTTGCTAGAACCTCCTATCTTGATGCCACCCTTCGAAGGAAGGCCGTTAATCATGTATCTGACTGTCCTAGAGAATTCAATGGTGTGCGTACTGGGCCAACATGACGAGTCTGGATGAAAAGAGCATGCCATTTATTACCTTAGCAAAAAGTTTACCGACTGTGAGACTCGCTACTCAGTGCTCGAGAAAACTTGCTGCGCTTTGGTATGGGCTGCTCGCCGGCTAAGGCAGTATATGTTGACACATACCACTTTGCTGATCTCTAAGATGGATCTGATCAAGTACATCTTCAAGAAGCCTGCTCTATCCGAAAGAATCGCTAGATGGCAGATGATCCTCACCAAATATGATATACAGTACACGACCCAAAAAGCTATAAAGGGGAATGTACTAGCCGACCATCTGGCTCATCAAGCTGTCGAAGATTACCAATCCATGAGATTTGACTTCCCCGACGAGGATATCATGACTTTGAGCAAAATTGAAGAAAACAGACCGTATGACGGACCTGAACAAGGATCCCGATGGACCATGTACTTTGATGGTGCCTCCAATGCACTTGGCAACGATATCGGTGCAATACTTATCTCTATAGAAGGTTTCCATACACCTTTCACCGCCAGACTCTGCTTCAGCTGCACCAACAACATGGCCGAGTATGAAGCTTGTATCTTTAGTCTCAAGGCTGCTATTGACTTGGGAATCAAATCATTGATTGTATTTGGGGACTCCGCTTTGGTCATCAGTCAGATCAAAGGAGAGTGGGATACCAAACATCCAAACCTCATCCCTTACAAAGAACATGTCCTGACATTGTTACCACATTTTGAGCAGATCACCTTCGAGGATTTTCCGCGAGAAGAGAATCAACTAGCAGATGCGCTAGCCACAATGTCATCCATGTTTAAACTTAACTGGGATAATGAGGCTCCTCAAATCACCATTGAAAGAATGGACAAACCTGCACATTGTCACGAGATTAATATCGAACAAGTACTAGACCGACCTTGGTTTCATGACGTCAAAAGGTATCTCGAAGTACAAGAATACCCTGAAGGAGCTTCAGTCAACGATAAAAAGTTATTAAGGAGATTCTCTGCCAAGTTCTTCCTAAGCAATGATATCCTATACAAGCACAATCATGATTGCATTCTACTCCGTTGTGTGGACAAGGTTGAAGCTGAGCAAATCATGGCTGAACTGCATAATGGTACCTTTGGCACTCACTCAAGCGGACATACGATGGCTAAGAAGATTCTACGGGAAGGCTACTACTGATCTACCATGAAAGCTGATTGTCATCAACATTCCCGTACTTGTTACAAATGTCAAATCTACGCTGCCAAGGTACATATACCTCCAGTTCCTCTCAATGTCTTAACAGCTCCTTGGCCATTCGCTATGTGGGGAATCAACATGATTGGAGAGATCAAGCCTACAACATCCAATGGACACCGTTTCATCTTGGTAGCCATTGATTACTTTACCAAGTGGGTCAAAGCAGCTTCCTTCACATCCGTTACAAAAAATGTGGTTCCCGCTTCATCAAGCAGAATCTCATTTGCCGGTATGGCATCCCTGACAGAATCATCACCGACAACGGTACAAACCTGAATAACACTATGATCACCGCTCCGTGCGAGAAGTTCTAGATTCAACATCACAGTTCATCTCCATATCGGCCTAAGATGAACGGTGCTGTCGAAGCTGCAAACAAAAATATCAAGAAGATCATTCAAAAGATGACAGTCATATACAAGGACTGTCATGAGATGTTACCGTTTACTCTGCACGGGTACTGTACCACGGCACATACATCAATTGGGGAAACACCTTATTCTTTGGTATACGGCATGGAGGCTATTTTACCTATCGAGGTTCAGATTCCCTCCTTGAGAATCATGAAAGATGCTGGTTTGAGTGAAGACGATTGGATTCAGACCCGGCTTGATCAACTTAACTTGATTGATGAGAAACGACTTACTGCTATTTGCCATGTGTGATACGGTGGGAGAACTGACTATGGTTTTGCGTTTGTTTTCGCAAATGTTTCGGTTGAGCAAGAGTCGCCACCGACTTTTTATTTTATCCTAAGGAAAGGTTTAAAAAGCACAGCAAAAACCTTTGAGATATTTTCTTGGGTTCGGGGAGTAGATTATAGAAAGGGAAGGTATTAGCACCCTTTCTATCCATGGTTATCCATGGGCTCTTAGGTACTTGCTTAGATCATCTTGCCTTGGTTTTCAATTGTTTGAAATGGTGCTTTGTGTGTGGTTTTTAAAAATAGGCAAGTGTTTTTGGTTTTGCAAGTTGACAAGTACTTAAGAGCTATCTACCCTAAAGTTCTCAAAGATTTTTGTTATGTTTTAACCCTTTTAACAATTTTGTTCCACCATTGCATTTGGTGGACAATCTTGTGTTAGGATGTGAAAGGGACGGGCGTGGGTCATCGTTTAGACCATAATTGCAATGGTGCCAAGTATCTTTGGGCAATTTTCCTTTAAGAGACTTGATCATTTTTAGGCAACTTTCGAAAGCGTCATCGAGGGACTATGATCAATTGATTGTTTTTGTCTTGCCCAAAGAGACCTAACATGCAATATGGCCCATTTATTGAAGGCAACAAGTGGAATACCCTAGGGTTGCAAGTGTGATTAGTGTTGTCCATTTTCATGCTTGATTATCTTGAAATTAGGTCAAACTATTTTTGTTGTTTTTATTTGCATACAAACCCTAATTCTAACATGGTATATTTAGAAAGCATTAAAGTGCGAAAAGTAAAGTTCCTAAGCTATTACAACACAATATGGGAAGGGGGGTACAAATGTTCAAATGGGGGGTATTTGACAAGGAATTTAAACCTAGCTATTACATCAATTTGGAATTATTTACAAGATAATTGATTGCACAAATTAAATGGAAATAAAATAAATATGCAAGATGCAAAAAGGTTTTTTATATGTATGAAAAAAAAGTATTTTTATATGTCAAAATAAAATAAAATGAAAAGTATTATTTTTTTTGAGTTTTTTATGTTTAGGGTAAAACCCTAATTTTATTAAGTAAAAGGTATTATTTAATATGTACCATATTTATTTATTATATACAAAAATAAAAATAAAAATGAAGTATATTTGTAAAAAAGTATTTTTTATATTAAATATTAATAAAAAAATAAAAGTGTGTATATTTCATATTTTTTACCTAAATATGTTAATATATATATGTATTTATACTATATGATAAATATATTAAACATGTATAAAAAATATAATATTTAATATTTACAAAAAAAAGTATTTTTGATATAAAATGTTTTCAAAAGAGAAAATGAAATAAAAATCAGAAATAAAATATATTTGCATTATTTTTTCCTAGTTATTCTAAATAATAGTATTTATATTATTTATGCACAAAAACTAAATAAGACTAATAAATATCAAAATAAATGCAAAAAATGTGGAAAAAAAGATTTTTATATTTTTTCATACTTAAATAAAAATATAGAAATGAAATCAAAAGGAAAAAATGGAAAATGATAAGTAAAAATCAAAATGGGCCAGGGAGGTTCAAAAGCAAAAGCAAGGTGCAAATAAGAAAAACAGAACAAGCCCAGCCCAATAGGTCCTTCTTCAACCTCTGGCCAGAACCTTTGTCAAAAACGCGCGTTTTGCACCATGATTCAAACATCCTGATTCCTGGCTTTTTAATGAAAACTCACAACATCAAAAATGTTCAGCATCAAACAACGAATCCATACATACCAAAAACTTGATCTAACTCTAAAAAATGAGAGAGAATTCCTCCATTCCCAAATCTTAACCTAATTTTTTATCAATATTCAGACCTTAAATTCTCACAGCATATGCAAGATAAATGAAAAGTAAAGATATGTACAGTTTCAGGGGCATGAGTAGAACACTTTTTATTCACAAACCTAGAGCTAACAATGCCTACATCAAGAGTTAGAAGTTCATGAATATACCTGCTCAGTTGGAATCGTGTGTGGCAATGGAGGAGTTTTCAGGGCAAGATGAAGACTTATACAGCTTGCCTGAAGTGTAGTGATGCTATTCCAATGCTTGGTGTGTTTTGAATCGTGCCAAATCAAGCTGCAGAAGTCCACCTGCAAGATAGAAAAATGGAAATGGCAAATGGTGCTATGGCTGTTACAGTCTCAGTTCAAGGTTTGGAATAGTTTATATGGATATTATGGAATGTGTTTGAAGTGTTTTTGGCCAAGATGCACGATGGGAATGAGTTGTGGGATTCAAGTTGCAAAATGTGCCCTGTTTTGCTACAAAGCTGTGATTTTCTGTAACTGGATGGATGAAGGGTTGTTTGGTCGTGTTTGAGGTCAGTTAGGGAGTGTGAAATGTGATGATAAAGTTTTCTTAGGCTGTTCTTTTCTGAGATGAAAGTTGTTGTCCAAAATGCTATGTTTCTTCACACTTAAGCAAGAAAAGGTCAAGTGGAGTTCTAGACTGATAGAGGCCCCCCTAATGTGCTGCAAACCTTGGCCTTGATCAGTGTAATTAGTCTAATAACTTGTGCCAAAGAGATTTGCATTGTCCTTGCTTGGATTGTTAATTGACATAAAGTTCACTTTTGCAAAAATGGTTAAAATGCTTTTTCTACTTTGGGATTAAACCATTATGCAATGCTTGAACACATAGAATATGGTCTTGGCACAAAGAGTTTGCATTAAATTTATGAGTTTAGAAAGGATTTAGGGCCTGTAATCAAGAAATGCATGCTGATTTGAAAATTGCCTAAGTGTATGAACATGGAAATTGGCCATAACAAAAGTGAGTTTTTCCCATATTGCAAAATTCGATTCTCTCAAACCATGAGGTTGTTTGATGGGTTCTTGGACATTTTGGAAAGCTTGGAATGTTTAATACAATCCATCTTTGAAGTGCAAATTGAAATGCCAAGTGGAAGTATGTGAAAAATGGTCTTGAAGTTAGGTAAAAACCTTGCCTAAAATAGGTCAAATTTTCTCTAAGTTAAGAATGGTTTGGTACCCTTGTTCCAAAAATTGTAACTTGAGATACAAGCTTCTTTTGGGAAAACTTTGTGAATCAAAGTTGTAGATTATGCAATAGGCTACAACTTTCATGTTTTGACTTTTGCTTGAATCCAAATGAATCTTTGTGAGAAAGTGGGGCAAAGTTAGAAAAAAATTAGGTTTTTTCATAACTTAGAAAAATTCTAAGTTATGAAAAATCTTCATTTCAAACCCTAATTTGCAATTCTTGATTTCTTGATGAACAAGTTTCATGATTTGGCATGTTTTGATGAAAAATGAATCTTGACTCTTGATTTTGACCAAAAAGTCAAAGTTTGACTTTTCAGTGTACAATCAAAATTGATCAATTGACTGGGAAATTCAACTGTCAATCTTGTGCATTTGGGATCTTTTGAACTTGTTGATCATGTCAAGACAATTCCATGGGGTCCTTGAGTCCATATGTGAGCTTGGTTTTCCATTGGCTAGGTCAAACAGTCAAAAATTGCCTTTGTGCAGTCAAAACCCTAAAAATGACCATTTTGCCCTTTTGATGATCTGATCAAATTTCTTGTGGAATTGTGATCCAAACTTGATCAAATGGTCCATGTGAGTTTATAATGTTGATGTGGGTCAATTTTCATGAGGTTTGACTGTCAATTGGCCACAGTTGACTTTTTCCCCAATACAGTTGATTTCTAGGTCAACTGTCCAATTGACTGGGCAAAATTTGGAATCAAGACTTGAAACTTGGTATGGATAAACTTGGGAGTCCAATGTGAAGCATGAAAGTCATCTTAGGCAATTTAGGTCAAAACATCTTTGTGCAAACACAAACCCTAATTTGGGTCAACAGTGCAAGGAGAAGTCTTGAGCAGATGAAACCCTAACTGGATCTTGAGTTCCAAGGGCTTTGTGATGAAAAATGTTGAGAAAATGGGAGGGAAAATTTTGGGGTACAACAGTTGCCCCTGTTCAATCTTCTTGAATCCGAAGAGTTAGATTGGCAAGTTTGCCTTTCGTGACTCGAGGGTAAAAGGAGATTGGACACTAGAGTGCCCGGAAATTTGCACTCGTCAAAGCAATGGATGCGGGAATGGGCTTAGAGATGCCATTTGGAGATGGGCTTAACGATGCCATCTGGAAGAGTGACAGAAACTTGTCGGGGATGGGCTTAAAGATTCCATCTGGAATGAGTATCAGAAAGGTGTCCGTGTTTAGGACCATCTTTGAATTGGGGTCTGAATAAGCAATAGATTGACATCCGTATCTGGAGGCATCCGTAAACTGTTTTCAGAGGTTGAGAAGAGTCTGAACAAGCGATAGATTAACATCCGTTACTTGGAGAACCCGTGAACTGTTTTCAGAAATCTTGAAGTTGAATAAGCAATAGAGCAGCATCCGTTGTTGGGAAGCGTTCGTAAACTGTTTTCAAAAGTTGCATCTGAACAAGTGATAGATTAACATCCGTTGTTGGGAAGAATCCATAAACTGTTTTCAGAAGTCTTGAGAAGAATCTGAACAAGTGATGGGTTAACATCCGTTACTGGAGAACCCGTGAACTGTTTTCAAAAATCTTGAAGTTGAATAAGCAATAGAGCAGCATCCGTTGTTGGGAAGCGTCCGTAAACTGTTTTCAAAAGTTGCATCTGAACAAGTTGATAGATTAACATCCGTTGTTGGGAAGAATCCATAAACTGTTTTCAAAAGTCTTGAGAAGAATCTGAACAAGCGATAGATTAACATCCGTTGTTGGGAAGAATCCGTAAACTGTTTTCAGAAGTTGCATCTGAACAAGCGATAGATTAACATCCGTTGTTGGGAAGAATCCATAAACTGTTTTCAGAAGTCTTGAGAAGAAACTGAACAAGTGATAGGTGAACATCCGTTACTTGGAGAACCCGTGAACTATTTTCAGAAATCTTGAAGTTTGAGGAGGAACCGGTGTAGGGTTTCTTGATGATGAGCTCGTGTAAAACTGCATCTGGATGAATCTGGAATAAGCATCAGGACGTTGCCATGTCTGGGTCACATCTGAACTATTCCTGGAAAGAATCTCGGAAGATAATGATTTTTTTTTGTCTGTTGACTGATCTTACCTGCAAAGGCAAAGAGTTAGTTATATGCAATGTCATGATGCATGATACACTGTATGTTATATGATATGAATGTAAATGGATGCGCATGTAAGCTGGAGAGCTGTCTTGCAAAAGATAGATGAATCCGAGATGGCTGAAGATAAAAGTATCTTGACTGCTGTCGGGAAGAATAATTCCTGGTGGTTGCTGGAGCATAAGGAGCTTGGGTTGTATACCAACCTTCTGGGGAATTCCTGTCTTGAGGAGATCTTCATTAGAGAATCTTGAATATACAATGAGGAACTGAGAACTGAGAGTTTTTAGATTTGCTTGGGGAATACCAGACCTTCAATCGTCGAGGGGCCTTAGAACCACTTGCGGGGACTTGGAATCTCCTTGGTGACTTGCAGGGTAAAAGAATTTCTGATGATTTCTACTGGGGATTTTAGAACCTGGTAGACTTAAGCTGGGGAGATAAGACTGAGAATCTCTTAGTCTAGTGAGAAGCATTTCTGTGGGGAAAAGGTTCACTAGTCTGGCTCCGCTGGGGATTGATAGTTTGAAGTTTCAGCTCTGCTGGGGATACTGAAACTTAAACTCTGAGGGGAATTGAGTTCTGGAGGATTCTCTGGCTGGGGATAACAAAGATAAACTCTTCTGGGGATTGTATTGATAAGTTATGCTGGGGAACTCTGATGAACTCCGCTGGGGATAGGAAGGAATTTGCCGAGTGCGATCTTCCGTGGCAATAAGCTGAGGATAACCCAGTTATAAGCCCTTGTAAGGAATAACTTTGAATAAAGCTTGGGAGAGACGTCCGTACTCTGCAGGGGATAAGCTTCCAGAATCTACTGGGGATAAGCTTCAAGACTTGCTGGGGATATGGATTCCAAATCTCTTGGGGTTTCCTTTGAAAGGGTATCAAGATATCAAACTGTACCTTCAAACTATCAGTAATCCTCTTTCTTGATTCATAAGGAAATGATTATGTTCAAATGCATATGCCTATTTAACAAAACATTGGACGTTTCTCAAAATAAAACAAATAGTGCAAGAGAAAAGAAGAAGGAAATGACACATATTTCTGGGAAAAGTATTTGTATTGACTTTCTATGAGTATATTTGTACAAAGGAGACAAACATCCTAGTAAGAGGATTTCGTCGTAAATATTGCAAGATTTATACAAAATAAGGATGGCTATGTGAAATAATTCCATGGGATTCCATTCCGCTATAGCCTTCACAACTCTGAATATCTGTCCATCCAATGCTTCGTTTGCCGATGACTGGATTGATCAGAAGCCTGTAACTGGTTGATGAAGAGATTGTCTTTGAAGTGATCCGACGAGACATAGTCATACGCTTTGATTCCCTAACTTTTGCCTGAATCGTCCTTTCGGGTTTTCGATCCACCGGGAAACCCCTTTTTGCCCAAGCCGCCCTTTCGGGTTTTCAGCTTGCCGGGTGTACAGATTTTTTTTGTTTTTATCCCTAATTTTTTCCTGAACCGCCCTTTCGGGTTTTCGGTTCACCGGGATGCCCATTTTTGCCCAAGCCGCCCTTTCGGGTTTTCGACTTGTCGGGTTATTTTATACGTAGTATCTTTTGACTATGTCTGCGTTCACAGGGTGCGACAAATCGTCGCCGTCCATGGTGGTTAGAATCATCGCACCACCAGAAAATATGCTCTTGATCACAAATGGTCCTTCATATGTAGGAGTCCATTTGCCCCTGGGATCACTTTGCGGCAAGATAATCCGCTTGATTACGAGATCTCCGACTTGATACACTTGATGTCTGACTTTCTTATTGAAGGCCTTGATCATCCGCTTTTGATACGTCTGACCATGGCATATAGCAGCGAGTCGCTTCTCGTCGATCAAATTGAGTTGATCAAGTCGGGTCTGCATCCAATCATCTTCATTCAAACCTGTGTCCTTCATAATCCTTAGAGAAGGGATCTGAACCTCCATAGGCAAGACAACTTCCATGCCATATACCAAAGAAAATGGGGTTGCCCCGGTTGAAGTACGTGCCGTCGTACGGTATCCATGTAGGGCAAACAGTAACATCTCATGCCAGTATTTGTAAGTGACTGTCATTTTCTGAATGATCTTCTTAATGTTTTTGTTCGCAGCTTCAATAGCACCGTTCATCTTCGGCCGATAGGGAGATGAATTGTGATGATAAATCTTGAACTGTTCGCACAATGCGGTGATCATCGTGTTATTCAGATTTGTACCGTTGTCTGTGATGATCCTGTCTGGAACACCATACCAACATATGAGATTTTGCTTGATGAAGCGGGCAACCACATTTTTAGTAACAGAGGCGAAGGAAGCTGCTTCGACCCATTTGGTGAAATAGTCATTGGCGACCAGGATGAAGCGATGTCCGTTGGAAGCCGTGGGCTTGATCTCTCCAATCATGTCAATGCCCCACATTGCAAATGGCCACGGAGCAGTCAGAACGTTGAGAGGAACCAGAGGGATATGAACTTTGTCAGCGTAGACTTGACATTTGTGGCAAGTACGGGAATGTTGATGGCAGTCAGCTTCCATGGTAGACCAGTAATAGCCTGCCCTTAGGATCTTCTTAGCCATTGTATGCCCGCTCAAGTGAGTGCCAAATGTGCCGCTGTGTATCTCAGTCATGATCAACCCTACTTCAGCTTGGTCTACACATCGGAGTAATACACAATCATGGCTTCGTTTGTAAAGGATGCCGTTGCTCAGGAAGAATTTGGCAGCAAATTTCCTTAAGAACTTCTTGTCATTTACGGAAGCTCCTTCGGGATAATCTCTAGTCTCGAGATACCTTTTGATTTCATGGAACCAGGGCTGTTCCACTACTTCTTCGGTATTAATCTCGTGACAATGTGTAGGTTCATCCATTCGCTCGATGGTGATTTGGGGAGCCTCGTTATCCCAGTTGAGTTTAAACATGGAGGACATTGTAGCTAGAGCATCTACTAGCTGATTCTCTTCTCGCGGGAAATGCTCGAAGGTAATTTGCTCGAAATGAGGCAACAATGTCAAGACATGTTCTTTGTACGGGATAAGATTAGGATGCTTGGTATCCCACTCTCCTTTGATTTGACTGATAACCAAAGCCGAGTCCCCAAATACGATCAAAGATTTGATCCCCAAGTCTATAGCAGCCTTGAGACCAAAGATGCAAGCTTCATACTCAGCCATGTTGTTTGTGCAGTTGAAGCAAAGTCGGGCCGTGAAAGGTGTGTAACAAACTTCCGGAGAAATGAGTACTGCGCCGATACCGTTTCCAAGTGCATTTGAAGCACCATCAAAGTACAGGGTCCATCGGGATCCCTTTTCGGGTCCGTCATACGGTCCGTTACTTTCAATGTTGTCCAAATTCATGATGTCCTCGTCTGGGAAGTCAAATCTCATGGGTTGGTAATCTTCGATAGCTTGATGAGCCAGATGGTCAGCTAGTACACTCCCTTTTATAGCTTTTTGGGTGGTGTACTGGATGTCATACTCAGTTAGGATCATTTGCCATCTAGCTATCCTTCCGGATAAAGCGGGCTTTTCGAAGATATACTTGATAGGATCCATTTTGGAAATCAACAGGGTAGTATGAGTCAACATATACTGCCTTAGTCGGCGAGCAGCCCATACCAAAGCGCAGCAAGTTTTCTCGAGCAGTGAGTAGCGAGTCTCACAGTCGGTAAACTTTTTGCTAAGGTAATAAATAGCATGCTCTTTTCGACCAGACTCGTCATGCTGGCCCAAAACACACCCCATTGAGTTATCCAAGACGGTTAGATACATGATCAATGGTCTTCCTTCGACGGGTGGCATCAGAATAGGAGGTTCTAGCAAATACTCCTTGATTTTATCAAAAGCAGCTTGGCAATCGTCGTTCCATTCGACTACCTGATCTTTCTTCAAGAGTTTGAAAATTGGCTCACAGGTAGAAGTTAGATGAGAGATGAATCTGGAAATATAGTTCAAGCGCCCCAAGAACCCTCTAACCTCCTTTTCAGTACGAGGAGCAGGCATCTCTTGTATTGCTTTCACTTTTGCTGGATCGACTTCAATGCCTTTGTTGCTTACAATGAATCCTAGAAGTTTACCAGACCTAACTCCAAAACTGCACTTACTTGGATTCAGCCTGAGTTTGTATTCTTTCAACCTGGCAAACAGCTTTTCTAGATGTTCAAGGTGCTCCTCCTCTGTTTGTGACCGAGCTATCATATCGTCTACGTAAACCTCAATCTCATGACGTATCATATCATGGAACAAAGCTACCATGGCGCATTGATAAGTTGCCCCTGCGTTCTTCAACCCGAACGACATCACCTTGTAACAGAAAGTGCCCCATTGTGTGACAAAAGTTGTTTTCTCCATATCCTCGGGGGCCATTTTGATTTGATTGTAGCCCGAGAATCCATCCATGAAGGAAAACACTTTGTGTTGAGCTGTATTGTCGATCAAAATGTCAATGTGTGGAAGTGGAAAATCATCTTTGGGGCTGGCCCTATTCAAATCCTGGTAGTCCACACACATCATGACTTTGCCATCTTTCTTAGGTACTGGCACGATGTTAGAGACCCATTGAGGATAGGACGTAACAGCCAGAAAGCCAGCGTCGAATTGCTTCATCACTTATGCTTTGATTTTTTCAGACATGTCAGGCCTCATTCGGCGGACTTTTTGCTTGATCGGTGGACAATCCTCTCTTGTGGGGAGACGGTGAACCACGATGTCTGTGTCTAAACCCGGCATGTCTTCATAAGACCAAGCGAAGATTTCAACATACTCATTCAACAACTGTATCAGGCGTTCCTTGACACTTTGTTCCAGATTGGCACCCACTTGCACCTCCTTCCGGTCTTCCTTGGTCCCTAAGTTGATAGTTTCCAATGACTCTTCGTGCGGTAAGATGGCCCTTTCCTCTTGTTGTAGAAGTCTGGCTAGCTCTCCTGGTACTTCACAACCTTCGTCATCTTCATACTCGGCTTGATTGACCAGATCTTCAGAGTTATTGAAGGATATAGCAGAATCGTCACCCATGGAATCCGGAGTGGATGGGTACCTGCATTTGTGAGTGTGGGTGTGCGTAAGGGATTGCCATCCTTAAACAAAAAAATGCAAAAGGAAAGAAAATGAACACAAGCAGTTTATCAAATGAAAAATGTCCAATGAATCATTAAACATGGCATATGGATATGAAAAATAATCAAAACCCTTATAAATGGACCTACATGCCCCGAGCAAGGCATGAGGTGAAAAGATAGTGTACGGATTGTTTGAAAATAAATATTACAGACCAATAGGAAAGGTTTGACAGATAAATTACTGATGAATAAAAGTGATGGGGACAAAGTCTTTTGCCTCCCAGTTGCACAATCCTCCTTTGACAGTTGGGTAAATCCACTCTTCGATGTTGCTCTCTTTGTCTTCATCCTCCAAAGCGTTGATTCCGTAGGGAGAAATTTTGACTGGCGCTCTTTCAATCTTCGAACGGCGCATAGCTTTCTGGCCCGCGGTAGTGAACCCTAATCCAAATTTGTCTGTTTTATGTGGAATATCAGGCAACTGCCCCCATGCTGAATTCTTCCCCTCCTTTATTGCGGCCCTCGCGTCCTCCAGAGATGCCATCCTGGCCATCTGCCTCGGTGCCTCAACTGCCAACTTTGCTACTGCTATTTCAGGGAGGACTTCTTCGAAATGCTGGAAAGGCGTCTCAATGAACTCACCTTCTACCTCCACGTACCGGAAGGAGTTCAAGTGGCTGATCATGTACTCCTCTTCGCCATGAACGGTTATAATCTTTCCCTTGACAGGATACTTCAACATCTGATGTAAGGAGGAGGTGACTGCCCCGGCATGGTGTATCCAAGGCCTACCCAACAAGCAAGAGTATGACGGACGGATGTCCATCACATAGAAAGTAGATTTAAACACCTCAGTGCCTATCTTGATGGGAATTTCAACCTCCCCATGGACCATCCTCTTCGAACCATCGAAAGCTCTGAAAACAATATCACTCGGTTTCAACTCCAACCCTTCACAATCTAGTCGGTCCAAGGCCTTCTTAGGAAGTACATTCAACGACGAACCAGTGTCGACCAAGACATGTGCGAGAGTAGTTCCTCGGCACTCGACTGAAATGTGCAAAGCATCATTGTGGTTTCTACCTTTAGGAGTTAGGTCGGCATCAGAGAAACCTAATCCATTGTCCGCAGTAAGGCTGGCCATGCAATTTTGAAATTGATCTGCAGAGGTTTCTTGGGGCACATGGGCTGCCTTCAGGAATTTTATCAGAGCTTTAGCGTGCGCTTCCGAGCAAAGTAGTAGTGCCAGCATGGAGATCTTTGAGGGGGTTTGCCCCAGTTGTTCTACCACATCGTAATCACTCCTTTTGATTATCTTCAAGATCTCATCCATTTCTTTCTTGGAGGTCTCCGGGATGACCAAGGGTTGAGCCCTCGTCCTGACGAGCTCAACTTGGATTCCCTTACCTTTATCAACAGCGGTAGGAGGGACAATACTAGGAACAACAACATCTTCAATCAATGGGGTTCTAGCGGAGAGTTTTATTGGTGCAGGGATAACTTTGTCAGCAGATGAGGGTCCAAAGATTGCTCTTAGAGGGGCAATCTCTGGAGAAAATATTCTCCCGCTCCGGGTGATTTTGCCCGTGCCTGCAATGTTTCCAATGCTGGCTTCTTCATCATCCGAACTTCCTTCAGTTATTTCGATTTGTTTAATACCATGGTAGTAGACGTCACCGCCATAGTTCCATGGTATTGACTTCTCCGAAACATAGGGGACAGGCCCTAGCATTGTTATCTTCAACGGAACAGATTTCGTAGCTGGTGTAATCTTAACAGGCTTTCTGACGGCCTTGGAAAGATTGGCGTGAATGGTTATGATTGAGACATCTTCAGTAGGGGTTGGAATAGCGGAAACTTTTTCAAACAAAATTTGTCGACTATCCATTAGGCCTTGGATGCCTTTCTTCAGTAACGGACAATCAAACGACAGAGAGTAACAGCAATAGAAGTCTTCCTTACATCCCGGGAAAATCCCGGCCTTTAACAGATTCAACTTGATGGTTAACAATGGAGTTATCAGATCATTGACATCAGCAACATACAAATCTTCTTCAATGGCATTGACATTTCGGCCGTGCTTCGGCATGGGAGCAGATATCACATTAGGCTTTTCCGGAGCGTCGAACACCACCTCCTTTGCCTCTATCAGGTCTTGGATTTTATGCTTGAGTGCCCAACAATCATTGGTGTCGTGCCCGACACTGTCAGAATGGTAGGCGCATTTAGCATTAGGATGATAATGCGGAGAGGACGTATTCACATTTTTTGGTGCCTCTTTGATAGTGGCGAGATTCAACTTCAACAGATGGGGAAGCACTTGCGCTGGCGTCATATTAATGCGGGTGAACTGCCGTTGTGGCCGTTCCGCCCGTTGCTGATTTGGTCTGGACTGGTTATAGCGAGGCTGCTCACTTGAAGGGTTTTGAATCATTACGGCCCCCACGGTCGACCGGCGCTCAGTCTTCCCTGCTCTTCTTTGGGAGTATACAATAGTCGTTTCCTTCTTGAAAGGTTTCTTCTCAACACTTGCAGCGGCATCCTTCTGAATCTTTCCTGACTTGATGCCAGCTTCTATTCTTTCGCCTGTTAAGATCAAATCGGTAAACCCCGCGGAAGAGTTACCAATCAGATGATTGAAAAATGGCCCAGATAGGGTCCCTAGAAACATATCAACAAGTTCACGGTCGGCTAAAGGAGGCTGCACCCTGCCAGCCAAATCCCTCCATTTTTGTGCATACTCTTTGAATCCTTCGCCTGTTCCCAATGACATACCCTGGAGTTGGGTACGCGTAGGAGCAAGGTCAGAATTATACTGATATTGTTTGTAGAAGGCGGTGACTAAGTCTTCCCAGCTTCGGACGCTGGTTCCCTCTAGCTGATAAAACCACTCCAATTGAGTCCCAGAAAGGCTGTCCTGAAAGAAATGGATCCAAAGGTTTTTATCTGCCGTATAAGGTTGAATCTTCCTTACGTAGGACCTGAGATGCATTTTTGGACAGGACAACCCGTCATACCTCACAAAAACTGGCACTTCGAACTTTGGGGGAATCACAATCCCGGCAACTAAACCCAAGTCTTCAAAATCCAAACCCGGTACTCTCTGTAGCTCCATGGCGGCCAACCTGTCTTCTAAACCTTTGTATTTATCATCAGCCGGAGGGTATTGTTGATTAGAGTAGTCTTCATCCTCTTCGACCTCCTCTTCTTCCACATCGAACTCGGAAGGTACCGCAACCCCACCTCCTTTACTGGTCCCTTCATCAGAAGTAGGAGGAAATTCAAGCACTCTCCTAGCCTCTCCGTCAAATCTTCTCCCTAAAGTAGCCACCCCGAGTCTCTTTTTCTTCTTTTTCACTGGGTCTTTATTCCCCAGCAAGGTCTTGAGATCCTCCTGACCCTTAGCCAAGGTCATCAGGAGTTGCTGGAACTGTGCATTTTGAGTTTGTAGGTCTTTGACTGTTTGCTCGAGATCCATCCTACTGAAATAAACAGCAGACACATAAGGAAACCTGGAGTGAGACCTGCTTATGCACATGATGAATGATATGCTTATGTATGCAATGCATTCAAGGATTTAGAACATTCAAAATTGTTGTAGACAAAAAGGAACGCACGTCATATTAATAAGAAGAAATTTGTTAGTACATAAATGCCCCATGGGCCAAATATTACAAAAACAACTTCTCAAGGTAAAAAGACATTGCGCATCCTCTTTGGTGCGATGTAGGTGTTGAGGGCCTCTTGCTCATGGAGTCGGCGAGTAAGCTCTAGAACCTTCTTCTCGCTAGCGTAGAAGCTGGCTTCAAAAGTGTTCCGTTCCTCCTTGAGCTGAATCTAACTCTTCTGCATTTCCTCCCACGATGTAGGCATGTCAGGATATAGGATGGTGTAGGGAACCTCTCCTTCCTTGACGGGCTCTTTAATCACAGGGAGAACATGAGGATAAGGCATCATTAGACTCTGGGCTCGGGCTCGTACCCACTTGAGATAAGGTTCAAGAGGGATGGAGTTCTTGTGTCCCAGTGTCTTGCTATCAACCTTATTGGGCCTCCCCCAAGCTCTGATGAATCTTTGGCGAAGTCCTTGCGCATCGTTGTCGAAGTCAAAAACTAGGTCAGGAATCAACATGTCGTGAGGGCCATCCCTCCGTGCCTATCCAAATTGCCTCAAAGCTAGGCAAGGGTTGTAGGTGATACCTCCTCTGATTCCAAGTAAAGGAACATTAGGAAACTCTCCGCAACGGTCGACGATGATGACATTTTCTCTGGACCGAGAACACCAATGTACATCAGAGTGAGTAAGAGTCATCAACCGTTGGGACCACCTTGAGCCTTGGTCATTCTTCAAGACAGATTGCGGAAGGTACGAAATAAACCACCTTGCAAGGAGAGGAGTACAACACATGAGAACACCCCTCTTTCTCATTGTTCGTGTGTAAAATGAGTGAAGGATGTCCCCAAGCAATGTTGGTATTGGATTTCTGGACAAGAAGATTTTGACGGTGTTGACATCTACCAATTGGTCAGAATTTGGGAATAAGACCAACCCATAGATAAGGAGTGCCACAATTTCTTCAAAGGCTTGTAGGTCCAATGAATTCCAACATTCTTGTGCCTTCTCAAACAAGAATTTTGCTAAGAATCCTTTGACGCCGCTTCTGGTTTCCCAATGCCCCTTGATGTCGGATGGTTGTAGATGTAATGCTCGAGCAACATCTTCCGGCTTTGGTTCCTTTTCCGTACCATTGAAGGGTAGTTGATTAAGGATAGGGATTCTTAGGAGTTGAGAAAACTCCTCCAAAGTGGGCACCAACTGGTAATCGGGGAAAGTGAAACAGTGGTGAAGAGGGTCAAAGAACTGGAATAGCACTCTCATCATGTCTTCTTAAATGTTGGTGTTGACTAAGCTGAGCAGTCTACCATGTCTTTCACTGAAGGATGAGCTTTCCGGAATTCTTGAGGTGAGCTCCTTGAGTTGAGGAGAGATTCTCACAAGGTTGACTTGGATGGTTTTTCTGCGAGAAATTTCCATGACCTACAAAACAAGAACAAAGATGAAGATCTAAACCCTTGAAGTGGTTAGTGAATGCATATGATGCTTTATGATGTTTATGATGTATTCACAGACATATGTACAAGCAAATCACACCAAACCCTAGTTTCAGGCTTGCATGGGGTTTCATAGGTAAGTACCCTCTTGAGTGTAGTTGGCTTAAAAACCTGTCCTATAAATAGTAATCGGGTTCTAAGGAGCTCAATATCACTGGATTGTTTTCAATGTTCATTGTTTTGGTTTAGCCACTTAACTAGCGACCAAAATATTCCAAGAAAACAACCCTCAATGAGTGTAGTATCGAGTATCTACCAACTTCGGACTGCACCAAAGCCGGTCATCTCACTACCCCTAATGAAAGGCCAAGATGGTCAAGTAAGGTTCTAGGTCATTAGTGCTTAGTGACATCACTCAGCGGCCCCGTACTCTCCTTGATTGAACTCAAGGGTTACCGGTACTCACAAATATGTCGCACTAATATAGCTATTGCTTCGACCATGTCGGTATACCCCGCACAGTTTCCACAACGTATTGCTATATATGAAATGTTTCCCAAAATCCGGGTGTAGGATTGCAAACCCAAACAAGAGAGCCAAAGTATAAAGCAATCAAGACAAACAATTAATCATGCAAGAGGGTGATCTAAGCCCTAAGGTTACTCCACTTTTAAAATTTTCCCCAGCAGAGTTGCCAGTTCTGTGATACGGTGGGAGAACTGACTATGGTTTTGCGTTTGTTTTCGCAAATGTTTCGGTTGAGCAAGAGTCGCCACCGACTTTTTATTTTATCCTAAGGAAAGGTTTAAAAAGCACAGCAAAAACCTTTGAGATATTTTCTTGGGTTCGGGGAGTAGATTATAGAAAGGGAAGGTATTAGCACCCTTTCTATCCATGGTTATCCATGGGCTCTTAGGTACTTGCTTAGATCATCTTGTCTTGGTTTTCAATTGTTTGAAATGATGCTTTGTGTGTGGTTTTGAAAAATAGGCAAGTGTTTTTGGTTTTTCAAGTTGACAAGTATTTAAGAGCTATCTACCCTAAAGTTCTCAAAGATTTTTGTTATGTTTTAACCCTTTTAACAATTTTGTTCCACCATTGCATTTGGTGGACAATCTTGTGTTAGGATGTGAAAGGGACGGGCGTGGGTCATTGTTTAGACCATAATTGCAATGGTGCCAAGTATCTTTGGGCAATTTTCCTTTAAGGGACTTGATCATTTTTAGGCAACTTTCGAAAGCGTCATCGAGGGACTATGATTAATTGATAGTTTTTGTCTTGCCCAAAGAGACCTAACATGCAATATGGCCCATTTATTGAAGGCAACAAGTGGAATACCCTAGGGGTGCAAGTGTGATTAGTGTTGTCCATTTTCATGCTTGATTATCTTGAAATTAGGTCAAACTATTTTTGTTGTTTTTATTTGCATACAAACTCTAATTCTAACATGGTATATTTAGAAAGCATTAAAGTGTGAAAAGTAAAGTTCCTAAGCTATTACAACACAATATGAGAAGGGGGGTACAAATGTTCAAATGGGGGGGTATTTGACAAGGAATTTAAACCTAGCTATTACATCAATTTGGAATTATTTACAAGATAATTGATTGCACAAATTAAATGGAAATAAAATAAATATGCAAGATGCAAAAAGGTTTTTTATATGTATGAAAAAAAAGTATTTTTATATGTCAAAATAAAATAAAATGAAAAGTATTATTTTTTTGAGTTTTTTATGTTTAGGGTAAAACCCTAATTTTATTAAGTAAAAGGTATTATTTAATATGTACCATATTTATTTATTATATACAAAAATAAAAATAAAAATGAAGTATATTTGTAAAAAAGTATTTTTTATATTAAATATTAATAAAAAAATAAAAGTGTGTATATTTCATATTTTTTACCTAAATATGTTAATATATATATGTATTTATACTATATGATAAATATATTAAACATGTATAAAAAATATAATATTTAATATTTACAAAAAAAAGTATTTTTGATATAAAATGTTTTCAAAAGAGAAAATGAAATAAAAATCAGAAATAAAATATATTTGCATTATTTTTTCCTAGTTATTCTAAATAATAGTATTTATATTATTTATGCACAAAAACTAAATAAGACTAATAAATATCAAAATAAATGAAAAAAATGTGGAAAAAAAGATTTTTATATTTTTTCATACTTAAATAAAAATATAGAAATGAAATCAAAAGGAAAAAATGGAAAATGATAAGTAAAAATCAAAATGGGCCAGGGAGGTTCAAAAGCAAAAGCAAGGTGCAAATAAGAAAAACAGAACAAGCCCAGCCCAATAGGTCCTTCTTCAACCTCTGGCCAGAACCTTTGTCAAAAACGCGCGTTTTTCACCATGATTCAAATATCCTGATTCCTTGCTTTTTAATGAAAACTCACAACATCAAAAATGTTCAGCATCAAACAACGAATCCATACATACCAAAAACTTGATCTAACTCTAAAAAATGAGAGAGAATTCCTCCATTCCCAAATCTTAACCTAATTTTTTATCAATATTCAGACCTTAAATTCTCACAGAATATGCAAAATAAATGAAAAGTAAAGATATGTACAGTTTCAGGGGCATGAGTAGAACACTTTTTATTCACAAACCTAGAGCTAACAATGCCTACATTAAGAGTTAGAAGTTCATGAATATACCTGCTCAGTTGGAATCGTGTCTGACAATGAGGAGTTTTCAGGGCAAGATG
The DNA here is from genome assembly GCA_948472305.1 of Vicia faba. Classification (NCBI taxonomy): domain Eukaryota; kingdom Viridiplantae; phylum Streptophyta; class Magnoliopsida; order Fabales; family Fabaceae; genus Vicia; species Vicia faba. Next base: position 1,483,001,439 of record OX451737.1, read on the forward strand.
AAGACTTATACAGCTTGCCTGAAGTGTAGTGATGCTATTCCAATGCTTGGTGTGTTTTGTATCGTGCCAAATCAAGCTGCAGAAGTCCACCTGCAAGATAGAAAAATGGAAATGGCAAATGGTGCTATGGCTGTTACAGTCTCAGTTCAAGGTTTGGAATAGTTTATATGGATATTATGGAATGTGTTTGAAGTGTTTTTGGCCAAGATGCACGATGAGAATGAGTTGTGGGATTCAAGTTGCAGAATGTGCCCTGTTTTGCCACAAAGCTGTGATTTTCTGTAACTGGATGGATGAAGGGTTGTTTGGTCATGTTTGAGGTCAGTTAGGGAGTGTGAAATTTGAGGACAAAGTTTGCTTAGGCTGTTCTTTTCTGAGATGAAAGTTGTTGTCCAAAATGCTATGTTTCTTCACACTTAAGCAAGAAAAGGTCAAGTGGAGTTCTAGACTGATAGAGGCCCACCTAATGTGCTGCAAACCTTGGCCTTGATCAGTGTAATTAGTCTAATAACTTGTGCCAAAGAGATTTGCACTGTCCTTGCTTGGATTGTTAATTGACATAAAGTTCACTTTTGCAAAAATGGTTAAAATGCTTTTTCTACTTTGGGATTAAACCATTATGAAATGCTTGAACACATAGAATATGGTCTTGGCACAAAGAGTTTGCATTAAATTTATGAGTGTAGAAAGGATTTAGGGCCTGTAATCAAGAAATGGATGCTGATTTGAAAATTGCCTAAGTGTATGAACATGGAAATTGGCCATAACAAAAGTGAGTTTTTCCCATATTGCAAAATTCGATTCTCTCAAACCATGAGGTTGTTTGATGAGTTCTTGGACATTTTGGAAAGCTTGGAATGTGTACTACAATCCATCTTTGAAGTGAAAATTGAAATGCCAAGTGGAAGTATGTGAAAAATGGTCTTGAAGTTAGGTAAAAACCTTGCCTAAAATAGGTCAAATTTTCTCTAAGTTAAGAATGGTTTGGTACCCTTGTTCCAAAAATTGTAACTTGAGATAAAAGCTTATTTTGGGAAAACTTTGTGAATCAAAGTCGTAGATTATGCAATAGGCTACAACTTGCATGTTTTGACTTTTGCTTGAATCCAAATGAATCTTGGTGAGAAAGTGGGGCAAATTTAGAAAAAAATTAGGTTTTTTCATAACTTAGAAAAATTCTAAGTTATGAAAAATCTTCATTTCAAACCCTAATTTGCAATTCTTGATTTCTTGATGAACAAGTTTCATGATTTGGCATGTTTTGATGAAAAATGAATCTTGACTCTTGATTTTGACCAAAAAGTCAAAGTTTGACTTTTCAGTATACAGTCAAAATTGATCAATTGACTGGGAAATTCAACTGTCAATCTTGTGCATTTGGGATCTTTTGAACTTGTTGATCATGTCAAGACAATTCCATGGGGTCCTTGAGTCCATATGTGAGCTTGGTTTGCCATTGGCTAGGTCAAACAGTCAAAAATTGCCTTTGTGCAATCAAAACCCTAAAAATGACCATTTTGCCCTTTTGATGATCTGATCAAATTTCTTGTGGAATTGTGATCCAAACTTGATCAAATTGTCCATGTGAGTTTATAATGTTGATGTGGGTCAATTTTCATGAGGTTTGACTGTCAATTGGCCACAGTTGACTTTTTCCCCAATACAGTTGATTTCTAGGTCAACTGTCCAATTGACTGGGCAAAATTTGGAATCAAGACTTGAAACTTGGTATGGATAAACTTGGGAGTCCAATGTGAAGCATGAAAGTCATCTTAGGCAATTTAGGTCAAAACATATTTGTGCAAACACAAACCCTAATTTGGGTCAACAGTGCTAGGAGAAGTCTTGAGCAGATGAAACCCTAACTGGATCTTGAGTTCCAAGGGCTTTGTGATGAAAAATGTTGAGAAAGTGGGAGGGAAATTTTTTGGGTACAACACCATGGTCAGGCGTATCAGAAATGAATGATCAAGGCTTTCAACAAGAAAGTCAGGCGCCAGGTATATCAAGTCGGGGACCTTGTAATCAAGCGGATCATCTTGCCGCAAAGTGATCCTAGGGGAAAATGGACTCCTACCTACGAAGGACCATTTGTGATCAAAAACATCTTTTCTGGTGGGGCAATGATCCTAACCACCATGGACGGCGATGACCTGTCGCACCCTGCGAATGCAGACATAGTCAAAAGATACTACGCATAAACGACCCGACAAGTTGAAAACCCGAAAGGGCGACTTGGGAAAAATGGGCATCCCGGTGAATCGAAAACCCGAAAGGGCGGTTCAGGCAAAAATTAGGGATAAATCAAAAAAATATGTACACCCGGCAAGTTGAAAACCCAAAAGGCGACTTGGGAAAAAAGGGGTTTCCCGGTGGACGGAAAACTCGAAAGGGCGGTCTAGGCAAAAGTTAGGGAATTAAGGCGTATGACTATGTCTCGTCGGATCACTTTAAGGACAATCTCTTTTCCAGACAAGCTCCAGGCCTCTGATCAATCTAATTATCGTCGGATGAAGCAGCGAATGGTCAAGATATCCAGAGTTACGAAGGCTATAGCAGAATGGGAACCCCATGAAATATTTACACATAGCCATCTTTCTTTGTACAAATTTTTCTCAATTTTTATGACAACATTCTCTTACTTGGATGTCTGTCTCCTTTGTACAAAATACTTACACAAAGTTAATACAAATATACTTCAAAGTGCAGAAAACTATTTTCCTTCTCTTTTCTTTACACTTGTGTTTTATTTGAAAACGTCAAATGGTTTATTAAATGAGAATATGCATTTGAATATAATCACTGATTACAAATAAACTAAATGTGAAAGAATAATTACTGATAGGTTGAAAGCATAGGAAAACGTCTTTAGGCTTTTCCAAGAGAAATCCCCTGCAGTACATCATCAAGACTCCCAGCGGAACTAAACCTTGAAAAACATATCCCCATCGGAATTAAATTTCAAAATCCTCACCAGAGTCGAAACTTCAAACTCTCAATCCCCAGCGAAATTAAATTTCAAAATCCTCACCAGAGTTGAAACTTCAAACTCTCAATCCCCGGCGGAGTCATATTTCAAACCTTTAATTCTCATCAAGAGTTAAAATCCTCAACAAAACAAACACTTTGGGTCATAGATCCCCAACAAAGATGAAACCTTCCTCCCCAGCGAAGTCAATTTTCCAATTACCAATCCACAGCAGAAACCATCCAGTTTCTCCAGATTTCCTAGCAAGTTATCTTAAAATCTGAGAATCAACCGGATAACAGTTAACTTTTTATCCCCAACTAAGGATAATTCCCCAGTAGATTGGCATACAACCCAAACTCCTGAACTTTTTCCAAACAGGAATAAACCTTTTCCCCCAAAGTTTTGGACTTACTACCCAGCAGGATAGCTTACCCTCCAACAGTATAGCTATTCCCCATAGAGTTTTTACTCCCCAACAGAATGAAGATTCTCATTCTTAACTCCCCAATTTGAAGTCCCCATGGATTTATTTTCCCTAGCAGATTGAGGATTCTCAGTCTGGATTCCCCAGTGAAGTTGCCAGAACCTTCATGACTCCCCAACACGAGTTTGTCAGAGTTTTTAATCCCCTGCAAATCGAAGATTTTCATTCTCACTTCTCCAGTGAAGCCTCCAAGGTTTCAATCCCCCAGAAAATTGAAGTTTCTCAATTTTAATTCCCCACAGAAGCCATCAGAGTTTTCTTTATTCTCCAGCAGATCAAGGTTTTCTTTCATCTAGTCCCCATTATAGTTCATCAGAGTTTCCCTATTCCCCAGCCGAATAAAGAGTCCATTGGTGTATTCCCCAACTATAGTCATCAAAGTTCTTTGGATTCCCCAAGAAGGTTTTTCAAGCATACTTGAAAGATCCCTTTTCCCCAGGAAAATCATGGAGGATTCTCACATCCTACAGAAGTTGTCAAGGTTCTCGTTAATCCCCACAACTCGCCGAGGATTTTCTATCCCCAACAGTGGTCCAAGGATTTCTCATCCTCAGCAATCAAAGATTCTGAATCCCCAACATCGGTCAAGGGTTTACTTTCCCCGGCAACAGTCAAGGATTTTATTATCTCCAGCTATCAAGGATTTATTTTCCTCAGCAAGACATCTAATCAGCTTAAATGTGCATACATTACATTCATATATCATAAATATTGACAGAACACATTTTATTGTATCATACATGTCATGCAACATAACTTTGTGTTTCAGCTAACATTTTACCCTTTTCAGGATAAGATTAAAAGCTACCTTTAACAAGTATTCAAAGATTTCAGATATAATATGGATACACTCCAGACGCGGAAGTCATTCTGTTACTCATTCAAATCTCTTATTCAGATACAATATGGATACACCCCAGACACGGAGGTTATTCTATTACTCATTCGGAATTCAAAGTCAAAATACAGTACGAATACGCACCAGACAAGGATTCCATTATGTCACTCATTCAGACGTCAGCAATCAGATACAGATCAGATACACTCCAGACACGGAAGTCATTCTGTCACTTATTCAGATCCCAGTTACAGTACGGATACACTCCAGACAAGGAAGTCATTCTGCTACTCATACAGATCTCAAAAGATTCAGATACAATACAGATACACTTCAGGCACGGTAGTCATTCTGATATTCATTCAAGAATCAAATACATTTATAGCTAGGATACACTCCAGACACGGACTCCATTCCATTGCTCAAACAAATCCAATCTCTAAATACATCAGATACGTTTCGGATACAGATACCATTCTGATGTTCATTCTCCTGATTTTCAACAAACATTCTTGGATGGCATCTTTAAGCCCATCTCCAGCAAGATTCTACCATCTCCAAACGGAACCTTTAAGCCCATTTCCTCAGCTACATTTTTGACGAGTGCAAATTTACGGGCACTCTAGTGTCCAATCCTCCTTTACCTTCGAGTCACGAAAGGCAAAATCGCCAATCTAACTCTTAAGGTTCAAGAAGATTGAACAGGGGCAGCTGTTGTACCCCAAAATTTCCCCTCTCATTTTATCAAGATTTCCCCTCACAAGACTCTTTGGACTCCAAACAGAATTAGGGTTTGCTCTGCTCGAGACATCTCTTTGCACTGATAACTTGAAATTAGGGTTTGAGTTTGCACAGAGATTTTTGGACTTCCAATGCTCAAAGTGATCTTCATACTTCATTTTGGACTTATAATATTGCCCATACCAAGTTTGAATCCTTGAATAAAATTTTTGCCCAGTCAATTGGACATTTGACCTAGAAATCAGCTATATTGGGGAAAAAGTCAACTGTGGCCAATTTACAGTCAAACATAATAATTTTTGATCCACATCAACATTATAGACTCATATGAACCATTTGATCAAGTTTGGACCACAACTCCTCAAGAAATTTGATCAGATCATCAAAAGGGCAAAATGGTCATTTTTAGGGTTTTGACTGCAGAAAGGCAATTTCTGATTTTTAACCCAGCCAATGGCAAATTGGGTTCAAGCATGGATTGAAGGGAAGCTTCTGCAGTTTCATCTCCATCTCACAAACCACTCGTGCGTTTTGTCCCAAACCTCTTCCAACACACTCTATACAACCCATCTAAGCTCTCCCAACCATTGGCCAGTGACTGTAACTCCATTTACACACTTCACCATTTCTGAATTCTGCTTGTGCAGGTTGACTTCTATAAGCTTATTCAAGCAAGCTCAAAGAAAACTAAGTATTGGGGAAGGTCAAAGGAAGTTCAAGCAAGCTCACAAGCATCTCAGGCCTCACTGAAAACCCCTACATTGCCATACTCGAGTTCAACTGAAGCAGGTATTTTCCAACTTTCTACCTCTATATTTAGGAATCATTAGGCTTAGGTTTGTGAGTAAAAAATGTAGTACTCATTGCCCTTAAGCTGTACATATGCATAGATTTCATTTAAGTTAACTGTGTTGAGAGAATTTGAATGATGAACTTTCTGAAAAAGTTAGGTTAGAAATTAGGGCCAGAGAAATTCTCTCTGGTCTTTGAGAGTTAGGTTAAGTTTTTTATGTGGTTCGAATCGTATGATCATGCTCTATAACTTTCATGTTGCAAGTTTTTGCTTTAAAGCACATATGCAGGATTTCCCAGTTTGAACATACAGGTGCGCGTTTTTGTCACAAGGTTGAAGATGAAGGCCAGCTGGGCTAGGCCTGGCTATTTCTCACTTTTGACACCCCCTGACTTGCTTCTCACACCCCTCAGCCCATTTGTTTATTTTTTGCATTTTTTTCTATTTCTTTTTCATTTCTGACTTTATTTTATTTTTTCTAAACATAAAAAATATCAAAAATATTTTTCTTAAAATTTCACATTTTTTATTATATTTTTTATTTTTATTTTGGCTTAGTAGTTAGTTTATTAAGTTTAATATAGTTATTTTCTTAAATAGAAACTTGAAAATAATACCAAAAAAATTATATATTTTATTTTTATTATTTATATACTTAAATAATATTTTCTCACATTATATATTTTTTATTTTAATATTTGTATATATTTTTATTCATTTTATTGTACATAAATAATATAATTAATATATGTACTTTCTTAAAAGAAATTAGAGTTACCACCCTTAATAAAAATAATATTTTATTTTCTTATTTTTAATGCATTAAATATTTTATTTTTACATACATAAAAATAATACAAAAACATTTTTTGCATATTTATAATATATTGCATATTTATTTAATTGTCCATTTAAATATTTACTTATTTATCATTTGAACAAAGAATTCAATTTGGTTGTAATAATCTTAGGGTTTTAATTTCTTGCAAATAATCCCCTATTCAAAATTGTATCCCCCTCCCCATATCAATATTGTAATAGTTGTAGATTTACTTTTACGCATTTATAGCTTTCAAATATGCATGATAGAGATTAGGGTTTGTATGAAAAATCCAAAATCAACAAATAGCTTGACCTAATTTAAGACAAAATGCATAAAAATGACAACACAGTGCACACAAACACCCCTAGGGTTCCATCCACTTGTTGCCTTTAAAATGGCCATGATATGCATGTTGAGTATCTTGGCAAAACAAAAAGCAAAACAAAAAGATCATAGTCCCTCGATGATGCTATCTTGGTTGCCCATACAAAATGATCTAGTCCCTCAAAAATTGCTAAAGATACTTAGCACTATTGCTATCATGGTCAATACGATGACCCGCGCCTGTCTCGTTTAACATCCGAACACAAGTTTGTTTACCAAATACAATGGTAAAACAACAATGTGAAAGGGTTAAAAATGTGTAGGAAAGATCTTTGAGTAGATAGGGTAGACAACTCCTAGTTACTTGATCAAACTTGCAAACATCCTTGCTATTTTCAAAAACACATCACAACACAATTTCAAAACGTTTCCCAACAAACTTTCAAACATTGAAACATTTTTCAAAAGAAAAAACACCTTTGTATACATTCAAACAAGAATCATTACAAAGGTTGCCACAACGATGGCCTCTTTTCAAAATACTTTCAAAACCACACACAAAAGCACCATTTCAAACAATTGAAAAGCAAAAGCAAGTGATCTAAAACAAGTAACTAAGAGCCCATGGAAAACCATGGATGAAAAGGGTGCTAGTACCTTCCCTTTTCATAATCTACCCCCCAAACCCAAGAAAACATCTCAAAGGTCTTTCCTGTGCTTTTTGACCTTTCCTTTGGATAAATAAAATGTCGGTGGCGACTCTTGCTAAACCGAAACATTTACGAACACAAACACAAAACCTCAAGTCAGTTCTCCCACCGCATCACAGTGGGACCGAGCCAAAACATCAACAATGACTATCATGATGATAAGGACTGAATCAGCGGCAAACCTCAAGTCTTTGATGGAGAAAATTTTGACTACTAGAAAGATAGAATTGTGAGCTTCTTTCTGGCTCATGATGCTGACTTATGGGATATGGTAATTGATGGATACATGCATCCAGTGGATGAAAGTGGTCAGAAGATAGATAGAAAAAGAATGTTTTACCAACAAAAGCGTGACTTAAGAAACCATCATAAGGCCAGAACAATTCTTCTCAGTGCCATCTCATGCTCAGATTATGAAAAGATCTCAAACAGAGAGGCAGCCAAAAACATGTTTTACTCTCTGAGAATGACGCATGAAGGCAACATACAAGTTAAAGAAACCAAGGCCCTTGTGCTCATTCAGAAATACGAAGCTTTCAAGATGGAAGATAGTGAATCCATAGAAGCAATGTTCTCAAGATTCCAGATTCTAATTGTTGGGCTGAGAGTTCTTGACAAAGGGTATTCTACTGTTGATCACGTAAAGAAGATCATCAGAAGTTTACCAAAGCAATATAGGCCAATGGTCACTGCTCTTAAGCTGGCAAAAGATCTCAACAAGATATCTCTGGAGGAACTTGTTAGCTCCCTCAGAAGCCATGAGATAGAGCTAGAAGATGGCGAGCCTCAGAAGCAAGGTAAGCCTTTAACATTAAAATCTAACAAAAAACTTGATTCTAAGGTTTTGTAGGCTATGAAAGAAATCTCTGATGGATCCTCATCAGAAGAAGACAAATTGTCTCTTCTCTCCAGAAGGGTCAATCAGCTGCAGAAGCAGAGACAAAGAAAAATCAGAAACTTCAGAAGATCAGGGAATCATAATGGACCCTCCTCTGGATACAAAAAGTATGAGCCCTCTTATGGACACAAAAGGTCTGAAGCTTCTTCTGGTCACAAAAAGTATAACAATAGAGACATCATCTGCTATGAGTGCAATGAACAAGGGAATTACAAAAGTGATTGTCCAAGGCTTCAGAAGGAGAAGCCCAAAAAGAAGTTCTTCAAGGAGAAGAAGAAAAGTCTCATGGCAACATGGGATGATTCAGATACTTTTGACACAGAATCAGAGTCAGATGATGAAAGAGACAACATTGCTCTTATGGTAAATGTGAAAGAAGACAGTGAAGCATCTGGGTCAGACTCGGAATCAGACACAGAAGAGGTATTTCCTGACTTCACTGCTAATTTTACCAAAGATGAACTAGGAGAAAGTCTGAGTGAAATTCTTGAAAGGTATCAGCAACTCAGAGTCAAATTCAAGAACCTGAAAAAGATCTTGCTTCTGACTGAAGAAACTGAGAGTCTTAGATTAGAAAATTCTGAGTTAAAATAAAAGATTTCAAAACTAGAAAATGATTTACAAAACCCTCAGAAAGAAATAATCTCAGAGGCTCCCAATAATGCTGATAAGATCATAAAAGAATATGATCACAGCTTTCAGAAGTTTCTGGCTAAAAACATAGATAGAAGCAAGATGGCTTCAATGATCTATGGAGTTAGCAGAAATGGCAGAAAAGGAATAGGATACTAAGGTAAGGTATCTCCACCTAATAAAGTCATGGACCTAGTAATTAAACGCACACCAATAAAATCCCACTTCACTTATGGGCACACACATGATCTGAAATACAATAGCAATGATTATTTTGCCAAACTAAAATTCAAACAGAATTTTTGTAAAACTAACAAACCGGGACCCAAAAAGATATGGGTACCTAAGGACAAAATTATATATGTAGCAGATATCTTTAGAAGCAAGGCTAAAACACCAGTCATGGTACCTGGACTCTGGATGCTCTCGACACATGACGGGAAGAAAGCATATGTTCCAAAGCCTGGAACTTAAACCTGGAGGCTACGTGGACCTTGGAGGCAATCAAAGAGGTAAAATCATTGGCTCTAGAACAATAGGTAATGGTAACCTTCCTTCTATTAATAATGTGATGTTAGTTGATAGATTGATGCATAACCTGCTATCCATAAGCCAATTAAGTGATAACAGTTATGATATAATTTTTAATCAAAATTCATGCAAAGCTGTTAGTCAGAAAGATGGAACTATCCTGTTTAATGGAATAAGGAAAAACAACATTTATAAGATAAAACTTTTTGAACTAAAGAGTCAGAATGTAAAATTCCTTCTTTCTGTTAACAACGAGCAATGGGCCTGGCACAGAAGATTGGGGCATGTTAGTATGAGAAGAATATCTCAGATTAACAAACTCAATCTGGTCAGAGGACTTCCTAATCTGAAGTTCAGATCAGATGCTCTGTGTGAAGCATGTCAGAAAGGAAAATTTGCAAAACCTGCTTTTAAAGCCAAAAATGTTGTTTCTACCTCTAGGCCATTATAACTTCTGCACATAGATTTATTTGGACCAATAAAAACTGCCTCTGTTAGTGGCAAGAGGCATGGGTTAGTGATCTTAGATGACTATAGCAGATGGACATGGGTAAAGTTCTTAAGATACAAGGACGAGTCACATTCTATGTTTGTTGCCTTCTGTAACCAAGTTCAGAATGAAAAGGATCTTAGAATTGTCAAAGTCAGGAGTGATCATGGTGGAGAGTTTGAAAATAAAAAATTTGAAATATTTTTTAATAAAAAAGGAATTTCGCATGATTTATCTTGTCCTAAAACTCCCCAACAAAATGGAATTATAGAATGAAAGAACAAAACATTGCAAGAAATGGCCAGAACCATTATCAATGAGACTAACATTGCTAAGATCTTCTGGGCAGAAGCAATTAACACAACATGTTACATTCAGAATAGAATCTCTATAAGACCTATTCTGGAAAAGACTCCATATTAATTGTGGAAGAACAAAAATCCCAACATTTATTATTTCCGTCCTTTTGGATGTACATGTTTTATTCTGAACACTAAAGATCATCTGAACAAGTTTGACTCTAAAGCACAAAAGTGTATTATGTTAGGATACTCTGAACGCTCAAGAGGGTACAAAGTATACAATAACGAAACACAGATTGTTGAAGAGTTAATCAATGTTATATTTGATGATAAGCTTGACCCTCAAAAGTCAAAGCAAAATGAATCTTTTGCAGATATAGAAGTTGAATTCGCAGGTGCTAAAGGCAACTCATTAGAAGTTCCCAATAGAGACGCTCCAAAAACGCCAGAAGGAAATGTCACAAGAATTCCAGTATCATCTGTTGATCAACTCCAGAAAAGGTTATCCAGAAGCAACATTGCTCACCCTAAAGATAAAATTCTTTGAAAGAAGGATGATCCAATCAGAACAAGATCAACATTCAGAAATTCTGAAGAATTCCTCTTGGGATTGGTATCTCTGATTGAACCAACAACAATTGATGAAGCTCTTCTGGACAATGACTGGATTCTGGAAATGCAGGAGGAGTTAAACCAATTCACCAGAAATGACGTATGGGATCTGGTTCCCAAACCAAAAGGATTCAACGTCATTGGAACAAAGTGGGTGTTCAGAAACAAACGTAATAAGCAAGGAGAAGTCATCAAAAACAAGGAACGACTGGTTGCACAAGGTTATAGTCAACAAGAAGGGATAGACTATACAAAAACCTTTGCTCTAATCGCCGTGTTAGAATCTATCAGACTCTTAATCTCTTTTGTTGTAAACAATGGCATCACTCTGTATCAGATGGATGTCAAAAGTGAATTCTTAAATGGTTACATTTATGAGGAGGTATATGTGCACCAACCCCCTGGGTTTGAAAATTCCAAACACCCAGAATATGTTTCAAACTAAAGAAGTCACTTTATGGTCTGAAACAAGCTCCCAGAGCTTGGTATGAAAGACTAAGTAACTTTCTGTTAGAAAAGGAATTTACCAGAGGGAAAGTGGACAGAACCCTATTTTGTAAGACATTTAAGAATGACATTTTAGTTTGTCAGATTTATGTAGATGATATTATATTTGGATCTACTAAACCTTCTATAGGAAGAGAATTTTCTAAGTGCATGCAGGCAGAGTTTGAGATGAGCTTGATGGGAGAACTTAAATTCTTTCTGGGCATTCAAATCAACCAGACTCCAGAAGGAACTTACATTCACCAGAGCAAATACGTCAGAGAACTTCTGAAGAAATTTGACCTCTCAGAATGTAAGCCATCAAATAATCCAATGCATCCCACGTGCATTCTGGAAAAGGAATAGGTAAGTAAAAAGGTAGAGCAGAAGATCTACAGAGGTATGATTGGTTCTCTCCTTTATCTGACAACTTCAAGGCCTGACATTTTATTCAGTGTCTGTATATGTGCTAGATTCCAATCAGATCCTAGAGAATCTCACATTATAGCAGTTAAGAGAATTTTCAATTATTTGAAAGGTACTACTAACCTGTTTTTTTTAATAGAAAATCCAATGAATACAACTTAGTAGGATATTGTGATGCTGATTTTGCCGGAGACAGAGTAGAACACAAAAGTACTTCTAAAAGCTGCCCGTTTTTAGGAGACAATTTGATCTCATGGACCAGCAAGAGGCAGTCCACAATTGCATTGTCAACAATAGAAGCAAAATACATTGCAGCTGCTGGATGCAGCACACAGATGCTCTGGATGAAAAGTCAGCTTGAAGACTTCAACATATTTGAGAAATTTAGGAGTAAAGTTACTTCAAAATCTATCTTTGAAGATATGAACCTTTCATTTCAAAGATAGAGGCTTCCAGTTCACACCATCAAACATCTGTCATCCTCTCACAAGCTACCTTCTGAGGCTGAACACGCGTTCAAATTCTGAGGGGTCTAAGGCTCTGATTGAATGCATTGAGACACTTATCAATGGTAACTGTTCAGTATCTACACGCAATCCCCTAATTTCAGGTTTCATAATTTCAGTATAATCATTACTTATTTTCTCTTTCTTACTGATTAAGTTTTCAAAAGTGTTTATAAATTAAATTTCACTATTTCATTCACTTCTTACTGCATTCATTATTCTCTCTCGCTCTCATTTTTGCAAAAACCCCTTTTCTCAGTTTTCTTCAACAAATCCGTGTGAACAATGACATCCTCATCAAGAATCAAAAATCTCAACAGTGCTCTTGGTTCTTCTTCAACAGAACAGTATGAGGAACCTATAAGAATGTTGCTCACTCCGGTAGATAATCTTGAAGTTCTATGTGAGTTGATCATTGATTTTGAGAGTTTAAAGGAAAATGGGTTTGATTTGTATGAAGATGTGATGGCTCAGGGATAGAACATATACTTTGATCGTCTGTTGGGTCCAGTATTTCCTATTCTTGTTAAGGAATTCTGGATTCATGCTACTTCATCCAACCATCAGGTTACATGATATGTTATGGGGTGAAGATAATGATTACAGAAGACTTGATTGGGAAACTTATTGGGTATAATGGCGGCGGAGTCAGATGCATTGACATGGCTGATAAGTGTTCTGACCTAAAATCTATTGCTAGGGTCATTTTCACTTCTGTACAGCCATCCAGCAAGATAAGAGACTTGAAATATTATTACAGAATCTGGGCCAGGATCATCATGGGTTGCATAAATTACATGAAGCCTACAAGCTCTCATGACTACATCAACATTGATCAGCGGTTTCTGTTGTACTTCATGCAAAGAAGACCAAAATAAACCTTCCACGCTTGCTCTTCAATCATCTGAAAACAAGCGTGAAGGAAACAAGGGAAGAAGAAAGAACAAAGAGGGATTGGATTCCTCTGGGAAGATTGATTTCTGACATTCTGGCGGAAAATAGGATGATAGAACATCTGACAGAGGCTCAGGAGATCAACACTCTAGAAGCAAGTGCTGGGAAACCACTAAATGCCAAGAATCTGAAGAAAATGAAGATTATTGAAAGCATTAAGAAGGAACCAACAACTGCTTCTCATGAAGTCATCACATCTAGGAGAATCCCTCTGAAGGATTTTCCATTATTTTCTGAGATAGATGCTTCTCCAGAGATTGTGGTCAGATACCTTGAAGCTTGCAAGGAAGATGGAACTATTCCAGAACTCAACATTCGTGATCTACACAAGCCAGCTCCAGATGTTGTACTGAAGAAATCCAGAAAGAGGAAGGCAACAGGAGAAGGATCCCCTCAGAGGACATCCAAAGCTGCGAAAAAGAAAGGTAACACATCTTTTGTTTCTGTTGTAGAATCTATAGTCTTTCCAACATCTGAAATAGTTCCCCCTCAACCAACATAAAATCCCTCAGCACAAACATTTGAGGACTTTGACATAGAGTTTGATCCCTCTGTAACTCTTGGCAGTTTCTTAAATGTACCTCACTCCTCTAATCCAAATCCAGAACAAAATCAACCAGGACTTGCAAGAGTTCTATTAGATATTAAAATTTTTGACCTATACTTTCAATCACCAATCCCAGAAAATCCAAACCTCCACTCTCAACAACCAGAAAATCCACACTTTCATTCTCCACAACCAGAACATCCAAATCCCAACTCTCCTCAACCAGAAAATGAAAACCCTCTCACTCCTCAAACTGAAAAGCCAAATTCTGAAACCCCTGAACCAGAAAATCAACACGCTACCGCAAACCAATCAGAAGACCCGTTTACGGACTCTGATACCACTACCCTAATTCCTAGAATAACAGAACCTCTTATGGTTCGTCTACCTCTCTTCATTCTTTATATTCCAGAAACACCTTTGCCATATGATTCCACACCACCAAACACTCCTCACTCACCAATCACGATTTCTGATTCTCCTACTCCCTTAATAATTAACCATCCAGCTGATCATCTTATAACTGTCATTGATCTAGAAGCGCTGGACCATCTAGCTTCAACCACAAATAAAATTGACATTCCCAAACAGAAACCAACCTTAACCAAAATAGATGTTGGTAAGAACTTGCTGATTTTTGAAACAGAAATACAGGAATGAGTTAATTCTTTGAAGCAAGCAAGTCAAGAGAATTCTAATCCCGCTGCTTCTGATTCTCTTTGGGATAGATTCAGAAAATGGTTCATCTATGAATCCCAGAGGCTGAAATAATTGAGTTATGAAATGGCTCAACAGAACTTCAGTGATCAGCTGAAAGCCTTCAAAGACTAAGTTCTGAGTCACTGGGGCAAGAAAGAAATTCTTCAGTTGGAAAATGCTCCCTGGAAAGAGAACCACCCTTCAGAAGCCACTGAACCAGGTTCTGATAGTCACCCTCTGGCTACTGCTCCAGAAAAGGAAATTACAACAGAAGAAGTAGTTGAATCATAAGATGCTGCAGAGTGCTCTGAACGACTTGCAACCTCTGAGGAAACACAAGCTACATCTCTGGTCATGCAAACTCTGGAAGAGCTGAAGAAATAGAATGCTTTAATCCATACAAGATTGGATAAGCAAGAAGACACAAACAAAGAAATAAGGGATATATTGGATAAGCAAGAAGACACTACCAAAGAAATCAAGGATATACTGGGAAAGCAGGAAGAATCAAGCACTCAAATTAAGAGCTTGCTGCTAGCGTTGTTCACACGACTTCCCCCTGCATCTTAGATTTTCTTTAATTTGTTTTCTGTATTTTTCATCTTATCTTCTTTGTTTCTGAAAGATGTCATTGCAGTCTGTTTTCAATACAAATTATCATTTTTTGACTCTGATAATTTATGATTATATTGCTTTTTGATACCTACCAAAAATGGGGAGAACGTAAGATATTTTCAATAACAGTTTACCGGGACTAAGTCTCAAACATTCTGAATATCTTAACTTCTTGTTTGTTTTCTGAAAGCTTAAACAAGAACAAAATCTGATAAAGACAAAAAGAGATGCATCAAAAACTCTGATAAGAAGGAACTTCAGGGAAGTATCTCATCTTTATCTGAGTACTCAACTCAGGGGGAGACTCTCTTAAGCTTTTGTTATGTATTTTTTTATTGAAAAATTCTAGTTTTTGTCATCATCAAAAAGGGGGAGATTGTTAGAACATAGTTTGATTCTACAACCCTCATAAGAGTTTTGATGATAACAAACACAAAGAACAAATATGCACTCTAAATTTTTGTTCTATGTTGTACAAAAGTTCTGACTGAACGACTTGCAACCTCTGAGAAAACACAAGCTACATCTCTGGTCATGCAAACTATGGAAGAGCTGAAGAAAGAGAATGCTTTAATCCATACAAGATTGGATAAGCAAGAAGACACAAACAAAGAAATAAGGGATATATTGGATAAGCAAGAAGACACTACCAAAGAAATCAAGGATATACTGGGAAAGCAGGAAGAATCAAGCACTCAAATTAAGAGCTTGCTGGTAGCGTTGTTCACACGACTCCCCCCTGCATCTTAGATTTTCTTTAACTTGTTTTCTGTATTTTTCATCTTATCTTCTTTGTTTCTGAAAGATGTCATTGCAGTCTGTTTTCAATACAAATCATCATTTTTTGACTCTGATAATTTATGATTATATTGCTTTTTGATACCTACCAAAAATGGGGAGAACGTAAGATATTTTCAATAACAGTTTACCGGGACTAAGTCTCAAACATTCTGAATATCTTAACTTCTTGTTTGTTTTCTGAAAGCTTAAACAAGAACAAAATCTGATAAAGACAAAAAGAGATGCATCAAAAACTCTGATAAGAAGGAACTTCAGGGAAGTATCTCATCTTTATCTGAGTACTCAACTCAGGGGGAGACTCTCTTAAGCTTTTGTTATGTATTTTTTTATTGAAAAATCCTAGTTTTTGTCATCATCAAAAAGG
This sequence comes from Vicia faba, assembly GCA_948472305.1. NCBI lineage: Eukaryota > Viridiplantae > Streptophyta > Magnoliopsida > Fabales > Fabaceae > Vicia > Vicia faba. The sequence goes on from OX451737.1 coordinate 1,483,017,987, forward strand.
GGGAGATTGTTAGAACATAGTTTGATTCTACAACCCTCATAAGAGTTTTGATGATAACAAACACAAAGAACAAATATGCACTCTAAATTTTTGTTCTATGTTGTACAGAAGTTCTGACTGAAACGACATCAGAAGTTAAGCCACAAAAGCACTTAAGCCAAGTAATCAGAATATTCTAAAGTATGATGATCAGAATCCTCCCTAAAGAGAAAGATATCCTGATTCTGAACAGAAGTCCAACACGCTAACAAAACCTTATGCTTATGACTTCACAAGTTCTGAAGTAAAGCAGCATGCAAGATTCCTAAGTTCCGAAGCGTTACTTTTCCATTAAGGCAGTATTATGTGCAACAGCTACATTCAGACAAGGATCTTCTCGGTATGGAAAGTGCATTAAGTGTCCATTATCACGTTTCCATTTGGACAGACTGACACACCTATATAAACAAGTTCAAAGGGTAAATTGTTTACAATTTCATACAACTGCTCCATACAATCTCAAAAAGCTGCAAAAAGTCATATTCATACTATACTCAATTTGTGTAATACATCAAATTATAATACATCACAATAGTGATATAGTTTTTGTAACGAAAAAAAATAGTACATAATAAACATTTTTGTTTGGTTAAGTAATTTTCCTTAAGATAAACTGGTTTGTGGTTGTACTCAAGAAGACTTTGGCAGTTGTCAAAGTAGAATTGTAATCAGTTTGATTAGTGAATTAAGTCCTCGTTGGAGAGAGGCGAAATCACCTTGGTGGGTGGACTGGAGTAGTTTGAGATCAAGTGAACCAGGATAAAAATAATCGTGTCTATCTCTTTTGATTTTTAAGTTTCAATTCAACCCCCTCTTCTTGTGTTTTTCACTTCTTCATCTTTCAATGCCTCAACTGCATTGAGTGGTTCGACATCTTCATAGAAAGTATCATTTACCAACTGACCTTCATCATCGACCATATCATATGATATAATCACACATTCTTGCATCCTTGCAAGCATGTGTCTTATTCTCCGAGGTGTTCCTGTGCCTGCTTGACCTCTGACTTCTCCTTGTCGAACTTCTCTTTAGACTTTAGTTGTTGGTTCTTCACACAAGATTCTCACTGAATATTTCATGACATTTTCATTCCAATCCCATTCATTAAGCTCATCCATGATCATGTCCCTGCTAATCACAATCTGCTTGTTCACTGGGTTGAACAACTTGTAACCTCTAGTCGAATTATATCCTACTAGGATCACTTGACTCAACTTGTCATCAAGTTTTCTTCTAAACTAATCTAGCACATGTCTATGTGCTATAGATCTAAACACTTTCAGATTACTCAAGCTAGGTTTAACACCAAACCAACATTTTTTTGGTGTCACTCCTTCTAGATTTTCAATCGGACATTTGTTCAAAATGTATATTGTAGTTGACACAACTTCTCCCCATAATTCTTTGAGTAAATGCTTGTATTTTAACATACTACTCGACATATTCATGATGGTTTGGTTCTTCCTTTATGCAGTTCTATTTTGATGTGGAGTGTAGGGTGGAACCATCTCATGAACAATCCTTTCTATCTCACATAATGTGATGAATTCTTTTGACACATATTCTCCACCACCATTCTTCCTCAGAATCTTGAGCTTTCGGCCACTTTGTCTTTCGTTCATATATTTAAACATGGAAAATACCTCAATCACTTCACTTCTCTTCTTGACCACGTAAGCCCATAATATTTGACTAAAATCATCTATGAATATGACAAAGTATCTATTACCTCCAATCAAATTCACCTGGATTGGTCCACATGCATCAGAGTATATGAATTAAAGGATTGCCTTTGAATTTCATCCTACATCCTTGCAAAAGTTATTCTTGTGCTTCTTTGCATGAACACAATCTTCACATACCTTGTTTGGAATGTCAATTTTTGGTGATCCTGAAACCATATTTCTTCTCTTCAGATCTCGGATGTCTTTGAAGTAAAGATGTCCTAGTCGATAATGCCACATTCATTCATCCCAGCTAGCTGCATCTTATGCTCCATCACATTAATTTCAATCTTTAAGGTTTTATCCTGGGACATAGTAGCCTTCAAGATTAATCTTCCTCTTCAGTCGACAACTCTAATCATCTTGTCTTTGATTGACACTTTGTAATTATTTTCGACAAACTGCCATATGCTGAGAAAGTTTCTCTTCATGCATGGCATGTATAATACATTGTAAATTACTGACCTTTTTCCATCCTTCCTCATAATCAGAACATCATCAATACCTTCAGCTGCTAGAGTATTGTTATTTGCAAAGACATGTGTGATGATCATCCTGAGTCTAAGTACCACTGGTCCTTGAAACTTTCTTCATCTCTTGTTGTGACCATCACCATCATCTCTTCTTCTTCATGTTTTTCAAACTTTGTGTTACTTTCTTAATTCTTATGTTTTTCTAGAAAATCACTAGAATAATGACCATACTTCTGACAATTAAAACAGTGAATATGACTTTTGTCAAGCTTTCAACCACCACATTTTCCTCTACCTCCAACATCACCTCTTTGGTTACTTTAGTATGGGGTGTAGCGGTAGAAATGATGAGACTAAGCCATTGGATTGACTTGACTCGCACAAATCAAAATAAAAATCGCCACCGCGCTTTAATGTTTCCAGAGGAATGGGAAAAGAGCAAATAAAACAAAAAGAGGGGGAGAAAAACTAAGTCAGGTGGTTGGTTATGCAAAGGGAAGGTATTAGCACCCTAAACATCTACGGTACTCCGCAAGAACCTCTTTTAAAATATGTGTATTTTGGCTATAAATGTTGTATAAAAATAGATGGTGAAGATGAGAAGAGAAATATTTTTTTATAATTTTTGCACCCGCCGCGGTTGCAAACTACTAGTGCCTACGTACCACCTTCCGTGCAATAGGGGATCAAAGTACTCGAAGTTCACCTTTAAAAATTTAAAACACAAGTGTTATTGTTAATTTTAAGAGACGATACATCATCGTCTTATCCGAGTGGAAGAACATACTTACTACCCACGATTATGAGAAAGGAGAATTTGCATCATCTTAAAGTGGAGGATATGGCTTGGATTTTAAAATCAACAAAGCCTCGTTCAACATCCAAGTGGAAAATATCTCGCTTCACTACACATCGTAGAAGTATAGTACTTCGCATCACTACAAGGATTGACAAGAGTCTAATCTTTTGAGAAATTTTTTAAGCAAAAAGCCAAAATGGAAAAAATTGTTTGAATGAGATTGATTGAATTTTAGTCTTCTCACAAAAAATGTTAAAGTATGATTAAGTTGTTTAAAGTTTAATTAAGAAAAGTTTTTTGAAAATTCACGGTCCTAAGTCCAAGTTTATTATGAAAGCGGTTCAAGTTTGGAAAACAATAATAGTTTTGAAAAAGAGGGAGAAGATTTTTGAAATTAAAGAAGGTGGGAGGAGATGAAGGGACTATCCTAAAGCATAAGGTAAAAGCTAAGGAAAAGAACTGTCTAACTAACAAGAACCCAACACTTGAAACAATGAGTCAATGTATAATTCCCATCCTTTGGATTTGAAACCAAACAAGCAAAGATAATAAAACCTATTAAGAAAACCAAGCTTCAAAGGCATTAAGTCTTCACAAAAATTTGGCAGAGTAACGGCTGTATACAGATGAATTCCCAATCATAGACAAAGCACATAATCAGAATAATATGCATACAAAGAAAACAAACAACCTAATGTCTCGGGGTAAACCCCAAGAACTCCAGACAAAATTTCAATAGAAGTCACAAGGTCTTAAGGTAGGTCAAAGTCTCTACTCCTAAGTCCAAGAAGATGATAACTCCAAAATGCCAAGGATAGTAACCAAATAATCTAAGTAACACTAAAGTTTTTTTTATGGTTCAAGTTGATTATTAGGTATCTTCAAAAAGAAATGAAAAGTTCAAGTGAGAAAAATAAAAATGACATAAAGGTAAATGCTCAAGTCAGCAAATATGAAAATAACATGAAATAAAAATGCTAAAATAAATATGTTTAAAGTAAAAATCATAAAGTAAAAGCATAAAATAAAGTCAATTGTTAGAAATTAGAGGTTAGTTGAATGACCATTTTGAAACTTGCATTTGAAAACTCATTAGAAGATTGATAAAATCAAAGCCTCTCAACAAGAATTTCCATTTGCTTTTTGTCAAGTATATCATTCATTTCAAAATCTCAAGACAACAATAAATGATCAACGATGTTTAAATGATTCACTTAGTTCCAAAATTTATGAAGATTCATTAAAGGATTGATAAGACCAAAGCCTCCTAACAATGGACCTCAAGGTTATTGGATCAAAGGTTTCAAATTACACATGCTTGTGCTTGCAAACGTAGGTTTGGGTTACAAATGATCATCTCTCGAATCGGGACAAACTATAGCGCTATGTTAAGCAATTGTAAGTGGACTTATATAGAAGTCACACCTAATTTGATGCCGGTCAATAACAATCTATGTGCCATATGTTTGGAGTGATGATATGTATATCATCCTCTAACAACATGTAGCACAAAGGAGAAGATGATGAGATTAGGAGGGAGGGGATACATTTGAATGAAAAATTTAATCAAATTATCGTTAAAATCACCCATCCATTTTAGTGGAGTTTAACTCAACACTCAAGATCCAATGATGTTAATGAAGTTTATGATCAACAATCACATAGCCAAAATATATTAAAACAAATAAATTGAATTTAATGAATAAAGTAAAAAGGAAAAATGATTTTTAAATTGTTTTTTAAAATGAAAATAAAAGGTAAAATAGTAAACTATGTTCAAAGTATCAAAGAAAAATTAAAAAAACCATGGAAAAATCAGAGCTGACCTCAAATATTTTTTATAATTTTTTTGCTAATTTTTTAAAACAGGAAAGTATTATTAAACTAATTAAAATCACTCAAATAAGTGTAAAAAATATAAAAAATAGTAGAAGTCAAGATGAAATTCTAGAAAAATTTCATAATATTCAGAAATGAGTAAAATGATTCTGATAAAATTATTCAGAATTTAAAAACATCAAAAAGTATTTTAAATAATTAAAAATAAGTCAAGATCAGGGAAAATTATAAAAAATACCAAATCTGAAAATAAACTCATGAAAAAATAAAAATCATAAAGAGAATATTTTAAAATATTTTTTTGAATTTTTTCATAATTTTTAAGTGAGAAATGAATTTTCTATGATTTTTTGAAGTTTGGTGTAAAAAACAGAAAATAAAATAAAGTTTAAAAAATGTGGACCATTGGTTGAGAGTTAAAACACGCTAGTAATTAGATCCAAAGGATCAGGCACGCTGTGCATATCATGGTCAACTTTGGAAATTGCACTGGATCACCTTTTAAATATTAAAAACAACTAAAATTCTGGCGCATTGGATGGAGTCTGTCTAATGAAAGTAATCAGATCCAAGGGCTCTCAAAGCACTCGTATGATAAAGCAAACACATTGGATTGAATTTAAAAAATTACATGTCACACCTTCATTGGTTGAAGCACGACACGTAGGTCGTCTTCAACCTCTGAACGCCCTAGATTGGGGTTCCTCTAACTGTAAAATTAGAGGACCAAACCGGTACTATTAGATTCGTCTCTTCAAGACGATTGTAATGGTACCCTCGCACCAAATTTATATAAAATGAGCAAGACTTGCATTGAGAAAATGCAAAAATAATAGCGAGCACAAAATTCTGGAATATCTCACTCAAATCTCAATGAAATCACAAATTGTAAAAAGCATGAGAATCATAAGGACGTAGAGAGTAGATTAGTCTTTTATTTGGATCGATTTGACCAAGGAATCTACCTGAACAAAGTAGCGCAAGGTGGCTCTGGAACTGGACTTATGTAGATCAGTATAAGTTACAATTCTTGAAAGGTAAGAGTGTGGTTAGCTTCAGAGAAGTTCAATGAAGCTAACTGAATGGAGCCTTTGGTGTTTTGGAGTGAGAAAGCAAGAAATCAGAAATTCAACTTCAAAGTTCATGTGGGATTTGAACATGGGTCAATTGGATATTAAAGCTTGAGAAAATGAGTGAGATATAACCCTATATTTATAGGTAAGCAAATGGGATGCTCAAGCGTGTGGAATGATGAAGTTTGGAAGGAATTCGTGTGAAGTTGCAAGCATGAAAAGTGTGACTCATATGTTGCTCAAAACTACACCAAAACATGCGTTTCAAGGTGTTAATCACTTATGGAAGATTGTTAAACATGATTAGAAGTAAAGACGCGTAAAAATTTAGTGATTAGAAGCTGAATTGTGGATTTCAAATTCTGACTTGGAGGAAAAAGTCAGTTTCAAGGTACCAACTTTGAATCAATGGTAATCACAACTCAAGGAGTCTTAGGGCATGATTCTTGAAGCAATTGAAAGATAAGGTCACAAATTTTACAATTCCCAAAGTATGGTATCAAATGGATACTTGAGCTAGGAGTTGTGATGAGTCAAAGTTGAGAAAAAGATGTTGACTTTTTGTACTTAGAAAAATTCTATGTTTTTCTCAAAAAATGTCCTATAATGTTTTTACTCCAAACAAGGCCTTCCACAAAAATTGAGATTTTATCAATGATACTATCTTAAATTATACTTCCCAAATAGAATTGTGAAACTTGAATCACTCAAAAATACCAAGTATTGAAAAAGTTATGGTCTTGTAAAATTGGTGAAAATTCATGAGATGACCTATAATCTCTTGCATTATTAAGGCATATTCCATCCATTTCAAGATTTGAACATAAAATAAGAGTAGAAGTTCACATCCTTAAGATAATTTTGGAAAAATAATGGGCTCAAGGAGATAAAAATTGACCAAGTTATGATCTTTTGAAGTCACATAAGAGAATTTGATGGCATATCTAGAGGACATGTAATCTTTCTCCATCATTAGGCATCTTCCACATAAAATTCTCTTTAAACCTTTGAAGTTATTGGTTGATAACTATTTAAAGAGAATCATGTATTTGGAATCACTTAAAAATTCCAAAATATGAGCAAGATATAGCCCTCAAAAGTTCAAAACCCTAGCTCCTAGAGCACCAAAATAACTTGGAAAACCCTTTCAATTTTGACAATCTTCCTTGCACACTAACTCTTTCCATGTGAATAAAAGTTGTTGTGGATGATAATAATTAGCCATATCAACAAAGTCCAACTCAAAATATTAACAATTGAGAGAGTTATGCAATTGTGATAAAGAAATAAAGAATTTGTCCAATTAGGTCAAACTTCTTCAATCAACTCTTGCATCTTTTGATTTTATTTGACAAATTGAGGCATGATAAATCATAGTATACCTTGCATGATATTACTTCAAAGTATCTTCAATGATGAAGCTTGAATCTCAATGAAATTTTGTTGAAGAAGGCATGTAAATAAACTCATGAACCTATAAATCAAACTGATGAAATGTGTTGTGCCCTTACCTATAATATCTTCAATTAGAGCAAACATTCATTGTATTTATTATTTAAAAATTAATCAATAAAAACATATATGATCACAATATATAAATCAAGGTTCTTGATGATTCCTCATGAGCAAACCTAAAGATATGGAGAAGAACTAAACCCAAGTGTAATCTTGATATGATTGAGTTGATATGAGATGATAGAGGAATCTTAGAGGCAAAAATAAGGGTACAACAACTGCCCTTATTTAAGTTTCTTCTATCTGGAGAAATGAAGGTTAAAATCTTCACTCGGTGAGATTGAAGATACTTAAATATAAAATAAGCCCTATTTTTGGCCCTAAGATGCCATGCAATGCTTATGACTATGAATGCAAATGAACGACTCTGAAGGTGACATAGAACACCACTGGGGAAGCGGGAAATAAAACCAAGGATCAAAATAAAACCCGACCGAGAAAATAAATCGCTGGTGAATAGAAGACTCAAATCTAAGGATAAGATAAGGCATCATTAACTCAAATAAATGACGAAAAAGTAATGGATGACAATGATCGACATATAACTGTGAACTACCAACTCACAGAGAGGATAGAAAAAAAGGTAATGTCGACTCACATGGAATAGAAATGGTAAGATAATACCGCTAAATACTAATATTAGGGTAAGTAATCAATAATTAGCATCAATACTTATGACTGGAAACAAACAAACTTCTTCATAGCAAAGTGAATCTCAATGACAAATTATCTCCCATAATGATGAGACTACCATTCATCAGAGTAACAAATCTCAACAACAAACTATCTCCCATAATGACGATACTACCATCCATTGGAGTAAACAAATATCAACAACGAACTATCTCCCATAATGACGAGACTACCATCCATTGGACTAAACAAATCTCAACAACAAACTATCTCCCATAATGACGAGACTACCATTCATTAGAGTAAACAGATATCAACAACGAACTATCTCCCATAATGACGAGACTACCATTCATTGGAGTAAAAAATATCAACAACAAACTACCTCCCATAATGACGAGACTACCATTCATTGGAGTAAACAAATCTCAACACTGAACTATCTCCCATAATGATGAGACTACTATTCATTAGAGTAACAGATCCCAACAACAAACTATCTCCCATAATGACGAGACTACCATTCATTGGAGTTAACAAATCTCAACAACAAACTATCTCCCATAATGAAGAGACTACCATTCATTGGAGTAACAAATCTCAATAACAAACTATCTCCCATAATGACGAGACTACCATTCATTGGAGTAACAAATCTCAACAATGAACTATCTCCCAAAATGACGAGACTACCATCCATTGGAGTAAACAAATCTCAATAACAAACTATCTCCCATATTGACGAGACTACCATCTATTGGAGTAACAAATCCGAATCCTTTCTGGGAGCTAACAAACTTGCTGGGGAGGCACAAGTTGCATAAATAAAGCGACCTGTCAACTGTTATTATGAGAAGAATTTGCAATAATACTGCTGGGAAAATAATTATCGCTTCTTGTGGAAATGTCAATATATTCCTACTGAGGAGGTAAAGTTTTCACGTGCAAACTAAATGCACATCCTTAAATCAGGGCTCAAAGCCTGTAGAAATCAGGAAAATAATGTTACAGGGGACCACAGATTCAAACCAGAAATAAACCAGAATAAAATAGTCAACCACGATAGCAACTGATGAGAAATAAACTCAAGAGGGGACCATGTTCCATCCAGATAACAAGATGAATAGAAAGGCTAAAACAAAATTCTTCCACAAGGGATAACTCAGTGGGGAAGTTGAAAGGATATACACTTTCTGCTTAAGGTTGAGAATCTATTGGAGAGAGGGTAACATAACTCTGCATATAGGGTAATATGCCAACAAAAATTACAATAAATATGAGCAATGAATTTTAATTCAACTATCCATGATGTATGTATGAATGTACGAATGTTATCATGTATATGCTGAAAAAACAGACATACATCACTGGAAATAACCAGACAAAACCAATTTGGGTAAAGTCAACACTCGGCTAAATCACATCCATGAGAAAAAAAAGAAAAAAATTATAAGAAAGTAAGCACCAACTAAGGAAACAAATTCCTATTCCACGACTTAATTTCATTGGGAAGAAACACAATCCGAAAGTAATCAAATCAAAATAATAAATCAATACAAATATAGTGATATAACATCCTCCTCTAGGCTTCACCGGGGAACATCACACGGACTTCAGTGGGGAAAACAAATGTCTCAACGTCTAGATTTCCATTGGAGATTACAATACTGACTTCATTAGGGCAGATGAAAACCGCATCATCGAGATACCAACTGGGGATCTCGTGCTAACTTCATTAAGGAGGACAATACCACATCATTGATGGGAGCCCAAAATTCTTTCTTCAATACCAAGAGTAGTGATTACACAAACTTCTCTAGGGAGAAATCATGAAACCTCATGGGGATAACCATTTTTAGAAAGAGACTTATCTTAGATTTATTTGGGGATTTAAGAAGTCAAACAATACATCAAGGAATCAAAATTATGGGGATTTTAAATCAAGTCCAACACTTGGAGGAAGAAAACCCAAAAAGTTGACAACTGTTTCAAGACTTATTAGAAAAGATACAACCCTTGTCTAGTTGCCTAGGAAATAAACAACTACAATAATGCCAACGCTACAAAAGGGATACATTTTGCAAATGATTCCACCTCAGCATGCAAAGGGAGAAGGGACTTTCGTCATATGAGCGAAGACGTTACTGAGGAATCTGGGATACAGGCTTCATACCATACAAACCCGAAATCAAAATGAACCAAGACTTGACTAGGGAAAATGGGATCACAAACCCAAACACCACACCATACATCCATTGGTCTCATCTCCAACCATCTGAGAAACACAAGAAGATCATACGCATACCAGCAAAAGTGACCTGGGAGAACCTTCCTGGGGAATATATACTTCCAAAATTTCAGAGTTCGTCCATCCTTGGAATCAACATTTTTGTTTTTCTTGAGTCACAAAATCTAAAGTAAAAATTAATTTGTAAATTATTTTCAAAAAACAAATTTTTCATTTAATCTTTTTGTTTTGAAAATTACTATCAATAATAAATGGAGTCTTTGTAAGCAGAATAAAAATAAGAATTGCAAAGAATTAGATAAAAGCTCAAACTTTATTAATAGAATGGTAGTCTATGAATGGAGAGACTCCATAGATGATTACAAAGTTTGGAAAATGGTAATACATTGGAAAAAAGATACATTGAAACACAATGACCACTATTCTCTTAACAACTTTGAATTCCTGAGCAGCGACTTCTATTTAAGTGTGGTGATAATCCGAGAAGATTGTTGCTTCAATGATCAAGTCTTGTCTAACGCAGTTACTTGCTAAGAAATCCCTAACTTTTTCCTAGGTTTCCCTTGCGGGTTTTCAACCTAGTGGGAAGAATTTATTCTGTTTATGTGTCTTATTTTTTCCTAGACTTCCCTTTCGGGTTTTCAGCCTACCGAGACACTCTTTTTTGCCTAAGCCGCCCTTTTGGGTTTTCAACTTAGCGAGCTCTTCTTTTATTTCTTTAGGAAAAGTATTTCTTGACTGCACCAACATTTATAGGACGCGGGAACTCCTTGCCATCCATAGTTTCAAGAATCAATGCACCGCTAGAGAAGGATTTCTTGATAACATATGAGCCTTCAAAATTGGGAGTTCACTTTCCTCTAGAATCAGCATTAAAAGACATGATATTATTGAGTACGAGGTGGCCTTCTCTGAATTAGTGAGGCTTGACCTTCTTATCAAAATCTTTCTTCATCCTCTTCTGGTATTACTGACCATGACACAAGGCCTTCATTCTCTTCTCTTCAATCAAATTCAATTGGTCAAACCTATTCTGGATCCATTCAACTTCTGACAACTTGGTTTCCGTTATCACACATAAAGAGGGAATCTCAACCTCGACGGGGAGCACTGCTTCCATACCATACACAAGAGAGAACAGGGTTGCCCCCGTTGAAGTGCGGACATATGTACGATACCCATACAAAGAAAAAAGGAGCATCTCGTACCAATCTTTATAGGTAACAACCATCTTATGGATAATCTTCTTGATGTTTTTATTAGCAGCTTCAACATCCCCATTCATATTTAGCCTGTAAGGAGATGAATTGTGATGGAAAATCTTGAATTCTTCACAAATTTCTGTCATTGTCTTGTTATTCAGATTCAAGCCGTTATCAGTGATAATCCTGTCGGGGACACCATACTGACATATAAGTTTGTTCTTGATAAAACATACTACCACCTGCTTAGTAACATTGGCATATGAAGCTTCTTCCACCCATTTGGTAAAGTAGTCTATCGCTACCAAGATAAAACAATGTCCATTCGACACCTTGGGTTCAATTATTCCAATCATGACAATAACCCACATAGAGAAAGGCCACGGGGAAGAAATAACATTGAGAAGCGTCAGAGGCACATGAATTCTGTCAGCATAAATCTGGCATTTATGCCACTTCTTTGCAAATTTGTAACAGTCAGATTCCATTGTCATCCAATAGTAACCTTCCCTAAGCATCTTCTTCGCCATCGAATGTCCATTAGCATGAGTGCCAAAGGAACCTTCATGGATCTTCATGATTACCATTCATTGGAGTAACAAACCTCAACAACAAATTACCTTCCATAATGACAAGTGTGATCAGTGGGAATAGAACTAACTGTTTTGGAATGCTGGTTCGCGTTTGCGTTTTGCAAAATGTCGCGGTAAGCAAGAGTCGCCACCGTCTTTTATTTTCTCCAACAAGGAAAGGACAAAAGCACAACAAAATTCCTTTTCGAGATGTTTCTCGGGTTCGGGAGGTAGATTATAGAAAGGGAAGGTGTTAGCACCCTTTCTATCCGTGGTTATCCACGGGCTCTTAGGTACTTGCTCACCATGTTTTCAAAATGTTTTTCTTTTCTTGTATTTGTGGGTTTTGAAAAGAATTTTGTTTGAAAACTTCGATTTAACTCTTGTGTCTGTCCTCAAGAGTGTATGAAGTGTTGTTTGAAAACTTTTGTCAGAAAAGTGTAAGTGCGAAAAGTATTTTTTTGTTTTGAAAGAGCAAGTATCTAAGAACCTCTACCTACTCAAAAGAAATTAAGTTGTGTAAATGTCCTTTAGACAGTACTATCCCACTATTGAGAAGTAGGTAGCACCGTCGTTGGAGTTTTCGGGTCAATTCGATTTTAGGGACATGTGGTCACCAAAGCAATAGTAGGACGCCTTAGCGGTAACCCTAATGTCCTAGATCATTTTTTATCGAGGCAACCGTTCCGAGGCAACTTTTGATCTTTAGACAGGAGGGCGACCTCTAAAACACCCTATACTCAATGACCACGTCGAGGAAACCAAGTGAGGCGTACCCTAAGAGTGGCATGTGCACGTGTGTCAGGTTTCAATTATGTCATCTTTGTACATGTTATGGTGAGCTACGATTGATTTTATTTTAAGAGAAATCTTATCATGCATAGCCTAGTTAGCATACATCTAGCAGTTAATAGTTGCGGAAAATAAACTAAACTATTACAAGGCGTCGGGTATTTACATCGCCAAAAACAAACCCTTGAAAAGTAAATTGCGGGAAATTAATGAAAGCGATAAAAAGGTCCTAAATTAAAGCTATTACATCCTCGAAGCAATTACATAATAATGGATCAAAATATAAATCAAGAATAATCACACGCGCGAGAAAAAATTGGATCAGAGAGTTTTTAGGGTTTTGACCCTTTTTTGAGAAAGAAGGAAGTTTTGCTATTTTGCATTAAATTAAACCAAAAACTAATTAATTAATAAAAAGAAATATTTTTTGAATTTTTTATGTGTCAAGGAAAATAAATAAAAAAATAGTCAAAATTGTCAAGAAACCCTAATTCTACATTAGTTTTAGATTTATTGTGAAAAAAAGTTAAAATTAACCTAATTAACTAAATTAATTACATTAGTATTTATTTACAAAAAATAATAAATTAAGGGTGAATTTAATAAACAATAATAAAAAATATTATATTTTAGTTTTCTGATTTTATTATGAAAAATTAATTTGGTTAATTAAATAATAATAATAATTATTAATAATAAAACAATTAAATGGAAAATATAAAAAGAGGAAAAAGGAATAAACCCAGGGGGGTGATGGGCCAGCTTTGGAGGTGTTTCTGGAATTTTCAAGGCCCAATTGTTCAAGCCTCATTTGACTTTCCAGAATTCTCTGCATGCTCATTGACTAGGGAGCATGATGATCTTTCAGCCATGACCATTGGATGCATGTCTGGAGACATCTGGCGCCTGGGAATTTGAAGTGCACGGTGGACTCCCTCTTGAATCATGCATGTGAATACCTGTGAGATAAAAATAATAATGTTTTGGGGGGACCTGGGATTCGAACCCAGGTCCCAATGCTTACATGCCAACGCCTCAGCCACTCAACCAGCTTGTTTAATTCATTAGTGGAATACAAGGCAATTGTTATATGAGAAAACAAGTCAATATGCTGTCAAATAAAAACAAACGCGCGCTTTTTTAAATTAACCAATGGGACACCAACACCTCATCATCTACTTCATTCGTTCTACATAAATAATATTAGATAGCGGGGGTTTTTAACCCCCACTATTCATCTGCATGAAAAATAGCGATTAGCACCTCAATACATATAAATATTTCGCGAGGGGTTGGTCTTGTTCGTCTTGGCCTAACGATTTCAACCATGTGTCTTATGAGTCCTAATTTTGCCTGGTTCAGAAAGCCCTAATTTCAAAGCTCAAGAACCCTAGAAATTGATCATGGCATCTTTTGATTCATGGCGTTATAACTCAATTAGATTATGCCATTAGCTTCGTATGGTTCCTAGCAACACAAATCAAACACAAAAGCATGTTAAATATGCATGAATTAAGAAATACGATTCTGAATAAAAAAATCCAAACCGTGGTTCTGTATTCCTTGATTCTTTAAGCTTTGATGCCTGAATTGGATTGCAAAACGTCCCTGGGACCTCCTGCAATGTATTAGAATCAACAAAAACCCTTGAATCGACCTAGAATGCCAAAATCAGTTTTCAATTTTCTTGGAATTTCTTGAATATGGCAGGGTTGTTTCTGCAGTTTTTTCACGTCCATTAGGCAAGGGTTAGCTTGCTTATGTATAAGGGAAACAAATTAGGTCAAGAAGCTGGGCCAATATCCATTGCATTGATGATTGAATCCTTGATTTAAAAATCAAATATCCTTGATTTTTATGATTGAACAAACTTGCCAAAATTGGATTTTTTGTATCTTTGACTTTGTGCACGAATTTGCCAGCATGTTTAGGTCATATTTGCTTCACAAAAAGATTTAAAAAAACAAATCTTTTATTTTCTTATGATTTAAATTGATTAAATGAATTAATATTAATTAAAAATCCAATTAATTAATAAAAATAAGAAAATAAATCCCATTAAGCTTGGTGGGTCATGCATAGGTCATGGATGAAGTTTCAAGAAGAAATTTGAGGCCCATTAGCAAAAAGAAGGTGTTTTGAGCAAAGTTGACTTTTGCAAATTCATAAAAATTTCCCAACTTCTCCAATGCACAACTTGCTCAATTTTGATCATATGACCATGTTCTTGGACATTTTGGAAATCTCTTGAAGTCCTCTAACCAATGCCTTTGGTCCCATGTCATTTGGATTTACCAATCTCAAGTTATGGCCTTTGACTCAAAGTGTAGTTTTGTTGACTTTTGAATTTGACCTATAATATAAAAATTGGTAACTTCTTGTGAGAGCATTTCTTGAACTTGGAGTGTGAAGATGGATTGTAGGAAATTGCATCCCCTTCAAAGTGAGCATTGGATGGAATTTTTCTGACAAACCATGAAAAAGTTATGCCCTGGTCAAGATACAGTTGACTTTTCTACTGTCCAAAAATAGTAACTTTTTGCACCTTGATGATTTTTGAGCTATCCTTGTGGAATCATGATCAAGACTTGATCAAATGATGATTATGAGCTCAAAATAAGATGTTGACCAAAAATTCTGACTTTTGACTGCAAAATGACCATTTTGCCCTTGCAGTTGACTGTAGATCAAATGAGGCTTTTGACTGTGCAAATTGGCACTGTGAGTCTCGAAACTTGGCATGTAGGTGCTTGAGAATGTATAGAGGCCTATGAGACTTGATTGAACCATTGAGAACCCAAAATTCCTTGAAGGAACCAAAACCCTAATTTCAGCTGTCTTAGGAGGTGTTTGGACTTTACAACTCTTGAGCAATCTTGAACAATTTGAAGATCATTCTTGACAAATCTTTAAGAAATATGGGAGGGAAAATTTTGGGGTACAACATTTGCCCCTGTTCAATCTTCTTAAACCTGAGGATGTAGATTGGCTTGCGGGCCTTTCGTGATCCGAAGGTGGAAGATGATTGAACACTAGAGTGCCCAGAAATTTGCACTCGCATGGTGTAGTATCATCACTGTGATGTTGGGAATGGGCTTACAGATGCCATTTGGAGAGATGATGGATAGGAGGATGGGCTTATAGATGCCATATGGAGATTGTTGGTAGGTAGTTTTGTCTTCGTTGACGGGTTGTCTTCATTGACAGGTTGTCTTCAATGACGGGTTTCAGAAAAATCTTTAGGAATTGATTTAACTGGTTTTGTCTCCATTGACTGGATTCAGAAAAATCTTTAGGAATTGATTTAACTGGTTTTGTCTCCATTGACTGGCTTGGCTTCAGAAACATGAGTGACAGAATGACATCCGAATCTGGATCGTATCTGGACTTTATTTGAGAGAGTGACAAAATGACATCCGAATCTGGATCGTATATGAACTGTATTTGAAATTGAGATCTGTATGAGTAGCAGAATGATTTCCGTGTCTGGAGCGTATCTGTGTTGTAATTGGGATCTGGATAAGTGACAGAATGACTTCCGTGTCTGGAGTGTATCTGCGCTTGAAGTTGATAGTTGAATCTGAATGAGAAATAGAATAGCTTCCGTGTCTGGAGCGTCTCTAGTCCGTATCTAATTGCTGACGTCTGAATGAGTAGTAGAATGACCGCCGTGTCTGGGGTGTATCCATACTGTAGCTGAGTGACAGAATGACATCCGAATCTGGATCGTATTTGGACTGTCTCTTGAATGAATCAAGAATAAGTATTAGAATGTCGCCATATCTGGGTCACATTTGAACTATCTCTGGAAGGAATCTGGAATAAGTATCAGAATGTCGCCATGCTTGGGTCACATCTGAACCATCTCTAGAAGGAATCTTGGAATAAGTATCAGAATGTCGCCATGTCTGGGTCACATCTGAACCATCTCTAGAAGGAATCTGGAATAAGTATCAGAATGTCGCCATGTCTGGGTCACATCTGAACTATCTCTTACTCAACGGAGTAAACCACTGAGGTTATAGAACTGGTCCGTACTATGACGGAGGAGAACATCAAGATCTAGGAACTGTCTCGTTCTCAATGGAGTATACCGTTGAGGTTATAGTACTTGTCCACCCTATGATGTAGAGAAACTGTCGAGATTGAGAACCTTATCTGAACTTCAACCGAGGATAATCCGATTGAGATTTAAGAACTGATCAGATCTTCGACTAAGCTGAGAACTTAACTGCATCTTTCCTGAAAGATATAGGTCAGTCATATGCAATGCATGAGATGAATCAAGCAATTATGTTCTCAACATAAATGAGATCGTATGATATGATGCGTATATGCATGTATCATGATGTATGAAAATGTGATGTTTTAGCTGGGAAAATAAATTCCGGAGCTGCTGGAGAATAGAGTTGAGTTCTTCGTTTCTGCAGGGGATGGTGAACGAAGATGATTTTGAGAATAAACCTGAAGGAGAAAAGGACTCTGTTAGGGAATAAACTTGATGGAAGAGATTACTCCGAGGGGAAATACTCTGTGGGGGAGAGATGTTCTGCTGAGATTTTAACGATAACTCCGCTGGGGATTCCGTTGATAAGCTCTGTTGGAGATTTTGATGATGAACTCTGCTGGGGATAGAAAGAACTTCGCTGGGGATGATCTTTCAGTTGCAACTTGCTGAGGATAACCCAGTTAGACTCTTGTGGAGATAACCTCTGAATTTGGCTGAGGAGAGATATTTGTACTCTGCAGGGGACAAGCTTCCAGAATCTACTAGGGAAGATGATTCAACTCTGGTGGGGAAGACTTTTTTAGACTGCGCCGGGAAATGGCTCCACTGAGGTATCTTGTATTCTGCCGGGGATACTCTTATGCTTGCTGGGGAATATCTTTATATACCGCTGGGAAAGATTAAGACCTTCTAAGGATACCCAACCTTTCTAGTGCTGATGGTAGATCAACTCTTCTTGGGGGAGAGTATTGTTGATTCCTTCGTACTTGCAAGTCTCAGTGGGGAGAGCTACCATTACTGTCTTACTCTTGGGGAGTGATGGTATCTCAGTCATACTCTTCAACTGAATCCACCTTGTACCAGGAGGACAGCGCAGCTTGTACAGTTCGGACAATTCTTATTGCCCCAACTTCTGTGGGAGAAGGTACCTGTAGAGGTGCTTGATAACTGCCGATTGACAAATCTTCTTCTGGCAGGCGAGTGACGAGATGACGGGACATAGTCGTACGCTTTTGTTCCCTAACTTTTGCCTGGACCTCCCTTTCGGGTTTTCAATCCATCGGGATACCCCTTTTTGCCCAAGCCGCCTTTTCAGGTTTTCGACTTGCCGGGTGTACAGATTTTTTCATTTTTTATCCCTTATTTTTGCCCGAACCCTTTTGGTTCGCCGGGAAGCCCTTTTTTTGCCTAGGCCAGTCGACCTAGCGGGTCTTTGATTATGCGTAGTATTTTTTGACTATGTCCACGTTCTCATAGCGCAGGGAGTTGTCACTGTCAGTAGTGTTGTGTTGTCATATTACTAGAAGATGTTTGATCATGCAAGATTCGTTACTGGAATTCATGTCCAATGCCCCAAGTGACTCAGGCGGAGATTTTCCCCTGGCTGTTTGGCATTTTAAGAGATTCCTTGAATCTTGACTTGACTGCCCCAGATGATGGACAATGCTCATGTCGTGCCCCTGGATTGGAAGTGTTTTTCCACTTGATGTGATCCTTTTTGTTGATAAGGTTTTTGTTCACTAGATATTCGTCGTGCGAATTTCTCTGCTGTTTGAACAAATAGTCATATGCAAACAATGTTATTTTAAGAATGCAAAGCTTATGTCTGTCTTGAAGTTTTTCGAAAATGCAGTTTTCAATAAAACAAGTGAATTTTTGTAAAATGTGATGTCAACTCAGGATTTTAAAGCAAGCCCTACAGGAGTCAGGATACCTTTTGTAACAGTATGCTTTCGAACTAACCCATGCTTCAGCTAGGACTTTTAAGGGTTATAACGTGGCCTGGTTCACGGTTTAAGAAACAAAGGATAAAGGCTCAAATTTTATTTGTACCCACCCACTCTTCGTGATGTTCTTCAAACCTAAACTCAACTAATCATGCATTAGATTTTGTTTGAATCTTCGCTCTGATATACCGGTGATGGTTCGGATACTGATAGTTTATTTTGAACAGGCAGTCATTTCTTTTTTTGTCGAGGGTTAGTAGGACCTCTTTCTTTTCGATCTTATTATCCCTGTCTTTTTGCCTGAACTGTTTCTTTTGTGATTACAGTCAGCGGGATGCCCCAGTTTTTGTAAGTCTCCTTCATAGGTTTTGACTTATTGGGCTTTTATTTTGAGAGATAACGATTGCCTGTCTTGACGATTATAGGGAACCATCACTGTCTTTTTGTCTCGGAAGGACTTCTTTGATGCCATTTATTGTGCACTTGGATCAACTGAGAGAACTACCCTGCCCCAGGTTATAATTAAGGGTTTTAATTTTTGCGTGAAAAGAAAAACTCCAACTTCTTTGGCTCAAAGGGGTTGATTAGGGATTATCTTCCTTATAACTCCACTGTTTAGGATTTGAAACAATGCCTGTACCTCATCAGCGGGGTCTGTTCAAAAGCATATTGTAAAGATTTTGATATCATTTTCGTCATCCTCCCTCAGAAGGTTTAGAATTTTAAATCAAGAGTTGAACATCACAAAAAATGAAGCAATTTTAAGCATAGTGAAAACAATTAATGCAAAACAGACACGTGTGATGCATTAATGAAATAAGAGAGTTTGACATGATAATTGTTTGAGTAAGCAAAGAAAAATACAACTTCAGAATTCAAATGAACAAAAGTGCTTTCAATCCTAGCCATTTTTTGGCAAGGGAGCAGTGATCACATTGGGAGTCTTTGGAGGGTCAAACTGGATTTCTTTGGCATCAATCATGTCTTGAACCTTATTCTTCAGGGCCCAACAGTTGTTTGTGTCATGTCCCGGACTGTCAGAGTGGTATGCACACCTTTCATTGGGATGATAGGTAGGAGCGGAAGTGTTTAGATTCCAGAGAGGAGCCCTTAATGTAATCAGCCCTGCCTTCAACATTTGCTGTAGCGCTTGAGTCAGTGACATGTTGATCTTGGTGAATTGTCTTTTAGGTGCGACCTCCTTACGTTGATGCCCCTGTCTTTGTTGAGCAGGCGTAGGATTAGATATCAAGATTTCTCCTACGTGTTGGTCATGACGACTCTTTTGACCATACACAACATTGGACTCTTTCTTCCCATTGTAGGGCTTTTTCTGAGCATCGGAAGGTGTAGCTTTTTGAATCTTCCCGCTTTTGATGCCAGCTTCAATTCTTTCACCAGTCAAGATAAGGTCTGTGAACCCGGCTGAAGATTTTCCAATCAAATGGTTAAAGAATGGAACAGACAGGGTCCCCAGAAACATATCAACAAGTTCACGATCAGTTAAAGGTGGCTGCACCCTTCCAGCAAGGTCTCTCCATTTTTTAGCATACTCCTTAAATCCTTCACCCGTCCCTAGTGACATACCCTGGAGTTGGGTACACGTAGGAGCGAGGTCGGAATTATATTGATACTGCTTATAGAACGCAGTAGCCAAATCTTCCCAGTTACGGATGCTGGACCCATCCAGCTGATAGAACCATTCGAGCTGAGTCCCTGAAAGACTATCCTGAAAGAAATAGATCCACAAATTCTTGTCAGCAGTGTAAGGTTGGATCTTCCTTACATACGACCGGAGGTGCAGCTTTGGGCAGGAGGCTCCGTCATACTTGGCAAAAGCAGGTGCCTTGAACTTATGGGGAATCACCACCCCAGAGGATAAGCCTAGGTCTCCAAAGTCCAACCCGGGCACATTCTGTATCTCCATGGCGCTCAAGCGGTCCTTCAACTGTTTGTACCTATCCTCAGCAGGAGGGTACTGCTCTTCATCATAATTCGTCTCGTTGTCGGAGACCACGGGACTGGGAACCCTTCTCTCTTGGGGGCTGTCTTTCCCTACAGATGAGGTAGTCAGCTCAACCTCATTCTCCAGTCCATTTCCAAATCTGTGTCCAGTGTTGAACAAGACGGTCCTCTTCTTCTTCTTCTTCCTCTCTTTCAGAATCAGAGTCTTCAAATCCTGTTGACCCTGGGCTAGGCTCATAACCAACTCTTGGAACTGGGCATTCTGGGCCTGGAGGGCCTTGATAGCTTGTTTAGTGGAAGGTTCAGTAGACATGATGATTGCTGAAATGAACATCGAAGAAGATAAGTGACCTGTAAAAAGGGTACCTGTTATGCATATGATGAATGATATATGCATGCAATGTTTTCAAGGATCTCGTGGGGTAAACAAAGAAACTTGTTAGAATTTGAATTTTGCAGCTTGATTGAAGGAACTTCCTGTTGCTGAGAGTCCTTCTTCAAGAGTTAGGCTCACCATATCGAGTGGGTCATAGCCCCTGACTCAAGTAACAACCTTGGCTAGAGGAAAATAAATCCCCTTTTCCCCTTGATAGACATCTGGTTCATCGTGACCTGCATCACAAACCCTTGAGATCCTTGAAATGGTTAAGGAGATGCTATGGTATGATGTTATGATGTGTATGTTATGCGTGTAAGTAAGCCCTGCAATGAGTCCAAATTATTGGATAAGGACTGTAAGCAGAACCTGCAAGGAACTCATGTTGTTAGATAACAAGAATGTGCAAGTAGTTCAAGTTGGAAAGCACACAAGTCACACAATGAGCCCTTAGATTTTAGGCTAGCATGGAGTTTAGGTATTACCCTCTTGAAGTTAGTTGGCTCAAAACCTGTCCTACAAATAGTAACCGGGTTCTAAGGAGCTCAATATCATTGGATTGTTTTCTATGTTCATTGTTTTGATTTAGCCACTTAACTGGCGACCAAAATATTCCATGAAAACAACCCTCAATGAGTGTAGTATCGAGTATCTACCAACTTCGGACTGCACCAAAGTCGGTCATCTCACTACCCCTAAAAAGGCCAGGATGGTCAAGTAAGGTTCTAAGGTCAGTTGATGCTTCGTGACACCACGCGGCGGCCCCGTACTCTCCTTGACTTGACTCAAGGGTTACCGGTACTCACCAAAGTGCCACATCAACGTAGCTACTGCTTCAACCATGTCGGTATACCCTGCACAGTTCCCTCACAGTTTGTTGCTACTTCTAAAGGGTATCCCCAGATCCGGGTTAGGATCTATAAAACTCTGATACAAGCCCACAATATTAAAGCATTCAAGGCATACAATTGAAAACATAGTGATCTAATCCTAAGGTACACCTCACTTATTAGTGTAATCCCCAGCAGAGTCGCCAGTTCTGTGATCGGTGGGAATAGAACTAATTGTTTTGGAGTGCTGGTTCGCGTTTGCGTTTTGCAAAATGTCGCGGTAAGCAAGAGTCGCCACCGTATTTTATTTTCTCCAACAAGGAAAGGACAAAAGCACAGCAAAATTCCTTTTCGAGATGTTTCTCGGGTTCGGGAGGTAGATTATAGAAAGGGAAGGTGTTAGCACCCTTTCTATCCGTGGTTATCCACGGGCTCTTAGGTACTTGCTCACTATGTTTTCAAAATGTTTTTCTTTTCTTGTGTTTGTGGGTTTTGAAAAGAGTTTTGTTTGAAAACTTCGATTTAACTCTTGTGTCTGTCCTCAAGAGTGTATGAAGTGTTGTTTGAAAACTTTTGTCAAAAAAGTGTAAGTGCGAAAAGTATTTTTTTGTTTTGAAAGAGAAAGTATCTAAGAACCTCTACCTACTCAAAAGAAATTAAGCTGTGTAAATGTCCTTTAGACAGTACTATCCAACTATTGAGAAGTAGGTAGCACCGTCGTTGGAGTTTTCGGGTCAATTCGATTTTAGGGACATGTGGTCACCAAAGCAATAGTAGGACGCCTTAGCGGTAACCATAATGTCCTAGATCATTTTTTATCGAGGCAACTTTTGATCTTTAGACAGGAGGGCGACCTCTAAAACACCCTATACTCAATGACCACGTCGAGGCAACCAAGTGAGGCGTACCCTAAGAGTGGCATGTGCACGTGTGTCAGATTTCAATTATGTCATCTTTGTACATGTTATGGTGAGCTACGATTGATTTTATTTTAAGAGAAATCTTATCATGCATATCCTAGTTAGCATACATCTAGCAGTTAATAGTTGCGGAAAATAAACTAAACTATTACAAGGCGTCGAGTATTTACATCGCCAAAAACAAACCCTTGAAAAGTAAATTGCGGGAAATTAATGAAAGCGATAAAAAGGTCCTAAATTAAAGCTATTACATCCTCGAAGCAATTACATAATAATGGATCAAAATATGAATCAAGAATAATCACACGCGCGAGAAAAAATTGGATCGGAGAGTTTTTAGGGTTTTGACCCTTTTTTGAGAAAGAAGGAAGTTTTGCTATTTTGCATTAAATTAAACCTAAAACTAATTAATTAATAAAAAGAAATATTTTTTGAGTTTTTTATGTGTCAAGGAAAATAAATAAAAAAATAGTCAAAATTGTCAAGAAACCCTAATTCTACATTAGTTTTAGATTTATTGTGAAAAAAAGTTAAAATTAACCTAATTAACTAAATTAATTACATTAGTATTTATTTACAAAAAATAATAAATTAAGGGTGAATTTAATAAACAATAATAAAAAATATTATATTTTAGTTTTCTGATTTTATTATGAAAAATTAATTTGGTTAATTAAATAATAATAATAATTATTTATAATAAAACAATTAAATGGAAAATATAAAAAGAGGAAAAAGGAATAAACCCAGGGGGGTGATGGGCCAGCTTTGGAGGTGTTTCTGGAATTTTCAAGGCCCAATTGTTCAAGCCTCATTTGACTTTCCAGGATTCCCTGCACGCTCATTGACTAGGGAGCATGATGATCTTTCACCCATGACCATTGGATGCATGTCTGGAGACATCTGGCGCCTGGGAATTTGAAGTGCATGGTGGACTCCCTCTTGAATCATGCATGTGAATACCTGTGAGATAAAAATAATAATGTTTTGGGGGGACCTGGGATTCGAACCCAGGTCCCAATGCTTACATGCCAACGCCTCAGCCACTCAACCAGCTTGTTTAATTCATTAGTGGAATACAAGGCAATTATTATATGAGAAAACAAGTCAATATGCTGTCAAATAAAAACAAACGCGCGCTTTTTTAAATTAACCAATGGGACACCAACACCTCATCATCTTCTTCATTCGTTCTGCATAAATAATATTAGATAGCGGGGGTTTTTAACCCCCACTATTCATCTGCATGAAAAATAGCGATTAGCACCTCAATGCATATAAATATTTCGCGAGGGGTTGGTCTTGTTCGTCTTGGCCTAACGGTTTCAACCATGTGTCTTATGAGTCCTAATTTTGCCTGGTTCAGAAAGCCCTAATTTCAAAGCTCAAGAACCCTAGAAATTGATCATGGCATCTTTTGATTCATGGCGTTATAACTCAATTAAATTATGCCATTAGCTTCGTATGGTTCCTAGCAACACAAATCAAACACAAAAGCATGTTAAATATGCATGAATTAAGAAATACGATTCTGAATAAAAAATCCAAACCGTGGTTCTGTATTCCTTGATTCTTTAAGCTTTGATGCCTGAATTGGATTGCAAAACGTCCCTGGGACCTCCTGCAATGTATTAGAATCAACAAAAACCCTTGAATCGACCTAGAATGCCAAAATCAGTTTTCAATTTTCTTGGAATTTCTTAAATATGGCAGGGTTGTTTCTGCAGTTTTTTCACGTCCATTAGGCCAGGGTTAGCTTGCTTATGTATAAGGGAAACAAATTAGGTCAAGAAGCTGGGCCAATATCCATTGCATTGATGATTGAATCCTTGATTGAAAAATCAAATATCCTTGATTTTCATGATTGAACAAACTTGCCAAAATTGGATTTTTTTGTATCTTTGACTTTGTGCACGAATTTTCCAGCATGTTTAGGTCATATTTGCTTCACAAAAAGATTTAAAAAAACAAATATTTTATTTTCTTATGATTTAAATTGATTAAATGAATTAATATTAATTAAAAATCCAATTAATTAATAAAAATAAGAAAATAAATCCCATTAAGCTTGGTGGGTCGTTCATAGGTCATGGATGAAGTTTGAAGAAGAAATTTGAGGCCCGTTAGCAAAAAGAAGGTGTTTTGAGCAAAGTTGACTTTTGCAAATTCATAAACATTTCCCAACTTCTCCAATGCACAACTTGCTCAATTTTGATCACATGACCATGTTCTTTGACATTTTGGAAAGCTATTGAAGTCCTCTAACCAATGCCTTTGGTCCCATGTCATTTGGATTTACCAATCTCATGTTATGGCCTTTGACTCAAAGTGTACTTTTGTTGACTTTTGAATTTGACCTATAATGTAAAAATTGGTAACTTCTTGTGAGAGCATTTCTTGAACTTGGAGTGTGAAGATGTATTGTAGGAAATTGCATCCCCTTCAAAATGAGCATTGTATGGAATTTTTCTGACAAACCATGAAAAAGTTATGCCCTGGTCAAGATACAGTTGACTTTTCTGCTGTCCAAAAATAGTAATTTTTTGCACCTTGATGATTTTTGAGCTATCCTTGTGGAATCATGATCAAGACTTGATCAAATGATGATTATGAGCTCAAAATAAGATGTTGACCAAAAATTATGACTTTTGACTGCAAAATGACCATTTTGCCCTTGTAGTTGACTATAGATCAAATGAGGCTTTTGACTGTGCAAATTGGCACTGTAGTCTTGAAACTTGGCATGTAGGTGCTTGAGAATGTATAGAGGCCTATGAGACTTGATTTAACCATTGAGAACCCCAAATTCCTTGAAGGAACCAAAACCCTAATTTCAGCCGTCTTAAGAGGTGTTTGGACTTTACAACTCTTGAGCAATCTTGAACAATTTGAAGATCATTCTTGACAAATCTTTAAGAAATATGGGAGGGCAAATTTTGGGGTACAACAAAAAGGCTACGATTCGTTGGAGTCACAAATCTCCACAACAATATGCCTTCCATAATGACAAGGCTACCATTCATTGAAGTAACTAATCTCAACAACAAAATACCTTCCATAATGACAAGGATACCATTCATTGGAGTAACAAATATCAACAATAAACTACCTTCCATAATGATAAGGCTACCATTCAATGAAGTAACAATTCTCAATAACAAACTACCTTCCATAATGACAATGCTACCATTCATTGAAGTAACAAATCTCAACAACAAACTACCTTCAAAAATGACAAGGCTACCATTCATTGAAGTAACTAGGTGTTTTTGGTGATTCTGAGTTCTAGGTGTTTTCAGGGCTTAAGAATCCGTGTCCTTGATGCAAATAGTTTGTGTATCTATAAGCAAAAGGATTGGAGTGGTTTGGATAATCAGAAGTACAAGTTACAAGCTTTTGGCTAGGTTAATTGATTTTCAAGAAAAGAGGGAAACCAAGTTTCAATGTGTAGTACAAGAATGGGCTGAGTGATTGTAAGTGTCTAAACCATTTATAAAGAGTTATAGGACTTGTATGATCAGAAGAGAACAAGTGCAAGGCTCAAGAACAAGTTTTGTGCAAAAAAACACTTTATCAAAATGGCAATGTACACTTTCTTCCAAAAATGGATATAAAGCATGTCCATGCATTGAATGCTTGAAATGAGACCTCTAACAGCTGTGCAAGCCATTAATTATGGAGTGCCTAACAAGTTTGAGGCCTACAAAGTAGAGTTTATGCAGCATAGTTTGAATTTTGAATTTGGTTCATCACAAAATGACTTGTAATTCAAGTGATAAAACCCTAATTTCATCTCTTTGATTCTCCCTACTCAAAAATGATCTCTAGGAGTTCTTGGAAATTTTGGAAATCTTTTAAAGTTCTCTACACCCCATATTTGAATTTATTTTGAAGATTCCCCTTGTAACTATATGAAAAAGTGCCATGAAGTTGGGTCAAAATCCTGACCAAATTAGGGCAAAATTTCAGTAAGTGTTTTGTTTCATGACCACATGTTCTTAAAATTATAACTTGAGATCCAAGCACTTTTGGAAGAAGTTGTGTGAAGAAAAGTTGTAGATTTCATGGAGATCTACAACTTTCATGTTGGAAGTTTCTCTTGAATCATCTTGCATCATGGTGAAAAGTTTGCTCAAAGTTATGATAAAATAAGAAATTTTAACTTTTCAAAAATGAAATCTTGAATTTTTGATTTCTTGATGAATAAGTTTCATATTTTGACATGTTTTGATGAATTGTGATCTTTGGCATTTGAATTTGACCAAAAAGTCAAAGTTTGACTTTTCAGTATACAATTGACTTTTAATCAGTTGACTGAAAATTCATCTATCAATCCTTTGGACTTGAGCAATGTTTTGAGCCATGTCAATAGGTAAAAATGATGCAATTGGGCTCTTGAGATCATGCCTTAAACCAATTGATCATTTTCTAGGTCAAAAATCAGAAATTTCCCTTTCCCAATCAAAACCCTAATTTTTACCATTTTCCCCTTTTGAAGATTTGATCAAATTTCTTGGGGAATTATGGTCCAAACTTGAACAAATGATACATATGAGTCTAAAATGTTGAAGTGGATAAAAAAATTATGAAGTTTGACTGTAAATTGGTCATGGTTGACTTTTTCCCCAATACAACTGATTTTTAGGTCAACTGCTCAATTGACTGAGCAAAAGTTTGATCCAAAGCTTGAAACTTGACATGAGTTATCTTGAGGGTCCATAATGATCCATTAAAGTCATATGGGGTATTGGAAGTTTAAAAATCCTTGTGCAATCTCAAACCCTAATTTTGGTAATCAGTGTTTAAGGAGGTGTCTTGAGCTGATCAAACCCTAGTGCAGTCTTGAGTCCAAGGAGATCTTGTGACCAAAATCTTGATAAGTGAGAGGGAAAATTTTGGGGTACAACAGATGCCCCTATTCAATCTTCTTAAGCCTGAAGAGTTAGATTGGCGAGTTTTACCATTCGTGACTCGAAGGTAGAAGATGATTGGGCACTAGAGTGCCCAGAAATTTGCACTCGGTGATGTGATGGTTGATGGTATAGGGAATGGTCTTAAAGATGCCATTTGGAGAGATGATCAAAAGTTGTTGGAGATGGGATTGTAGATGCCATACTGAAATGATTGATGAACAGTATTTGTAAGCTGAAACTGAATGAGTGTCAGAATGGTGTCCGTGTATGAAGCGTATCAGAGTTGAGTCTGAAAGTTGAATCTGAATGATTATCATAATGGCATCCGTGTCTGGAGTGTATTTGAGTTGTATCAAAAGTTTAGTTTGAATGAGTATCAGAATGGCATCCGTGTCTAGAGCGTATCTGTGTTGTATCAAAATTTGAGTCTGAATGAGTATCAGAATGGCATCCGTGTCTGGAGCATATCCGTGTTGTATAAAAAGGTGAGTCTGAATGAGTATAAGAATGGCATCCGTGTCTGGAGTGTATCTGAACTGTATCTGAAGTTGAATCTGAAGAAGTATCAGAATGACATTCGTGTCTGGAGCGTATCTGAACTGTATCTGAGAGTTGGATCTGAAGAACCCGTGCTGGATTGCTTTAGTTGGTCGTGTAGATAATTGTCCTGGCTTGTCTTTCGGTATCAATTTCTGACCTTTGTAATTTGTTGATGATAGCCATTGATTAATCTTATCATGAAAAGGGAAAAAAATTAGTTTTATGCAATGTCATGATGTATGAAATGCATGGTACAATGAGATTGTGATATATGCATTCGCGTTATCAATGTTTATGATATATGAATGCGATGTACGCGTATGTGAGCTAATTGGCTGCACTGTTGTTGGATTTGGGAAAATAAGTCCCTGACTGCTGCTGAGGATATGGAGTGTAAGTATTTATGTTGTGAAGTTGAAGTGTTGATGAATTTCCGTTTAGAGAAATAAACTTTGTTGTAAGGGAAATGTTGTGTGCTGCTTATGAAATCCTGAGGAATTGGACGAATTCTACTGGGGATTGATAATTGTAAGCTTTGTTTCACTGGGGATTATACTGCACATTGCGGGGGATTTTATGGAATAGCTCAAAGATATTGACCTATCTCTTAAAGCCATCAGTGTTTGTCTTTTTACTTCGTTTATTTGTAAACAGTAATTATATTCAAATGCATATGTTCAACAATAAATCATTGGACGTTTTTGTAAACAAAACACATGTGTAAAGAAAAACAAATAGTTTTGCACTTTCAAAGGGATATCTTTGTATTGACTTTGAGTAAGTATTTTTGTACAATGAGACAAACATTCTAGTAAGAGAATGCCGTCGTAAAAATGAAATTTTGATACAAAGGAAAGATAGCTATGTGCAATAATCCCATGGGGTTCCCATTCTGCTATAGCCTTCGTGTCTTTGAGCATCTTATTTATTTGTTTCCTTGTCCAAAGTTGATTGGATTGATCAAAACCTCTGAGTTTGTCAGGTTGTCCGTAAGGTGATCCAATAAGACGTAGTCATACGCTTTAATTCCCTAACTTTTTCCTGGACCGCCCTTTCGGGTTTTCAGTCCACCGGGATACCCATTTTTGCCCAAGCCTCCCTTTCGGGTTTTCAAATTGCCGGGTGTACAAATTTTTTTGTTTTATCCCTAATTTTTGCCCGAACCTTTTTGGTTCGCCAGGATGCCCTTGTTTTTCCTTGGTGTGTCAACCTAGCGGGTCTTTTATGCGTAGTATCTTTGACTATGTCTGCGTTAACAGGGTGCGGCAGGTCGTCGCCATCCATGGTAGTCAAGATCATTGCTCCACCAGAGAATATTCTTTTGATTACAAATGGTCCTTCGTATGTTGGAGTCCATTTACCCCTGGGATCACCTTGCGGCAATATGATACGTTTGATAACTAGATCCCCAACTTGATACACTTAGCGTCTGATCTTTTTGTTGAAATCCTTGATCATCCGTTTTTGATACATTTGACCATGACAGACATCAGTAAGCCTCTTCTCATCAATCAAATTCAGTTGATCAAGTCGAGTCTGGATCCAATCGTCTTCGTTCAGCCTTGCATCCTTCATGATTCTCAGAGAGGGGATCTGGACCTCAATAGGTAAGACAACCTTCATGCCGTATACCAGAGAGTAGGGTGTTTCCCCAGTTGATATGTGTGCCGTGGTACAATACCCGTGGAGAGTTAATGGTAGCATCTCATGCCAGTATTTGTACGTGACTGTCATTTTCTGTATGATCTTTTTGATATTCTTATTTGCAGCTTCGACAACACCATTCATCTTTGGCCGGTAAGGGGAAGAATTGTGATGCTGGATCTTGAATTGCTCGCACAGGGCGGTGATCATAGTATTGTTTAGATTCGTACCACTGTCTGTGATGATCCTCTCTAGGATACCATACCGACAAATGAGATTTTATTTAATGAACCGGGCTACAACATTATTGGTTACGGAAGCGAAAGAGGCTGCCTCAACCCACTTTGTAAAATAGTCAATGGCCACTAGGATGAAGCGGTGTCCATTGGAGGCTGTTGGTTTGATTTCCTAAATCATATCGATGGCCCACATAGCAAAGGGCCAAGGAGTCTTCAAGACATTCAGAGGAACCAGATGTACGTGCACCTTGTCAGCATAAATCTGACACTTGTGGCAGGTTCGAGAGTGTTGATAGCAATCTGCTTCCATGGTAGACCAGTAATAGCCTGCCCGTAGGATCTTCTTTTCCATCGTATGCCCACTGGAATGGGTGCCAAAAGTGCCCTCATGTAGATCAGCCATGATCTTTTCTGCCTCAACCTTGTCTATGCAACGGAGAAAAACAGAGTCATGGTTGTGTTTGTAGAGAATGCCATTACTAAGGAAGAACTTAGCAGAGAATCTCCTGAAGAACTTCTTATCATTGACTGAAGCTCCTTCCGGGTATTCTTGAGCCTCGAGATACCTCTTGAATTCGTGAAACCAAGGCTGGTCCACTACTTCTTCAGTATTAATCTTGTGACAGTGAGTTGGTTCATCTAATCATTCAATGGTGATCTGGGGAGCCTCGTTATCCCATTTAAGTTTAAACATGGATGACATTGTGGCTAGTGCGTCCACTAGTTGGTTTTCTTCTCGCGGGAAATGCTCGAAGGTAATCTTCTCAAAATGTGGGAGCAATGCCAATATATGTTCTTTGTAGGGGATAAGGTTATGGTGTTTGGTGTCCCGTTCCCCTTTTATCTGGCTGATGACTAAAGCTGAATCTCTGGATACATTTAAGGACTTGATCCCCAAATCTATGGCAGCTTTGAGACCAAAAATGCACGCCTCATATTCTGCGATGTTATTTGTGCAATTGAAGCCAAGTCTTGTTGTAAAAGGAGTATGACATCCTTCAGGAGATATGAGTACAACACCAATACCATTGCCAAGTGCGTTGGACGCCTTATCAAAAACCAGGGTCCATCGGGATCCTTGTTCAGGTCTGTCATATGGTCTGAATTCTTCATAGTTGTTTACCATCATTATGTCTTCATCTGGGAATTCGAACTTCATGGACTGGTAGTCTTCCACAACTTGTTGAGCAAGGTAATCAGCCAGTACACTGCCTTTTATTTCTTTCTGGGTAGTATATTGTATGTCATATTCTGTCAGGATCATCTGCCATCTTGCTATTCTCCCAGAGAGAGCAGGTTTATCAAAGATGTATTTTATTGAATCCATTTCAGGTATCAATAAGGTAATATAGGTCAACATATAATGTCTTAGTCGGCGAGCAGCCCATGCCAGAGCACAACAAGTTTTCTCGAGCAGTGAACATCTTGTTTCACAGTCGGTAAACATTTTGTTCAGGTAATAAATAACATGCTCTTTTCGGCCAGACTCGTCATGCTTCCCCAACACACTCCCCATTGAATTTTCCAAAACAGTCAGATACATGATCAATGGTCTTCCCTCGATTGGTGGCATCAAAACAGGAGACTCTTGTAAGTACTCTTTGATCTTGTCAAAAGCAGTTTGGCACTCGTCGTTCCATTTGACTACTTGATATTTCTTCAGTAATTTGAAGATTGGTTCACAAGTAGCTGTCAGGTGAGAAATGAATCTGGCTATGTAGTTTAAACGTCCCAAGAATCCCCTGACTTCCTTCTCAGTACGAGGAGCAGACATTTCTTGTATCACTTTCACCTTGGCAGGATCCACCTCGATACCTTTATTACTGACGACAAAGCCTAGGAGTATACCGGACCTCACCCCAAATATGCACTTATTTGGGTTCAACCTCAGCTTGTATTTCTTTAGTCTCTCAAACAGTTTCTGTAAATGGCCAAGATGCTCTTCTTCTGTTTGAGATCTAGCTATCATGTCATCCACATAGACCTCTATTTTGTGATGTATCATGTCGTGAAATAGAGCTACCATGGCACACTGGTAGGTTGCCCCAACATTCTTCAGTCTGAATGGCATAACCTTATAGCATAATGTGCCCCATTGCGTGACAAAGGTTGTTTTCTCCATGTCCTCAAGCGCCATTTTGATTTGGTTATAGCCTGAGAAACCGTCCATTAAAGAAAAAACTTTATGTTGTACCGTATTGTCAACTAGAACGTCAATGTGGGGTAGTGGGAAATCATCCTTAGGGCTTTCCCTATTCAAATCTCTGTAGTCCATGCACATTCTCACTTTGCCGTATTTTTTGGGCACGAGAATGACATTGGCAACCCATTGCGGATAAGAGGTGACAACCAAGAATCCGGCGTTAAATTGTTTCATGACTTCTGCCTTAATCTTCTCCGACATGTCTGGTCGCATGCGACAGACCTTTTATTTCACCGGTGGATAATCTTCTTTTATTGGTAGACGATGTACCATAATATATGCACCAAGTCCTGGCATATCTTCATACGACCAGGCAAAGACTTCAACATAATCGTGTAACAACTGAATCAGATGCTCTTTGACACTGGGTTCCAGATTGGCACCCACCTTGACTTCTCTTTTGTTTTCTTTGGTACCTAGGTTGATTGTGTCCACTGGTTCCTCGTGGGGCTGAATGGTCCTCTCTTCTTGTTGCAGTAACCTGGCGAGTTCCCCTGGTACTTCATAATCTTCCTCACCTTCGTCTTCGGCTTGGTAGATTAGATTTTCAAAATCATAGAAGGCCATAGCAGGAACTTTACCCATGGGATCCCGAATGGATGTAGACCTGCATTATGAGTGTGAGTGTGTGTAAGAGTATAGCTATCTTTGAAAGAAATGAAAATGTAAAAAGAAAAACAATGAGCACAAAGTTTGTATGAAAAAACGTCCATGATTCATTGATGTCATATGGAAATGAGATAATAACCCTTACAAATGGACCATTGTGCCTCGGGTAAGACACAAGGTTTTAAGAGTCCGAATTATTTTAATATTACAAATCTAACAAAATGTAAAGACAAATTACTATGGGATAAAAGTGATCGGGACAAAACTCTAGCCTCCCAGTTGGTGAGCCCTCCACTGACAGTTAGGAAAATCTAATCCTCCAAGTTGTAGCTGTCTTCATCATCCTCTACCGTATTGACTTCACGGTTGCTGATCTTCAAGGGTGGTCCTCCGGCACGAGTGCGGTGTACAACTTTCTGGGCACCTGAAGTGAAACCTAGACTAAATTTGTCAGATTTGTATGGGATATCTGGGAGTTGTCCCCAAATAGTGCACCCACCTTCTTCTATCACTGCCTTGGCATCTTTTAAAGACGACATCTTGAGTGGAAGTCTTGTGATCTTGGGAACTTGAGACACAACCTTGGTTATTGCCACCGTCTGCGGGACTTCTTCAAAGTGCTGGAATGGAGTTTCAATAAATTCACTATCTAGCTCCACATATCTGAAGGAATTTAGATGGCTGACCATATACTCTTCTTCTCCATGAACGGTGATGATC
This sequence comes from Vicia faba, assembly GCA_948472305.1. Classification (NCBI taxonomy): domain Eukaryota; kingdom Viridiplantae; phylum Streptophyta; class Magnoliopsida; order Fabales; family Fabaceae; genus Vicia; species Vicia faba. The sequence continues at coordinate 1,483,051,810 of OX451737.1, forward strand.
TTCCCTTGAATTGGATATTTCAGCCTTTGATGCAACGTAGAAGTAACAACGCCAGCATTGTGAATCCACGATCGGCCTAGCAAGCAGGAATATGAAGGGAGAATATCCATTACATAAAAAGTTGAGTCAAATGTTTGGGTCCCAACCTTTATGGGGATATCCACTTCCCCATGCACCATCCTTTTTGAGCCGTCAAAGGCCCTCACTACTATGTTGCTTGGTTTCAATGTCAATCCCTCACAGTCAAGCCTATCAAGAGTCTTTTTAGGCAACACATTCAGAGACGAACCAGTGTCCACCAAAACATGAGCCAAGGTCGTGCCCCTGCATTTGACTGAGACATGCAATGCCTCGTTATGCTTCCTCCCTCTTGGCGTTAAATCACCATCTGAAAACCTAAGCCATTATCTGCAGTCAAGCTGGCTACGCTGTCTTGGAACTGATCGGAAGATGTTTCTTGGGGTACATGGGCAGTTTTCAGGAATTTTACCAAGGCCTTTGCATGAGCCTCGAAACATAATAATAAGGCCAGCATGGAAATTTTTGATGGAGTTTACCCTAGTTGCTCGACTATGTTGTAGTCGATTCTTTTTATGATCTTTAGAATTTCCTTCATCTCTTTCCGGGAGGTCTCAGGGATAGCTACTGACTGTGCCTTCATTGGGACAAGCTCAACCATAATACTTTTACCTCGAGTCTCGGTTGACTCGGCAGCAGGAATGTCAGTAGGGGTGATAATAGGGATTGTAATAGTTTTGCCAGCAGGAGTATTACCAGAGATGATTGTAGGTCTGGGAATAACCTTTGGAGGAGCAACAAGAACAAGAATGATTACGGGTCCAGGAACTGCTTTTGGGGGAGCAATTTCTGGAGAGAAAACTCTTCCACTTCGGGTTATCTTACTAGTCCCTGCGATATTACTGACATCAGGGTCATCTTTCTCAGAACTTGAATCTTCAGCAGCTGGCCAATCTTGCTTGATACCGTGGTAGTAGACATCCCCTCTGTGATCGGTGGATCTGGAACTGACTGTTTAACGCTGGTTCGCGAAATGTCGCGGAAGCAAGAGTCGCCACCGTCTTTTATTTTCTCCAAATGGAAAGGACAAAAGCACAGAAAAATTCCTTAAAGAGATTGCTCTCGGTTCGGGAGGTAGGTTATAGAAAGGGAAGGTGTTAGCACCCTTTCTATCCATGGTTATCCATGGGCTCTTAGATACTTGCTCATTTGTGTTTTCAAAATTGTTTGTTTGCTTTTCAATGTGGGTTTAAAAAAGTTTCTTTGAAAATTTCAGTTCGACTCGTACGTCAGAGTGTTTGAAAAAATTGCTTTGAAAGCTTTTGAAAATGTGTTGGTGTGAAAAGATTTTTTATTTGTTTTGAAGAGAGCAAGTATCCTTGAGAACCTACCTACCCTAAGGAATTCGTCTGTGTAGATGTCCTTTAAAGTAGTGCCATCCCACCATTGAGAGGTAGGTAGCACCACCGTTGGAGGTATTCGGGTCAATTCGAGTTTGTAGGGACATGGTGATCACCAGAGCAATGGGAAGACACCTTAGAAGCTACCCTCATGCCAGGTTCCCGGATCATGAGGACTTACTAAGACGTCCTCTACTCGACGATCACCTTTCGAAAGGCAACAGTGAGGCGTACCCTAGGGGTGGTGTGTGCGAATTGTGTGTCGTATTCATTTGTATTTGTCTTGTCATGTTCATTGTGATCTACGCTTGATTTTAATTGAGTCCATTCATTCTTTCATGCTTTTTTAACAGTTAATATTTGCGGGAAAATAAATCTAAAGCTATTACAAATGGCGCGGGTCCACATCGCCAAAGTTAAACCGGACCCGATTTGACGGAAAGTAAATAAAGCAAAGTAAAAGAATTAACAGTGCGAGAAGTTTAAGTTACAACGCTTTGGGAGAGATACATAATTATTTAAGCAATAAAATAAATACGCAAATTAAACAATTAAAAATATGGGCGTTGGACCCTTTTGCAAAATATTATTAATAAGGAATTAAAATTACGAATTAAAAGAAAATGTTTTTTAGTATTTTTGTGTTTTTTAAGATTTAATAAAAAGAATTAATTAAAAACTAAAATGAAATGTTAAACCTAGTTCTAATTATTTTTAGATTTATTATGAAAAATATTAAATTAAGATCTAAATGAAACCCTAATTTTTTTATGAACAATTTAATTAGGAAAATAAAATGAGTAATATTATTATTATAAAAAAGGGAAAATTAAAAGGAATAAAAATTATCAATTAAACCTAAATTCTATGTTTTTTTATATTTTATTATGAAAAGAATTAAAGTGGCAACCTAAATTAATACTAAATTAATTTACATGCTAATTTATTTACAAGAAAATATTAAAATAAAAATTATTTATTATATTTTGTCTTTTCTGATTTTTAAGCCTTTTTTGTATTTTGTAAAATAATTGATCAAATTAAAAATAATAAAGAAAATAAGATAACAATTAAAAAAATAAGAAAGACAAAAAAGAGGAAATTGCAAACCAGTGGGGGGTTCAGTCCCAATTGTGAGGTGTTGATCCAATAAATTGAGCCCAATCTTGCAAGGCCTGATTGACTTTTGGACAAGCGTGTGGTGCGTTGACTGAGAGTGTAGCGTGTTCATCCATCCTGTGCCTTTGATCTGAATATGATAGACGCGTGGACGCTTGGATGAGGGAGGCATATGGTACGTCTATGATGCTTACGCTGCACAGGAATTCTCATAGAAAAATAATATTGAAAGTATACAGACCTGGGGCTCGAACCCAGGTCTTGGACGTGAATGCATTCTTCGCTTGCCAACTGAACCATGAAACGCACGTTAACATGTTATGACGAATAAATAATAAAAAGAAAAACAAACGTGTTAGTGGGTTTCTGGCGCGAATTTCAAACCAACGAATCACAGTTTGCCATGTCTTCATCTTCCTCGCGTGCCTGAAAAACAAAACACAATAGCAACGGTTTTTGGGCGTGGCTTAAGGTAGGCTATTGGAAAATAGCGAATAGCCCTCAAGCGCTCATAAATTGAGCGCGAGGGTAGATTCCTCTTCGTCTCCATGTGCTGAGTCTAATGGTCATGATTTTGAGGCTCAATTTTTCCTCTTTGTAAAAGCCCCAAATTAAGAACTCTGAAAACCCTAAAAGTCAGTTATGGCATAATCTCATACAACACAAAAAAATGCAATTAAAGGTATGGATTAGCTTTAAAACATCACAAGGAACATGAATATACAATTAAAATGCAATGAGGATGCCTAGAATTGGAAATACGATCGTCACTTTTTTGCTGTACAGGGAAGGTTCTATATACCAATTCCTGGGGTTTGAGTTGATGTTTTGGATTGCAATGTGATCAGGGACCTTCAAGGAAGCTATTGAAACCAATATTATGCTTTGAATCGACCTTTAGAGTGGTTTTCAGAATTGCTTTTTTGACAAAAAATTCCAAGTTTGTAAATGTATTTCCTGCGCAGCTTAGAGTGTGTTATGATTAGGTTTTGATTCAAGTATTTGTATGGAAGGCATTAGGTTAACAAAACTAGCACAAATCCAAGGCATTCATTGTTTTGCATATTTGATTTTCTTAAGATCTTTTTGAATCTTTTTCAAGTGTATTTTGTGTCAATTAGCCTAAATCACACCAAATCTTTCCATGTTGGGATGTGCACGAAATATTGAAGCTGAAATGTGTACAAAAAGATTTGTTTGGTTCATTTAGATATTTTTCACATATTTAATTGATTTAATTGAATTAATATAAGTAAAAATTCAAATAAATAAATAAAAAATGAGAAAATACTTCCCTTTGGGCCAAGTGGTCGTGCATGTGCTTAGAATGATGAATCATGGAAGAAAAATGGGCCCATTAGCAATTTTAGGTCTTTTGAAGTAATGTTGACTTTTCAAAATATCCAAAAATTTCCCAACTTCTACAAGGCATAACTTGCTCAATTTTTGAGCTTTTCTCATGTTCTTGGACATTTTGGAAAGGTCTTTGAGTCCTCTAACCAATGTCTTTGGTCCCATGTCATTTTGATTTACCAATCTCAAGTTATGGCCTTTGACTTAAAGTTCCTTTTTGTTGACTTTTGAAAATGACCTATAATGTTGAAATTGATAACTTTTTGTGAGAGCATTTCTTGGACTTGAAGTATGAAGATGAGTTGTAGGAAATGTCTTTCTCTTCAAAATGAGCTTTGGATGGAATTTTTATGATAATCCATGTGAAAGTTATGCCCTGGTCAATTTCAGTTGACTTTTTCAGCTGTCCAAATATAGTAACTTTTGCATCTTTGATGATTTCTGAGCCAAATTTTGAGAATCATGATCAAGCATTGATCAAATGATGTTTGTGGCTTCAAAATGATATGTTGACTAAAAATTTGAACTTTTGACTGTCAAATGACCATTTTGCCCCTACAGTTGACTGTAGTGCAATTTAGGGTTTTGACTGTGCAATTTTGAGCTGAATGCCTTGAAACTTGATATGAGGATACTTGACCATATTTGTAAGCATGTGAGACTTGATTGGGCCTTTGAAAACTTCCTTTCTTTGATCAGAACACAAACCCTAGTTTTGACTGTATAGGAGACAGTTGGACTGTGCAACCCTTGGGGAGTTTTGCAGCTTGGCTTGGCAATTTCTTGGAGAATATGGGAGGGCAAATTTTGGGGTACAACAGTTGCCCCTGTTCAATCTTCTTAGACCTGAGGATGCAGATTGGCTGACGTGCCTTTCGTAATCCGAAGGTGGAAGATGATTGGACACTAGAGTGCCCAGAAATTTGCGCTCACATGTTAGCAGTGTGATGGGGAATGGGCTTATAGATGCCATTTAGAGTTTGATGAATAGGATGATGGGCTTATAGATGCCATCTGGATGTTGCTTGCGTAGGAGATTCCTTAGCTAGAACCTGCGTACCTGCAAAAGAAACAAATGAGTACCTGACACGTTGCAGGAGCTGATTTTTAGATGCTTGGTATAGATGTGTCCTGACTGGTTACAGGAGCTGGATCTGGAGCTTCAAAAGATGATGAATGAACCAGGTATGGTTACTGCCTTAGCATGAATGATAAGAGAACCTTGGGTGATTTTAACTTCAACAACGCTCGTTGAGAAAAATCTTAGCGGGAATTACCATCTTTGCAGTATCGGAACAGGAACCATAGACCCTTATAATCTGAAAGGGAATCACCTCACTCGCCGTTGGAGAGGGAATCATAGGAAAAGGAATTGTCACCTCACTCACCGTTGGAGAGGGAACCATAGGAGATTATCACCTCACACTCACCGTCGGAGAGGGGAACATCTGAAAAAGGAATTACCACCTCACGCACTTGTCGGAGAGGGGACCATAAGAAAAAGGAATTACCACCTCACGCACTTGTCGGAGAGGGGACCATAAGAGACTATCACCTCACACTCATCGTCGGAGAGGGAAACATCTGAAGAAGGAATTACCACCTCACGCACTTGTCGGAGAGGGGACCATAACTTCTGCTGAGTCTTTATCAGAAAAATCTGTTGGGAGTCGATTTAGCTGGACTAGAGAAGGCTTTGAAATATGTCTGAGTATTTTAACTGCGTCTTTCCTGAAAGGTAAAGGTCAGTCATATGCAATGCATGATATGGATCAAGCAATGATGTTCTCACCATAAATGAGATTTGTATGATATGATGCGTCTATGCATGCTATAATGATGTATGTGATGTTTTATGAATATTTTCGTCTAGGAAAGTAGATCCTTGACGGGTGCCGGGAAGTCGATATCCTGGGCTGATGTTGAAGAATAGGCTTTGCTTCCGCTGGGGATGATAACTGCAAGAATACCGGTAGGAGAAGATGACTCCGTTGCAGAATAAACTTGGCAAATGAAGGATTCTGCGGGGAGAAAAGATACTCTAGCGACCATGCTTGGTAGTAATACTCTGTGGGAAGAGGGATGCCTTGCTGAGTGTTGTTAGTAGTAATTTGCTGCGGATAGAAAGACTTTGTCGACGACGCTCTTTCCATGGCTTTTGGCTGAGGATAACCCAGTTATATCCTGTTAAGGAAATAACTCTTTGAATAAAGCCGGGAGACGCGTTCGTGCTCTGTAAGGATAAGCTTCCAGAATCTACTGGGGATAAGCTTACTGCTTGGGGGTATGAGTTCCAATTTTTCTGGGGGAGCTTTGGACTGTAATTTTGTAAGTTGAAGGAGGGAACCTATGTAGGGTTGCCTGCTGATGAGCTCATGTAAGACCGTATCTGAAATGGAGAAGGAACCTGGGTAGGGTTATTTTGATGATGAGTTCGTGTAAAACTTCGTTCTTGGAAAGGGAGAACCTGTGTAGGGTTTCTGGGTGACAAGTCCCTGTAAAACTGCATCTTGAAGAGAAGGGAACCGTTGTAGGGTCGCTTGGTGAGGTAAGTTCATGTAAAACTTCTTGATGAACCGGGGTGAGGTTATCTTGAACTAAATCCATGTAAGACTTCTGGAGGAATCGGGGTTAGGTTACCTTGGGGTAAATCCATGTGAGATTTCTTGACGAACCGGGGTAAGGTTACTGGAGACGAGTCCATGTGAGACTTCTGGGGGAACCGGGGTTAGGTTACCTTGAGATAGATCCGTGTGAGATTTCTTGACGAACCGGGGTAAGGTTACTGGAGACGAGTCCATGTGAGACTTCTGGAGGAACCGGGGTTAAGTTACTTGGAGTAAATCCATGTGAGATTTCTTGACGAACCGGGGTAAGGTTACTGGAGACGAGTCCATGTGAGACTTCTGGGGGAACCGGGGTTAGGTTACCTTGAGATAGATCCGTGTGAGATTTCTTGACGAACCGGGGTAAGGTTACTGGAGACGAGTCCATGTGAGACTTCTGGAGGAACCGGGGTTAGGTTACTTGGATAAGTTTGTGTAAAAACTTCTTGATGAACCGGGGTTAGGTTATCCATGTAAGATTTCTGGAAGAACCGGGGTCAGGTTACTTGGATAAGTTCGTGTAAAAACTTCTTGATGAACCGGGGTTAGGTCATCTTGAGATAAGTTTGTGTAAAAACTTCTGGGTAAACCGGGGTTAGGTTACCTTGAGATAAGTTTGTGTAAAAACTTCTGGGTAAACCGGGGTTAGGTTACTTGGATAAGTTTGTGTAAAAACTTCTTGATGAACCGGGGTTAGGTTATCCATGTAAGATTTCTGGAAAAACCGAGGTCAGGTTACTTGGATAAGTTCGTGTAAAAACTTCTTGATGAACCGGGGTTAGGTCATCTTGAGATAAGTTTGTGTAAAAACTTCTGGGTAAACCGGGGTTAGGTTACCTTGAGATAAGTTTGTGTAAAAACTTCTGGGTAAACCGGGGTTAGGTCATCTTGAGATAAGTTTGTGTAAAAACTTCTGGGTAAACCGGGGTTAGGTCATCTTGAGATAAGTTTGTGTAAAAACTTCTTGATGAGCCGGGGTTAGGTCATCTTGTGGAGGAGGAGTCTGTGTATGACTTTGTCTGAAGGTTGAGAAGAAACCGGTGTTGGGTTGCATGGTCTTGATTAAGTGGATGATTGTCTTGTTTGGTCTCGGACGTTAGCCCATGATCTGGAGTTCATAGAGGTAGATGGTAATCATCCTTATGTTGATCTGTCCTTTGTTCTTTGGTTGACAGAGCAATTGGATCGCCTGGATAACTCATTATTGCCCCTGCTTCGGAGATGAGGGAAGAGGATACCTGTGTGGGTGATTGACAAATCTTCGAGTAGACGAGTGATGAGATACCGGAACATAGTCGTACGCTTTGATCCCTAATTTTTGCCTAGACCGCCCTTTCGGGTTTTCAGTCCACCGAGATACCCATTTTTGCCCAAGCCGCCCTTTCAGGTTTTCGACTTGCCGGGTGTACATGTTTTTCCGTTTTCATCCCTTATTTTTGCCCGAACCCTTTTGGTTCGCCGGGAAGCCCTTATTTTTGCCTAGGTATGTCAACCTAGCGGGTCTTTGATTACGCGTAGTACTTTTCCGACTATGTTCACGCTCTCAGAATGCAGGGAGTTGCCCCTGTTGGAAGTATTCTGCCATGCCCCAGATAACGGGCAATGCTCCTACTGTGCCCCTTGATTGGAGGTACTTCTGTTCACAAGGTGTTCATCGTGCGAATTTCCCTGCTGTTCAAACAAATAGTCATATGCAAACAAGGTTATTTTAAGAATGCAAAAGTCTATGTCTGTCTTGAATTTTGAAAATGCATTTTTGTAATACAGTGCGGTGTCAACTCATGATTTTACAGCAAACCTTCAGGAGTCAGGATACCTTCGTAACAGTATGCTTTCGAACTAACCCATGCTTCAGCTAGGACTTTTAAGGGTTGTAACGTGGCCTGGTTCACGGTTTAAGAAACAAAGGATAAAAGCTCAAATTATATTTGTACCCACCCGCTCTTCGTGATGTTCTCCAAACCTAAACTCAGTTGATCATACGTTAGACCTTGTTTGAGTCTTGCTCTGATTTTCCAGTGATGGTTCGGACATTGATGATTTATTCTGACTAGGCAGTCATTTTTGCTTTTGTTGAGGGTTTGTGAGACCTCTTTCTTTTGATTTTGTTATCCCTAAATTTTGCCTGAACTGTTTCTTTTTTGGGATTACAGTCAGCGGGATGCCCCAGTTTGGTAAGTCTTCTTTATTGGTTTTGACTTTTTGGGCTTTTCATTTATGATGATTTTTTTTTGGTAATGACTGTCTATCCTTATGATTGTTCTGAACCATCACTGTCTTTTGTTTTTGAAAAACTCATTTGGTGCCATTCATTGTGCACTTGGATCAACTGAGAGAACTACCCTGCCCCAGGTTATGATTAAGGGTTTTGATTTTCGAAAATAAAAACTCCTACTTCTTTGGCTCTGATGGGTTGACGAGGGATTATCATCCTTATAACTCCAGTGTTTAGGGGTTGAAACAATGCCTGTACCTCATCAGCGGGGTTTGTTCAAAAGCATACTGTAGATTGTGGTATCGTTTTCGTCATCCTCCCTCAAGAGGTTTAGAATTTTCAATTAAGAGTTGACCATTGCAAAAATATGAAAGCAGTTTTAAGCATAGTAAATTAAATCAAGACAGACATGTGTAATGCATTCATGAAATAAAAGAGTTTAACATGATAATTGTTTATCTGAACAAGAAAAGAAAAATACAACTTGAATTCAAATGAACAAAAATCTCTAGATCCTAGCCATGTTTTGGTAATGGAGCAGTGATCACGTTGGGAGTCTCGGCAGGCTCGAACTCGATCTCTTTGGCATCGATCATGTTCTGGATTTTGTACTTCAGTGCCCAACAGTCCTCAGTGTCGTGCCCCGGGCTATCGGAATGATACACACATCTGGCTTCTGGATTGTAGCTTGGAGAAGAGGTCTTGGGGTTTGCAGGAGGGTTGATTACTGCAATCAGGTTCATCTTCAACATGTGTTGCAATGCTTGTGACCATGGCATGTTAATGTTGGTGAACTGCCTTCTATGCCCGTCCGGCCTTTGCTGGTTTCCCTTTTGTGGTTGACGGCGTGGTGCAGAACCGGAGATCATGACTGCCCCTGCATGTTGATCACGGCGACTCTTTTGACTGTATGCAGCATTAGATTCCTTCTTTCCCGTGTAAGGCTTTTTGTGAGTGTCAGAAGGTGTGGCCTCTTGAATTTTCCCACTCTTGATACCAGCTTCAATTCTTTCGCCGGTCAGGATGAGGTCGGTAAATCCAGCAGATGAGTTACCAATGAGGTGATTGAAGAATGGCCCGGATAGGGTCTCTAAGAACATATCAACGAGTTCCCGGTCAGTTAACGGAGGCTGCACCCTTCCAGCAAGGTCTCTCCACCTTTGTGCGTACTCCTTGAAACCTTCACTTGACCCCAACGACATACCCTGGAGTTGGGTACGTGTGGGAGCAAGGTCGGCATTGTACTGGTACTGCTTATAGAAAGCAGTTGCCAACTCCTCCCAGTTACGAACTTTGGTCCCATCCAGTTGATAGAACCATTCGAGGTGAGTCCCTGAAAGACTTTCCTGGAAGAAGTGGATCCACAAGTTCTTATCTGATGAGTATGGTTGGATTTTCCGAACATAAGACCTGAGATGTAGCTTGGGACAAGACGCCCCGTCATATTTAGTGAATGATGGTGCCTTGAACTTCCGAGGGATGATCACACCAGTAGACAAACCCAGATCTCCGAAATCCAGCCCAGGTACTTGTTGTATTTCCATAGCCTTCAAACGGTCTTCCAACTGCTTGTACTTATCCTCAGCCGGAGGGTATTGTTCGTCGTTGAAATCTGTCTCGTTGTCGGAGACCACTGGACTAGGCACCTCTCTCTCATGGTGACTGCTTTCCCTCACAGATGGGGTAGTCCTCTCAGTTTCAGTCTGCGGTGTATTCCCAGATCTGCGTCTAGGGCTGAACAAGACAGTCCTCTTCTTCTTCTTTTCCTTCTTCAAGAGCAGAGCCTTCAGATCTTGCTGCCCCTGGGTCAAGTTCATGATTAGCCCTTGGAATTGGGCATTCTGAGCCTGGAGGGCCTTGATAGACTGCTCGGCTGATGATTCAGGGTTCATGACGATCGGCTGAAATAAACAGCGAAGAAGGTAAGTAACCTGCAGAGAAAGGGTACCTGTTATGCAATGATATGTATGACATGCATGCAATGATTTCAAGGACCTCGCGGGGTAAATAGAGAAACTTGTTAGAGTTGAAAACCGGTAACTTGATTGAAGGTACTTCATGTTGTTGAGAGTCCTTCTTCAAGGGTCAAAGGCTCACCATATCCAGTGGGTCATAGCCCCTGACAACCTTGGCTAGAAAATAAATCCTCTCTGCCCCTTGCTGGGATAGTTGATTCACCGTGACCTGCATCACAAGCCCTTGAGATCCTTGAAATGGGTTAGGATGTATGCAATGGTATGATGTTATGGTATGCATGGGATAATGTGAGTAACCCTGTTAGGAGTCCAAATTAAGGACTGCAAAAACCTGCAAGAAATTTAGGATACCCTGTTATGAGTCCTAATTAAGGACTACAAACACAACCTGCAAGAGACAAATGTCAGGTAATAAGCATGCAAATAGTCAAGTACGAAGGCACACAAGTCACACAAGAGAAGCCCTTAAAGTTTAAGGCCAGCATGGGGTCTGGGTAGTACCCTCTTGAAGTTGGTGGGTTCAACCTGTCCTAATCAAAGTAACCGGGTTCTAAGGTTCCCAATATCACGGGATTGCTTTCATTGTTCATCGTTTCGATTTAGCCACTGAACTGGCGACCGAAATATTCCAGGAAAGCAACCCTCAATTGAGTGTAGTATCGAGTATCAACCAACCTCGGACTGCACCAAAGTCAGTTATCTCACTACCCTAAAGAGGCCAAGATAGTCCAATTAAGGTTCCTAAGGTCTGTTGATGCTTCATGACACCACGCGGAGGCCCCGTACTCTCCTTGACTGAACTCAAGGGTTACCGGTACACACCAAAGTGCCACATCAACGTAGCAGACTGTTTCAACCATGTCGGTATACCCCGCACAGTTCCCTCACAGCCTTGTTGCTACTTTCTAAGAAGGTATCCCCCAGATCCGGGTTTAGGATCTATAGAACTCCCAAGCAACCCACAATAATAAAGCAAGCAAAGAAGACAATTGAAAACATAGTTATGACCTAGCCCTAAGGTACACCTCACTTTAAGTTTAAGTCCCCAGCAGAGTCGCCAGTTCTGTGATCGGTGGATCTGGAACTGACTGTTTAACGCTGGTTCGCGAAATGTCGCGGAAGCAAGAGTCGCCACCGTCTTTTATTTTCTCCAAATGGAAAGGACAAAAGCACAGAAAAATTCCTTAAAGAGATTGCTCTCGGTTCGGGAGGTAGGTTATAGAAAGGGAAGGTGTTAGCACCCTTTCTATCCATGGTTATCCATGGGCTCTTAGATACTTGCTCATTTGTGTTTTCAAAATTGTTTGTTTGCTTTTCAATGTGGGTTTAAAAAAGTTTCTTTGAAAATTTCAGTTCGACTCGTACGTCAGAGTGTTTGAAAAAATTGCTTTGAAAGCTTTTGAAAATGTGTTGGTGTGAAAAGATTTTTTATTTGTTTTGAAGAGAGCAAGTATCCTTGAGAACCTACCTACCCTAAGGAATTCGTCTGTGTAGATGTCCTTTAAAGTAGTGCCATCCCACCATTGAGAGGTAGGTAGCACCACCGTTGGAGGTATTCGGGTCAATTCGAGTTTGTAGGGACATGGTGATCACCAGAGCAATGGGAAGACACCTTAGAAGCTACCCTCATGCCAGGTTCCCGGATCATGAGGACTTACTAAGACGTCCTCTACTCGACGATCACCTTTCGAAAGGCAACAGTGAGGCGTACCCTAGGGGTGGTGTGTGCGAATTGTGTGTCGTATTCATTTGTATTTGTCTTGTCATGTTCATTGTGATCTACGCTTGATTTTAATTGAGTCCATTCATTCTTTCATGCTTTTTTAACAGTTAATATTTGCGGGAAAATAAATCTAAAGCTATTACAAATGGCGCGGGTCCACATCGCCAAAGTTAAACCGGACCCGATTTGACGGAAAGTAAATAAAGCAAAGTAAAAGAATTAACAGTGCGAGAAGTTTAAGTTACAACGCTTTGGGAGAGATACATAATTATTTAAGCAATAAAATAAATACGCAAATTAAACAATTAAAAATATGGGCGTTGGACCCTTTTGCAAAATATTATTAATAAGGAATTAAAATTACGAATTAAAAGAAAATGTTTTTTAGTATTTTTGTGTTTTTTAAGATTTAATAAAAAGAATTAATTAAAAACTAAAATGAAATGTTAAACCTAGTTCTAATTATTTTTAGATTTATTATGAAAAATATTAAATTAAGATCTAAATGAAACCCTAATTTTTTTATGAACAATTTAATTAGGAAAATAAAATGAGTAATATTATTATTATAAAAAAGGGAAAATTAAAAGGAATAAAAATTATCAATTAAACCTAAATTCTATGTTTTTTTATATTTTATTATGAAAAGAATTAAAGTGGCAACCTAAATTAATACTAAATTAATTTACATGCTAATTTATTTACAAGAAAATATTAAAATAAAAATTATTTATTATATTTTGTCTTTTCTGATTTTTAAGCCTTTTTTGTATTTTGTAAAATAATTGATCAAATTAAAAATAATAAAGAAAATAAGATAACAATTAAAAAAATAAGAAAGACAAAAAAGAGGAAATTGCAAACCAGTGGGGGGTTCAGTCCCAATTGTGAGGTGTTGATCCAATAAATTGAGCCCAATCTTGCAAGGCCTGATTGACTTTTGGACAAGCGTGTGGTGCGTTGACTGAGAGTGTAGCGTGTTCATCCATCCTGTGCCTTTGATCTGAATATGATAGACGCGTGGACGCTTGGATGAGGGAGGCATATGGTACGTCTATGATGCTTACGCTGCACAGGAATTCTCATAGAAAAATAATATTGAAAGTATACAGACCTGGGGCTCGAACCCAGGTCTTGGACGTGAATGCATTCTTCGCTTGCCAACTGAACCATGAAACGCACGTTAACATGTTATGACGAATAAATAATAAAAAGAAAAACAAACGCGTTAGTGGGTTTCTGGCGCGAATTTCAAACCAACGAATCACAGTTTGCCATGTCTTCATCTTCCTCGCGTGCCTGAAAAACAAAACACAATAGCAACGGTTTTTGGGCGTGGCTTAAGGTAGGCTATTGGAAAATAGCGAATAGCCCTCAAGCGCTCATAAATTGAGCGCGAGGGTAGATTCCTCTTCGTCTCCATGTGCTGAGTCTAATGGTCATGATTTTGAGGCTCAATTTTTCCTCTTTGTAAAAGCCCCAAATTAAGAACTCTGAAAACCCTAAAAGTCAGTTATGGCATAATCTCATACAACACAAAAAAAATGCAATTAAAGGTATGGATTAGCTTTAAAACATCACAAGGAACATGAATATACAATTAAAATGCAATGAGGATGCCTAGAATTGGAAATACGATCGTCACTTTTTTGCTGTACAGGGAAGGTTCTATATACCAATTCCTGGGGTTTGAGTTGATGTTTTGGATTGCAATGTGATCAGGGACCTTCAAGGAAGCTATTGAAACCAATATTATGCTTTGAATCGACCTTTAGAGTGGTTTTCAGAATTGCTTTTTTGACAAAAAATTCCAAGTTTGTAAATGTATTTCCTGCGCAGCTTAGAGTGTGTTATGATTAGGTTTTGATTCAAGTATTTGTATGGAAGGCATTAGGTTAACAAAACTAGCACAAATCCAAGGCATTCATTGTTTTGCATATTTGATTTTCTTAAGATCTTTTTGAATCTTTTTAAAGTGTATTTTGTGTCAATTAGCCTAAATCACACCAAATCTTTCCATGTTGGGATGTGCACGAAATATTGAAGCTGAAATGTGTACAAAAAGATTTGTTTGGTTCATTTAGATATTTTTCACATATTTAATTGATTTAATTGAATTAATATAAGTAAAAATTCAAATAAATAAATAAAAAATGAGAAAATACTTCCCTTTGGGCCAAGTGGTCGTGCATGTGCTTAGAATGATGAATCATGGAAGAAAAATGGGCCCATTAGCAATTTTAGGTCTTTTGAAGTAATGTTGACTTTTCAAAATATCCAAAAATTTCCCAACTTCTACAAGGCATAACTTGCTCAATTTGTGAGATTTTCTCATGTTCTTGGACATTTTGGAAAGTTCTTTGAGTCCTCTAACCAATGTCTTTGGTCCCATGTCATTTTGATTTACCAATCTCAAGTTATGGCCTTTGACTTAAAGTCCCTTTTTGTTGACTTTTGAAAATGACCTATAATGTTGAAATTGATAACTTTTTGTGAGAGCATTTCTTGGACTTGAAGTATGAAGATGAGTTGTAGGAAATGTCTTTCTATTCAAAATGAGCTTTGGATGGAATTTTTATGATAATCCATGTGAAAGTTATGCCCTGGTCAATTTCAGTTGACTTTTTCAGCTGTCCAAATATAGTAACTTTTGCATCTTTGATGATTTCTGAGCCAAATTTTGAGAATCATGATCAAGCATTGATCAAATGATGTTTGTGGCTTCAAAATGATATGTTGACTAAAAATTTGAACTTTTGACTGTCAAATGACCATTTTGCCCCTACAGTTGACTGTAGTGCAATTTAGGGTTTTGACTGTGCAATTTTGAGCTGAATGCCTTGAAACTTGATATGAGGATACTTGACCATATTTGTAAGCATGTGAGACTTGATTGGGCCTTTGAAAACTTCCTTTCTTTGATCAGAACACAAACCCTAGTTTTGACTGTATAGGAGACAGTTGGACTGTGCAACCCTTGGGGAGTTTTGCAGCTTGGCTTGGCAATTTCTTGGAGAATATGGGAGGGCAAATTTTGGGGTACAACACCCTCCATAATTCCATGGTACAGTTTTGTCTGACGAATACGGGATTGGTCCAGGCATTGTAATTATCAACGGAGCTACTTTTGGAACTGCTGTAATCCTAACGGGTCTTTTGGTGGAGACCCTGGAAGAATTGTCGGAAATTTTCACGATCGAAACATCGTTATAAGAAACAGTTGGAATAGAAGTCTTTTCGAACAAAATCTCCTTGTTATCTATTAGGCATTGAACGCCTGCTTTCAACAAGGGACAATTGGTTGGTGAGGATAAACAGAAATGACAGCTTTCATCACAGCCTAGGAAAACACCGGCATTCAACAAATTCTCTTTGATAGTCAGGAGTGGGGCCACAAGTTCGCCAACTGAAGTAACAAACATATCTTCCTCGACGGTGTTGACATCACGATAGTGTTTGTGCATAGGGGCAGTAATGACATTATGCTTTTCTGGCGCGTCGAACTCAATCTCTTTGGCTTCGAGGAGGTCTTGTACTTTTTTCTTTAGAGCCCAATAGTTGTTCGTGTCATGGTCGGGACTCTCAGAGTGGTATGCACAACGGGTATTATGATGATAGTGAGGAGAGGTTGTGTTAGGATTCTTTGGAGCTTCTTTCAAAGTCACTAGGTTGGACTTTAACAAATGTGGCAATACTTGAGATAATGTCATATTAATTCGGGTGAATTGTCTGACTGGTCTTTCCATTCCTTGCTGGTTGCCTCTTTATTGAGCAGACTCTGGTTTAGGAATCATGACAGCCCCCACCATTGGACGGCGTTCAGCCCTATCTTGATTTCTCTGAGGATATACAGCAGCCACTTCTTTCTTTCCGATGAATGGTTTCCTTACAGCAGCAGAGGATGCATCTTTTTGAATCTTCCCATTCTTTATCCCGACTTCTATCCTTTCTCCGATCAATATCAATTCGATAAAACCTACCGATGAACTCCCAATTAAGTGATTAAAGAAGGGACCAGACAAGGTGACCAAAAACATATCTACCAATTCTCTTTCAGATAGAGGAGGTTGGACTCTTCCTGCTAAGTCCCTCCATTTTTGCGCATAGTCCTTAAAGCCTTCACTTGAAACCATGACCATACTCTGGAGTTGAGTACGGTTAGGCGCAAGATCAGCGTTGTATTGGTATTATTTGTAAAAGGCAGCAGCCAGATCTTCCCAGTTATGAACATTGGCTCTTTCTACCTAATAAAACCAATCAAGTTGAGTTCCAGACAGACTGTCTTGGAAGAAGTGTACCCATAAATCTTTGTCAGCAGTATGGGGCTGGATTTTCCTCACATAGGACCAGAGATGCATTTTGGGACACGAAACTCCATCATATTTGGCGAACACCGGTGCTTTGAATTTTGGAGGAATGACAATCCCTGATACTAATCCCAACTCCTCAAAGTCCAATCTAGGCACTTTTTGGATTTCCATTGCGCTTAACCGCTCTTCTAGATGCTTATACTTGTCATCGGCTGGAGGATATTGTTCTTCAGAATAGTCTTCTTCTTCTGACTCTGACTGGACAACTGTTTCTTTACCCTTCCCATCTTGATTTTCTTTCTCACCGGATGTCGTTGCAAAGTTTAAGGTCCCTCATGCTTGTCCTTGGAATCTTCTTCCCATATTTAGAACTCTGATTATTTTCTTTGTCTTCTTTTTCTTCTCTTCAACCAGCAAGGTCTTCAACTCTTCTTGTCCTTTGGCTAGAGTTAAGAACATCTGTTGAAACTGGGAATTTTGAGCTTGAAGGTCCTTCACCGTTTGCTCGAGATCCATCTTACTGAAATAAACAGTAGAAAGATGAGGAGACTTGTTGCAAGAAACCTGTTTATGTTATGATTAATGGTAAATGCATATGCAATGATTTCAAGGATTTTAAAGATTCAAATTTGTTTTAGACAAAAATAAAACACACGTTATATTAATAAATTAAATCTTGAGTACATTAATGCCTCTTTGGGCAAAATAATACAAAAAACTCTAAGATAAAAAGGTAGTATGCATCCTCTTTGGTGCAATGTAGGCATTCAGAGTCTGCTCCTCATGAAGTTGCTTAGTGAGTTCTAAAACCTTTTTCTCGCTAGCGTAGAATTGGGTTTCGAAAGTATCTCGCTCCCCCTTGAGTTGTATCTAATCTATTTGTAAGTCTTCAAGAGAGGTGGGCATGTCAGGATGTAGCATAGTGTATTGAACATTTCCTTCCCTAACAGGCTCAATGTTTACCGGGAGAATGAAAGGATAAGGCATCATAAGACTCTGAGCACGAGTTTGTACCCATTTAAGGTAATGCTCAAGAGGGATGGAATTATTATGCCCGAATGTCTTGCTATCTACCTTGTTCAACATCCTCTAAGCTCAGATAAATCTCTGGCGAAGACCTTGATTGTCGTTCTCCTAGTTAATTACCAAACCTTGGATGAGCATCTCATGAGGGCCATCCCTTCGGGCGTAACCAAATTGTCTTAAGGCTAAGCAGGGGTTATAGGTGATACCTCCCCTAATTCCAAGTAAGGGGACATTAGGGAATTCTCCACAACGGTCGACAATAGTAACATTCTCTAGGGATCGAGAACACCAATGAATGTCTGAATGCTTGAGCGTCATCAACCTTTGTGACCACCTTGAACCTTGCTCATTCTTCAATACAGATCGGGGAAGATGTGAAATAAACCATCTTGCCAAGAGAGGAGTGCAACACATAAGGACACCTCTTTTCCTCATAGTGCGAGTGTGAAAATAATGTAGAATGTCCCTTAGCAAAGTAGGCACCGGGTTACGAGATATGAAGATCTTGACGGTATTCACATCTCTGAGTTAGTCAGGATTTAGAAACAAAACCATCCTAAAGATGAGGAGAGCCACAATTTCCTCAAAGGCTTGCAAATCCAAGGAGTTCCAACAGTTTCGGGCTTTCTCAAACAAGAACTTTGCTAGGAAACCTTTGACACCACTCCTTGTTTCCCAATTAGTTGTGACATCAGATGATTGCAAGTGTAGAGCTTGAGCAATATATTCTGGATTTGGGTCTCTTTCCATACCGTTTAAAGGTAGTTGATTGAGAATGGGAATCCTAAATAGTTGGGAGAATTCTTCCAAAGTTGGCACAAGTTGATAATCAGGAAATTGAAGCAATGGTGTAAAGGATCAAAGAACTGGAAGAGCACCTTCATTAGTGTTGGAAGTGACCAAGTTGAGTAGGAGACCATGTCTCTCGGTGAATGGAGAGTTTTCAAGAATCCTTGATGCTAGCTCCTTAAGTTGAGGAGGGATCCTGACAAGATTGACTTGAATGGTTTTCCTGTGGATAGAATCCATGTCCTACAAAACATAACAAAGATAAATCCCAAGATCCTTGAAATGGTTAGTGAATGATTATGATGTTATGATGTTCATGATGTTATGTACAAGTAAATATACACAAACAAAGAAAACAAGTCCTTAGGTTTAGGCTTGCATGGAGTCTCATAGGTAAGTACCCTCTTGAAGTTTAGTTGGCTCAAACCTCTCCTAGTAATAGTAACCGGGTTCTAAAAATCTCAATATCACTGGTTTGTTTCCTTAAGCATTGTCTAAACACAAGCCTCTTTAATGGCGACCGAAATATCTCCAAAAAAAACAAACCTCAATGAGTGTATTATCGAGTATCTACCAACATCAGACTGCACCAAAGCCGGTCATCTCACTACGTCCAAATGGCCAAGTTGGTCAAGTAAAGGTTCTAAAAGTTTATTAGTGCTTCATGACATCACTCAGCCGCCCTGTATTCTCCTTAATTAACTCAAGGGATACCGGTACCCACAAATATGTCGCACTAACGTAGCTATTGCTTAGACCAATACCCCGCACAATTTCCACAATTTATTGCTACTTACCTATAAGGTATACCCAAATCCGGGTAGATGATTCAAACCCAAACAAAGAACCATAATGTAAAGCATACAAATCAAACAATGAAAGCAAGTAAATATGATCTAACCCTAAGGTAACCCCACTTTTTAGAAATTCCCAACAGAGTCGCCAGTTCTATGATACAGTGGGAGAATTGACTTGAAGGTTTTTCATTTGATCGCAAATGTTGCGGTTAGCAAGAGTTGCCACTGACTTTTCTTTTGTCCAAAAGGAAAGGTGAAAAAGCACAGGAAATATCTTTGAGATTATTTCTTGAGTTCCGGGGGTAGATTATGAAAAGGGAAAGTATTAGCACCCTTTTCATCCATGGTTTTCCATGAGCTCTTAGTTACTTGCTAGATCACTTGCTTTTGTTTGAAATTATGCTTTATGTGGTTTTTTGAAAGTATTTTATAAAGAGGCCATTGTTTAGGCAACCTGTGTAATGATTTTTGTTTGAAGGCATGTATACAAAGATGTTTGATCTTTTGAAAATGTTTTCAATTTTGTAAGATGTTTGAAAGTGTAGGTGTTTGTTTTGAAAATAGCAAGGATGTTTTGTTTGAAATTGAGAAAGTAATTAGGAGCATTCTACCTACTCAAAAGTCTTTCTTGTTCATTTTCTTTTCCTTTGACATTGTTATCTTACCATTGATTTGGTAAGTAAACCTATCTTTGGATGTAAACGGGACGGGCGTGGGTCATCGTATAACCATGATTAGCAATGTTGCAAGGTATCTTAGCATTCTCTCTTAGGGACCGAGACCATTTGAAAGGTAACTTAGATATCGTCATCGAGGGGCTATGATCTTATATTTGTTTGTTTTTGTTAAGATACCTCACATGCGTAATATGTCCATTTTGTAAAGGCAACCAAGTGGATTTACCCTAGGGGTGTTTGTGTGCAAGTGTGTTGTTTTCATGCTTGATTTTGTCTTGAATTAGGGTTTTCTAAGTATTGGTTTTAGTCTTTCCATACAAACCCTAATTACTAGCATGTTATATATAAAGCGATAAATTGTGGAATTTAAAGTTACTACGCTATTACAACACTTGTGGGAGGGGGTATACAAATTGTTTATGGGGATTGCAATAATATAAACCTAATTAATCTATTACAACCAAATTGAATTTGTACAAGAAATTAAATGGAAATAACGTACAAAATGAATAAATATGCAAGAATGCAAATTTAAAGAAAATGGATATTTTTGTTTGGATTTTTTTAGGAAAAGTGAATTGGTTTTAATCTAATTAATTAAAATAAAATAATTAATTCAAATAATAAAAGTAAACCTAATTTAATAAGAAAAGATTTTAAATAAAATCCTAAGTCTATTAGTTGATTAAAAGGAAATTGAGTTTAAGAAAAGTATTTTTTGTATTTTTGTCTTCAAAATAATTTATAGTATTATAAAATATTTTGGCCTTTTTTATATTAAAATAATATATTTTAATTGGTGTAGAATAAATGAATAAAACCTATTTTTTTTAAAAATTAAATTTACAAGATATTTAGTGAAATGAGTAAAGTATTTATTAAATAAAAATAATTTTTATGAGGAAAAATAAATAAATTATGTCAAAATGTAAATCTACTATTTTCATATATTTATGATTTTTTTTTTAGTATTTAGAAAAATAATTAAGAAAATAAATAAAATGAAAAATAATTAAGTAAAAACAACAAAAACCATACAAGGCCCAGCGCCTGCAAAAAAAACAAAGTCAGAAAGCAAAAAATGTGAAAAAATCAAAAGGGTACCACTGGGGCTCGAACCTAGGTCCCAAAGGTTACAGGCGCGCGCTTCTACCACTGGGGTGGCTATACATCCGTTAACATAAGCAAAACAATAAATATATGATACAAAACGCGCCCTGAGTTACACTACATCTTTAACCTCCAGCCAAACCAACTGTAACTTGTTCATTTCTCAACAAAAATGAAAACTGTAAACATGGAACTTGTAGAAAATTTCCTCACGGTTTCAGAAATGTAAACCATTAAAACTATAGATCAAAGATAAGCATGAATTTCATTGGCCCTAAATTGAACCCTAAAAATCTCAGAAATTCCAGTCTCAAAATTCTCTAAGCTCAAGCAAAATAAATGGAAACTATGGACATGGTCAGCTTTAGGGCAACGATATCTAATGTTTCATTCACAAATAAATCATTGATGATGCTTGTATGAAAAGCTCCAAAGTTAGAAAACTTTCCTTGCAAGAGGGTATCGGGTTTGAAGTTTGATCAGCTTTCAATGGGTTCCAATGGTTGGGTTAGCTTCCTCAAGTTCACAGGAAGCTAATGGAGTGCTTAGCTTGAGCTAAAAGGGACTGAGGAGTTCTGGAGAAGTCCAAGTGCAAAGCTCTATTTTTGAAAATGGTGGATGAGGATGGAGGTGTTACAGTGATGCTACAGGTGTTGGGATAGTTTGTGTATGTTATTTAGAAGCTTTAGAAAACAAAAGGCCAAGAAACGCACAAGTAGATTTGAAGATTGACTTCAAAACTCAAAAATGACAAGTTTTGAAGTGTTTTTGGTGATTCTGAGTTCTAGGTGTTTTCAGGGCTTAAGCATTCATGTCCTTGATGCAAATAGTTAGTGTATCTATAAGAAAAAGGATTGGAGTGGTTTGGACAATCATAAGTACAAGTTACAAGCTTTTGGCTAGGTTACTTGATTTTCAAGAAAAGAGGGAAACCAAGTTTCAATGTGTAGTACAGGCATGGGCTGAGTGATTGTAAGTGTCTAAACCATTTCTCATGAGTTATAGGACTTGTATGAATCATAAGAGAACAAGTGCAAGGCTCAAGAACAAGTTTTGTGCAAAAAACCACTTTATCAAAATGGCAATGTACACTTTCTTCCAAAAATGGATATAAAGCATGTCAATGCATTGAATGCTCGAAATGAGACCTCTAACAGATGTGCAAGCCATTAATTATGGAGTTCCTAACAAGTTTGTGGCCTGAAAAGTAGATTTTATGCAACATAGTTTGAATTTTGAATTTGGTTCATCACAAAATGACTTGTAATTCAAGTGATAAAACCTTAACTTCATCTCTTCGATTCTCCCTACTCAAAATGATCTCAAGGAGTTCTTGGACATTTTGGAAAGCTTGAAAAGTGCTCTACAACCAATATTTGAATTTCTTTTGAAGATTCCCCTTGGAACTATATGATAAAGTGCAATGAAGTTGGGTCAAAATCCTGACCAAATTAGGGCAAAATTTCACTAAGTGTTTTGTTTCATGACCACATGTTTTTAAAATTATAACTTGAGATCCAAGCACTTTTGGAAGAAGTTGTGTGAAGCAAAGTATTATATTTCATGGAGATCTACAACTTTCATGTTTTAAGTTTCTCTTTAATCATCTTGCATCATGGTGAAAATTTTGCTCAATGTTATGAAAAAAAAAGAAATTTCCAACACTTAGAAAAATTTCTAAGTTTAGAAATTTTAACTTTTCAAAAATGAAATCTTGAATTTTTGATTTATTGATGAATAAGTTTCATATTTTTATATGTTTTGATGAATTATGATCTTTGGCATTTGAATTTGACCAAAAAGTCAAAGTTTGACTTTTCAGTGTACAATTGACTTTTGATCAATTGACTGAAAATTCATCTGTCAATCCTTTGGTCTTGAGCAATGTTTTAAGCCATGTCAATAGGTCAAAATGATGAAATTGGACTCTTGAGATCATTCCTTAAACCAATTGATAATTTTCTAGGTCAAAAATTAGAAATTGCCCTTTCCCGGTCAAAACCCTAATTTTGACCATTTTGCCCTTTTGGAGATTTGATCAATTTTCTTGGGAAATTATGGTCCAAACTTGATCAAATGATGCATATGAGTCTAAAATGTTTAAGTGGATCAAAAATTATGAAGTTTGACTGTAAATTGGTCATGGTTGACTTTTTCCCTAATACAGCTGATTTTTAGGTCAACTGCTCAATTGATTGAGCAAAAGTGTGATCCAAAGCTTGAAACTTGACATGAGTAATCTCGAGGGTCCATAATGACCCATGAAAGTCATGGGGTATTGGAAGTTCAAAAATCCTTGTGCAATCTCAAACCCTAATTTTGGTCATCAGTGTTTAAGGAGGTGTCTTGAGCTGATCAAACCCTAGTGCAGTCTTGAGTCCAAGGAGATCTTGTGAGAAAAATCTTGATAAGTGAGAGGGAAAATTTGGGGTACAACATCTGCCATTCATTGGAGTAATAAATCTCAAAAACAAATTATCTTCCATAATGACAAGGCTACCATTCATTGGAGTAACAAATCTCAACAACAAATTACCTTCCATAATGACAAGGCTACCATTCATTGGAGTAACAAATGTAAATAACAAACTACCTTCCATAATGAAAAGTCTACCGTTCATTGGAGTAACAAATCTCAACAACAAACTACCTTCCATAATGACAAGGCTACCATTCATTGGAGTAACAAACCTCAACAACAAACTACCTTACATAATGACAAGGCTACCATTCATTAGAGTAACAAATCTCAATAACAAACTACCTTCCATAATGACAAGGATACCATACATTGGAGTAACAAATCTCAACAACAAACTACCTTATATAATAAAAGCTTACCATTCATTGGAGTAACAAATCTCAACAATAAACTACCTTCCATAATGACAAGGCTACCATTCATTGGATTAACAAATCTCAACAACAAACTACCTTCCATAATGACAAGGTAAACATTCATTGGAGTAACAAATATCAACAACAAACTACTCTCCATAATGACAAGGATACCATTCATTGGAGTAAAAAATCTCAACAACAAACTACCTTCCATCATGACAAGGCTACCATTCATTGGAGTAACAAATCTCAACAACAAAATACCTTCCATAATGACAAGGCTACCATTAATTGGAGTAACAAATTTTAATCTTCTCTGCGAACTGTCAGACTTATTGGGGGAAGTACAGGTTGCTCAAATAAAGAGACTCGCCACTTGCTGTTATGAGGAGGAATTGCAAATAATGATTTCCTGGGGAGAGAAATACGACCTCTTGGGGGTATTGCATATGGCTTTCCCGCCAATAACATTGAGGAATCTGAAAATCTAGGCAGTGGTCAGTTTGTTGCTTCTTCCAATAAGCTTTCTGCTAACTCAAAACCACAAATTACGCCCATGTGCTACCATTGTTCCTTCGTTACCTGCCCTGTATAAACAGAAAGAACTACCCTGCATATATCATAACAAAAACAAACACAGAAAACGCAACAGTTCGATGCATTAAACTCCAGCTTGAATCATGAAATTCGGAAAGAGTGCGGATATTTAGCAGGAAATTATTGACAGCAATCACCGTTGGCAGGAAACAACAATGTGTTTCATTAATCGGTTGAGGGATGAGTATTCAGCATATGATGACATTATTCAACCAATTCAAGTTGCTGTGTATGAGATGAAATTTGGGTTATCACTGGTTCTGTCAAAGCAATTTAGAAAAAGAATGTTTGAGAAATTTTGAGCATGAGAACATCAACCTGGTTATATATACTCATGCGCTTCCCCCGGGCTGCTTCATGCAAGTTCATTTTTGTCGAGTATGTTGGGTTAGAATTGCATCAGTCATACAGGCTTGATACCGGAACATTCTTGTTCAAATTGCATATCCTACAGCAAACGCAAAAATAAGTGATTATAAATCTTATATGCTTTTGCAAAGAATCTTTGACGAGTTTTCCGGCCTTTGGATGAAAATGAAAGATGATGCTAAATCAAAAAGAGATTATGATGCTCAACAACAGTTCAAGTTTAAGTCTCGAGAAGTTCAAATCGAGAGTATTATTAAGGTTGAAATACCAACTTTTGCAAATTCAAGTGCAGCTGAAGCATTTTTTTCGAATGGAAAGAATTGTCACTTGAAGAAAATACAACTAACTTGTAAACCATAGAAATTTTCTAACTGATTTTCTAACTAACTCCTAACCAATTCTATAACTAACTCTAGATAACCAACTAACAATAACTAACTGCTTTCTAATAGATTTTTGATAGCTATATAACAGGGGGAGATTCATTATTTTTTTAACGGATACATAATAGATTTAACTATAGAAACTTACCAATTCACATCGATTCTGGAACTTGCAGAAGAATCACATAAAAAAAAAACTTTCTCTCCTCCTCTCATCCTCATCTTCATCATTCTTCAACACTCCTTGGAGAATCACCAAAAAGAGATCTGAAAATTCTCTCTCTCTCTCTCTCTCTCTCTCTCTCTCTCTCTCTCTCTCTCTCTCTCTCTCTCTCTCTCTCTCTCTCTCTCTCTCTCTCTCTCTCTCTCTCTCTCTCTCTCTCTCTCTCTCTCTCTCTCTCTCTCTCTCCCGCTGCTTCATTCTTCACAGTCTAAAAGAACCATACAAGAAAAACCAGAAACTTCATTCTTCAAATCACTCTCTCTCTAAAATCAGAATGGACCTTCCTCGTTCTCCAGTTTCTGGAAGAATCACCAAGAATGTCAACAAATTCTCTCAGCTCTCTCTACACAATTCTTTAATCTTGCATCATCATCTTCATTCACCTTCTGCAAATCGCAAATCTCCATAAACGTAAACTTCGATTTTCATCATCCTTTACAAACCTTCAATCATAACCCCCTCTCTGCATCAAAATAGAACACATCAACGCTTCGATCGACATCACTACACTTTCACCTGCTTCACAACACAACTTCTCTGCAACAAAGTCGCACAAGAACCGCAACAAAAATGCAAGAAGAAGAAGAAGAGAATCTCCGGGGAGGAACGAAGGAGATTAGATGAAGTGAAAACTTACTCGGATTAATCTATTCTCTGATCTTCGCAGCATCGTCCTCGCGATTGAAAGAAACCACCGGTGTTGCTCCGGTAGAGGTGAAATCAGAACTTCACCGTTGGTGTTCGATTTGGAACAACTTGAAGATTGTCCGTTCGATGAAGATGGAGACGAACACAGGCGGCGGCAGAAGCGGAGATGAAGAATGGAGAAGGTGAATTCGTGCCGCTTTGAGAAAGTCGGATCGTGAACTCCAATTGTCACAAAGCTTTAAAACCCTATGTTATCTAAAACGCACGGTTTCAATCTCTTTTCCCCTTTTGCAATCATTATTTTGTTGTTAATTGTTAATTTTTGTTTTTACCTTTGTTTATACAATAAAAAAATCAGTGAGAAGATATTGGACTGGATCGGATCACACATTGCCTTGGTCCAATGGCATTTTTGGTAGCTTCTCAGCTTGTGAACAAAAAGGGCTTATGGACTCACGCAATTTGGGCTTAATACTAGAATTCTGATTGTTATTAAGTACCATTGTCTATAGTTTGCACTCCCCTCTGACTCACTTTTATTTCCCCTTTAATTGTAGTTTTAGTTTCACTTTTCTATCTATATTTTTTTATTATGAAAAAGGTAAGAATAATAAGCATTCTAATTGATTTTAGGTTTTTCTTTAGAATTTGTTTAGAAATCTTTTAGAATCTAGTTTGTTTATTATTATCATTTTGTAATCTTTTGTTAATGTTTAGTAATCTTTTGCTGTTATTTTAGCCATGATTTTTGGTAGGTTTTAATGCCAATTTTGTGTGAGATTATGGGATAAAAAGAGACTTGGGTTAAATATGTTTCGAAACGAACTAAGAGTGCAATCTCCATTGAGAAATATTTAAGAGGCCTTTGGTATAGTTATCTCATCGCTTGTGTGGCTTTGAAGAGGCAATGAACCTTCTCTGTTAGCGTTGGTGCTTCAGAAGTTATAATGTCAAAACTACTTCTATTGAGCGTGTTACACGAATTTGCTTGATTTTGTGATATAGCACCGATGTAATTCTTGCAATATGGAATGCTTGGAGATTAAGTCTATGATCACTCATGCGGAGCAGCTTTCGGTAGAGTTTTCTTATCACTTGTGTGACTTTGAAAAGGCAACGGACCTTCTCCGTTCGGTATCATCGTGGCCTTATTTTATCCCTCATTTCGCACTTTATTGCATTTCTTTATCGCAAACCATATGCATGCTAACATTAGGTAGATGTTTTTCTTTCACTCATACATGACTTAGGTCTAACAATGCATGATAAAATTAGAGTTAGAAATAGGCTAGTCTCCCTGTGACTTTTCTTCTTTTTTTGTATATGCAGTTAAAACAAAAACTTCTCCTTTTTTACAAACTTCAAAAGCACATAAAAATTTACTGACGAGAATCATATCTTCGTTAAGTATGTGAGACGATAAGCGAGTCTCTTCTCGACCTTATTATTCTCTTGTTCTAAGCTTTGGTATGGTTCAAGTCTCAAAGACTCATTTCATGAATAAGTAGAGACATGGCTAAAATCTCTCCCTTGAGATCAACTAGCTATTCTCTACAAGCGAAAAACACCAACAAACATAAAAATCTTTTTTTGCCTTCGGGCCTTTCTTTCAAACCCTTTTCAAAAGAGCATATTAATTCACTTCTGTGCTGACGCGTAAATCTCCAAAGGTCGAGTTGCGGCAGAAGGCGAAATTACTATCGTTCATTCAAAAACAAACGAATTCAAAACTTTTTGTGCGTCCAGGCACATTTCTTTCCAAACTTTTCAAGAGAGCATGTTAATTCACTTCTGTGCTGACGCGTAAGTCTCCAAAGGTCGAGTTGCGGCAGAAGGCGAACTTAATACTGTTCAGTAAAAAATACAAATAAACAAAAACATGTAAGCCGAACTACGGCTGCTCTGATTCCTCAAAAAGGATACGTAGGCATTGGGGTAGGGCCCAGGCGAGCACAATTTTATTTTCCCTACACTCTTTTCCCCTTTCTTTTGCATGCACTTTCCCTTTAGTAGCATAATAAACAGTAAGCGTAGATTAAACACACCCATAAGATAGACAACAAGAGTGGATACCGTAGAGTACTACGGGCGTGTGGGGTGCTAATACCTTCCCCTCGCGTAACAGACTCCCTTACCCTTATCTCTTGGTCGTTCGACCATGATTTCACCCTTCTCGGGTTTTCTCGATGTTTACCTTTCCCTTCATGTTGGATAAAAGACGTTCGATGGCGACTTCATTGTTTTGATGATTTTCAGCCGGTTGTTTCAGCTGGCGACTTCACTGGGGAATAGGTCGACCAAACGCTGGTCCATCCCGGAGTCGCTCCTAGCTCTTGTTTTCTTTCCTTAGGGTGTTTATTTTTATGCTTTCAGTTTACTCATTTGTACATGTTTGCATTGCATTTTATGGCTTTCCATATTTGTTATCTATTATGCTGGACTCTGTTTTCCATGTTGGGTGGGGATGTCACTATTGAGGTAAAAGGCCCAGTACCCAGGCCAGAGTGCACTAGGACACTAGGAATAGAGTGGGGGCATGACGGCTATAGGACGCGGTCCGATTAGTGCAGTCTTGTCATATACCATGCTCGGATGAGGTTCAAATGAATTACTATCGGCACCCACGTCTGTGGGTAAGCCAATAGTACTTTCAGGCGGACCCATGATTTTCGAGTTACCATTGTCTTACCCTGACCTAGTCTTCACCCGTGAGTGGGGAGGGATTTGTCATTACAGGTACCGTTGGTGACTATGTTCAAATGGTTACTCGTGCTCAGTTGGTGACTATGTTCTGATAGTAACTGTTGTTCTGTTGGTGACTATATGGGTCTCAGATTTTTTTTTCTGGATTCGGTATTCAGGATGGTTATCTAGTTATGTTCCGAACCTTCGATCCTAATATATTTTACTTGGTCAGAGATTATACAACGGTTAATCATGGTACTTGGTTCCATTGTATGCTGAATTTGGTTCTGAACCTTTGATCCTGTGATATCCATATTATTCAGCAGATTTATACAGCAGCTATCCAGAGGATTGTACAATTGTTATGCTGAACTTTTGAACTTATGTCATCGCACCTTGCATCATAACATGTTTATTTTACACAAAAAAGGAAAGGTGAAAGATTATAAAATAAAAAAAATGTTTGAACATGGCATTGCATCCGCTCATTCACCTCATGCATCCATAGTAGGTACTCCGAAGGTATTCAGAAATGGGGAATCCTTATTCAGACTCGGTATTTTCTTTTCAGAGCTGCAAATCTTGACTTCTCGTCGCTTCGTGGTCAGATTCAAGATATGGAACAACTTCGTGGGGAATTGGACGAGATGAAAGTAGAGATGGGATTCGTGGTGCTAGACATGCAGGATTTGGTCCGTGGACAAGAACTCCTGAAAGAAGAGAACATTCAGTTGAAGACTCAATTGAATTTGGTTATGGAAATTTTGGGGACAATATTGAAGAAAGAAGATGTTTCTATGCCTGCCACAATAGGAGTTACCATTCCTCCCCATAACCTGAGGACTCTTGTAGGTCAGGGAGTATCTCCTCTGCAACCGTGCATTCCAGGATCCTCCCATCCGCAACAAGTTGTCACTTCCCGAGAGGACCCAAAAGGCAAAGTCCGTCAGCAGAGGCCAAAACAGCCTGAACGAAAATTTGATCCTATTCCAATGTTGTATGCACAATTTCTTCCTCCCCTGCTAGAATTGCATTTGGTTAAACTCCGAATTTTCACTACACATGAAAAACGCCCTCATGGCTTTAATGACAATGCTAGGTGCGATTTTCATTCTAGGACACCTGGTCATGATACTGAAGATTGCGTAGCTTTTAAGCACCAAGTCCAGGACTTGCTTGATGCAAGGACAATTCTCTTCACTCCCGAAGGTCTGAGTGTGCAAATCAATCTTATGCCAACCACTACAAAGAATAGGGCTACGCCTTCTCCTCTTCAAAGTTCTATCTCACGATCGGAGTCACGTCATCCACAACCTATAATCCCAGAAAGCTCTCACCAGCAGTCGTTTGTAAGTTGTGGAAATCGGTTGGTTAATCAAAACCAGAATGTTCCTCGTGTTCACTTGGCTCAGTGTGCTACTCGGCAACAAACCCTATCAACAAAGACATACGCAACAAGGTAAACAAAAGGATAAGAAGCCAAAGAGGGTGTTCAACATTGTTCCTTTGACTTATGGCCAACTGTTCTCTCAGTTACTCAAGCTTTCCTTGGTGGAACCCAAGCCACTGAAGCCTGTCATTCCTCCTTGTTCTATGGATTCCAATCCTAATGTGCAGTGTAATTACCATGCTGGGGCACTAGGTCATTCCATTGAAGACTGTTGGGCTTTCAAAGAAAATGTGCAAGACCTGCTTGATGCAAAGGCTATCAATTTCGGGCCAGTCAGTTAAATTTGAGGTCTCCTTCGACTCAGTAAATGTCAAGATTGCCAGATCATCATCTGAAGCAACAAGTCCATACCGAGACTGGTCTCCTCAACGTAGTAATTTCTAGTTTCATTTTCAATTCTCATTTGTAATCTTTCTTTCTTTGGTTCAGTACTTTCTTGTATGCAAAACTTGTCGATTCTTGAATATTAATCATAATGCATTGAATATGTTTGTCTTGAATTAATCCATTCGTATTCACTCATTAATGTTTTTTCTTTACTTTTTGATACTTAACTCTTGTTAAATAAAAAATATCTGAAGGGAGGATGATGAGTAATATACCAAAAATTTCAAACGGTGTGCTTTTGAGTAGGACCCTGCTGACGATGTACAAGCCTTGTTTCAAATTCCCAAACACCGGAGATATAAGGGAGATAGACCCTCGTCAACCTCTTTGAGCCTTGAAGTAGGAGTTTCTTTGCTTTTCAGAAAAACCCTCACATTTAACCCGGGGCAGGGTAGATTTCAGTTAATCTGATTGGGCATTCAAAACTCATTAAAAGTGCACATCAAAGGATACAACAAAGGTTATCCTTCAGAAGGTTGAGAAAGAACAAAACCACAGTGGTTAAACTCTTATATATCAGCAGTGTGCATCAATGATAATGATATCCTAATAGATATCTCTCGCACATCAAAAAGTCAAAAGGTGACGTTACCATAATGGCTATTTCCCGTCAACCAAACAGCAAGGCAGTCACACCTTTTTCAATAAATCAAATAATGACTCAAAATCACACGACTGGTTCAAACTAAAATAAATAGTAAAAGAAAGAGACAAAAAGCCTTGCTAAGTCAAAACTTGAAAAACAAGTCGCTTAGGCAAAAGTCAGGGTATCCCGTTGGACTTCAAAATCAAATTCAAGAGGAATTTGTCCAGGCAAAAGTTAGGGAATACAAAAAGAAAGCGAAAAGCGCGAAAAGAGAAAAAGGGGATTACCAAATAAAGATTCTCCACAAATAATAAAGTCGTGTGATCAAAATACCAATAATGAAAGGGTGAGTGAATGCCATATCCTTCTCAACCATGGTAAACTCTTTTGAGGGATGAGTGCTCGTATTAGTTTAACTGAATTTAGGATTGGAGAACATCATCGAGAATGGGTGGGCACCAAATATTTTGAGCCTTAAATCCGTTTTTTTTAAAACCACGAACTAGGCCACGTTACAACCCTGAAAAGTCCTAACTGAAGCAAGGGTTAATTCGAAAGCACACTGTAACAAGAAATACGGTAATCTGACTCCTAGAAAGGCTTGCAAAAACTTTTGAGTTGGTATCACTCTATCTTTTTACTATCTTTTGTACAAATTTTTGATGTTTCAAAATATTTTTTATATAAATCTTTTAACTTCAAGACAAACATGAGCTTTGCATTACAATTATCATTCTTATAATAAACACTCTTTGCATATGAGCAAGTGCTTAAATATCGAGTAAGTTTGCATAATGAGCATCAGATGAGAATTTAATTATCTCAAAGGACAAATTGCTTCAGGACACCGTTTAAAGGTAAATCATTTGTGGGAATGGTCTTAACCTGGGGCAAATTTTCTATCGACTCCGTCGAGTAAAAGAATACCAGTCTGAGAAATGATCTGAAGTAGATTGCAAAAGTTGATCGCCCAAAGTTTCTGATAAGCAGTGGTGCATTACTTTCAGTTGGTCCCAAGGGACATATTTCTTCAAGTATCTGATTAGAGATTGAAGCAGTTCAAGTCGAGGAGTATGGTTGTGAGGTAACCTATATTCAAGAGCCAACCACCCTAAGGTTATGTTGTCTTCAAAAAAATACTCAAGCCTTCATCTCCCCATGAGCAAGGGGCAGGTGTGTAGAATATTCCGTCGAGTAGGTATTCAGCCAATCTGAGGCATTCAAGTTGGGATTTCATCCCTCAAAGGACAGTCAAACTGGGGCAGTTACGTCGAGATTTGACAAATCTCTCTAAGAATGCATTGATCAGAGGAGAATCTTCCCAGAATTTGAAGGTGTATGAGCACTCGCTCAAACATAGTTGGAATCCTCTCCAATTTTGGTTATCTGAACATCATGTTCCAAAGTTCATAGCACTGGGGCAATTATGTCGAGATTTGATAAATCTCTCTAAGAATTTGTTGATTAGGGGAGAATCTTTTTAGAATTCAGAGATGCACGAGAATTCAATCAAGCATTGTTAAAGTTATTTCCAACTTTGGTCAGCCATGGGCAGTATTCTGAAATTCATAACACTAGGGCAGTTTATCTTGGTGATATAAATCTCAAAAAGTCCTTTCGAGGCAATTTTTCTGCAAAAGCCTTACAGACTGGGGCAAGAATTCATGTAAGGGCTTTCTCTCTTCTTGAGTGGTTGATCAGATCACATCCATGTATAGGCTAAACGACCTTTGAATTTGAAAATCATGCCGAGAAGTTAAAATTGTTATCTTCAACTTGTCAGAGACTCAAGACTATTTACTGATATCCTTTGTCCTAAGTTAAGGTCATTATCCCCAGTTGAAGTTTGGATTGTTATCCTCAGCAGGATATGAGCAGTAATGTAAAGATCATTTGAAGATTGTTTACACGTACAAGATGCGATGGAAATATTGCTTCCTAGGAGGACGCCTCTCCCTAGTAAAAGATCTGTTGCTACTTGACAAAAGTCTGTCTACCAAAGGGTTTCTCTTCTGAGATCTTTATTCCCCAAGAAAGCATCCTCATTTCTCTGCAAGAGGAGATTAGTTCTTCTCCCTAGAAATTCAGAAGTTGTTTAAAGTCAAGATGATTTATTTTCAGTAGACAGCCATTTATGTTTGCAGCATCTTCTCCAAAGTCCACTTTTCAGTGGCATTCCTCCTTAGAGTCGACGTGATGAAGTTGTAATCTTGCATCACATTTTTTTTACCCATCGATTGGTGGTTCAAATTGCTTATTCATCAGTGAAGTTTTCCATTCCACGCATGGGGCATATTGCCACAATTTTCTATTTTGCAAGTATTGTTGGTCTTTTATGACAAGAAGCATACCAGCAAGTGAATCAAGAAAGGTCTGCATGTGACCAACATGAGGATTTTTGTAGAATGGGATTCAATCTCCCGAGTGAATGCTCACTTCTTCTCAAGACAGAATCATGTATCCCCAATAAGGGCGTACTCTCTCCCAGACATAAATCCTTATCTCCATTAAAAGTATGTCTGTGCGTAATCCCCACTGAAGTCAGTACTCTCAATGAGAGTTTGTTTAAGAGTTTGTCCCTCCCATAAGACTTATTTCTGAAGAAATGCGTTTCAACAAGTTTTGTATAAACTTCTTCATCAGCATAGTCTACTCAGCTTTGATAAATCCTGGAAAGATCATTTCATTGGATTGTAGACCTTTGTTATATCCTCTCAAAGTCAGTACCATATATCTTCGTGGTAGGTATTTATCTCCCTAGGGAGGTTGCTGTTCATCGTCTCTCTAAAGTTCGTATCTTTTCTCCCTAGGGAAGTTTTGCCCAAGTCATGTTTTCTTGAAGAGATGTTTGATTAACATGTTTGTTATGCCCAGCGGAGCAGGTCTCCTATATTTTTTTGTGGCAGAGTACATGGACAAATGTCGTTTAAAATTCTTTTATCCCAGTGATGGGATATGGATGAAATATTTCCTCGGTAGAGTTCCAAACCTCAAGCTTATGGTTCAAAGATGACCTTCTCTTCCTCAAGTGAAGATTGTTACCCTCGACAGTAGTATCCTCTGTGTGGCCTGGGTAGAATTATTTTATTGAAAAAAAAACAAAAAAAAAACAATTTTTTTTTTGCGATTCCCCAATCAAAGTCACTTCTATCGAAGACTTACGTCGGAAGGTCCCAATTCCCAGCAAGATTCTCTTTATCCTTGGAAAGAGATGTTGGATTTTTCCCTAAGAAGTTGGAAGTTGGATCAGAGTTCGAAAATTTCCCTGAACTGCAATTTATTTTTGCGGTATTTTCCCCAGTGAAGCGAGTTTTCATTCCCTAGTGGAGCATGCTTTCTAGAACAAGTGTCATCTTCTCCCCAGTATGGTGCACATGGGAGCACCAATTATAACTCCTTCATCCCGGAATATGAAAGATTTTTTTGAGATGTCAGCAGTGGAGTTTCTGTCCTAGGATGTTTGGTTCTTCCCCAAGTGAAGATTTTTATCCCCTGGCGTTGTTATCCCCAGTGTGGTCTGAGTAGAATTCTATTTATTTAAGAATTTCTATACTCCCCAGTAGAAGCTATCTTCGTAAAGAAGTTCTGCGCAAGAGAAAGCTTCCATCCCCAGCGAAGCTCTCCCCGTTCTAACAGAAGATAAAGTATCTATCCCCCAGGAATTTGGAAGTTTGATCAGAATTCAAGATTTTCTCTCAAACTGCAATTTATTTTTTGCAGTATTACTACCCAGGAAGTTATTTCTTCAATGTTATCAATCGTTCGAGGTTGATGGTTTCGAATCTTGATTTCCTACTGAAGTTCATATTGCATGTTCTCTACAGAAGATTAGATGTGCAAGAATAATCATTTGAAAGTTCATTGTCTTCCCAACATCCGATTATTGACGTGGTCTCCCCAGTGCATTACTAAACATGCATCATTACATTGCATCATTACATCGCATCTACTAAAATGCATATCATTTCCATTGCATGGAGCATTACGCTATAAAAAATTCAAACATGCATAAGTATAAGCCAATTATGTCCACTTGTGGTAACTAGATTGTTATGCGCTCAGATTTGATTTATCTCCATAACAAGCCTATGGGTGACTCTATTATGTTTCCCCAGCGGGGTTTGTTTTAATTCACCATCAGTCGGGTCTTTGGTATTCCTCCATCTCCCCAGTAAGTTTGTGGTTTGCGCTTGCCTTTGCCTTTGGTTATTTTACCCGTGTTTGCTTTGCCGTTAGAGTGCGAGTAAGAGTCGGCGTATAGCCTTTCTTATTTCTCAAGTATTTGAGTGTCCATACTTGGTGTGTGGTAATTTAGATAATTGCCACTCTTGAAGAATTACACCCCGCCTTTGGCCTGAGGAATTTTGTAGTTCTTGCGTATTTGCAAAACTTTTAAAGCCCAACGCATGTTGGCAATCCTTGTTTAGAGTCCCTACAGTTGGTCTTTTTTTTTTCTTTTTTTTTTCTGATCACAAGACCGCCTTCGACCGGCGTTCTGTTTAAGTTCAATACATATGGGATTCCCCAGTAAATCATGGTTTACACTTACCCTTTCAAGCTTTTGGTTATTTTACCCGTGTTCGCTTTGCCGTTAGAGTGCGAGTAAGAGTCGGCGTATAGCCTTTCTTATTTCTCAAGTATTTGAGTGTCCATACTTGGTGTGTGGTAATTCAGATGATTGCCACTCTTGAAGAATTACACCCCGCCTTTGGCCTGAGGGATTTTTTAGTTCTTGCGTATGTGCAACCTATCGAAAGCCTAACATGTTTTTCTTTGTTAAAGTCTGCTTGGACCAGTCCCTTTCTCCTGTAGAGCTCACATTCGATCGGTGCTCTTTGAAGGTCCTGCTTAGTCGGTTCCTTGTTTTGGTTTATCCATGTTAGTCGGGTCCTCCTTTCGTTAGCCTAGCTAATCTTTTATGTTAAGAGTCTTTCAGTGTCTCTTCAAAGTCTAGTTGTCTAGCATCTTTATTTAGGCGAATGCGCCCTTTTTATTGGGGCTTTCTTCGGTTAGTGTCATTCCTGTGTTCGCTAGCAATTCTAAACATTTGTTTCTTGATGATCAGCTTCGCTCTTGTGTATCTAACTCTGACCAAGACATGCATACCTGTATCTTTCAAAACCCCGCTTCGGCTGGTATCT
This sequence comes from Vicia faba, assembly GCA_948472305.1. NCBI lineage: Eukaryota > Viridiplantae > Streptophyta > Magnoliopsida > Fabales > Fabaceae > Vicia > Vicia faba. The sequence continues at coordinate 1,483,088,239 of OX451737.1, forward strand.
TTTGTCAAAATCCCGCTTCGGATGGTGTTATTTCTTTTAAATCCACCTTCGATTGACATCATTGGTCCGGAGTCCCATTCGTTTGGTCTCCTTCCTCAGTAAGTCCGCCTTCGATTGGTGTTTCTTTGCAAGAGCTTTCTTCGGTCTGTCTCTTTCGTACGTATCCGATACCGACCACGGATATGTATTTTCGATACCTGTTTCATATGTCTGCTACCAACCTCAGACATATGTTCTTGTATCTTTGACGTCTCTTTTGTGTGTATCCGATACCGACCACGGATATGTATCTTTGACGTCTCTTTTGTGCGTATCCGATACCGACCACGGATATGTATCTTTGATGTCTCTGTCGTATGTATCCGATACCGACCACGGATATGTATCTTTGATATCTCTTTTGTGCGTATCCGATACCAACCACGGATATGTATTTTCGATACCTGTTTCATATGTCTGCTACCAACCTCAGACATATGTTCTTGTATCTTTGATATCTCTTTTGTGCGTATCCGATACCGACCACGGATATGTATCTTTGATATCTCTTTTGTGCGTATCCGCTACCGACCACGGATATGTATCTTTGATATCTCTCTTGTGCGTATCCGATACCGACCACGGATATGTATCTTTGACGTCTCTTTTGTGCGTATCCGATACCGACCACGGATATGTATCTTTGATGTCTCTGTCGTATGTATCCGATACCGACCACGGATATGTATCTTTGATATCTCTTTTGTGCGTATCCGATAGCAACCACGGATATGTATTTTCGATACCTGTTTCATATGTTTGCTACCAACCTCAGACATATGTTCTTGTATCTTTGATATCTCTTTTGTGCGTATCTGATACCGACCACGGATATGTATCTTTGATATCTCTTTTGTGCGTATTCGATACCGACCATGGATATATATCTTTGATATCTCTTTTGTGCGTATCCGATACCGACCACGGATATGTATCTTTGATATCTCTCTTGTGCGTATCCGATACCGACCACAGATATGTATCTTGTCTATATCTTTTGTGCGTATCCGATACCAACCATGGATATGTATTTTCGATACCTGTTTCATATGTCTGCTACCAATCTCAGACATATGTTCTTGTCTCTTTGACGTCTCTTTCGTACGTATCCGATACCGACCACGGACATATATATTTTTTATATCTTTTGTGCGTATCCGATACCGACCACAGATATGTATCTTTCCTATCTCTTTCTTACGTGTCCGATACCGACCACGGATATGTATTTTTGATGTATCTTTCTTGTATATTCGCTACCAACCCCGGATTTGTGTCTCTGATATTTTTTTCGTATGTCTACTACAGGCTTCAGGCATATATCTTTTGATACCTTTCTTACAAGTGTTTGTTACTAAATCCCAACAGATGTTCCTTGATAACCAAGTTATTCTGCTGTGTATCAAACTCTGGTTAAACATACATCTAACCCCGATAACCCATGTAATCCAAAAAGCAAAATAATATAATAAAAATAGATTCCGAAAAAGAAAAATAATAATACCTGACTGACTCCGGAGCGCAAACTTTTGGGTCCTTTTAAGTATTTAATCTTCTTCCACCTTGAAAGTTCGAAAGGCTGGCGCCAATCTCACCTTCAGGTTGAAGACGATTAAATAGGGGCAGCTGTTGCACCCCAAAATTTGCCCTCCTAATTGCACTTTTTTGGCTTAGACTTTTGCATTCATCTGCATCTATTTCATTAGGTCACTAACATGGCATACATTTCATTCAATATAGCTCTGAGGTTCAAAGTTCAGTGGTTGTGCGATACTAGGGTTTCACAGTGGTTAAGACGCTCGTATCCAATAAAGGATGATTTCTTATTCATGCAACAAGCTTTGGAATTAGGTTTTTTTAGGCTCATTTCTGGACTTCTTCTCCACCAAGTTACTGGGCTAATATCTTTGGATGAACAACTGGTTGTAGGTCATTCTGGTCAAGAACTCTAGGACGTGACCTAGCATATGTGGACTTTGAAGCATGGCATCCTTTCCTATAAGTATGCTTGTCATTTGATTAGGATTAATGACTGTGACATGACATTCATCTACTCCTCAGTTAATCAATTTAGGTTTTGTTGAATCATGGTTCAAAGATGTTTGATCCAGATATTTCTCTGTGCTTCTAAACGGGGAATCAAGATTGTGAGGTGTGGTTAACATGATTTCTTTCTCTTCAAGATATAATTGCTTTTATCCAGTCTTGGAAAATGCTGGGGTTTTCATTTGTGCAACTAGGTTTCACGTCAAGGGAATTCTTCTGTGATTCAGACTTTATCATCCCTCGGTAAGATGTTCCTTATGATGCTAATTTCAAGTTGAAATAACCGATCGCTAAGGGCTGGGGATTGAATTGTGAAGCGTGGTTCATGACCTAAGATATGAATTCATAGATTTCTCCTTAACCAAGGCAATCATTGTCCTCATCATTGTCATTTGTTATCTACGATGTGAGTAGGTTTGGATTGAACTAGGTTTCTCAGGGAATAATTCATGCAAGGTAATTGAAGGTTCAAGGCATTCAAGGCAGGGTTTTGTTCAACATGGCATACCTGGTTGATGGGCTTACAAGCTCTTATGAGACCTTGAGATGCATAATCATGGGCCAAGTTCAAAGATACGAGGATAAGATCTGTTGACTTCGGTTAAAGTAAGCTTTGAACAATTAACTTTGGGGCCAAGGTCTCCCTTGAATTTTCATCTAATATGTGTTGGGAATTCGAGTTGCATTTGAAGAATGGTATGGTAAAGGAAAAGAAATATTGGTTCAGAAAAAATAAATCATTAAAAATCAGGGTTTCTATTCATTGATAAAAGTTCAAGTGATTGAAGATCAGGGGAAATAAGGTTTCATATTAATCTTGATCATATTCTTTCATTATCATTTACATCCATCTTTGATGATTTAAGGTCGTCATTTAGGGAAGGACTTTGTCAAGATAAGAGACTTGTGGATTGAATCATGGAATATGAGGCATGATACAAAAGGCAAGGTTGTGAATTTTTTAGGATCAAGATCTTATTGACTATTCAAATTATTTGTCATTCAAATTGATTTGGGTTCAAGATTGAAGTTAGGAGTTTATTGAGAATGCAAGTGTGATTTGGATTTGAAGTTTGATTTGAGTTCAAGATGTTCGAAAGTGTTTGATTGGATTAAAGTTGGCAAAGAGCTTTAAGTATTGGTCGTATGAGTTTCTTGGAAGGTAAAATACAGACTGCAAGGTCTTATTTCAAGTCGGAGTTCATACGCATTACAAAGATACTATCCAATTCCATTCAATTTCATTCTCATTCATGGTTCAAGAAAATACTATCCAATTCCATTCAATTTCATTCAAGTGTAACAATACCTTACAAGAAAATTTGATGCTTTCATGTCTTCAAGCATTTTTTCAAGACTTTGACATTTAAACCCCGTCCTTAAAATTCATCACCCAACATTTCAAGCTCAAAGGTCATTTACAATTCACACTATAAATTTCAAGTTCTTCCAAATCAAACATTCATTATAAAATCATTACAACCCCATTACACCAATATTCTACAAAGAAAAGAAAACGGTTACAAAATACACTTGAACAAAATTCCTTAGTCCTAAAGTTGTTAAAATTCCATGAGTAAACTTCCAAGTCTATGCCATGCCAAAGTTCGCCATCTTCATATATTCTTCAATCTTCATGACCCTTCAACCAAACAACCAGCATGTCCAGTTTACCTTGATCGATTAGATCAAGACGCAAGTTGAATTCTTACAACCATATGTAATCATTCTTTCCATTGTTCCTGTATTTCAAAATGGGCAGATTCTTCTTGTCCGGTATGCTGCTAACAAAGCCTCTATATCAGATAACGAGGTCTGTAAATCAAAAGAACAATATGATTTAAAATTGGATTCTCAATCTGAGCTAGCATCTGGTTATGCTGAAGTAGAAGATGATGTGACATCTTTTGATAGTCAGATACTTAAGGATCCAGAAGTCGTTAGTCATTCTTATTTTCCTAGGTCTTGTTTCCCTCACGTCACAAATCATAATAATCCTCATCCTCTGCAGCATGGTGAACCTTGTACTGTTGTTAATGCTGGTTCTTTAGCCACAGTTAATGAGGTTGGGTATGAACCAAAATTACATGAATCTAAAGCATTATGCAATGTCTATTCTGAGAAATTGGACAGCACCAGCTCATTGCTGCATGATGAAAGGAATGATCATCACATTGGAAAATTAATGAGTAAAACAGTTAATATAGGAAATGATGCTGCTACAACAGATAATGGTGAGAGTAGTATAATTTCAAATATATTGTCCATGGAGTTTGATGCCTGGGATGATTTGGCGAAGCTGTTAAGTGACAACACCGAAAATCAGAATGGTCCTCTAAAGAAATCTAGTTCTTGGAATGTTCAAACCAATCAGTCAAGATTTTCTTTTGCAAGACAAGAGGAATCCAAAAACCAAGCCTTTGATATGAATCCATCTCATGGTGCCAACCAACAATTACTCAGAAGCCGCTCATTCTTCCAAGATTTTGTGGAAACAACAGACATGTCTTTGGACAAGGTGGGTATTGCATATGGCTTTCCCGCCAATAACATTGAGGAATCTGAAAATCTAGGCAGTGGTCAGTTTGTTGCTTCTTCCAATAAGCTTTCTGCTAACTCAAAACCACAAATTACGCCCATGTGCTACCATTGTTCCTTCGTTACTGCCCTGTATAAATAGAAAGAACTACCCTGCATATATCATAACAAAAACAAACATAGAAAATGCAACAGTTCGATGCATTAAACTCCAGCTTGAATCATGAAATTCGGAAAGAGTGCGGATATTTAGCAGGAAATTATTGACAGCAATCACCGTTGGCAGGAAACAACAATGTGTTTCATTAATCGGTTGAGGGATGAGTATTCAGCATATGATGACATTATTCAACCAATTCAAGTTGCTGTGTATGAGATGAAATTTGGGTTATCACTGGTTCTGTCAAAGCAATTTAGAAAAAGAATGTTTGAGAAATTTTGAGCATGAGAACATCAACCTGGTTATATATACTCATGCGCTTCCCCCGGGCTGCTTCATGCAAGTTCATTTTTGTCGAGTATGTTGGGTTAGAATTGCATCAGTCATACAGGCTTGATACCGGAACATTCTTGTTCAAATTGCATATCCTACAGCAAACGCAAAAATAAGTGATTATAAATCTTATATGCTTTTGCAAAGAATCTTTGACGCGTTTTCCGGCCTTTGGATGAAAATGAAAGATGATGCTAAATCAAAAAGAGATTATGATGCTCAACAACAGTTCAAGTTTAAGTCTCGAGAAGTTCAAATCGAGAGTATTATTAAGGTTGAAATACCAACTTTTGCAAATTCAAGTGCAGCCGAAGCATTTTTTTTCGAATGGAAAGAATTGTCACTTGAAGAAAATACAACTAACTTGTAAACCATAGCAATTTTCTAACTGAATTTTCTAACTAACTCCTAACCAATTCTATAACTAACTCTAGATAACCAACTAACAATAACTAACTGCTTTCTAACAGATTTTTGATAGCTATATAACAGGGGGAGATTCATTATTTTTTTAACGGATACATAATAGATTTAACTATAGAAACTTACCAATTCACATCGATTCTGGAACTTGCAGAAGAATCACATAAAAAAAAACTTTCTCTCCTCCTCTCATCCTCATCTTCATCATTCTTCAACACTCCTTGGAGAATCACCAAAAAGAGATCTGAAAATTCTCTCTCGCTCTCTCTCTCTCTCCCGCGGCTTCATTCTTCACAGTCTAAAAGAACCATACAAGAAAAACCAGAAACTTCATTCTTCAAATCACTCTCTCTCTAAAATTAGAATGGACCTTCCTCGTTCTCCAGTTTCTGGAAGAATCACCAAGAATGTCAACAAATTCTCTCAGCTCTCTCTACACAATTCTTTAATCTTGCATCATCATCTTCATTCACCTTTTGCAAATCGCAAATCTCCATAACCGTAAACTTCGATTTTCATCATCCTTTACAAACCTTCAATCACAACCCCCTCTCTGCATCAAAACAGAACACATCAACGCTTCGATCGACATCACTACACTTTCACCTGCTTCACAACACAACTTCTCTGCAACAAAGTCGCACAAGAACCGCAACAAAAATGAAAGAAGAAGAAGAAGAGAATATCCGGGGAGGAACGAAGGAGATTAGATGAAGTGAAAACTTACTCGGATTAATCTATTCTCTGATCTTCGCAGCATCATCCTCGCGATTGAAAGAAACCACCGGTGTTGCTCCGGTAGAGGTGAAATCAGAACTTCACCGTTGGTGTTCGATTTGGAACAACTTGAAGATCGTCCGTTCGATGAAGATGGAGATGAACATAGGCGGCGGCAGGAGCGGAGATGAAGAATGGAGAAGGTGAATTCGTGCCGCTTTGAGAAAGTCGGATCGTGAACTCCAATTGTCACAAAACTTTAAAACCCTATGTTATCTAAAACGCACGGTTTCAATCTCTTTTCCCCTTTTGCAATCATTATTTTGTTGTTAATTGTTAATTTTTGTTTTTACCTTTGTTTATACAATAAAAAAATCAGTGAGAAGATATTGGACTGGATCGGATCACACATTGCCTTGGTCCAATGGCATTTTTGGTAGCTTCTCAGCTTGTGAACAAAAAGGGCTTATGGACTCACGCAATTTGGGCTTAATACTAGAATTCTGATTGTTATTCAGTACCATTGTCTATAGTTTGCACTCCCCTCTGACTCACTTTTATTTCCCCTTTAATTGTAGTTTTAGTTTCACTTTTCTATCTATATTTTTTTATTATGAAAAAGGTAAGAATAATAAGCATTCTAATTGATTTTAGGTTTTTCTTTAGAATTTGTTTAGAAATCTTTTAGAATCTAGTTTGTTTATTATTATCATTTTGTAATCTTTTGTTAATGTTTAGTAATCTTTTGCTGTTATTTTAGCCATGATTTTTGGTAGGTTTTAATGCCAATTTTGTGTGAGATTATGGGATAAAAAGAGACTTGGGTTCAATATGTTTCGAAACGAACTAAGAGTGCAATCTCCATTGAGAAATATTTAAGAGGCCTTTGGTATAGTTATCTCATCGCTTGTGTGGCTTTGAAGAGGCAATGAACCTTCTCTGTTAGCGTTGGTGCTTCAGAAGTTATAATGTCAAAACTACTTCTATTGAGCGTGTTACACGAATTTGCTTGATTTTGTGATATAGCACCGATGTAATTCTTGCAATATGGAATGCTTGGATATTAAGTCTATGATCACTCATGCGGAGCAGCTTTCGGTAGAGTTTTCTTATCACTTGTGTGACTTTGAAAAGGCAACGGACCTTCTCCGTTCGGTATCATCGTGGCCTTATTTTATCCCTCATTTCGCACTTTATTGCATTTCTTTATCGCAAACCATATGTATGCTAACATTAGGTAGATGTTTTTCTTTCACTCATACTTGACTTAGGTCTAACAATGCATGATAAAATTAGAGTTAGAAATAGGCTAGTCTCCCTGTGACTTTTCTTCTTTTTTTGTATATGCAGTTAAAGCAAAAACTTCTCCTTTTTTACAAACTTCAAAAGCACATAAAAATTTACTGACGAGAATCATATCTTCGTTAAGTATGTGAGACGATAAGCGAGTCTCTTCTCGACCTTATTATTCTATTGTTCTAAGCTTTGGTATGGTTCAAGTCTCAAAGACTCATTTCATGAATAAGTAGAGACATGGCTAAAATCTCTCCCTTGAGATCAACTAGCTATTCTCTACAAGCGAAAAACACCAACAAACATACAAATCTTTTTTTGCCTTCGGACCTTTCTTTCAAACCCTTTTCAAAAGAGCATATTAATTCACTTCTGTACTGACGCGTAAATCTCCAAAGGTCGAGTTGCGGCAGAAGGCGAAATTACTATCGTTCATTCAAAAACAAACGAATTCAAAACTTTTTGTGCGTCCAGGCACATTTCTTTCCAAACTTTTCAAGAGAGCATGTTAATTCACTTCTGTGCTGACGCGTAAGTCTCCAAAGGTCGAGTTGCGGCAGAAGGCGAACTTAATACTGTTCAGTAAAAAATACAAATAAACAAAAACATGTAAGCCGAACTACGGCTGCTCTGATTCCTCAAAAAGGATACGTAGGCATTGGGGTAGGGCCCAGGCGAGCACAATTTTATTTTCCCTACACTCTTTTCCCCTTTCTTTTGCATGCACTTTCCCTTTAGTAGCATAATAAACAGTAAGCGTAGATTAAACACACCCATAAGATAGACAACAAGAGTGGATACCGTAGAGTACTACGGGCGTGTGGGGTGCTAATACCTTCCCCTCGCGTAACAGACTCCCTTACCCTTATCTCTTGGTCGTTCGACCATGATTTCACCCTTTTCAGGTTTTCTCGATGTTTACCTTTCCCTTCATGTTGGATAAAAGACATTCAATGGCGACTTCATTGTTTTGATGATTTTCAGCCGGTTGTTTCACCTGGAGACTTCACTGGGGAATAGGTCGACCAAACGCTGGTCCATCCCGGAGTCGCTCCTAGCTCTTGTTTTCTTTCCTTAGGGTGTTTATTTTTATGCTTTCAGTTTACTCATTTGTACATGTTTGCATTGCATTTTATGGCTTTCCATATTTGTTATCTATTATGCTGGACTCTGTTTTCCATGTTGGGTGGGGATGTCACTATTGAGGTAAAAGGCCCAGTACCCAGGCCAGAGTGCACTAGGACACTAGGAATAGAGTGGGGGCATAACGGCTATAGGACGCGGTCCGATTAGTGCAGTCTTGTCATATACCATGCTCGGATGAGGTTCAAATGAATTACTATCGGCACCCACGTCTGTGGGTAAGCCCATAGTACTTTCAGGCGGACCCATGATATTTCCTGGCTAGTTAAAGGTGTTGATCTAGAACTTGAAAATGGTGGGTCGAGATAGCTTTCCTGGCTAGTTACAGGTATTAATCTCTGATTTGAGAAATAAAGATGGTTTCCTGTCTGGTTTCAGGTATTGATCTTCAATCTCTTCATGTAGATACTTTCCTGGCTAGTTACAGGTATAGATCTATAATCAGGCGTCCACAGATATTTCCTGGCTAGTTACAGGTGTTGATCCGGAACTTAAGAAAGGGTTGGTTTACGAGATAGTTTTCCTGTCTGGTTTCAGGTATTAATCTCTGACCTGAGAAAGAAAGATGGTTTCCTGGCCTGTTACAGGTGTTGATCTTCAATCTCTTCATGCAGATACTTTCCTGTCTGGTTTCAGGTATAGATCTATAATCAGGCGTCCACAGATATTTCCTGGCTAGTTACAGGTGTTAATCCGGAACTTGAAAAAGGTGGGTCGAGATAGCTTTCCTGGCTAGTTACAAGTATTAATCTCTGATTTGAGAAAGAAAGATGGTTTCCTGTCTAGTTTCAGGTATTGATCTTCAATCTCTTCATGTAGATACTTTCCTGGCTAGTTACAGGTATAGATCTACAATCAGTTGTTCACAGATATTTCCTGGCTAGTTACAGGTGTTGATCTGGAACTGCAAAAGTTGATGGTAATCATCTTTTGATTGAACTTTTTCCTGAAAAGGCAAAGCGTTAGTTGTATGCAATGTCATAATGTATGAAATGCATGATGTTCTCAAAATGAGATCGTATGATATGATGCGTATACACATGTATCATCATGTATGAAAATGTGATGTGTTAGCTGGGGAAAATAAATCCCGTATAGCTGCTGGAGAATAGAGTTGAATTCTTCGTTTCCGCTGGGGATGATGACGAAGATGATTGTGTGAATAAACCTGCAGGAGAGGATGACTCCGTTGGGGAAATAAACCTGGTGAAGAGATTACTCTGCGGGGAGTTACTCTGTGGGGAAGAGATTCTTTGCTGAGATTTTAATGATAACTCCACTGGGGATTTCGTTGCTATGCTTTGTTGGGGATTTTGATGATGAACTCCGCTGGGGATAGAAAGAACTTCGCTGGGGATGATCTTTCTGTTGCAACTTGCTGAGGATAACCCAGTTAGACTCTGGTGGGGGATAACCTTTTAATTTGGCTGGGGAGATGCATTTGTACTCTACAGGGGACAAGCTTCCAGAATCTACTGGGGAAGATGATTCAACTCTGGCGGGGAAGCCTTTTCAGACTGCGCTGGGAAATGGCTCCACTGGGGGTACCTTGTATTCCGCCGGGGAACATTCTTATATTTCGTTGACGAATATTAAGAGTGTCGGGGATGCTTGCTGAGGAATATCTTTATACTCCGTTGGGGAATATTAAGATCTACTGGGGATACCCAACTTCTTGGGGCTGATGGTAGACCAACTCTGCTTGGGGAGAGTATTGCTGATTCCTTTGTAGTTGCAGGTCTCAGTGGGGAGAGCTTCCGTTACTGTCTTACTCTGCGGGGAGTGAAGGTATCTCGGTCATACTCTTCAACTGAATCCACCTTGTACCTGGAGGACAGCGCAGCTTGTACATTTCAGACAATTCTTATTGCCCCAGCTTCTGCGGGAGAAGAAGGCCTATGAGGAGCTTGATAATTGTCGATTGAAAAATCTTCTTCTGGTAGGTAAGTGACGAGATGACGGGACATAGTCGTACGCTTTTGATCCCTAACTTTTGCCTGGACCGCCCTTTCGGGTTTTCAGTCCACCGGGATACCCATTTTTGCCTAAGCCGCCTTTTCAGGTTTTCGACTTGCCGGGTGTACAGATTTTTTTCATTTTTTATCCCTTATTTTTGCCCGAACCCCTTTTGGTTCGCCGGGAAGCCCTTATTTTTTGCCTAGGCTAGTCAACCTAGCGGGTCTTTGATTATGCGTAGTATTTTTTGACTATGTCCACGTTCTCAGAGTGCAGGGAGTTGTCACTGTCGGTAGTATTGTGTTGCCATACCACCAGAAGATGTTTGATCATGCAAGATTCGTTGCTGGAATTCATGTCCAATGCCCCAAGTGACTCAGGCGGAGATTTTCCCCTGGCTATTTGGCATCTTGAGAGATTCCTTGAATCTTGACTTGACTGCCCCAGATGATGGACAATGCTCATGTCGTGCCCCTGGATTAGAAGTGTTTCTCCACTCGATGTGATCCTTTTTGTTGAGAAGGTTTTTGTTCACTAGATATTCGTCGTGCGAATTTCTCTGCTGTTTGAATAAATAGTCATATGCAAACAATGTTATTTTTAAGAATGCAATGCTTATGTCTGTCTTGAAGTTTTTGAAAATGCAGTTTTCAATAAAACAAGTGAATTTTTGTAAAATGTGATGTCAACTCAAGATTTTACAGCAAACCCTACGGGAGTCAGGATACCTTTTGTAACAGTATGCTTTCGAACTAACCCATGCTTCAGCTAGGACTTTTAAGGGTTATAACGTGGCCTGGTTCACGGTTTAAGAAACAAAGGATAAAGGCTCAAATTTTATTTGTACCCACCCGTTCTTCGTGATGTTCTTCGATCCTAAACTCAGCTAATCATGCGTTAGATTTTGTTTGAGTCTTTGCTCTGATATTTCGGTGATGGTTTGGACATTGACGATTTATTTTGAATAGACAATCATTTCTTTTTGTTAAGAGTTTTAGAACCTCTTTCTTTTTGATTTTATTATCCCTGTCTTTTGCCTGAACTGTTTCTTTTGTGATTACAGTCAGCGGGATGCCCCAGTTTTGTGAGTCTCCTTCATAGGTTTTGACTTATTGGGCTTTTGTTTTTTGAAATATAACGACTGCCTGTCTTGACGATTATAGGGAACCATCACTGTCTTTTGTTTTGGAAGGACTCCTTTGATATCATTCATTGTGCACCTGGATCAACTGAGAACTACCCTGCCCCAGGTTATGATTAAGGGTTTTAATTTCTGTGAAAAGAAAAACTCCAACTTCTTTGGCTCAAAGGGGTTGACTAGGGATTATCTTCCTTATAACTCCACTGTTTAGGATTTGAAACAATGCCTGTACTTCATCAGCGGGGTCTGTTCAAAAGCATACTGTAGAGATTTTGGTATCATTTTCGTCATCCTCCCTCTAAAGGATTAGCATTTTAATCGAGAGTTAATCATCACAAAAAAAAAAATGAAAGCAATTTGAATATAGGGAATACGAATGGATTGATTCAAAACAGACATATGCGATGCATTAATGAAATAAAAAAGTTTGCCATTACAATAATTGTTTGAATAAGCAAAGAAAAATACAACTTGAAAATTCAAATGAACAAAAGTCTTTCAGTCCTAGCCATGTTTTGGCAAGGGAGCAGTGATCACATTGGGAGTCTCGGGCGCTTCGAACTCAACCTCCTTTGCATCGATTAGGTCCTGAACCTTGTTCCTAAAAGTCCAACAATCATCTGTAGTATGCCCCGGGCTGTCAGAGTGATAAGCGCAGTGGGCGTTGGGGTTATACTTTGAAGATGTAGTGTTCGGATTCATTTGGGGCCTCCCTTAGAGTTACCAAATTGGTCTTCAGCAACTGTGGCAATATCTGGGACAAGGTCATGCTGAGAGGAGTGAATTTCCTTCTAGGTCTCTCTTCCTTTGTTGGTTGCGATGTTGAGGAGCACTGGCCGGTTTTGAAATAACTACCGCGTTGACAGCTTGGCGGTGTTCGGACCTATTCTGTCTTCTTGAACCATAGACAGCACTGGATTCTTTCTTGAATGGTTTTTTCTCAGTGTTCGAGGAGTCACCCTTCTGTATCTTCCCAGCCTTGATACCAGCTTCAATTCTCTCACCAGTAAAGATAAGGTCTGTAAACTCGGCTGAAGAATTTCCAATCAAATGGTTGAAGAACAGACCAGACAGGGTCCCCAAGAACATATCCACAAGTTCACGGTCGGTTAGAGGTGGATGCACCCTTCCAGCAAGGTCTCTCCACTTTTGAGCATACTCCTTAAATCCTTCACCCGTCCCTAGTGACATACCCTGGAGCCGGGTAAGCGTAGGAGCGAGGTCGGAATTATATTGATACTGCTTATAGAATGCAGTAGCCAGATCCTCCCAGTTACGAATACTGGCTCCATCCAGCTGATAGAACCATTCGAGTTGAGTCCCTGAAAGACTATCCTGGAAGAAATGGATCCACAAATTCTTGTCAACTGTATAAGGTTGGATCTTCCTTACATACGACCAGAGGTGCAGCTTAGGACAGGAAGCTCCGTCGTATTTGGCAAAAGCAGGTGCCTTGAACTTATGGGGAATCACCACCCCAGAGGGTAAGCCTAGGTCTCCAAAGTCCAATTCGGGCACATTCTGAATCTTCATAGCTCTTAAGCGGTCCTCTAGATGTTTGTACCTATCCTCAGCAGGAGGATACTGTTCATCATCATAATTCGTCTCGTTGTCGGAGACTATGGGACTAGGAACCCTTCTCTCTTATGGGTTGTCTTTGCCTACAAATGAGGTAGTCAGCTCAACCTCATTCTGCAGTCCATTCCCAAATCTGCGTCTAGTGTTGAACAAGACAATCCTCTTCTTCTTCTTCTTTCTCTCTTTCAGAATCAGAGTCTTCAAATCCTGTTGACCCTGGGCTAGGCTCATAACCAACTCTTGGAACTGGGCATTCTGGGCCTGGAGGGCCTTGATAGCTTGTTCAGTAGTAGGTTCAGAAGTCATGATGATTGCTGAAATAAATAGCGAAGAAGATAAGTGACCTGTAAAAAGGGTACCTGTAATGCAATGATATGTATGATATATGTATGTAATGTTTTCAAGGATCTCGCGGGGTAAACAAAGAAACTTGTTAGAATTTGAATCTGGTAGCTTGATTGAAGGAACTTCATGTTGTCGAGAGTCCTTCTTCAAGAGTCAAAGCTCACCATATCGAGTGGGTCATAGCCCCTGACTCAAGTTACCATGTTTTGATCTCCAAACAACCTTGGCTAGAGGAAAATAAATCCCCTTTGCCCCTTGCTAGACATTTGGTTCATCATGACCTGCGTCACAAACCTTTGAGATCCTTGAAATGGTTAAGGAAAATGCTATGGTATGATGTTATGATGTGTATGTTATGCATGAAGTGATGTAAGTAAGCCCTACAATGAGTCCAAATTATTAGCTAAGGACTGTAAGCAAAAACCTGCAAGGAACCCATGTTGTCAGATAACAAGTATGTACAAGTAGTTCAAGCTTGAAAGCACACAAGTCACACAAAGAGCCTTTAGATTTAAGGCTAGCATGGAGTTTAGGTATTACCCTCTTGAAGTTAGTTGGCTCAAAACCTTTCCTATGAATAGTAACCGGGTTCTAAGGAGCTCAATATCATTGGATTGTTTTCTATGTTCATTGTTTTGATTTAGCCACTTAACTGGCGACCAAAATATTCCCAGAAAACAACCCTCAATGAGTGTAGTATCGAGTATCTACCAACTTCGGACTGTATCAAAGTCGGTCATCTCACTACCCCTAAAGAGGCCAGGATGGTCAAGTAAGGTTCTAAGGTCAGTTGATGCTTCGCGACACCACGCGGAGGCCCCGTACTCTCCTTGACTTGACTCAAGGGTTACCGGTACTCACCAAAGTGCCACATCAACGTAGCAACTGCTTCAACCATGTCGGTATACCCCGCACAGTTCCCTCACAGTTTGTTGCTACTTCTAAAGGGTATCCCCAGATCCGGGTTAGGATCTATAAAACTCCGATACAAGCCCACAATATTAAAGCATTCAAGGCATACAATTGAAAACATGGTGATCTAATCCTAAGGTACACCTCACTTATAATAATATCCCCAGCAGAGTCGCCAGTTCTGTGATCGGTGGAAATAGAACTGGCTGTTTTAGAATGCTGGTTCGCGTTTGCGTTTGTTTTCGAAAAATGTCGCGGTAAGCAAGAGTCGCCACCGTCTTTTATTTTCTCCAACAAGGAAAGGACAAAAGCACAACAAAATTCCTTTTCGAGATGTTTCTCGGTTCGGGAGGTAGATTATAGAAAAGGAAGGTGTTAGCACCCTTTCTATCCATGGTTATCCACGGGCTCTTAGGTACTTGCTCACTATGTTTTCAAAAATGTTTTTCTTTTCTTGTGTTTGTGGGTTTTGAAAAAGTTTGTTTGAAAACTTCGATTTAACTCTTGTATCTGTCCTCAAGAGTGTATGAAGTGTTTGTTTGAAAACTTTTGTCAGAAAAGTGTAGGTGCGAAAAGTATTTTTGTTTTGAAAGAGCAAGTATCTAAGAACCTCTACCTACTCAAAAGAAATTAAGCTGTGTAAATGTCCTTTAGACAGTACTATCCCACTATTGAGAAGTAGGTAGCACCGTCGTTGGAGTTTCGGGTCAATTCGATTATATGGGACATGTGGTCACCAAAGCAATAGTAGGACGCCTTAGCGGTAACCCTAATGTCCTAGATCCTTTTTTATCCGAGGCAACCGTTTCGAGGCAACTTGGATCTTTAGACAGGAGGGCGACCTCTAAAACACCCTATACTCAATGACCACGTCGAGGCAACCAAGTGAGGCGTACCCTAGGAGTGGCATGTGCGAGTGTGTCAGGTTTCAGTTATGTTACCTTTATACATGTTATGGTGAGCTACGGTTGATTTTAAGTTAAGATAAGTCTTGTCATGCATAGCCTAGTTAACATACATCTAACAGTTAAAGGTTGCGGAAAATAAATCTACGCTATTACAAGGCGTCAGGTATTTACATCGCCAAAAACAAACCCTTGGAAAAAGTAAATTGCGGGAAATTAAAGAAAGCGATAAAAAGTCCTAGTTAACGCTATTACATCCTCGGAGCAATTACATAAATATGGATCAAAATGATATGAATCAAAAATATGCGCGAGAGAAAATTGAATCGGAAAAGTCCTTAGGGTTTTGACCCTTTTTGAGAAAGAATGAGGTTTGATTATTTACGAATTAAATTAAATTAAACCTAATTAATTAATTGACAAAAGGAAATATTTTTTAAGTTTTTTATGTTTTTAATGAAAATAAAATAAAATAAAATAAAAAGATGATTAAAATTGTCAAAACCCTAATTTCTATGTTAATTTTATTTATTGTGAAAAAAGTCAAAATTAACCTAATTAACTAAATTAATTACATTAGAATTTATTTACAAAAATAATAAATTAAAGGTGGAATTAATAATAATAAAATATTTGAGTTTTCTGATTTTATTATGAAAATAATTAATTTGGTTAACTAAATAATAATAATAATAATTAATTAAATGAAAAAATATGAAAGAATAAAAAGAAACTAGGGAGGGGGTGTTGGCCCATTAGGAGGTGTTATTGGAATTTTCAAGCCCATTTGCACACAAGCCTGTTTGACTTTGGAGATTCCCCATGCGCATGGTTGACTGGGAGTATGGTGATCACTCCATCCTGGCCTTCAGATTTGCTTTGCAAGCCACTTGGCGCATGGATGATTGAGGCATATGGTGGACAACATCATGAAACCTGCATGTAATTATTCAAAGGAAAAGGAAATAAAGATTTCGGGGGACCTGGGATTCGAACCCAGGTCCCAATGCTACCAAGCCAATGCCTTAACCACTCCACCATCACGCTTCATTCATCATTAGAATAATAAACAATTATTATATTAAGAAACAAAACACTAAGTTGTAAAACCAATAAAACGCGCGCCTTTTTTGAATTAACCAACCACGTACTAACACGTACTCATCTTCTTCGTTGTACCTGTAAAAACAAAATCAAATAGCGGGGGTTTTTAACCCCCATAAACTATAACGAGGAAAAATAGCGAATAGAGCTGTGTTTCACATAAATATTTCGCGATATGTCCTTTGTGTTCGTCTTGTTCTCACGATTTTAACCATATGCCTTAGGGGTCTTAATTTTTCCTGGTTTAGGAATCCCCAATTTAAAAACTTATGAACCCTAAAATTCGTCCATGGCATTTTGTGATTCTGTGCGTTATAATTCAATTAAATGGTTCCATGAGCTTGGTATGACCTCTGGCAATGCAACACAATCAATAAAACATGTTAATTATGCATGAATTCAACAATATGATTTTGAGAAAAAAACGCAAACCGTGGTTCTGTAATGGATGATTCTTTGAGTTTTAGCACGTGAATTCAATTGCAAATTATCCCTGGGACCTCCTGCAATGTGTTAGAATCAATAAAAGGCTTTGAATCGCCCTGGAATATAGAAATCAGTTTCAAGTTTTCTTGGAAATTTTTCAATATGGTTATGGCTTTTCTGCAGCTTCATTCACGTGTGTGGCATTAGGGTTAGCTTGTACATATATAGAGGAATGAAATTAGGTCACAATCTTGAGCCAAAATCCTTTGAATTGATGATTGAATATTTGATTGAAAATCAAATCTTTTTGCATTTTCATGATTGGAAAAAGTTGCCAATTTTGGAGATTCTTGCATATTTGATTTGTACACGAAATTGCCAGCATATCTTGACCATATTTGCTTCACAAAAAGATTGAAAAACCAAATCTTTGTATTTTCCTACAATTTAAATTAATTAAATGAATTAATATTGATTAAAAATCCAATTAATTAATAAAAAATAAGAAAACAATTCAATTAAGCTTGATGGGTCGTGCATAGGCCATGGATGAAGTTTCAAGAAGAGATTTGAGGCCCATTAGCAAAAACAAAGTGTTTTGAGCAAAGTTGACTTTTGCAAATTCATGAAAATTTCCCAACTTCTCCAATGCATATCTTGTTCAATTTTGATCCTATGAACATGTTTTTGGACATTTTGGAAAGGTCTTGAAGTCCTCTAACCAATTCCGTTGGTCCCATGTCATTTGGATTTACCAATCTCAAGTTATGGTCTTTGACTTAAAGTGCACTTTTGTTGACTTTTAAAATTGACCTATAATGTAGAAATTGATAACATTTTGTGAGTGCATTTCTTGGACTTGGAGTGTGAAGATGGATTGTAGGAAATGTCATCCCCTTCAAAATGAGCATTGGATGGGATTTTTCTGATGAACCATGAAAACGTTATGCCCTGGTCAAGATACAGTTGACTTTTCTACTGTCCAAAAATAGTAACCTTTTGCATCTTGATGATTTTTGAGCTATCCTTGTGGAATCATGATCAAGACTTGATCAAATGATGATTGTGAACTCAAAATAAGATGTTGACCAAAAATTATGACTTTTGACTGCAAAATGACCATTTTGCCCCTGTAGTTGACTGTGGAGCAAATAGAGGCTTTTGACTGTGCAAATTGGCACTGTGAGTCTTGAAATTGGCATGTAGGTGCTTGAGGATGTATATAGGCCATTGAGACTTGATTGAACCATTGAAAATCCCAAATTCCTTGAAAGAACCAAAACCCTAATTTCAGCTGTCTTAGGAGATGGTTTGACTGTGCAATCCTTGAGCAATCTTGAACCATTTGAAGATGATTCTTGACAAATCTTGAGGAATATGGGAGGGAAAATTTGGGGGTACAACAGGTATTATCTTCAATTATCTGAGAAGCATAAAAAGATCATACTAATTTCAAAAAAAGTGACCTGAGAGAGCCTTCTCTGGGGGATCCAGACTTTCAAAATTTCAGAGTTCGTCCATCCTTGGAGTCACTATTTTTGTTCTCCTTGAGTCGCAAAATCTAAAGTAAAAATTAATTTGTAAATTCTTTTCGAAAAAACAATTTTTGTTATTTAATCTATTTGCTTTTAAAATTAATATCAATAATAAATGAAGTCACTATAAGTTGAATAAAATAAGAATTGCAAAGAATTAGATAAAAGCTCAAACTTTATTAAAAGAATGGTAGTCTGCAAATGGCGAGACTCCATAGATGATTACAAAGTTTGGAAAATGGTAATATTCATTTAAAAAGATACATTGAAATACAATGACCACTATTCTCCCTAACAACTTTGAATTCATGAGCAGAGACTTCAGTTGAAGATCAGTTAGGATCTAAAAAGATTGTTGGTTCAAAGATCAAGTCTTATATGATGTAGTTATTTTCCAGGAAATCCCTATCTTTTTCCTAGATTTCCCTTGCGGGTTTTCAACCTACC
This sequence comes from Vicia faba, assembly GCA_948472305.1. NCBI lineage: Eukaryota > Viridiplantae > Streptophyta > Magnoliopsida > Fabales > Fabaceae > Vicia > Vicia faba. The sequence continues at coordinate 1,483,107,280 of OX451737.1, forward strand.
GGGAACATTTATTCTGTTTATATCTCTAATTTTTTCCTAGAGCTCCCTTTCGGGTTTTCGGCCTACCGAGACGCTCCTTTTTGCCTAATCCGCCCTTTTGGGTTTTCGTCTTAATGAGTTGTTCTTTTTATTTTTATATGCGAAGTATTTCTTGACTGCATCAGCATTCACGGGATGTGGGAACTCCTCGCCATCCATAGTTTCAAGAATCAATACACTGCCAGAGAAGGCTTTTTTGACAACATATGGGCCTTCAAAATTGGGGTCCACTTGCCCCTAGAATCAGTGTTAAAAGACATGAACTTCCTGAGCACGAGGTCGCCTTCTTTGAATTCACGAGGTTTGACCTTCTTATTAAAATCTCTCTTCATTCTCTTCTGGTATAACTGAACATGACATAAGGTCTTCATTCTCTTCTCTTCAATCAAATTCAACTAGTCAAATCTTTTTTGGACCCATTCATCCTCTAACAACTTGGTTTCCATTATCACACATGAATAAGGAATCTCAACCTCAACGGGGAGCATTAATTCTATACCATACACAAGAGAGATAGGGGTTGCCCCTGGTGAAGTGCGGACAAATGTTTGATACCCATGCAAAGCAAAAGGGAGCATCTCATGCCAATCTTTGTAAGTGACAACCACTTTCTGGATGATCTTCTTGATGTTCTTATTAGCAGCTTTAACAACCCCATTCATCTTTGGCCTGTAAGGAGATGAATTGTGGTGGATAATCTTGAACTCTTCACAAAGTTCAGCCATCATCTTGTTATTCAGATTTGAGTCGTTGTCCGTGATAATCCTGCTTGGCACACCATATCGACATAATAAATTATTGTTGATAAAACACACTACAACCTGTTTAGTGACATTAGCATATGAAGCTGCTTCCACCCACTTGGTGAAGTAGTCAATTGCCACCAAGATAAAGCGATGTCCATTCGACGCCTTTGGTATAATCATTCCAATCATGTCAATACCCCACATAGAGAAATGCCACGGGGATGAAATAACATTGAGAAGCATTTGAGGCACATGAATTTTGTCAGCATAAATATGGAATTTATGGAACTTCTTTGAAAATTTGTAACAGTCAATTCCATTTTCATCTAATAATAGCCTTCCCTAAGAATCTTCTTTACCATCGAGTATCCATTGGCACGGGTACCAAAATAACCTTCATGGATTTCATGCATCAACATGTCTGCTTCGTGTCTATCAACGCATCTGAGTAAGACCATGTCATAATTTCTTTTGTATAGCACATCTTCATTAAGGAAAAAGCTGTCTTCCAACCTTCTCAATGTTTTTCTATCTTTATTTGAAGCACCAGCCAAATATTCTTGAGTCTGGAGAAAATGCTTGATATCATAATACCAAGGTTTTTCATCTATCACTTCCTCTGCTGCAAAAACATGAGCCAGTCTATCGAAATGTCTCACTGTGATATGAGGCAAATCATTCCAAGTATTCACTTGATATGTAGAAGCCAGAGTTGCTAAGGCATCCGCCATTTGATTTTCGTCTCTGGGAATATGATGAAATTCAACTTTGTCAAAGAAGGGTAGTAATCTTCTAGCATAATCTTTGTAAGGGACCAAGCCAGGGTGACGAGTATCCCATTCTCCTTTAATTTGATTAACTACCAAAGTTGAATCACCATACACATCTAGAACTTTGATTCTAAGATCAATGGCTTCATTGAGACCCATGATACAAGCCTCATATTCTGCCATATTATTGGTACAATCAAGTGCCAGTCTTACAGTAAAAGGAATGTGTGATCCATGAGGAGTGATAATTAAAGTTCCAATTCCTTTCCCATAAGCATTCATAGCTCCATCGAATACCATACCCCACTGGGATTCAGGATCAGGACCTTCCCAAGGAAAAGGTTCATCACAATATTTTTCATTCAAGAACATCACATCCTCATCAGGGAAATCAAACTTGATAGATTCATAATTATCAATCGGTTGGTGAGCAAGATAATCCGCTAGCACACTGCTTTTATATCCTTCTGGGTGCGGTATTCAATATTGTACTCAGACAATAACATCTCCCAACGAGCAATTCTCCCAGTAAGGGCAGGTTTTTCAAAGATATACTTAATTGGATCCATTTTGGAAATTAACCAAGTAGTATGATTCAACATATATTGCCGCAATTGCTTTTCTGCCCAGGCCAGAGCACAACATGTCTTTTCCATCATGGAATACCGTGACTCACAATTAGTAAATTTCTTACTGAGATAGTAGATGGCACATTCTTTCTTTCCTGTTTCATCCTGTTGTCCTAAAATACAGCCCATAGAATTATCCAACACTGTCTTACACAATCAATGGTCTTCCTTCAACGGGAGGGAGCAAGATAGGAGGTTCAAGCAGATATTCTTTGATACTTTTAAATTCCCTTTGGCAATCATCCGTCCACGCACAACCCTGATCTTTCTTTAACAACTTAAAGATTGGTTCACACGTTGCATTCATGTGGGAAATAAATCTATAAATGTAATTCAAACGCCCAAGGAAGCCTCTAAATTTCTTTTCAGACCTTGGCGCAGGCATTTCTTGATTTGCTTTGACTTTATTAGGGTCAACTTCAATTCCTTTATGGCTGACAATGAAACCTAGCAATTTCCATGATCAGACACCGAAGGTGAATTTGTTTGGATTCAAGTGGAGTTAATACTTCCTCAAACACTAAAACAACTTCAACAAATCTTCCACATGCCCTTCTTTGGTCTGTGATTTTACAATCATGTCATCAACATATACCTCGATTTCCTTGTGCATCAGATCATGGAATAAGGTTGTCATATCCCTCTGGTACGTTGCACCAAAGTTCTTCAACCCGAAGGGAATCCCTCTGTAACAGAATGTTCCCTAGGGTGTCATAAACGTTGTTTTTCATGTCCTCATGAGCCATTCTTATTTCATTATATCCGGAAAATCCGTCCATTAACGAGAATACTTTGAATTTTGTTATACTATCAACCAATATATCAATATGTGGCAATGGAAAATCATCTTTTGGACTAGCTTTATTTAGATCTCTGTAATCTACACACATGCAAACTTTTCTGTCTTTCTTTGGTACAGGTACAATATTGGCAATCCATTGAGGGTACACTGATGTCACAAGAAAACCGACATTTATTTGTTTTAATACTTCTTCTTTGATTTTCACTGCCATATCAGGGTGAGTTCTTCTCAACTCCTGCTTGACTGGAGGGCACTTTGGCTTCAAAGGAAAATGATGCTCCACAATATCAGTATCTAGACCAGGCATATCTTGGTATGACCAAGTAAATATGTCCACATACTCTTTCAATATTTCAGTCAACTTGCTCTTCATATCAGGATGTAAAAATGCTCCAATTTTGACGTCCTTTGGCTCTTCCTCTGAACCCAAATTGATTGTCTCCAATGACTCTTTATACGGCTGAAAGGATTTTTCCTCACGCTCGATAAATCGTGAAGCCTCTTCTGGAATCTCATCACACTCTTCTTCTTTGGTCTCATACACAGGATATTCAAAGTTGGGAGAGGGTGCAGGGTCATTGTATTCGACAGGTTTTTTAATTAATCTGCACATGTGATTTATGATTTCTTTTAGAAAATGACACATATATCAAGTGATTATGCAGACTTATTTACAATTATTATTTATTCAAAAAGAATGGGTTTTTCTGATTACCATTTTCCAAGAAAAAGCAGAAAATAAAAACATAATTTGAGATTCAAAGACAACTTTTATTTATGATTTTAATGATCAAAGCAAACAGATAAGCCCATACAATATTAACTTTCACCTTGGGAAGAGTGAAAGCTTTTTGAAAAGATAAAAAAAAACAAATTACTTTGAGATATGGATGCAAAAGGGAACATCAAAAGTGGCCCAGTTCTGGATTCTGACTCCAGGCGTCACATAATTCAGCATCTCCTGTTCTTCTTCATCCTCCACAATAGCATTAACTCCATAAAATGTTGGGTAAAGGTATCCTCCATTATGGAAAATATCCTAATAGCTGCTCATAGTAGACTTCGACTTCAAGTTTTCACCTTTACCATTCTTCGCAGAAAATCCTAAACCATCCCTGTTCTTGATCACTGGTGGATTAACCATTTATCCCCATACTTTGCTTGAGCTATTACGCAAAACCTGCTGAGCATCTTTGAATGAAGCTATATAACTCTCATTCTCTCTTACTTTATCAATGGATAAAGCTTGCAACTGCATTCCAATAGCAGCTTCATCTGCTTCTATAACACTGAAAGATGATAGATGAGATATCAGCAATTCTTGCTCTCCATTTATAATGACCACCTTTCCTTCTCGCACGAACTTTAACTTTTAGTGCAAAGTTGAAGTGACAGCCCCTGCCTCATGTATCCATGGTCGTCCCAGTAAGCAGCTGTATGCGGGTACAATATCCATGACTTGGAATGTAATATGGAAAAGGTGCGGGCCAATGTGGATAGGCAAATCCACTTCCCCAATAACAGACTTCCTTGATCCATCGAAAGCTTTTACAATAATACCACTTGGGCGCATGAGAGCCCCTTAATACTTTAGCTTTATCAGCGCGCACCTCAGTATGACATTTAAGGCGGACCCATTATCATCAGCACATTTGACAATGAATCATTTTTACAGTTTATGGATATATGGAGAGCCTAATTATGATTTCCCACTTCGTCAGGAAATTCATCATTGCAAAAGCTTAGGTTATTACAGGACATAATATTGCCTACCACACTGCTGAATTGGTCTAACGGCATATCACATTCCATGAAGGCTTGATCCAACACCCGCATTAAAGATTCTCTATGGGCAGCGGAATTCATCAACAATGCTAGGATAAATATCTTTGAAGGAGTCTGTAATAGTCGATCTACAATTTTGTACTCGCTCATTTTGATAATCTTCAAAATATCATCCACATCTTTCTCCAGGGTAGCACCACTGGATTCCCCTATAGCTTTCTTATTCTCAACACTTTCCACAACTTTCTTACCAATATTATCATTTTCTCGAACAACCGGTGCAAATACACGACCACTACAGGTCACTCTACCAGTCTCAACAATATTCTCAATATCAGACAAAGGCTGTATGGAAACTTCCACACCATCCTCTAAAATAGTAGCATTGTACTTATACGACACAACTTTTCCTGATTTGTAAGGAACAGGCCCTGGCAAGCAAATCACCACTGGGGCAACAACTGGCTTGCTACAGTATTCAATCTCAACAGGGGAAGAATCATTAAAACAAGGCACAATTACGTTCACACCTTCTTCAGAAAATTTGGGTTCCAAAGAATCCTCTGCGAAGAACATATCCTCATATGAGGAAAAGAATTCACCCGCAGAAGCATATTCGTCATCTGATACAAGCTCAGCCAGGAAAACTTCAATCTTATTAATCTCAAGGTAATCATCTCTTTGGATTGAAACCTTGATAGTTCCATTATCCAATAACAACTTAATACCTATTGTTACAAGGGAACATTCTCGGAAATCCCTGCAGCAAACCCAACAAGATCCATAATAGTGCTCTACCTGACCAGCCATGTGGCAAAAAGTAGTGTGAAATTGCACGAGATCATCATTCATATGGTCCAAATCAAAGATCCAGAACTCTCCGGGACATCCAAAGACCATGTTCACTTCTTCCTCATATTCTGCCCTAGGCTTGATTATATGAATGAGGCCCTCATCCATCATCTCCTGCAAATCAACATTTATCTTATCGCAACCTTGTATATCAGTATTACAGATACCACAACCAGCATGGTCATGAGTATAGTAACTAGACTCGCAAAGGTCTGCATGCATCTTTACCAAGTCACCTCTGACCAAGTTGATATGATAAATGTGGAAGTCCCATGGACAACCAACAACCATGTTCATAATATTCGCTCCTTCATGCTTTGGCAGAGGGTCATCTTTGACATTAGGGTTGACATCCTTAAAGTATAAAAGGCCAGACCTCACCATTTTCTGTACCTCTGATTTCAGGGGATAACAGTTTTCCACTCTGTGCCCTAGTGCACCCTGATGGAAGGTGCACGTCTGATCTGCCTCAAAATACTAAGGCAAAGGTGAGTGTATAGTAGGGGGTGGTCTAGTCTGGACTAACTTTTTCTGGATCAATGTTGGGATTAACTCTGCATAACTCATGGGGGTAGAGTCAAAATCCTCTCTCCTCTGATTCTGCCCTTGATTTCCTTGAGGGGCTGGTCTTTGATAAGCGACTGTAGTCGGAGTTGTATTAACAACTGGAGTTACCGAGGCAATCTGTTGATGGTGCTGATGACTTCTTCTAGGATGATTAACCCTTATCTCTTTAATAAAAACATTTATCTCTCCTTCATTCTTTTTAGCAAATCCATATGATGGTTTCTTCACACTGCCTAAATTTTCACTTCTCGTCAGACGATCTTCTCTTACATCTTCTTCCAAAAGGACGCCCATTCCCACCATCCCGATAAAATCACTGGGTGCACTCGCCACCATTCTTTTATAATAGAATGCACCTAGAGGATTCAGAAAAATCTTTGTCATTTCTTTTTCTTCCATTGGAGGAATCACCTGGGTGGCAACTTCATGCCATCTCTGTGCATATTCCTTAAATGACTCCTTGTCCTTCTAGACCATTGCTCTGAGTTGATCACGGCCAGGCACCATGTCCATATTGTATTTGTACTGTCCGATAAATGCTTCACCTAAGTCATTGAAAGAATGAATATTGGCATTGTCCAGGCTCATGTACCACTTCAACGTTGCACCAGGCAAACTATCTTAAAAGAAATGAATCAACAAGCATTGATCACCGGTATGAGTAGACATTCTCCTCACATACATCACTAAATGAGAACGAGGGCAAGTGTTGCCCTTGTACTTTTTGAATTCTAGTACTTTGAACTTTGCAAGTATTTTCACATTTGGAACCAAACACATATCATTCACATTCTACCCAAACAATTTTTTTCCTCTGAGGGCCTTCGACTCTTTCTGCATCTTATCAAACTGATCCTGAAAATCGTCCATCTGATCATAGAAACACAAGCTTTCACTTGGTGCAGGGATATGGCGGTACACTTCATCATTAGAAAATGGTATAACATTCACTAAGGGAGGTGCAGCATAGTGAATCTCATTTCTAGCAGCAGGGGTAATATGCACCACAGGGGGTGCAAAAGCAACATTAGCCTGAGCAAGTGGAGTGAATTGAGCATCCTGATTAAAACCTTCTGGCATAAAGTTCTATGTCATTCCCAAGGGATAACCTTATGGCAAACTATTTTGAACAACAACAACTGGAGTAGCAGAAACAAGAACAGTCGGAGCTTCGGAAGTAGTTGTTGTTTGTTGAGGCTGAGCAAGTGGTGGTTAATTCTGAGCAGCCACCAACGATTCCATCAAATCAGTGAGATTGGCCATACCTTCCTTCAGAGAAGAAACTTCTTCGCGCATCTCGCGATTCTGTTCGTTCTATATTATCCATCTTCTTTCTAAAATTGGCCCGAGTATTGTACTGGTGAGACAATTTGCTATATGAAATAAAGAAGCCCAGTAAGACACCTGGATATGAATAAAAATTCAAGAAGTATGTATAATATGATGCATGATATGCAATTCACATGATTTATTTTATTATTTATATTTCAAGGATCTCAAAGATTTATAGACAATTTGCAAATATCAAAGTACTAACACATTTGAAATACTGAAAATTTTATTATAATAACTTCAAAATGGATTACAACTTTTTAGTACAAGTTTCAATAATCCCAAGTACAAGACGAAGATAAAGTATAAAATCTTATAAAAGCAAGGCTAATGAAGACCACTCCATACACTGACGCTTCCCTGTGAGTCTTGCAATCTGAGCCTTCAATCGCTTATTCTCTTCTGCATACCTATCGGCAACCACTTTCCAATCACCAGAGTTAGGAAGTGAGAAAATAGGTCCTGACTGAGCTCTAAAGGAAAATAAATCCTCTTGCCTCTTCATCTTTCTCCTTTAGGTCTGCTCGGTAGGATACTTCTAAAGTCTGTCACTTATTATTCCAAGCTTCCTTTTCCTGCTGCATCCTGACTAAGGCAAGATGAAGCTCTTCCACATCATCTAATAGGGGAGGAGTGGTCTTTGTAAACATATCAGGTATGGGTGCTTCACAGGAATATGGCATCTTCAACTGAATGGCTCTTGCTTGTACCCACTGAAGATAAGGCTCCAAATAAATAGCCTTTCTAGGTCCCAAATCCTTCATACCCTTCTTGTGAATATGACACCAAGCCTTCACAATCTGCCCCTTTGCTTCCTTATGAACTTCTCCCTCTTTAAGGAAGAAACCACTCAAATGAATACTATTTGGCTTACCCCTCATCAGATATCTAAGTTGTCTTCGTGCATGAACATGATTGTAGTTAATTCCTCCCTTTGTACCAAGAAAAGGTATATTGGGGAAACTACCACAACTGTTGATAATCTCTACATCATAGTATGCCTGATGATACCAAACATTATATGAATGAGTGAGGGTCATAATCTTTGGAGCCCAACGAGGTACCTTCCTGACATCCCAGAAAGCATCAGACTTAGGTAAGTGAGAAATAAACCACTGATACAACAAAGGCATGCAGCATATAATCATCCCCCCATGATAAGAATCCCAAAGATGAATAGATTAATAAGCATCACCCAATAAGGTAGGGACTGGGTTCCCAATCAAAAATATCCTAATGACATTTATATCCACAAATTTGTCGACATTAGGAAATAAGAACAATCTGTAAGCAAGTATAGCAAAGATGGCCTCAAAAGTAACCATACTCTTCATCCTAGCAAAGTAACGAGCTTTCTCAAACAAGAATTCAGCGGGTAATTCTCTAATCCCTCCTTTGGTAGTAATGTGGGCTTCAACCTCAGACTTCCCCAAATGGATCAATGTAGCAATCTCCTGAGATTTCGGCTCACCCCAAACCAGTAAAAGGAAAATGATCAGTAATAGGTAAACCCAGCAGGTAATAATACTCCTTTAATGTAGGAATCAACTGATAATCAGGGAAAGTAAAGCATCGATACGTCAGATCATAGAACTGGACCAAAGTCGAGAGAAGACCCTCCTTCATCCTGAGCTTCATAAGAGAAATGATGGACCCATACTTCCTCCGAAAATCTGTAGAACTCTCGATCTCAGGTATCAGACTCATCAACTCGTCTATCTTGGGATCTTTGAAACTATACTTCCGAGTCTTTCTTTTTCCAGAATCCATGGTCAAAAGTACTTGAGATATTCACAAAGAGTCAACTTTTAAGTACCTTGAAACAAAATGTCTTTAGAAGATGCTCAAGGGTGCATGAATGCATGATGCAACAATCACACACAAGATCACAAACATAGGGTTCATAGGTTCAACGTCACGAGCATGAGGTTCAAGGAACTACCCATGATGTATGATCTAAAAGTTTATCACCTTGAAAACAAGGTTCTAGAAGTTCCCAGGGTCTACATCCTTCCTTTGGATATTACCAACGTCCTAATTGACTCGGTAATTAGTAATATTCTCAAGAAAAACTCGTCCGAGCATAGTACCGTGTGACAACCATTTCCGGATTACTCCGTCATAGATTCTGCACTAAACCTTAAAGGCCAAGATGGGTTAAAGGTTCTATGATCCTCAGTTTCAGCAGGCTCCCAGGTCGAAAGCAGCATGTCTTCCCGATTACTCGGTAAACGACACTACAATCAAAGGGGCCTCCATTGAGTGGGGGATCTCATGCCTCCTTTTTTGGTATTACTACCTAAATGTTAACATGATTATATCTCCCGTCCTATCTTAAGTTTTCCCAAGTATGGGTATAAGACTTATGAGAAATCACCAAGCACCCTGGAAACTAGGAAAATATAGACAAACATATATATAACATATAAGATAGAACAAATGATAACACATATACAGATAAGCAAAGATAGGATCAACCCACTTAGGGATGGACCAACAATAGGTCGATCTGTCCCTAGTGAATTCGCCATTTTTTCTATAGTGGCAGAAATGTTGAGACTGAGCCATTGGATTGACTTGACTCACACAGATCAAATAAAAATCTCCACCGCGCTTTATTATTTCCAAAGGAATGGGAAAAGAGCGAATAACCTAAAAATAGGGGAGAGAATCTAAGTTGGGGGTTGATTATGCAAAGGGAAGGTATTAGCACCCTAAACATCTATGGTACTCCGCAGGAACCTCTTTGAAAATCTGTGTATTTTGGATATAACTGTTGTATACAAAATAGATTGTGGAGATGAGAAAAGAATATATTTTTTATAATTTTTGCACCTGCCGCAATTTCAAACCTTTACTGCCTACGTACCACCTTTCGTGCAATAGGGGATCAGGGTACTCGTAATTCACCTTTAAAAATTTTAAAACACAAGTGTGTTGGTTAATTTTAAGAGACGAGACATCATCATCGTATCTGAGTGGAAAACATACTTACTACCCACGATTATGAGAAAGGAGAATTTGCTTCATCTCTAAGTGAAGGATATAGCTTGGATTTCAAAATCAACAAATCCTCACTCAACACCCAAGTGGAAAATATCCCACGTCACTACATATCATAGAAGTATAATAGTTCGCATCACTTCAAGGATTGACAAAAGTCTAATCTTTTGAGATTTTTTTAAAGTAAATATGGATAGTGGCAAGGTTTGAATGAGATTGATTGACTTTTAGTCTTCTCAGAAAATGTCAAGGTATTTTTAAGTTGATTAACATTTGATTAAGAAAATATTTTGAAAATACATGGACATAAGTCCAAGTTTATTATGAAAGCGGTTCAAGTTCAAAAACAAGAAGAGTTTTCAAAAGGAGGGAGAAGACTTTTGAAATTAAAGAATATGGGAAGAGATGAACGGACTATCCTAAGGCATAAATCAAAAGCTAGGGGGAGAGAATTGTCTAACCAACAAGAAGCCAACATCTTACATAATGAGTCAATGTATAATTCTCATCCTTTGGATTGAAACCAAGCAAGCAAAGATGATAAACATTTTAAGAAAACCAAGATTCAATTGCATTAAGTCTTCACAAAAATTGGGCAGAGTAACGATTGTATATAAATGAATTCAAGATTACAGACAAAGCATGTAATTATAATAACCTGCACATAAATCAAACAAATAACCCAATGTCTTGAGGTAAACCCCAAGAACTCTAGAAAAAATAACAGTTGAGGTCGCAAGGTCTCAAGGTAGGTTAAGGTCTCTACTCCTAAGTCCAAGAAGTCCACAGTCTCCATAATGCCAAGGATAGTAACCAAGTAGTCCAAGTAACATTAAAGTTTTTTAGGGTTCAATTTGATTATTAAGTATCTTAAAAAAGAAATGAAAAGATCAAATGAACAAAATAAAAATGACATAAAAGAAAAATGCTCAAATGAGCAAAGATGAAAATAGCATGAAATGTAAATGCTAGAATAAATGTGTTTAAAGTAAAAGCATAAAATAAAAGCACAAAATAAAGTCAATTGTTAGAAATTAGAGGTTAGTTGAATGACCATCTTGAAACTTGCATTTGAAACTCATTAGAAGATTTATAAAACCAAAGCCTTTCAACAACAAGTTTCATTTTCTTTTTGTCAAGTATATCATCCATTCAAAATTCTCAAGGAAACAATAAATGATCAACGATGTTTAAGTGATTCACTTTGATCAAAGTTTATGAAGATTCATTAGAGGATTGATAAGATCAATGCCTCCTAACAATGAATCTCAAAGTTATTGGATCAAAGGATTCAAATCAACATACTTAGGCTTACAATCATGGGTTATGCCACGAATGATCATTTCTCGAATCGGGACAAAATTTAATTCTATGTTAAGCAATCATAAATGGACTTAAATAGAAGTCACACCTATTTTGAGACCGATCAATAGCAATTTATGTGTCCTATGCTTGGAGAGATGATATGTGCATCATACTCTAACAACATATGACACAATAAGAATGAGATAAGATGAAGAGGGATGAGAAAAGAATTAAACCACATTTGAACCAAAAAAAATTAATCAAACTATTATTTAAATCATTCATCCATTTTTATGGAGTTAGACTCAACACCATGGATCCAATGATGTTAATAAAGCTCATGATCAAAATTTCATAGTCCAAGATCAGCCAGAATATATACAAAAAATAAAATTGTATTTAAAATAAAGAAAAAAGTGTTAAAATGATTTTAAAATGAAAATAAAAGGGCAAAATGACAATTATATTCAAATCAACCAAGAAAAATAAAACGAGGGCATAGAAAAATCAGAAATATACTCAAATGTTGATATAAATTTTTTGGTAATTTTTTAAAGTTAGAAACTATTTTTAAACTAATTAAAATTTCTCAAATAAATGGAAAAAAGATCAAAAATAGTAGAAGTCAAAATAAAATTATAAAAAAATTTAGAATGTCATAAATAATGGGAATGATGTTCATGAATTTTTTCAGAATTTAAAAATGTTCAAAAGTATTTTTTAGGCAAAATACTCATTTTGGTCCCTTAACTATACCATTGAGTTCACGTTGGTCCCTTAACTTTTTTTCGTGTCATTTTGATCCATTAACTTTCAAAAAGTTTCATTTCAGTCCTTTTTGTCTAATTAGCGACGAAAAAACTTTGAAATTCGTCGCTAAATTTGTCGCTAACTAGACAAAAAGGACTGAAATGAAACGTTTTGAAAGTTAAGGGACCAAAATGACACGAAAAAAAGTTAAGGGACCAATGTGAAGCCAAGGTTATAGTTAAAGGACAAAAATGAGTATTTTGCCTATTTTTTAAGTAATTAAGAACAAACGAAAAACAAAGAAAAATTATAAAAAATATCGAATCTAAAAATAAAATTATGAAAAAATACAATCCAGGAAGAGAATATTTGAAAATATTTTTCTGAAATTTTTCATAATTTTTTAACCGGAAATGAATTTTCTAGGATTTTTTGAAGTTTAAAACAATTTAAATATAAAAATCAGAAATAAAAAATAATGTCAAAAAAAATTGGACCAATGGATGAGAGTCAAAACACATTAGTAAGCTAATCCAATGGATCAGACACGCTATGCATATCATGGTCTTTAGCGGAATAAACATATGATCATTAATTAAATTAGATTTTTGAAAAATAAGCGTGGCACGTTTTCATTGGTTGATAGATGACACGTTGGTCATCTTCAACCTCCAGCCAACAAAATCTGCAGGTTTCAGAAACTGTAAAATTAGAAGACGATACCGGTACCATTCGCTTCGTCTCTTCAAGACGATTCCAATGGTACCTTCGTGAAAAATTTATATAAGTTGTAGCTCAGTCGTTTTGGAAGAGAAGTTTTGAAAAGGGATTTGAAATTTCATGGTCAAAATGTATTTCCAGTTGAAAAAAATTGTTGCAACTAGAATCAAGATGATGAGAGCTTCATAATAGTATCAAAGTTTGAGAGTATTTGTGAAGGAATCTGCCTATTGATGTTAAGTTGCAGAGCTCTGAAAATTGACTTGGCTAGCACAATTCAGGGAGTTTTAGAGCTTAATTCTTCTTCTGTTAGCTTCAGTGAGGTTCAAGGAAGATGAATTCACAAATAAAAATGATTGAGAAAGGCTGTAAGAGCAAATTTGATGTTGCAGAATGTTTGGTTCAAGAGGAAGTTTGGAAGGGTGATTCTGGCACTCTAAGCTTGAGAAAATGAATAAGTTATGACCCTCTATTTATAGGGAAACTGATTGACTGTTCAAGCGTGTGAAATGATGAAGTTTAGAGGGAAATCATGTGAACCTAATACACGAGTAAGGTGTGATCTGTTTTGCATCAAAACTCATACAATCCTTGCGTTTTAAGGCTCTAATCCACTTTGACAAGTTGGTTAAACAGGTTTAAACCAAAAATGCATGCTAATTTGATGTTTAAAAGACACAACATGAATTTCAAATTCTTTTTTATGAAGAAACTTTAGTTTCAAGTTACCAAATTCAAATCAATGGCATTCTCAGCTCAAGGAGTCTTAGGACATGATTCTTGAAGCTTTAGAAAGATGAGATCACAAGATTTACAATGTGAAAATAATGGCATCAAATGGATACTTGAGCTGAAAATTGTAATGAGTCAAAGTTAAGAAAAAGAGGTTGACTTTCTATACTTAGAAAATTTCTAAGTTTTTTCATCAAAAATGACTTATAATGTCTTGCATCCAAACATAGCCTTCTACTTGAAATTTGCTCTTGACCAAAAAAGATGGCATGAAGTAGATCTCTTGAATGGCATTTTGAGACTTGAACCATTTAAAAACTCCAAAAATTTAAAGAATTATAACTTGTTGAAGTTGGCAAAATTCATGAAATAACCTATAATCTTTTGCATCCTTAGGGCATCTTCCATCCATTTTCATACTTTTCACTTAAAAGAAGGGTTGAAGTCCATATCTTTAAGATAATTATGGAAAAATAATGGGCTTAAGGAGATAAAATTGACCAAGTTATGAGTTTTGAAGTCACATAAGGGAATTTGATGATTCAAATAGAAGACTTGTAATCTTTCTTCATCATTAGGTACCTTCCACACAAAGTTTCCTTGAAACTTTTGAAGTGATTTATTGATAACCCTTGGAATATAAGGATGTCTTTGGAATCACTCAAAAATACCAAAAGATGAGCAAGATATACCCCTTTGAAGTTCAAAACCCTGGCTCATAGAGTAACAAGATACCTTAGAAATCCTTTTACAATTTTGATCAACTTTCTTGCACAAATAATTTTGTCATATAAATAGAAGTTGTTGAGGATGAAAATGATGAACCATAACAACCATAACCACTTCCAAATATTGAGAATTGAGAGAAATATGCACTTGTGATCAATGAATCATGAGTTTGTTCAATTAGGTCAAACTTTTTTCAATCAACCCTTGTACCTTTGAACTATATTTGACAACTTGAGGCATGATGAATCATAATAGACTTTTCATGATATTAATTCAAAGTATCTTTAATAATGAAGCTTGAATCTCAATGAAGCTTTGTTGAAGAAGGCATGGAAATAAATTCATGAACCTATGGATCAACTTGCTAAAATGCGTTGTGCTTTCTCCTATGATATCAACAATTTAGGCAAACATACATTGTATTTATTAGTTAAAAGTTAATAAAAACCTAGATGACAACAAGATACAAATCAAGGTACTTGGTGATTCCCCTTGGGCAAAGCTAAGGATAAAGAGAAGAGTCAAACCCTAGTCTGTGATCTTGTTGTGATTGAGTTTATATGATATGATAGAGGAATCTTAGGGGCAAAAATTGGGGTATAACCCAGGGTCATTGTATTCAACATGTTTTTTAATTAATCCGCACATATGATTTATGATTGCTTTTAGAAACTAACACATATAGCAAGTGATTATGCAAATTTATTAACAATTACTATTTATTTTGAATGGTTTTTTCTGATTACCATTTTCCAAGAAAAAGAAGAAAATGAAGACACAATTTTAGAATCAAAGACAACTTTTATTATTGATTTTAAAGATCAAAGCAACAAATATGCCCATACAATATCAACTTTCACCTTGGGCAGAGTGAAAGATTTTTTTTTGAAAAGATTAACAAAAAGAAAATCACTTTGAGACATGAATGCAAGAAGGAACATCAACAGTGATCCAATTTTGGACTCTAACTCCCTACGTCACGTAGTTCGACATCTCTTGCTCTGCTTCATCTTCCACAATAGCATAGATCCTAGGAACATTTGGATGAAGATAACCTCCATTGTGAAAGATATCCTGATATTTGCCCAAAGCAGATTTCGGCTTCATATTCTCACCTTTATCATTATTAAAAAAGAATCCCAAATCAGCTCTATTCTTATTCACAGGTAGATCCACAATCTTCCCCCAAACTTTGCTAGGGTCATTATGCAGTACCTGCTGAGCATCCTTAAATGAAGCTATAGAATTATCATTTTCCCTTATATTATCAATGAATGAAGCTTGGAATTGAGTTCCAACGGAAGCTTTATCTTCTTCCACAACACTGAAAGAGGATAAATGAGATATTAACAAAGCTTGTTCTCCATTTATGATGACCACCTTTCCTTCCAGGACAAACTTAAGCTTCTGGTGCAAAGTTGAAGTGACAACCCCTGCCTCATGTATCCATGGTCGTCCTAGTAAACAATTGTAAGCGGGAACAATATCCATAACCTGGAAAGTTATCTGAAATAAGTGCAGGCCTATATGAATAGGAAAATCTACTTCCCTGAAGACAGACTTCCTTGATCCATCGAAAGCTTTCACAATTATGCCACCTGGGTGCATGGGAGTTCCTTGGTACTTCAGCTTCATAAGCGTTCTCCTTGGTATGACATTTAAAGCGGATCCATTGTCAATCAACACATTTGACAATGAATCTTTCTTATAGTTCATGGAGATATGGAGATCTAAGTTATGATTCCTTCCTTCGCCGGGCAGCTTATCATCATAGAAACTCAAGTTATTACAGGAGGTAATATTCCCAAAAACAGTATTGAATTGGTCTAAAGGCATATCACTTTCCATGAAAGCTTTATCCAACACTCTCATCAAAGATTCCATGTGGGCAGAAGAGTTCGTTAGCAATTCTAGAATAGATATCTTTGATGGAGTCTGCAACAATTAATCTACAATCCTATAGTCACTCATCTTGATAATCTTCAATATATCGTCCATATTATTTTCCATAGTATTACCACTAGATTTCCCCACTGCTTTCTTAGGTTCAGTACTTTCAACAACCTTTTTATCAATATTAACATTCCCTCAAATGACAGGTGCGAAAACACGACCACTGCGGGTCACTCGGCTGGCTTCAGCAATATTCTTGACATAATACAAAGGTTGGATGGGAACTTCCACACCTTCATCCAAGATTGTAGCATTGTATTTGTATGGCACGACTTTGTCTGATTCGTAAGGAACAGGACCCGAAAAGCAAATCACTACTGGAGCAACAGTTGATTTGCTATGGTACTCAATCTCTATAGGGACAAGAACACCAAAACAAGGCACAATAATATTCACTCCCTCTTCATAATACTTAGACATCACAGAATCATTGCTGGAAAACACATCTTCGTCTGAGGAAAAGAATTCATCTGGAGTAGCATACTCATCATCTGACACATTCTCAGCCAAGTAATCTTCAATCATGTTAATCCCACGGTAATCATCTCTATTGCCTGAAATTTTGATAGTACCATTGACCAAGAACAACTAAACACCCTTTATCACTATGAAATAACCACAAGAATCTCTACAGCAGATCTGACAAGACCCATACTGGTGTTCTTCTTGACCATCCATGTGACAGAAGGTAGCGTGCAACTGCACTAAATCATCATTCATATGATTCACGTCAAAAATAAAAAAATTCTCCAGGACATCCAGAGACCATATTCATATCTTCTTCATACTCTGCTCTTGGCCTGATTATATGAATGAGGCCTTCATCCATCATTTCTTGAAGATCAGCTCTTATCTTATCACATCCCTGGATATCGTTACTGCAAATATCACAACCAACATGGTCGTGCGTATAGTAACTTAACTCATAGAGGTTAGCATGCATCTTTACTAAATCTCCTCTAACCAAGTTGATATCAAAAATCTGGAAGTCACCTGGACAACCAACAACCATGTTTATATCATTTGCTCCTCCATGCTTTGGCAAAGGATTATCTTTCACGTTATGGCCAACATATTTAAAGGATAAAAAACCAGATCTCACCATCTTCTATACTTCAGATCTCAAAGGATAACAGTTCTCAATATTGTGCCCTGGTGCTTCCTGATGAAAAGCAAACGTCTGGTCTGCCTTATAATACCAAGGTAAATGTGATGGTATAGCAGGGGGTGGCCTGGTCTGAATCAAGTTCTTCTGAATCAAATCTGGGAGTAACTCTGCATAGCTCATCGAAATTAATTTAAAGGATTCTCTTTTCTGACTTTTCCCTTGATTCCCCTAAGGAGATGGTCTCTGATAGGAAACTGTGGTTGGAGCTACCTTGACTATTGGAGTCACAGAAGCAACCTGTTGCTGGTACCATTTATTTCTTCTAGTTGGTCTAATCTTCATTTCTCTAATAACAGCATTCGTTTCACTTTCTTTCTTTTGAGAAAAACCATACGATGACTTCTTTGTTCCTTCATCTCTTGTGAAACTCCCCTCTCTAACAGCCTCTTCCAAACGAACACCCATGCTTACCATTTCGATAAAATCACTCGGCACACTGGCGACCATCCTTTCGTAATAAAATGATCTAAGGATTTTTAGGAAGACCTTGGTCATTTCATGTTCTCCCGTAGGTGGCACCACCTGGGCAGCTATCTCATGCCATCTCTTGGCATATTCTTTGAATGACTGCTTATCTCTTTGAGCCATTTACCTAACTTGGTTACGGTCAGGCGCCATGAACATATCGTACTTATACTGATTGATAAAGGCTTCCTCTAGATCGTTGAAGGTGCGGATACTACTACTGTCCAAACTCATATACCACTTCAGAGCAGCACCAGTTAAACTATCTTGGAAGAAATGAATGAACAAACGCTGATCAACAGTATGGGTAGACATCTCTTGATATACATCACAAGGTAGTCACGAAGGAAAGAGATACCCTTGTACCTATCAAATTTTGGTACTTTAAACTTGGTTGTAACCTTTACATTGGGAACCAGGCAGAGCTCACTAACGTTTTGTCCAAAACAATTCTTTTTCTCGAAGGGCCTTCATTTCCTTCTGCATCTCATTGAACTGGTCTTGAAAGTCATCCAACCGATCATAAAAACCCAAACTTTCACTCAGTGGACGAACATGATGATAAACTTCATCATTAAAAAATGGCATAGCATTTCGCCGAAGGAGGTGCAATATAGTGGATCTCATTTCTAGCTGCAGGAGTAATATGCACCACAGGAGGTGCGAGAGTAGAAACAACTTGCACAACTGGAGAAGCCTGAGTGTCAATATTAAAACCTTCTGGCATGAAGTTTTCAGGAATTCCCCACGGGTAACCCTAAGGCATGCGGTTTTGAGCAACAGTAACTAGGGTTACAGAAATAGGAACTAATAGACCTTCAGAAGCATTTGTTGTTTGTTGAGGCTGAGCAAGTGGTGGCTGATTTTGAGCAGCCACCAATGATTCCATCAAAGTAGTCATATTGGCCATACCGGCCTTCAAAGCAATGACTTCTTCGCGCAGCTCGCGATTCTCTTGTTCAAGATTCTCCATTTTCTTCCTAGAATTAGCTCGAGTATTATACCAGTGAGACAACTTGCTGAACGAAGTAGAGAAATTCATTAAGACACCTGAGCATGAACAAAAATGTAAGGAATATGTACCAGATGATGCATGATATGCGATGCACATGATTTATTTTATTATTATTAATATTTCAAGGGACATAAAGAATTATAGAAGATTTTGCAAATATTAAAGTACCAACACATTTTGAAATACTGAAAATCTCATTATAATAACTTCAAAATGGATTACAACTTTTTAGTACAAGTTTTAACAATCCCAAGTACAAGAATAGATAGAATCTAAAATCCTAAAAAATCAAAGCTGATGAAGATCACTCCACACACTGGCGCTTTCCTATTAGTCTTGTAATCTGAGCCTTCAACTGCTTGTTCTTGTATGCATACCTGTCGGTAACCACTTTGCAATCACCAAAGTTGGGAAGTGAATGACTAAGTCCTGACTGAGCTCTAGAGGAAAATAAATCCTCTTGCCTTTCTGTCATCTATACAGCACGACTCTCAAGAATCTCGATCAAGTCATCCTTCTCCTTCAAGTGTGCTCGGTAGGACATCTCTAAAGTCTGACATTTATTCTTCCAAGCCTCCTTCTCCTTTGCATCCTGACTAGGGCAAGCTGAAGCTCTTCCATATCATCTAAAAGGGAAGGAGTGATCTTCACAAACATATCAGACATATGTGCTTCACTGGATTGCCCTTGATTGTACCCACCAGAGATAAGGCTCCAAAGAAACAACTTCTCTAGGTCCTAAGTCCTTTCTACTCTTCCTGTGAATATGGTGCCAAGCCTTTGTAATCTCCTCCTTAGCTTTCTCATGATCCTCTCCCTCTTTGAGAAAGAAACCACTCAGATGAATACTATTTGGCCTATCTCTCATCGAATATCCAAATTGTCATCGTGCAAGAACGGGATTATAGTTAATTCCTCCCTTTGTACCAAGAAGAGGTACATTGGGGAAACTACCATAACTATCGACAATCTCTACATCATCGTAAGGCTGATGATACCAAACAATATCTGAATGAGTGAGGGCCATAATCTTTAGAGCCCAACAAGGTTCCTTCTTAACATCCCAGAAAGCATCGGACCGAGGTAAGTGAGAAATAAACCTTTGATACAACAAAGGCGTGCAGCAAATGATCATCCCTCCATGATAAGAATCTCAAAGATGAATGGAGTAATAAGCATATCCTAATAATGTAGGGACTGGAGTCTCAATCAAAAATATCCTGATGGCATTGATATCCACAAAGTTGTCGACGCTCGAAAATAAGAACAACCCATAAGCAAGTAGAGCAAAGATGGCCTCAAAAGCAACTGTACTCTTCATCCTAGCAAAGTAGCGAGATTTCTCCAATAAAAAATGAGTGGGTAACCCTCTAATTCCTCCTTTGATAGTCATGTGGGCCTCAATCTCGGACTTCCCCAAATGAACCATATCAGCAATCTCTTGAGACTTTGGCTCCTCCTCCAAACCGGTGAAAGGAACACGATCGGTAATAGGTAAATCCAGTAGATAAGAATACTCCTATAATGTAGGCATCAACTAATAGTTAGGGAAAGTGAAACATCAATACATCAGATCATAGAATTGGACCAAAGTCGAGAAAATCCCCTCCTTTATCCTGAGCTTCATGAGAGTCACGATGGCTCCATACTTCTTACAAAAATCTATAGAATTCTCAATCTCGGGAATCAGACTCATCAAATCATCTATCTTAGGATTCTTGAAACTGTACTTCCGAGTATTTTTTTCTCCAGAAATCATGGTCAAACAGTACCTGAGATATTCGCAAAAAGTCAACTTTAAATCCCTTGAACCAAAATGTTTTAAAATATGCTTATGGGTGCACGAATGCATGATGCAACAATCACACACAAGGTCACAAACATGGGGGGTTCATAGGTTTGACGTCACGAGCATGAAGTCAAAGGTACTACCCACAAGGTATGGTCTAATAGTTTATCACCTGCCGAACAAGGTTCTAAGAGGTTCCCAGAGTCTACATCCTTCCTTCGAATATTATCAACATCCCGATTGACTCGGTAGTATCGCGTGACAACCATTTCCGGATTACTCTGTCATAGTTTCCACACTACAGCTAAAATGCCAAGATAGGTTAAAGGTTCTACGGTCCTCAGTTTCAGCAGGCTCCTAGGTTGAAAGCATCACGTCTTCCCGATTACTCGGTGAACGACACTACTGTCAAAGGGGCCTCCATTGAGTGCAGGATCTCATTCCTCATTTTTTTGGATTAATCCCTCAAAGTCAACATGACTATACCGTCCGTCCTATCTTAAGTTTTCCCAAGTCCAGGTAGAGGACTTATGAGAAATAACCAAGCACCTTGAAAACAAGGAAAATCCTGACAAACATATATACAACATATAATATACAACACATAATATACAACAAATAATAGCACATACACAGATAAACAAATATAGGCTCCACCCACTTAGGGATGGACCAGTAATTGGTCGATCTTTCCCCCGCAGAGTCGCCATTTTTTCTGTAGCGTTAGAAATGTTGAGACTAAGCCATTGGATTGACTTGACTCGCACATATCAAAATAAAAATCTCCACCGCGCTTTATTGTTTCCAGAGGAATGGGAAAAGAGAGAATAACCTAAAAAGAGGGGGAGAGAAACTAAGTTCGGGGGTTGGTTATGCAAAGGGAAAGTAGTAGCACCCTAAACATTTTCAGTACTCCGTAGGAACCTCTTTGAAAATCTGTGTATTTTGGCTATAAATGTTGTATAAAATAGATGGTGGAGATGAGAAGATAAATAATTTTTATCATTTTTGCACCCGCCGAGGTTGTGAACCTCTAGTGCCTACATACCACCTTTCGTGCAATAGGGGATCAGGGTACTTGTAGTTTACCTTTAAAAAATTTAAAACACAAGTGTGTTGGTTAATCTTAAGAGATGAGACAACATTGTCTTATCCGAGTGGATAAACATACTTACTACCCACGATTATGAGAAATGAGAATTTGCGTCATCTCAAAGCGGAGGATATGGCTTAGATTTTAAAATCAACAAAGCCTCGCTAAACACCGAAATGGAAAATATATCGCTTCACTACACATTGTAGAAGTATAGTAGTTTACATCACTACAAGGACTGACAAGAGTTTAATATTTTGAGAAAATTTTAAAGTAAAAATCCAAAATGGCAAAAATGGTTTGAATGGGATTGATTGACTTTTAGTCTTCTCACCAAAAATGTTAAAGTATGACTAAGTTGTTTAAAGTTTAATTAAGAAAATATTTTTGAAAATGAATTGACCTAAGTGCAAGTTTATTATGAAAGCGGTTTAAGTTTGGAAAACAAGAATAATTTTGAAAAAGAGGGAGAAGATTTTTGAAATTAAAGAAGGTGGGAGGAGATGAAGGGACTATCCTAAAGCATAAGGTAAAAACTAGGGAAAAGAACCGTCTAACCAACAAGAAGCCAACATTTGACACAATGAGTCAACGTAGAATTCCAATCCTTTGAATTTGAAACTAAACAAGCAAAGATAATAAAACCTCTTAATAAAATCAATCTTCAAAGGCATTAAGTCTTCACAAAAATTGGGCAGAGTAACAGCTATATATAGATGAATTCCCAATCACAGACAAAGCACATAATAAAAATAACCTGCACACAAAGAAAACAAATAACCCAATGTCTCGGGGTAAACCCTAAGATCTCCAGACAATATTGCAATAGAAGTCACAAGGTCTCAAGGTATGTTAAAGTCTCTATTCCTAAGTCCAAGAAGATCATAACTCCAAAATGACAAGGATAGCAACCAAATAGTCCAAGTAACATTAAAGTTTTTTATGGTTCAAGTTGATTATAAGGTGTCTTCAAAAAGAAATGAAAAGCTCAAGTGAGCAAAATAAAAATGACATAAAGATAAATGCTCAAGTGAGCAAAGATGAAAATAGCATGAAATGAAAATGCTAAAATAAATGTGGTTAAAGTAAAAATCTTAAAGTAAAAGCATAAAATAAAATCAATTGTTAGAAACTAGAGGTTAGTTAAATGACCATCTTGAAACTTACATTTGAAAACTCATTAGAAGATTGATAAAATCAAAGCCTCTCAACAACAAGTTTCATTTACTTTTTGTCAAGTATATCATTCATTTATCTCAAGGCAACAATAAATGATCAACGATGTTTAAATGATTTACTTAGTTCCAAAATTTATGAAGATTCATTAGAGGATTAATAAGACCAAAGCCTCCTCACAATAGACCTCAAGGTTATTGGATCAAAGGTTTCAAATTACACATGCTTGGGCTTGAAAACCTAGGTTTGGGCCACAAATGATCATCTCTCGAATCGGGACAAAGTTTAGCCCTATGTTAAGCAATCGTAAGTGGACTTATATAGAATTCACACATATTTTGAAGCCGGTCAATAGAAATCTTCGTGCCATATGTTTGGAGTGATGATATGTAGATCATCCTTTAACAACATGTAGCACAAAGGAGAAGAGGATGAGATTAACAGGGAGGGGATACATTTGAATCAAAAATTTAATCAAACTATCATAAATAACATCCATCCATTTTAGTGGAGTAAAACTCAACACTCAAGATCAAATGATGTTAATGAAGTTTATAATCAACAATCACATAGCCATAATATATTTAAAAAAAATTGCATTTAATGAATAAAGTAAAATGGAAAAATGATTTTTATATTGTTCTTTAAAATGAAAATAAAATGTAAAATAGTAAACTATGTTCAAAGTATCAAAGAAAATTTTAAAAAGACCTTTTATAAAATTATGCACCTTATATAAAAAATTTCAGAATTTAAAAACATCAAAAAGTATTTTAAATAATTAAAAACAAGTCAAGATAAGGGAAATATTATAAGAAATAGCAAATCTGGAAAAAAAATCATGAAAAAAAAATCAGAAAGAGAATATTTGAAAATATTTTTGTGAATTTTTTCATAATTTTTGAGTCAGAAATTAATTTTCTATGATTTTTTGAAGTTTGGTGCAAAAAAATAAAATAAAAAACAAAATAAAGTTTAAAAATATGGACCATTGGATGAGAGTCAAAACGTTCTAGTAGTCAGATCCAAAGAATCAGGCACACTGTGCATATCATGGCCAACTTTGGAAATTGCACCGGATCACCTTTTAAATATTAAAAACAACTAAAATTCTGGCGCATTGGATGGAGTCCGACTTATGAAACTAATCAGATCCAAGGGCTCTCAAAGTGCGTGTATGATAAAGAAAACACACTGGATTGATTTCAAAAAATTACATGTCACACCTTCTTTGGTTGAAGGACGACACATAGGTCGTCTTCAACCTCTGGACGCCCTAGATTGGGGTTCCTCAAACTGTAAAATTAGAGGACCAGACTGATACCATTAGATTCGTCTCTGCAAAACGATTCTAATGGTACCCTTGTGTAAAATTTATATAAACCGAGCAAGACTTGAATTGAGAAAATGCAAAAATAATAGTGAGCACGAAATTCTAGAATATCTCACTCAAATCTCAATGAAATCACAAATTGTAAAAAGAATGAGAATCAGAAGGATGCAGAGAGTAGATTAGTCTTTTATTTGGATCAATTTGACCAAGGAATCTACCTGAACAAAGTAGCGCAAGGTGGATCTGAAACTGGACTTATGTAGATCAGTATAGGTTACAATTCTTGAATGTAAGAGTGTGGTTAGCTTCAGAGAAGTTCAATGAAGCTAGTTTAATGGAGCTTTTGGTGTTGTGGAGTGAGAAAGTAAGAAATCATAAATTCAAATTCAGAGTTCGTGTGGGATCTGAACAGGGGTCAATTGGCTATCAAAAGCTTGAGAAAATGAGTGATATATAATCCTCTATTTATAGGAAAGAAAATGGGATGCTCAAGTGTGTGGAATGATGAAGTTTGGAGGGAATTCGTGTGAAGTTGCAAGCAACAAAAGTGTGACTCGTATTTTTCTCAAAATTCAACCAAAAGTTGCATTTCAATGTGCTAATCACTTCTGGAAGATTGTTAAACATGATTAGAAGTAAAAGTGCTCAAAAATTTAGTGATTAGAAGCTGAATTGTGTGTTTCAAATTTGGACTTGGAGGAAAAATTCAGTTTCAAGGTACCAACTTTGAATCAATGGTAATCACAACACAAGGATTCTTAGGACATGATTATTGAAGCAATTGTAATATAAGGTCACAAATTTTACAATGTGAAAATAATGGGATCAAATGGATACTTGAGCTAGGAGTTGTGATGAGTCAATGTTGAGAAAAAGATGATGACTTTTTGTACTTAGAAAAATTTTAAGTTTTTCTCAAAAAATGTCCTAAAATGTTTTTACTCCAAACAAGTCCTTCCTCCAAAATTGAGCTTTGATCAATGATACTAGCTTGAAGTATACTTCCCAAAGAGAATTATGAAACTTGAATCACTCAAAAATACTAAGTATTGAAAATGTTATGGTCTTGCAAAATTGGTGAAACTTCAAGAGATAACCTATAATCTCTTGCATTCTTAAGGCATCTTCCATCCATTTTCAAGATTTGAACATAAAATAAGAGTTGAAGTTAACATCCTTAAGATCATTTTGGAAAACGAATGGGCCCAAGGAGAAAAAAATTGACCAAGTTATGATCTTTTGAAGTCACATAAGAGAATGTGATGGCATATCTAGAGGACATGTAATCGTTATCCATCATTAGGCATCTTCCACATAACACTCTCTTGAAAATTTTGAAGTTATTGGTAGATAACTATTTAAAGGTAAGCATATCTTTGGAATCACTCAAAAATACCAAAATATGAGCAAGATATAGCCCTTAGAAGTTCAAAACCCTAGCTCTTAGAGCACCAAAACCACATGTAAAACCCTTTCAAATTTGAAAATCTTCCATGCACACTAAGTCTTGCCATGTTAATAAAATTTGGTTTGGATGACAATAAGAACCCATATCAATAAAAACCAACCTCAAATATTAAGAATTGAGAGAGTTATGCACTTGTGATCAAGAAATCAAGAATTTGTCCAATTAGTTAAAACTTCTTCAATAAACTCTTGCATCTTTTGATTTTATTTGTAAAATTGAGGCATGATAAATCATAGTAGACCTTGTCACAATATTACTTCAAAGTATCTTCAATGAAGAAGCTTGAATCTCAATGAAATTTTGTTGAAGAGGGCATTGAAATAAACTTATGAACCTATAAATCAAACTGATGAAATGTGTGGTGCCCTTACCTATAATATCATCAATTAGAGAAAACATTAATTGTATTTATTAGTTAAAAATTAATCAATACAAGACATAAATGATCACAATATATAAATCAATGTGCTTGGTGATTCGTTATGACCAAACCTAAAGATAGGGAGAAGAACCAAACCCAAGTGTAATATTGATATGATTGAGTTGATATGAGATGATAGAGGAATCTTAGAGGGAAAAATTAGGGTACAACATGGGGGTCTTCTTTGATTCGACAAAATAACTTCTTATTAGTTTCCTATACCAGCAGAATTGTTGTAGCCTCCTCTAGCTTTATTGTCAAACCACATTCCTTTGCCTTTCTTTTCTACTGTCGATTACGCCTGTAAAGCCACATCACTCTTCGACTTACCTACAAATCATTCAGCCATTCTTTGTTCATGATATTCAAGCATTCCTTGAAGCTCTTCCTTTGTTAATGTCGATAGATTCTTATACTCCTCTATGACTACCACCACGTGGTCGAACTTAGGAGCCAGTGACCTCAAGATCTTTGCAACAAATGATCTTTTTGTCAACACTTCTCAACATACTTTGATTTGATTACAAGTTTCGTAACTCTTGTGAAGAAATAAGTTATGGTTTCACTTTTTTGCCTATAGAGCAATTCATACGTTCTTTTGTGAGTTTGTAACTGAACGGTAAATTCCGCAAGTGCACGGAAATATCGAAGTAATATAAAAGATTGTTGAGCCACAAAGACCAATGTCAACCTACTGCAATCTATTTCTACTTTGTAAAGCTAAGGCTAATGAATAATTGGATTTTTGGGGGAAATTGAGAACTAAAACTACAAATGACTTTAGAAAATACAATAATAAAGAGAGATCGGAATATGGTTTCCGCGTTCCTGAAGGACTTATAGAAAACGGGTACTAATTACAACTATAACTTAATTTCGTAGAATATACTGACTTAAGGACTCCGCCTCACGCTCTCGCGGTATTAATTAAAGCCATACTTCCTAATCCCAAGATTTTGCTCTCGCTCGCCCAGTAACTAAGAAATATATTTTGAAAGCCAATAATATCCTAAACGCATCTAAAGCGCTATCGATGTATTTAGATTTGTTGCCTAATTTCCACTATCTGGATCGATCCCCACGCTTTTGCAGTGCCGACTCTAACCTTAATTGATTTCTCACTCTCCTGACAAAATCATGTTAAATAATCTTTCACTCTCGTGACAAGGCTATTTAAATTAGACTTGGAAATTAAAACCAAAACAGAATTCTAATCATAAATTTGCACTTATTGTTTTCTACCGAGTCTGTTGGTAACAACGGTCCTCATACATCGGACTCAAGGCTATTTAGCCAGACATGTTACTAATTAAAAATGCATGAATAATTATAGTTACGATGAAAAACGACATAGTAATTAAATTTGACAAACAAAATAGTAATAATAAATAATGTGATAAAAAAGAATAGCAATGATAATAATAATAATAAAGCGATAAAATGAAGAACCTGTAAATGCAGAAAATGGAAACAAAGAAAACTTGAATTGAAAAAGTCGACAAACTTAGATCCGATACATAAATTAAACGGTAGAAATAAATCCTAAAACTAATTTGGTAATAGTCCCCCGATGTGGAGAACTATTACTTTTACATTCTAAGAAAGAGCTATGAATGAAAAATGGTAGAAAAATGAACGAGAGTGAGAGAGCCTTGTTGCGGTAACTTCTTTCCAATATATACTCCTCTGATAACTTGTTTTGATGAGAAAAAATAGGAAGACTTAGTGTGGTCATGTGTGGAGAAAAAGTAGGAGGAAGTGGTTTAATTGTTGCAAATGAAGTTACGTAGTTGAAAAAGTCTTGTGATGAGGGGTAAGCCATGTGACATGCGGCACACATGCATTAAGCATGCCAACCGTCAGGGGTGAGTGATGACCGTCACCCTTTCCTTTTTCTCCTGCCGATCGTCAAGAGGGACTTGCACGTATGGGCCACACACTTTTTTTCTTTGTGGGCCTTGGGTTCTTCGTGGGCTTGTTTTTTCTTTTCTTTTATATTATATGCATTTTTACTTCATTTCTTCTCATTTTTACTCCCTTTCTCAAGCAAGCTTTGTAAACATTAAATTCCAGAAACACATTAAAATACTAGTATAATACCAACATAAAGAAACATAATTAAAATAAAATTGAGACATAATTTATGTTAATCAAGCCAAATATACTATACATTTTCGTGTTATCAGTAACCTCACCTCTTTCACCTTTTCTGCGACTCCAAAAGACTTTTACAGAATTTCCCAAGATTCTTTCGCTAATTCAACATCACTCAACTTTTTGAAATTATATGTACTAACAAATTGATGAATTATACAGAGAGCTTTATAATTCTTCTTCTTCAATTATTTGTGTTCAGCCATTTCTTCATCTGACGCATCTTCTGCATGCGGTTTTACTCATTCTTTCATAAAAAACCAAAGATATTGATAACAAAAAATGATCTTTATATGCTTTCACAATTCTCATAGTTATCAACTTTCAGAATCAGAAGACTTGCAGGAAAATGCCCATTCGTATGATTCTTTACCATCATGATTTTCTTCCAACAAATCGCTCAAATAGTGATCTAGATACCAGATGTTTGAAATCCACCAAAAACTCTGGAGAATTTCTTATTAATCTTGATGAATAAGATTCAATCACACCGATCGAATTCCTTTTTTCTTCACTCTTCACATGAGTGAAACAATGAACCTTGACTGCAAGATGTTTATTGCTGCACAATGACAATGAAAGAAGAAATAAATTTGAGAAAGGAAGAAGATTGAGGTTTGACAAAAATTGGGGAGAAAAAGGTGATTTCTGCAGTGTTTCTATGCCCACAAACTATGGAAACTTCTCTTATTTCTCTCTTGTAACTGCAAGTTTCTCATAAATCCGCGTTACAATAATAGGGGTTACTCCATCTATTTATATTTGAGCTTGTTTGCTCCCTATGCCAAAGCCCAAAACTATAAAAGCCCAAAATAATAATTTTAGACCTAAGTCAAAATGTTGTGTGAAACAACATGGTTCAACACTTCAACATCTAATACAAGTCGACAGACATTAGACTAGTTTTGAAACAACCTTGTTTCTGTCGAGCAACATGCTGCTTCGATACAAGGAATTACAATGTCAACATATCCTTGGTTTTTATGTTTCTACCACCACCACCAATTAACAAGTCAACAATACAAGTAGGTTGATTGTATGTTAGAAAATGTATTAATCTTACAATATAGTAATATTGGGAAAATCACTAAATATCAATCTCTGGGACTATGTGATATTATATGATTCGAATTTTAGTCAGTTGAACAAAATGGTATTTTGATGTTTGGAATTTATTTGCAAAAGGTAAAATTAAGAAAAAATTAATGGAATAGAAAATAATATGTGAAAAGCATGCCATGAATGAGAGTTGATCTTGAATCCTTTTTTGTCATCCTAAATTGACCTCATAATAGTTAAGTTTTCTTCATATGATTACTGGTTCTCTAGGTTATATATTCCTAATTCCTTAGCGAATATACCTTTAAATAATTAAATTAATTGCTATCAAGAACAATTCAGTTTCTAGTTGAAATCCCTAGGCTAAGATGATGACTAATCCAGAATATTTCTATTGAGCGTTACACATTGAAATTTGTTTCTAACAAGTAACCGTAGAACAATTTACAATTGATCATCGAGTAAAAAAGTATGCAGAACATATAAGAATTAATAAAAATAGAATTAAATACTTAAATAGAAGAAGGTTCAATTTAGAATTACAAAGCTCGTTAATTTCAGTGGCTCATCTGTAGCACTAAGTGGTTTAGCTACTCATAAGATAATAAAACATAATAAAAGTTATAAATATTACACAATGATCATAAAGAAGAAAGCTTAAATGGAGAAATCTGTTGAATTTGGTGCTTCCCATTTTTCCTACCATGTTTGTATTGCTACAAGATGATATTTTTCCGTACTAATGCAAGAGTTATGAAGAAAATTAGGTTTCCACCATTTAAACACGTATGTAGGCTTTTAGGGTGATTCTGAACATCCATACACGTATTAATACGCGTCCCAAGCTTCCATACATGTATGGGTAGACAATCAAATTTTTGTAACTATTATACGCGTATGGAAATGTGGATAGCTAGAGGAGAAAATGCAAAATTAGCCTTTGGTGTTTCTTGAGAGTTGTATCCCTTGATGTTAGATTTCATTTTCCACCAGTCCCATGTCATTCCGATATACGATGCTCTAGATATAATCAAAATATTACACCTACATAAATGTGTAAAACTTGCTGAAACATAGACTTTGTGAAATATTCTGAAAATTCATCATGTTTATTTTCCTGTCATTTCCTTTACTTACTTCAACCTATAAAACATGTTAATCCTTTTTTAAAAGACCATATGACACATGGAACATTCTTAAGTATTGTAATTTTCATGCCTAATTTAAAGTTTGTAAAATCATATATATTTGA
Source organism: Vicia faba (assembly GCA_948472305.1). Lineage (NCBI taxonomy): Eukaryota > Viridiplantae > Streptophyta > Magnoliopsida > Fabales > Fabaceae > Vicia > Vicia faba. Next base: position 1,483,138,387 of record OX451737.1, read on the forward strand.
TATGCAAGCACTTACAGAACATCAAATCTACTGCTAAAACAATGATATCACAGTAAAATTGTGACTAATCACAACCCCAAACTTATCTTGTTGCTTAACCTCAAGCAAAATTTTGAAATAGAAAAATGTTTTAGGATACCGACTCAAATAAAGTCGATATTTAAAAGCATTATACCTCATGGTTCCTTTTGTGATCTTCTCTTACTATGACCTTAAACTTGGCCTCTTTACCTTGCGATTGATCTTCCATATTTTCACTTAATGATATTGCTTCATCATTCACCTCTTTTCACATTCTCAGTAAATCTGTCAAGTGTTTATGTGTTTATTTGCTCAAGATTCTCAATACATGATATTATACCATAAGCTTGAATGTATTCTAAACATAGAACAATATGCATGATATACACACTTTTTGAAGTCTTTTATGATTGTAACGGAGCTTGAGCTTGGGTAGGATACATTCGGAAAGTGGTATAATATTTACAATCAATAATATCATTCTCATCACTATGTCTACTCTAAGGAACTACTGTTGATGTCTTTTCTTCATCGAGTCCTTTTAAGTGTCATTGAGCGTTCAACTTTCAAATTTTCACTTTAATTTCTAGATGATTTTCGGCTCCTTTCAATGAGTACTCTGATGGCGTGTTTTTCATTTTTCATTTTTTTCTAATAAGTTGAATTTGCAAATTTTCTTTTTTCTTTATTTTCTTCAGACGTACCGACTTTCTTTAATGTTCCTCAATTTTAATAAAGCTACCCCAAACTTAAAGGTTGTTATTCAAAAAGCAACACCAAACTTAGAATAAACAAAGATATGAGAAATCAACTTACTAACTCTGAACATGATAGGGGAGTGTTTGGGCCGAGGGTTATAATGTGTGGTGATAACAATAAAGTATATAACATGCTCAAAGTGTGTTAACAAAGGATAAATACGATTAAATGGGGTGGCTAAAAGGCATAGGGCTAAAAATAAAAAGTGCTTTAGTGTGTGAAATTAATGCAAATGAAATCAAACAAGAATATACACAAGTTATGAATAATAAATACATACTAAAATGCTATTTTATTATGAAATAATGTGTTTGGCTTTATCTGTCCTCACCAGGTTGGTTAGATATGATATCCTACATAGTATACCTTATTTGATGTGGAGTTTTAGTTAATTACAATAAACCTACTCAATCTTCAGTATATCACAATTAAACCACATTAAAATATTCAGAAATATATAAAACTTATTGTGTGAGTTGACATGCATGAGAATAAAAATAGCTATATCGGTTGATTATTAGACAACCATTATTTTACTACGAACTATCAAATAACCATTGTTGCCACTTCTTAAGCTAGGACTTCTTTTTGTCGATACCTTGACTTTAGAGAATATATAGGGGTGAAGAGGTTTAATTGGCTTCCAAATCGATATTTCCTCTGCCTCTTATCTTTTATTTATATTTTAGGCACTCGAAGCATATTGGAAAGTTTCCAGTAGAGCGGGAAGGAGGCTTAGTCAAAGACTTCCAAGAGTTTATTGGAGGCAACTTTTAAAAGGAAAGGGAAGAGCCCGAAAATGAAAGGAAACAAACATAACATAAACCAATAAAAAACGAAACAATACTCATAGCTTAATTTAAACTTGAAAACTATAAAATAAACTAAAATAAATATAATATATGATTACCTGCCTTGGGTTGCTTCCTAAGAAACGCTCATTTAACTTCATTATCTTGACACATCTTCATCCATGTTATGGTAGATACTTCATCTTCCAAACCTTTTTGTTTTTTCTTGTTTGAGACAAAGAAATCATCTTTTCTAGAGATAGAGTCCAATTTATGCAACAAGTTACTCCATATTTCCATAGCCTTATTCTAATGTCGCTTTTCGTTTTTATCTTGGCTTTTGGGATAGATTTTTGAGTTTTTCTATTCGAGTGTGCTAGTGGAGATGAAACCACTTGAGATGTTATTCTTGAGACCTTTCTGGTGGTATTATTTAATTTTGGATTTCGACACATATTTTGATCATGCCTACTTGATAATGATTATATTTTCCTTCTTCTTGCTTCCCGTTTTCAAGTACATTCAATGTTATTTCATTATCATAAAATTTTAAAGTTAATGTACCTTTTTCCAAATTGATATTGCACCAACTTATAAGCAAGAACGGTCGAAAAATAATGAGAGGTGTCTCTTCATCTTCAGGAATGTCCACAATCACAAAATCAACTGGAAAGCCAAAAATTTCTATTGTAACCATCACATCTTCTGTTACCACATATAAATTCTTTATAGAGTGATCGGAAAAATTTAAATTCATCCTTGTATCACTATCCTTTCTAATACCAAGATTTCTATAGATTTGAAAATGGAATCAAGCTCACACTGGCTCCTAAATCAATTAAAACCTTTTCTGAAATTTCTATCTTCTATAGTGTATAAGATTGTGATATATCCATGATCTTTCCGTTTGGTGGACATTCTCTTACCTTGTGATATTTCACTACACTTCTCAATAAAGGTTACTAGCTCATATCATATCACTCTCTTTTTGGAGATTATATCTTTCATGAATTTTAAATACATGGGCATTTGCTCGAGTACTTCAAATAAAGGAATATTGATTTCCAACTTTATGAACATTTAAAGAAATTTCTCAAAAACATTCTCGTTTAGATCCTTCATTTTCCCCTAATGTATATGGTATCCCAAACACCATTTTGGTCTCCTTTTTAATTTTCTCTTCAGTTTTCTTTATGAGGAACATAACTTCTTATGGTTCTTTCTTGTTCTCCTTCACTTCCAAATCTACCTCTATAAAATGAGCATCATTTGTGGCCCTCTTTTCTTCATCTTAAGCAAACCTTCTAACTTCTTGTTGTTACAGTAGTAACATTGGTATGGTGTATGTAATTTGTGAATGTGGATCTCATTTCTAGCAGCAGGAGTAATATGCACCACAGGAGGTGCGAGAGTAGCAGCAAATTGCACAACTGGAACAACCTGAGTGTCAAGATTAAAACCTTTTGACATGAATTTTTCAGGCATTCCCCACGGGTAACCCTGAGTCATATGGTTTTGAGAAATAGTAATTGGGGTAACAGAAAAGGGAACTAATAGACCTTCAGAAGTATTTGTTGTTTGTTGAGGCTGAGCAAGTGGTGGCTGATTCTGAGTAGCCACCAATTATTCCATCAAAGTAGTCAGATTGGACATACCGACCTTCAAAGCAATGACTTTTTCACGTAGCTCGCGATTCTCTTGTTCAAGATTCTCCATTTTCTTCCTGGAATTAGCTCGAGTATTATACCAGTGAGCCAACTTGCTGAACGAAGTAGAGAAATTCAGTAAAACACCCGGGCATGAACAAAAATGCAAGAAATATGTACCAGATGATGCCTGATATGCGATGAAAATGATTTATTTTATTATTATTAATATTTCAAGGGACTCGAAGAATTATAGACGTTTTTGCAAATATTAAAGTACCAACCCATTTTGAAATACTGAAAATCTCATTATAATAACTTCAAAATGGATTACAACTTTTTAGTACAAGTTTCAACAATCCCAAGTACAAGAAGAGATAGAATCTAAAATCCTAAAAAAGCAAAGCTGATGAAGATCACTCCACACACTGACACTTTCCTGTGAGTCTTGTAATTTGAGCCTTCAACTGCTTGTTCTCTTCTGCATACATGTCGACAACCACTTTCCAATCACCAGAGTCGGGAAGTGAATGACTAAGTCCTTACTGAGCTATAGAGGAAAATAAATCCAATTACCTTTCTATCATCTCTACAACACGACTCTCAAGAATCTCGATCAAGTCATCCTTCTCCTTTAAGTCTGCTCGGTAGGACATCTCTAAAGTCTAACACTTATTCTTCCAAGCCTCCTTCTCCTGTTGCATCTTGACTAGGGCAAGCTGAAGCTCTTACACATCATCTAAAAGGGGAGGAGTGATCTTCACAAACATATCAGACATATGTGCTTCACTGGATTTCCCTTACTTGTACCCACCGGAGATAAGGCTCCAAAGAAACAACTCCACTAGGTCCCAAGTCCTTTCAACTCTTCTTGTGATGTTTAAAACGCTAGTTTCATTTGTTACATCCTCTCCCTCTTCATCTTATCCCTTTCTTATTTGTGATACATATTGTTCGATAATGATATATATATATATATATATATATATATATATATATATATATATATATATATATATATATATATATATATATATATATATATATATATATATATATATATATATATATATATATATATATATATATATATATATATATATATATATATATATATATATATATATATATATATATATATATATATATATATATATATATATATATATATATATATATATATATATATATATATTATTTCTTTAACATGTGGTACATAGATTGCTATTGACCGGCCTCAAAATAGGTGTGACTTCTACGTAAGTGCACTTACAATTGCTTAACATTGCGCTAAATTTGTCCCAATTCAAAAAATGATCATTCGTGGCCCAAACCTATGTTTGTAAGCCCAAATATGTTTAATTTGAAACCTTTAATCCAGTAACCTTGAGGTAAATTGTTAGGAGGCTTTGATCTTATCAATCCTCTAATGAACTTTCATGAATTTTGGTCTAAGTGAATCATTTAAATATCGTTGATCATATATGCTTTCCTTGAGTACTTGAAATGAATAATATACCTGACAAAAAGCAAATGAGACTTGTTGTTGAGAAGCTTTGATTTTATCAATCTTCTAATGATTTTTCAAATACAAGATTCAAGATGGTCATTCAGATAACCTCTAACTTCTAATTCACTAACAATTGACTTTACTTTGTGTTTTTACTTTTGCGCTTTTAGTTTTTTCTTTTACTTTATGCCCTTTATTTTATGACTTTAATTTTATGCACCATTTACTTTATCATTTGCATTTCATGCTATTTTCATCTTTGCTCACTTGAGCGTTTATCTTTATATCATTTTATATTTGCTCATTATAGCATTTATCTTTATGTCTTTTTTTTTCTTCTCACCTATGCTTTCACTTATGGTTTCAATCCAAAGGATAGGAATTCTACATTGACTCTTTATGTCAAGTGTTGGCTCTTGTTGGTTAGATCGTTCTTTTCCTTAGCTTTTACTTTATGCTTTAGGATAGTCCCTTCATCTCCTCTTATCTTCTTTAACTTCAAAATCTTCTCCCTCCTTTTCAAAACTCTTCTTGTTTTCTAACTTGAACCACTTTCACAATAAACTTGGAGTTAGGTCCATGCAATTTTAAAAATCTTTTCTTAATCAAACTTTAACCAACTTAATCATACTTTGACATTTTTTGTGAGAAGAATAAAAGTCAATCGAACTCATTAAAACCATTTTGTCATTCTGGCTTTTTACTTTAAAACTTTTTATAAAAAAGATTAGACTTTTGTTGATTCTTATAGTGATGCGAGCTACTATACTTCTACGGTATTTAGTAAAGTAAGATATTTTACACTTGGATATTGAGTGAGGCTTTGCTGATTTTTAAAATCCAAGATATATCCTCCACTTTGAGATGATGCAAATTCTCCTTTCTCATATTTGTGGGTTGTAAGTATGTTTTCCACTCGGATATGACGATGACGTCTCTTCTCTTAAAATTAACCAATACGCTTGTGTTTTAAATTTTTGAGGTGAACTACGAGTACCCTAATCCCTTATTGCACGGAAGGTGGTACGTAGGAATTAAAGGTTCATAACTATGGCAGGTGCAAAATTATAAAAAATACTTCTTTTCTTATCTCTACCATCTATTTTTGTATACACTATTATAGCCAAAATACACAAATTTTCAAAGAGGTTCATGCAGATTACCATAAATGTTTAGCGTGCTAATACCTTCCCTTTGCATAACCAACCCCCGTACTTATATTCTCTCCCCCTATTTTTTTGGGGTTTATTCGCTCTTTTCCCATTTCCTTTGGAAACAATAAAGCGCGGTGGCGATTTTCATTTGATTTGTGCGAGTTAAGTCAATCCAATGCCTTAGTCTCAAAATTCCTACCGCTACACCTACGTTTAATGCCTTAGTTATTCTTTCAAATTCATTCGTAAAATGATCTTCCATCAGCTGAGTACCTACGTTTAATGCCTTAAGTCTCCTTTTAACTTCAGTCGCAAACTAATCATATATCTTTATATTATGAGTTTCTAGTTTCAAATCAATTACCCCTTGTGGTTTACTTTTGCATCAATCATAAAACTCTAGATCCTCATTTGCAGCGATGACCTCAATAATCTTCTTGATACTTGTGGCTGTTGTAAAATTTGACAAGCCAACAACAACTATATCAATCAATTGTTTAGTCTTCAATCTAAGCCCATTAACAAACGTTTGCGTTTGTTGTGTTTGATCTAAATTGTATGTACGAATTGTAACCAGGAGTCTCTTGAATCTTTTACATGCATCACCCAATAATTCACCTTCCCTTTGTTTGAAAATAACGATTTTATATCGTTTTTTGAGGAAAATTGAAGCAGGAAATATTTATTCAGAAAATTTGTTTCCATCTCTTCCCAAGTGGTAATGCTATCGGCTGAAAGTGGGTAGAACCACTCTTTAGCATCCTCTACTAGAGTGAAAAGGAACATTCTCAGTTTCTTAATCTCTTTTGTATGCACATCTATCTTCAGAGTTGTACTCATCGCTAAAAACCTTAGCAGGTGTTTGTTTTCATCTTCATTAATCTCTTTTGTATAAGGCGTCTTCTCAAGTTAACAGATGGATGTAGGGTGTAACTAAAATCTAGGACATTCATCGGTTGATTTACTATATAAAACCTATCGCCAAGTGCATTTGTTCTTCCATAGTTCCCGAGTAGTCATTCATGGACCGGTGGATTATTCGACACGATTTGTTCTACTTCTATTTCTAATTCTATATCCGAATGGTGAGAATTGATCTCTTTTTGTTCTTCAAGTTTCTACAACCAAGATTTTTCTTAGCTGAGCGCATAAGGTTCTCTCGATTTTTGCATCAAAAGAAAAATTAGCTGAGGATTCTCCTTGCATTCAAATGTCAGAAATAGGTTAGTTATATCACCAATAATAAAAAATAAAAACAAAAATTTTAGATGCAGAGCAACAAAATTTGAACTAAAATAAAAGTATGAACTATACAATCTTTGGAAGTCTGCGACAACGTTGCCAAAAACCTGATCGATAAATTAGCAAGTGTACTAATATACCAATGTAGAAATATCAGAAAAATCCTAGGGTATCGATCTTGAGGACTGCGTGATATTATAGGGTTCGAATTTTAGTTAAGTTGAACAAAATGGTATTTGGAGGTTTGGAGTTTGTTTGTTTTGAAAAGGTAAAATTAAGACAAATTTAATGGAGTAGAAAATAATATACGAAAAGTATGCCAGGGGTGAGAATTTTATCTTTAATCCTTTTGTTATCCTAAATTAACCTCTTAATAATTAAGTTTTATTCCTATGATTACTGGTTCTCCAGGTTATCTATTCCTAATTCCTTAGTGAATGGACCTTTACACAATTAAATTAATTGATATAGACATTAGTCAATCATAAATAATTCTAAGCATTAATCTATTAAGAACAATTCAGTTTTTCATTGAAATCCGTAGGCCTAGGTGACAACTAATCCATAATGTTTTTTTCGAGCATTACTAGTTGAAATTCCTTTCCATCAAGTAACCGTAGAATAATTCACAATTGATTAGAGAATAAAAAACATGAAGAACAAATAAGAATAAATCAAAAGAGAATTAAATACTTAAATAGAAAAAGGTTCAATTCAGAATTACGAAGCTCATAAATATCAATGACTCATCCCTAACATTAAGTGGTTTAGCTACTCATAAGATAAGAAAACATAATAAAAGTGATAAACATTACACAATGATCACAAAGGAGGAAGCTTCAATGGAGGAATTCGTTGAATTTTGTGTTTCCCGTTGTTTATTTCATGTTTTCCTCACTCCAAAATGATATTTTCCGTCCCAATGCCAGAGATATGAAGAAAATTAGGTTTCCACAATTTAAATACATATTTTAGGATGATTAGGATGCTTCTAGATGTCCATACAGGTAAGTATATGTGTCTGTTAGCTCCTAAATTCAATACCTGCAACAAGTTGGTCTTATTGGCCAAAAAATAGATTGAACAAATCTAAGTTGGAAAGGCTTCGACAGAGTAGAAAAATACTTAGAGAAATTCTAAGTTAAAATGAGTCTTCGACCAGAAGGTTCTCAATCCCTTCGACTGAAAGGACCCCAAGGTCATCGACTAGAAGTTCGCTTGGCAGTTGAGGAAAGTAACGTGGCATGAAGAGAGGGGTCGAAGCGCATGCAGAAGACACTTTTCTTCATCCTAGAGCAAGGAAACTTCTCGACAGTTAACTAGTTTTAGTATACATATAGGAAGTTTATGTAGATTTCCGTGTGTTCGACTGATCGTACAAATTATTCAATACTATTCAAGTACCCGCTGCGTGAGAAAGAACACTGAAAAATGTACGTTTGAAATACCACATTTTACAATGAAAGTCTTTTATTTATCTCTTTACATTTCTTGCCTTTTTATCTTGTTTCCACTTTATCTGCACTTCTACCCAGATTCCTGCACTTAACACTCCTTAACCCCTTTGTTCTATTTACTTTCTGCACTCAAACTCATCCCTTTCCCATCCGAACGTGTGTTCTTCACTCACATTAATGTTTATGTCCAAACAACATAAAAAATTAGCATATGTCCTAGGATCAAACTGATCGATCCTACGAGTAACCAAAAAGTTACCCTTTTTGGAAGATCAGCAGTTGTTTACCAGAAAACACGGTGAACAAATTGGAACGCCCAGTGGGACGTTGCTAATTACTGTTGTTTTATTTATTTTGTCTTCCGTTTTTCTTATTAATTTTAATATAATGCTTCGCATGACTTTCTTTCTTTTACAAAGTTTTGCAAGCTATTAAGAAGTGGTAAAGTAACCACCAACGAGTGTACAACTAGAAAGAGAAATAGTTAAAGCAATATGGATAATAAGCCAAATAATGGATAAATACCTCCACCAATTACTACGGGAATAACGGTAATACCAACCATTAGTGAAATTGTCTCGTCAACCGTTGGTTTGATACCAACATTAACAGCAACCCAAACGAGACCAGTACTTTTGTATGAAGGTCCCATAGGTCCAACAGGAACACCCCCTCCAAGGGTGAATCCAGGATCTCGACCACACGCTCCCCCATGATTTTCGACAGCCTGGATGGGTCGAGACCAGCCTTATGGCATGCCAACTACTGAAATGGCTAGCCTTATAGACGTTGCGTCTACATTTTCAGAACCTTTGGTAAGTGCGTCTTCACCATTACAGGGATCTGGAACTGGTATGGGTAGGAACCAAGTTTTAGGAGGGACATCCCATGCAATGCCAAGCCTCACAAACGCTTCCACAATAATTTTGAGGCAACAGATGGATGAAAGCAACCATGACATGGTACAAATGTTGGCCTAAACTCTAAGTACAATATTTAACCCTCTAATACAAAATACCACTCAGTCAAACCAACAAATAACAGCACAAATGGCGTGCATGACTGAATTTTTTGGGGTTCCCCAACCTATTCGACAACCCCAGAGAGCTCCTATGAGAGAGGATCAAGGTGTAGTTTTAGAAGAAGATGTAACTATTAACCAAAATCCACAATTTGATAGGAGGAACCTCAGAGTAGAAGTCGAACAACCTAGGGTAGAAATACCCAGACTTCCCCTACAGATCCTTAGAGATGGTGATCAAGGTGTAATGATGGTAAATAGGAATCAAAATGCTGACGAACTGATACAACAAGTTCGACGCAATAATTATGGCACAAAAAATAATCTGACAGCCATGATCGAAAGGATCATGATACAAAATGGAATGAACGTTGGCTTTCGTAGGCCAAATTTTACATCCCCACTATCAGAATATATCTTGCAGAGAGATTTACCCCCTAGGTGGAAAGTTCCAAAGTTCACTAAGTTTTCAGGGGATACGACGGAATCAATTGTCGAACAAATAACGAGATATTTGAAAGAAGATGGAGAAATATCAAATAATGAGAGCCATAGGATTAAATATTTCCCAATTTCTCTAACAAAAAATGCTTTTACTTGGTTTACCACCCTCCCAGCCAATTCGATCCACAATTAGAATCAATTGGAAAGAATGTTCCATGAACAATTTTACATGGGGCAAACCAAAATAAGTCTGAAAGAACTGGAAAGCGTGAAAATAAGATTCACCGAGCCAATAGACGAATATCTAAATAGGTTTCGATTGCTCAAAGCCAGATGCTTTACATAAGTGCCTGAGCATGAATTGGTCGAAATGGCTGCATAGGGCCTAGATTATTCTATTAGGAAGAATCTAGATACCCAATATCTGAGAGACATGGCCCAATTGGACGATAGAGTTCGACAGGTAGAACATCTTAAAATTGAAAAAGCAAAGGCAACTAAGACTCATCGGTGAGAAAAGGTAGCATATGTCGAAATGGATGATGATGACCAGAGACATCTTGTAATCCTATAGTTGTCGAAGAGAGCGAAATAGATTTAGTAGAGTTAAAACATGGGCCTCCATACTCTTGTAGAGTGTTACTGCCCTCAGATGGGAAGAATCCTACTAAGTCTGAGAAGAACAGCGATAGATTCCCAAAGAAAACGTATAGTTTCGATGTCACAAAATGTGAGGAGATATTCGACTTATTAGTAAAAGATGGCCAAATGATAGTGCCCCCAGGGGCAAAAATGCATCCTTTAGAACAAAGAAAGAAAAGAGGTTTTTGTAAGTATCATAATTTTTTGGACCATAAAACTTGACAATGTTTTCTTTTCAGGGATCTCGTTCAAGGAGCGATCAAAGAAGGCAGACTCAAATTTGCTGAAAAACCCCAAATGAAATATGATACAGACCAATTGAGAGTTGATGCCTACTATGTTGAACCAGCATGCATCAACATGATCGAAACTTCTGAAGACTTTGTCAATATGCCGGTCTTTGACAATTTTACTGGGAACATCTCCAAAAAGACTGCAGAAGCGGTTAGAAAGGCCACCGAAGGCCTAAACAAAAAGGCTACTGAAGGCCTAAACAAAGGAGTTACCGAAGACTCAAGCAAAAGGACTACTGTAAGTTCTTATGTGGCTGCCGTCAAGGGTTCGACAGAGGGCCTTGAGGCCAAAATGCAAAAAATGAATCTCGCTGCCAAGAGCAACGTACAAGTCAACATGGTCGAAGTATCTGAGGCAAAGGCTTCAGAGGAATCCATTAGACAAGAGGGAGTGAATAAAACCGCATTTCCAAAAGAAAATGAGAATCTGGATGACTTTCTACAGCGATGCCAGAAGAAGAAGTCTGAAGTTATGTTGTGTCTAAGATGCAGCTCCATCTTCGACAAAAAGGTTGCAGAACACATACAGGGCATAAGGGTAATGAAAGAGAAAAGGGCCACCAATTCCCAACCCCACATGGTTTCTGAAGTTAGATACGATCGCAGAAGAGGACCAATGAACCAGGTGAAGAGGCCATCAACTTTCAGGCCTCTAACAAATGTCCCCATGGACACTTGGCTAAAGACAGCAAACAGGAAAAGGCCAAGTGAAGAGAAATGGCGAACATTTGATGTACCAAGAGGGTCATCCTTGGCATATAGGAAGGAGTTCCAAACTATGACTACAAACAAAGTGGCTCATGTGTCGAGCAACTATAAGGGGAAAACCCCATGTCTCGCTCCCAGTGGAGAAGATTTCAGAGACTGTGAAAGGCCTAAAGGGAGGCTACAGAAGAGCCTTAACCAGAGTCAAGCACCAACGTGCCACAAAGAATGGACAAAGGCAAACAACGAAAACCTTTAGAAAGAAAACCAATTTCCATAAGATTGGAGTGTCCAGATCGAGGTGAATCAGATGACGAAGGTAACTCTGAATCTGATGCTACTTTATACATTATGGTAAATGTAGTATCAGTGCTACCCAGAGAATATGACCGCCAAGTCGAAGTCGAAGAGACCGACTGGGAAGTCGAACAGGAAATGGCCAAACATAGGCCAGTGTGCTATTATGTGATGAACGATGGTTGCATCAAAGAGCAAAATGCATTCTTCGAGCCACCTACGGAGGCGATGAAAAATCACTTAAAACCCTTTTTCATAAGAGCAAAGATAGGGGAAATAACAATCAACAAAATTTTGGTTGATTGTGGAGCTACAATAAATATAATTCCCCAATCTATGCTAAGGAAAATGGGAAAAGGAGATGGAGATATCAAACCCCACAACATGGTTCTGTCGAACTATGAGGGAGGTATTGGAACTACTATGAGGGTGATATAATTAGACCTCAAGGTGGGAACAATACTTCGACCAACTATGTTCATGGTCATTTCAGCGAAGCCCAACTACAATCTGCTCTTAGGTAAAGAGTGGATACATGGCATAGGTGCAGTGCCATCTTGGATACATCAACGGGTCACGATTTGGCGCTCTGATGGCATTGTAGAGAATATAGAAGCCGACCAAAGTTATTACTTGGGTGAAGTTAATAACGTGGGAAAAAATAGCTTCGACAGAAACTTGGCTCATATAGTGCCATGCAATCCTCCTGAGTTCAATTTGGCACAAGCACCAAATGCCTTATGCTCCCTCTACCTACATTCCGACCATGGTTTCCAGTGGGATAGAGAAGACTTACCAAACATTGACTATGGAGGAGTTGATTACATACGGACAACAGGTTGGGGAAGTGAATTTGGTGATGATGACTGAATCACAAGCTTTACAAAAGATTTTGGCATATGTAGCCGAAAGTAGAATGATAGCGGCCTTAGAGGCTGAAGTCAAATACATGGCTCTTAAAGCCAATAAATAAGTATTTCTTCCAGAGGGTCCTGGGAAGGACTTCGATCCGGAACCACCTGACGCGAAGGAGGAAAACATGAAAAACCAGAGGCTAGATGGTATCTATGATGATGAGCCTTTGGGTTTTGAAAAGGATCCGTTAGCAAACAATGTTAAAATGCTAGCGCAAGATCCTTTAGAAGAAATAGATCTGAGCGAAGGATTGGCGAAATAACCAACATACATTACACGAAGATAGATCCAGAGCTCAGGATAGAAATAATGCAATTGTTGAAGGAATTCAAAGATTTCTTCGCATGGGATTATGATGAAATGCTTGGTCTCGACAAGGGAGTGGTAGAACTTCAACTACCAATAAGACCTGGGAAAAAGCCTGTCAAGCAAACTCCAAGGCGTTTTGCACCAGAGGTCTTGTCGAAGATCAAGATGGAAGTCAAAAGACTATTGAGATGCAAGTTCATCCGAACAACTAGGGAAGACTCATATAGACCATCTTCGACAATCCTTCAAAACGATAAGACGCTATGGTCTGAAAATGAATCCTCTAAAATGTGCTTTCGGCGTAAAAGTAGGGGATTTCTTAGGCTTTGTGGTCCACAAGAAGGGAATTGAAGTAAACCAGAATAAGACCAAAGCCATTTTGTAAGCGAAAGCGCCAACTAACAAGAAGGAGTTGCAATCTCTACTTGGTAGGATAAATTTCCTGAGGAGATTTATTTCCAACTTAAGTGGGAAAACACAAGCCTTCTCACAACTACTTCGACTCAACAAAGGAGGCTTCGAGTGAGGGAAAGAACAACAAGAGGCTTTCGACAAGATCAAAGAATACCTCGCCAAACCACCCATTATGGTACCTACTTGTAGAAATAGAAGTATGAGATTGTACATAGTTGTATCTAATAAAACTTTAGGAAGCATGTTAGCTCAAAAGGATGAGAATGGTGTCGAAAGACCCATTTATTACCTCAATAGAGTTTTAAACGATGCAGAAACTAGATATAGAGAAGTTGAAAAACTATGTTTATGTATTTACATCTCGTGTACAAAGCTCAAGCAATATATTTAACCAGTTGATGTTTTTGTTTCTTCTCATTTTGATGTTTTCAAATATATGTTGTCGAAACCCATCTTGCACAGTCGAATTGGCAAATGGGAACTTGCATTAAATGAGTATTCATTAACTTTTACGCCTCTTAAGGTTGTAAAAGGAAACTGGTAGTAGATTTTATAGTTAACCACTCAATAAATGAAGAATCAATTAACTACTTGGAGATCAAGCCTTGGAAGTTATACTTCGACGGTTCTAGTCATAAAGATGGAACTGGGGTAGGGGTTCTAATTATTTCTCCAAACAAAATTCCAACAACATTCAAGTACAAGATCGAAGGTTCTTGTTCGAACAATGAGGCTGAATATGAAGCTCTAATCGTAGGCCTTGAAATATTGTTAGAATTGCGGGCAAAACGACTCAAAATAATGGGATATTCAGATTTAGTTATTAAACAAGTTACAAAAGAATATAAATGCATAAGATAAAATCTTATCATGTATTTTTAATAGTCAATCGTTTGTTGAAAAACTTTGAAAAGATCAACATCCGACATATACCAAAACTGGAGAATCAAGTGGCTAATGACTTAGCACATATTGCATCCGGGTATAAAATTTCGAAAGAGAAATTACAACAGGTAATAAAAGTTAGAGGAAGAGTGACATTGACCAAGTTGTCTCCAACATATTTGAAAACAACAAAGTTGGGGTACGCTGATCACGAAAACTTCGAAATTTTTCTCATAGATGATTTAACAGAACAAGATTGGAGAAAGCCTATAGTGGATTATTTGCAAAATCCCGTAGCTTCGACATAACGAAAGATAAAGTACAGGGTGCTGAGTTATACCCTAATGGGAAATGAGTTATTTAAAAATACGTTTGAAGGGGTGCTATTAAAATGCCTAAATGAAACAGAGGCATACATAGCCCTTTCAACTACACATGCTGGGGCATGTGGAGCACATCAAGTGGGCCATAAAATGAAATGGTTATTGTTTCGACAAGGACTATATCGGCCCACTATGTGGAAATATTGTGTTGAGTTTGCAAAAGGATGTCAGGAATATCAAGTACATACAAGTACCCAAACAAGGAACCCAAAAAGTAAAGCAATCAAAGCAATCAAAGTAAGCATGTAAAGGTGATCTAAAAACCCTAAGGTAACCCCACTTTTAGAAATAGTCCCCAACAGAGTCGCCAGTTCTGTGATACGGTGGGAGAACTGACTTGTGGTTTGTGTTTGTGTTCGCAAATGTTGCGGTTTAGCAAGAGTCGCCACCGACTCTTTATTTATCCTAAGGAAAGGTCAAAAAGCACAGGAAAGACCTTTGAGATGTTTTCGTGGGTTCGGGGGGTAGATTATGAAAAGGGAAGGTGCTAGCACCCTTTTCATCCATGGTTATCCATGGGCTCTTAGTTACTTGTTTTAGATCACTTGCCTTTTGCTTTTCAATTGTTTGAAATGGTGCTTTGTGTGTGTGGTTTTGAAAATGTTTTGAAAAAGATGCCTTGTCTAGGAAACCTTTGTAACAATTCTTGTTTGAATGTTTTACAAAGGTGTTTGTCTTTTTGAAAAGATGTTTCAATGTTTTTGAAAGTTGTGTTGTGGAGTGTGTTTTGAAAAATGGCAAGGATGTTTTTGCAAGTTTTTGATCAAGTAACTAAGAGTTGGTCTACCCTATTTTACTCAAAGATTTTTCTTATGTTTTAACCCTTTTAACAGTGTTGTTTCACCATTGTATTTGGTGAATAACCTTGTGTTAGGATGTTGAACGGGACGGGCGCGGGACATTTGTATAGTCATAGAAGGCAACGTATGGACGTTTTAGCAATGTCGTTTTTAGGGACTAGATCGTTTACCGAAGGCAACATCGAGGGTCATCGAGGGACTACGATCTTTTATTGAGGGTCTTTGCTAAAACGCCCATGCTCGAGGGACATGACTATTTTCCGAGGCAACGAGTGAGGTTACCCTAAGGGTGTATGCGTGCAAAGTGTGTTTTATTGCATGCATTTGTCTTTGATTTTTAGGTTGTCTACTTGTTGGTTTTTATCTTGCCATACACACCTATTTACTAGCATTTGTACAAAGTAAATAAAATGCAGAAAGATAAAATCCTACGCTATTACAACCATATTGAAAGGCATAAAAATATGAAAAACTAAGATAAAAGTAAGAAAAATGAGTGTCTTTCGACCCAGGCAGTAGCAACCTTCGATTTGCATTCTGCTGGCCTCCTTCGATTTGGGCAGGAGCAACCTTCGATTTGCATTATGTTGGCCTCCTTCGATTGGGGCTGGCAACAGCAAAGTCACGTATTTCGATTGGGCCTTGGCAGGGGAGAGGTCCTGTCCTTCGATTGGGCAAAGACAGCAGCAAGTTGTATCCTTCGACTGGGGCCTGGAAGTCAGTGAGGGAATGCCTTTCGATTAGGGGCTGGAAGTCGGTGAAGGCATGCTTTTCGTTTGGGCCTAGAAGTCAACATGGTTTTCCTCCTGGTTGTCTCTTTCGTTTGACCTGGAGAAAGAGGGTAGAAGCCAGAAGCTTCGTTCCCTATTTCATGTTTCCTGTTTCTTTCATTTCAAGCATTAAATGACAACATGGCCTAAGGCCATGCTAGTATTTATCTTTCAAACAATTTAATAACTAAAGCTAGTTCAGGCAAACAACAAGCAAAAACGAAAGGGTTTAGCTCTGAAAACATGTTAAAAGAGTGGAAACGAAAAGAACAGTGGTATGTATTGTACCCCAAAATTTGCCCTCCTCTTTTTCCACAAGAAATCACAGCTTCGGGTTTTCCCTGACTTTTTCAGATTGGCGTAAGAATCAGTCAAACAGACTTTTTCTTATCAGTCTATCCAATTTAAGGTTTTCATGGACTCTGGAACAGTTCAAGCAGATTGCTAGGGTTTTGTTTGAGTTGGCTCAGGTTCTGATCAGGCAGGCGCTTCTTTGACATTTAATCAAGAACTAGGGTTTGAGCGCGCAGAAAGAATTAATTCTACAGAGCTTTTCAAGTTACTCTGGGATATGAGCTGAGGCATGTGGATTGAGAACTTACAGTGTTTGGTTTAATCAGTAAAGGCAAAAGAATATGGATGTTTGTTTGATTTGACTGTGCATTTCTATGGTTAATTGAGACACCGGGTTTATTATTGATTGATGCTAAGACCACAGTGTTTATCAATTGTTTATTTATTCTAAGTTAGAATGATTGGGATTTATTTCCATTTATTATAATTTAAGAATTATAAATAATTAAATAAACATTTGAAGAAGAATTAAAAAAGGATGTTTATTCATTTTGAATTGTTTGTTACAGATATTATTTAAATACTGTAAATTTATTTACAGTTATTTACATTAATATTATTACAAATAATTAAAATTGAAATAAAACTATGTCCTAAATGTCTTGAAATCTTCATCTTCTACTGCTACTCATCCTTTGCTCAACTTATTTTTATCTGCAAAAACAAGAAAAGAAGAAAAGTCAAATGCAGATGAAATAAATTAAAGGGAGACAGATATTTTAAGGCTCATCATTAAAAGTAACTGGCCGGAATCAGTTTGCCCTCTCTGCAAATCACAAGATCGCTCTTGGTTCACAAAGAGGGATAGAAATATGCTTGCAAATAAAATGTGAAATGCACAAAAGCTACCATACTACATAAATTGTCAAACCAAAGAATATGCCAAAAGAACAAATTGCCCATTTCAAAATTCCAAACCAAGTATAAAGTCCAAAAGGCAAACTGATGTACATTGGCAAACAAGCTGTCAAAGAAGCAAATTCAAACCAAAATCCAAATTGAACTACACATAGCAAACCAAGTCCAATGTCAACCAACTGTCCACAAGCTGCCAAAAGGATATCAAAGTTGTCAACAAAGTACACAAAGTATGCAGGAAAACTGGAAAGTATGCAGAGGAAAACAACTAATGCAAGCAAACATTGTTCATCATTTTCAAGGCCAATTACTTTTTCAGAATAGTACAGATGTAAGCAACAAAAAAATGCCTTTTAATCTGTAGAGAGAGAGAAAAGAGAGAAGAGAAAGGCTTACAGCAGGCTTAGGCTTAAGATATAAACTATATATTAGAACAATTTCAAAGGAGAGGGCAGATATATCACAAAGCAAAAATACCACAAAACTGTATCAACAAAAACATACAGAGTTGCCTCCAACCTGCTTCAAACAAACAAAAATCCTGCAACCTGATTCAAAACCCAAATCCAAGCATAGCAAAAAACCTGTTTCATACACATTCAAGCTCCAAGCCATACAAACCTTGAAGCTTCAAACCAGACCTGCTGCAACCAATACAAAAACCAGAAAAAGCTCTCAACCTGTGACCTCAAATAGAAGCGTGCCTGAAGCCTTTCAAAAACCTACATAAAGCCTTGACCTGTTTCAAACAAACAAAGATCCTGTAACCTGTTTCAAAACAAACCCCAAGCTTCAAGCCTATTACCTGTATCCAAAATATACAAATAGCAAGCCTAAACCTTGAAGCCCTCAAGCCTAAAGCCTGCAGTAAAATCTTTAAAGCCTACACCCTATTTCAAACTAGTAAGCCTGAAGCCATAGCCCTTATTCAATCCAGAACTCACCATCAAACTAGAAAAAATCTATCCAAACATCCAACCCAAATAACCATACCAAGCCTTGAAGCATTCAAGTCCAACACCCTCAGAATGATTTCATCATTGGGCCAATAACTCACAAAAGCAATACTCCAAAATCAACATCAACAAGCATTTCAGAGGCAACTCAAAATCAAAATAATATTCAAATCACAAAGCCATCAGAGTTGGGCTCATCATAGGTTTCAGCAGCATATCAAGCATACTAGCACACAAGCATACAGAAGTAGGAAACCAGAAGATGAAAAGAAAATAAAGAAGTGTTTTCAGATAATCATCATAAAACAACACAAAAGCAAATACGAGTACCAGGGAAGGCCACATAGCAAAAGCCAGCGCATCATCTCCCCTCGCCTCCGGCCGCCCTAGGACGCCACCGTCCTCCTCCGTCTCCAACAAAGGTAGTATTTCTTCTCCCTCCTTTCACACCTCATGTGAACAACAATACATAAAAATCAGAATCAATAAATGAAAAATAATGACATGCAAGGACATAAATCTAAAAACCCTAAAGCGTCCAAAATTTGTTACCTTTCTTTCCGTCATTAACTGAACAACTGTGAGGAGATGAAGACGGAAGCGGCGCCTGGTAGCCTAAGGTTGGAGGGGGATCAACGGCCTTGGTTTGAGAGATGAAGAAGACGAAAGAAGCGATGAAGGAACGGCGCCGCGCTAAGCCTGTAGACCTAATCCCAAATGAACAAAATGACTGAAACCCTAAAACGAAAATGTGTCCAATACGTTGGGCCCAAACCCCCCTAAAGCCCATTTCAATTCCTTTTTTTTATTTCAATACTCTTTTTTTTATTTTTTGTATTACATTAGATCTTTTTTTTATATAACTTATTTTGTTCAAATAAATTAATACACTAATTTTTTACATTAAAATTTTATTAACAATACCCTTTTTACACACTTAAAATTTGTAGATATTAGGTTTTGTTAAGTTTAAACATCTTTTTTAAAAACCTTTTTTTTTGTTTAAAAATCTTGTATAAAACATTTATAGAAAATACATAAAAAATAGAACTCAAAACGTTTTTACTTTCTTTTAATTAAAACTTTTGTACATAAAGGCATTAATACATAAAAAATAGAATTTCTTAAAACATTTTCTTTTCTTTAATTAAATCTTTTGTTTGTACATAATCCACAAATATCCAAAAAAATAAATAAATACTTAATTTTGTATAGGTTAACATTTTTCTCCCTTGTAAATAAATCACATACACTTACACATATACTTTCGATACATTGCTTTTATTCTTATACATTGCAACATTTACATTTGAGAATGCGATTGATTCGATTTGGTTATAAGTATATTTGGACACTACTCTCCTATTAAGTCTCATCCCCATTTGCAAATATTTGTACCCCCACTCCCGGATACTCATTTGTAATAGCATAGACTTTAAATTCCCGCAATTTATCGCTTTCAATTATACCATGTTTAGACCTAGGGTTTGTATGTAAATAAAATCAAACGCTAGATAACCTAACACAAAGGAAAATGCATGATAATCAATACACAATTCACACTTGCACCCCTAGGGTAATCCCACTAGTTGCCTTCCAAAATGGGCCATGCTTGCATGTCGAGTTTCTTTGGCAAAACAAAACAATTCAAATGATCATAGTCCCTTGATGACGCTTTCGAAAGTTGCCTACAAAATGATCATAGTCCCTTCAAAGCAAAATTTCCAAAGACACTTGGCACCATTGCATTCATGGTCCATACGATGACCCGCGCCCGTCCCGCTAACATCCTAACACAAGATTGTCCACCAAATGCAATGGTGGAACAATACTGTTAAAAGGGTTTAAACATAGGAAAGATCTTTGAGTACAATAGGGGTAGACAACTCTTAGTTACTTGATCAACTTGAAAAACATGCTTGCCTACTTTTCAAAACCCGCTCCACAACACTCTTTCAAAAACAAACTTTCAAAAACATTTGAAATATCTTTTCGAAAAGACACACACCTTTGTAAAACATTCGAGTAAAGAATTGTTACAACGGTTTCCTAGACAAGGCATATTTTTTCAAAGTATTTTCAAACACACACACACACACCACTATTTCAAGCAATTGAAAATCAAAGGCAAGTGATCTAAACCGAGTAACTAAGAGCCCATGGATAACCATGGATGAAAAGGGTGCTAATACCTTACCTTTTCATAATCTACCCCCCGAACCCACGAAACATCTCAAAAGGTTTTTCCTGTGCTTTTTAACCTTTCCTTTAGGATAAAATAAAAAGTCGGTGGCGACTCTTGCTAAACCGAACAAGTGCGAAAACAAACGCAAAACCTCAAATCAGTTCTCCCACCGTATCACAGAACTGGAGACTCTGCTGGGGAGAAATTTAAAAGTGGGGTTACCTTAGGGTTTTAGATCACCTTTACATTCTTGCTTTGATTGCCTTGATTGCTTTACTTTTTGGGTCCTTGTTTGGGTTTGTTGTAAATCCTACACCCGGATTTGGGGCACCTTTTTAGGTAAATAGCAATAAAACTGTGAGGGAACTGTGCGGGGTATACCGACATGGTTGAAGTAGTAAGCTATGTTAGTGTGACATATTTGTGAGTACCGGTAACCCTTGAGTTCAATCAAGGAGAGTACGGGGCCGCTGAGTGATATCGTGAAGCACTAACGAACTCTTAGAACCTTAATTGACCATCTTAGCCTTTTTAAGGGTAGTGAGATGGCCGACTTTGGTGCAGTCCGAAGTTGGTAGATACTCGATACTACACTCATTGAGGGTTGTTTTCTTGGAATATTTCGGTCGCCAGTTAAGTGGCTAAACCAAAACAATGAACACAGAAAACAATCCAATGATATTGAGCTCCTTAGAACCCGGTTTCTATTCTAGGACAGGATGAGCCAACTAACTTCAAGAGGGTACTTACCTACAAACTCCTTGCAAGCCGAAAACTAAGGAATTGTTTGCTTTGTGTGAATATGATTACCTGTATATACACTCACTTGCTTTTGCATACATGTACATAACATCATGACATCATACCATAGCATTTTTCACTAACCACTTCAAGGATCTCGAGGGTTCTTTTGATGCAGGGTTACATTGAACCAGACGTCTACCAAAGGGCAAGAGGTTTCTCCTCTAACAAATGCCATCAAAGATCAAATGAGACAACTTGAATCAGGGGCTATGACCCACTTGACATGGTGAGCTTGATTCTTGTGGAAAGACATCCACCGGTGCAAAGTTCTCCAATCAAAGATTAAAGTTCAACCTCTAACATTCTCTTGTGTTTACCCCTAAGAGATCCTTGAAAACATTGCATATATATAATACATATCATTGCATAACAGGTTTCTCCCATAAAGGTCTCCTTATCTTCCTACTGTTTATTTCAGTAAGATGGATATGGAACAAACGGTGAAAGATCTCCAAGCTCAAAATGCTCAATTCCAACAAATGCTTCTGGCTATGGGTAAAGGGCAAGAGGATCTGATAGCTCTCCTTCTCAAAGACAAGAAGAAGAAGTCCAAGAAGGCAGTCAACATCCTGAACTTGAGAAGAAGACCTAAGACCCTAGACCTTGCAACTCCATCCAACATAGGGGACAATCTTGAGGAAGACCACAATTTGGAGATTGATGAGGCTGACTACTCCGAGGAACAATATCCTCCCGCTGATGACAAGTACAAAGAGTTGGAGGATCGCCTCAATGCTATGGAGATTCAACAAATACCTGGCTTGGATTTATGAGACATGGGTTTAGTTCCTGGATTGGTCATCCCGCCAAAGTTCAAGGTCCCTACCTTTCCCATGTACGATGGAGTCTCTTGCCCTAAGATGCATCTAAAGTCTTATGTCCGCAAGATTCAACCATACACAGCTGATCCAAGGCTTTGGATCCATTTCTTCCAAGAAAGCTTGGTAGGGGCCCAACTCGAGTGGTTCTATCAACTGGAGAGTTCTCGCATCCACACCTGGAAGGACTTAGCTTTTGCTTTCTATGAGCAGTATCAGTACAATGTTGATCTTGCACCAACTCGTGTGCAATTGCAGAGCATGACCATGGGTTCCGACGAGAGCTTCAAGGGATATGCCCAAAAGTGGAGAGATCTGGCTGGTAGGGTGCAACCTCCTTTAACTGACAGAGAGTTGATTAACATCTTCATGGGAACTTTGACAGGGCCTTTCTTCAATCACTTAATTGGAAGCTCCTCAGCCGGGTTCACCGAGCTAATACTGACCGGCGAAAGGGTTGAGGCTGGCATCAAAAGTGGAAAGATCCAAGGAGATACATCCTCGGATACTCAAATAATTCCCTACAATGGAAAGAAAGAGTCCAATGCTGCGAACAGTCAAAAGGGTCGTCATGACAAACACGTAGGAGCAATCTTGATCTCTAATCCTACGCCTGCTCAACAAAGACAAGGGCATCAGCATAAGGAGGTCGCACCTAAGAGATAGTTCACCAACATCAACATGCCGCTGTCTCAGGCACTGCAACACTTGTTGAAGAGGGATCTGATTACATTGAGGGCTCCCCTCCGGAACCCAAATACTTCTGCTCCTACATATCATACCAATGAAAGGTGTGCATACCACTCTGACAGTCCAGGGCATGACACAAACAATTGTTGGCCTCTGAAGAACAAGATCCAAGACATGATTGATTCCAAAGAGATCGAGTTCGACCCTTCGGAGACTCCAGCATAATCAATGCTCCTTTGCCAAATCATTGAGAATGTCTTTGTTTTCATTTGAATTTTCGAAGTTGTAATTTCTTTTGTTGTTCAAACAATTGTCTTTTAATGTCAAACTTTGTTTCATTAATGCATTGCATATGTTTGTCTTGAATTCATCCATTCGTTTTCACTACTCTTATGCTTTCTTTATGATATCTAGCTCTTGATAAAAAGCTGTAAGCCTTTAGAGGGAGGATGACGAAACAATACCATGATCTTATACAGTATGCTTTTGAACAAACCTTGCTGATGATGTACAGGTATTTCTTTCAATTCCCAAACACTGGAGTTATAAGGAAGATAATCCCTAGTCAACCCCTTCAAGCCAAAGAAGTAGGAGTTTTCTGTTCTAAACAATTTGAAACCTTTGATTTAAACCTGGGGCAGGGTAGTCTCTCAGTTAATCCAAAAAAAGGTGCACATTGAAGTCGCAAACTCTCGGTTCGTAATACAACGAACGACGTCAAAGAAAAGCATTCCTTTGGAATCAAAAGACAATGATGGTTCCTCATCACATAGGCAGTCATTATCTCTCAAAAAAGAAAAGCCCACTAAGTCAAAACCTACAAAGGAGGCTTAAGAAAGCTGGGGCATCCCGCTGACTGTAATCTCGAAAACAGGGACAGTCAGGCAAAAGTTAGGGATAACAAATCAAAAGAAAAAGGTCATTACAAATCCTCAACAACATGAAAAGATGTTGCAAAAGAAAAAAAGGAGATGATGTCTGTCTTCCAAAATTCAACTGGTGAACCACCACCCCAAAGTCATTCCAAACTCGAACAGAGTTTGACGCACAATTAACTGAGCTTAGGATTGAAGAACATCACGAAGAGCGGGTGGGTACAAATATACTTTGAGCCTTTATCCTTTGTTTCTTAAACCGTGAACCAAGCCACGTTACAACCCTTCAAAATTCCTAATTGAAGCATGGGTTAGTTCGAAAGCATACTGTTACAAAAGGTATCCTGACTCCTGTAAGGCTTTGCTCTAAAATCTTGTGTTGAATTTGTCTTACAAAAAGTTTTCTGCTAAAAAACGCATTTTTCAAAACTTCGAGGCAGACATAAACTTTGCATTACTTAAATATCACTGTTTTCATATGATTATTTGTTTGACAGCGAAGAAATTCATACAGCGAATGTTCAGAGGAACGAAAACTCTCTCAGTGAGTAAAATCACTTCAAAAAGGATAACACTTCCAACGACAAATCTCCTATCAACAAAGGGGCATGACATGTCACTATCCATTTAACCTGGGGCAGTCCAGTCAAGGTTTCAACAGATCTTTCAAAGTTCAGTTAACCTGGGGCCGTCCAGTCAAGATTTCAAGAAATCTCTCAATTCGAAGAGTTATCTGATTCAAGACTCCTTCATCATCACTTGGGGCATTCGAATGTCAAAAGTGTTCAACAATTCCTTCATCACCTGCTGGAAGTTGCAACCACCAACAGAATAATGGACAATTGAAGCTCCTAAAAATCTGTTTCTCTCAAGGGTGAAGACTCTCATCCTTAAAACCTCAGAAGATTGGTATACTCCCAATTTCTGACCCTTAACAAAATCAAGATCCAGAGAAAGTTCAGATGTGACCCAGAGATGGCGACATTTCGTAGCTTATTCCAGATTTCATTCTAGAGATAGTTCAGATGTGACCCAGGTTTGGCGACATTCCGTAACTTATTCCAGATTTCATTCTAGAGATAGTTTAGATGTGACCCAGGTTTGGCGACATTCCGTAACTTATTCCAGATTTCATTCTAGAGATAGTTCAGATGTGACCCAGGTTTGGCGACATTCCGTAACTTATTCCAGATTTCATTCTAGAGATAGTTCAGATGTGACCCAGGTTTGGCGACATTCCGTAACTTATTCCAGATTTCATTCTAGAGATAGTTCAGATGTGACCCAGAGATGGAGACATTTCGTAACTTATTCCAGATTTCATTCTAGAGATAGTTCAGATGTGACCCAGGTTTGGCGACATTCCGTAACTTATTCCAGATTTCATTTTAGAGATAGTTCAGATGTGACCCAGGTTTGGCGATATTCCGTAACTTATTCCAGATTTCATTCTAGAGATAGTTCAGATGTGACCCAGGTTTGGCGACATTCCGTAATTTATTCCAGATTTCATTCTAGAGATAGTTCAGATGTGACCCAGAGATGGCGACATTCCGTAACTTATTCCAGATTTCATTCTAGAGATGGTTCAGATGTAACCCAGGTTTGGCGACATTCCGTAACTTATTCTAGATTCCCTTCTAGAGATAGTTCAGAGGTGACCCAGATTTGGCGACATTCAGTAACTTATTCCAGATTCCCTTCTAGAGATAGTTCAGATGTGACCCGGGTTTGGCGAAATTCCGTAACTTATTCCAGATTCCCTTCTAGAGATAGTTCAGATGTGACCCAGATTTGGCGACATTCCGTAACTTATTCCAGATTCCCTTCTAGAGATAGTTCAGATGTGACCCAGATTTGGCGACATTCCGTAACTTATTCCAGATTCCCTTCTAGAGATAGTTCAGATGCGACCCAGGTTTGGCGACGTTCCGTAACTTATTCCAGATTCCGTTCTAGAGATAGTTCAGATGTGACCCAGGTTTGGTGACATTCCGTAACTTATTCCAGATTTCATTCTAGAGATAGTTCAGATGTGACCCAAAGATGGCGACATTCCGTAACTTATTCCAGATTTCATTCTAGAGATAGTTCAGATGTAACCCAGGTTTGGCGATATTCCGTAACTTATTCTAGATTCCCTTCTAGAGATAGTTCAGAGGTGACCCAGATTTGGCGACATTCAGTAACTTATTCCAGATTCCCTTCTAGAGATAGTTCAGATGTGACCCGGGTTTGGCGAAATTCCGTAACTTATTCCAGATTCCCTTCTAGAGATAGTTCAGATGTGACCCAGATTTGGCGACATTCCGTAACTTATTCCAGATTCCCTTCTAGAGATAGTTCAGATGTGACCCAGATTTGGCGACATTCTGTAACTTATTCCAGATTCCCTTCTAGAGATAGTTCAGATGCGACCCAGGTTTGGCGATGTTCCGTAACTTATTCTAGATTCCGTTCTAGAGATAGTTCAGATGTGACCCAGGTTTGGCGACATTCCGTAACTTATTCCATATTTCCTTCTAGAGATAGTTCAGATGTGACCCTGATTTGGCGACATTCTATAACTTATTCAAGATTCCCTTCTAGAAATAGTTCATATGTGACCCAGAGATGGCGACATTCCGATACTTATTCCATATCAATACCTGCAGCGATCAAAAGATTCTTACAATCCCCGGCGGAGCTGAAACTTCTAATTATCAATCCCCAAGCAGAATGAAGACTCTCATTCTCAGTTCCTCACAGGATATTCGAATATTCCCCAGTGAAGATCTCCTCAAGACAGGAATTCCCCAGCAGATTGGTATACAACCCAAGCTCCTGATTCCTCAACAGTGGTCCCATGACTTCTCATCTTCAACGATCAAAAGATTCTTGCCCTCCCCTGCAGCAGTCAAGAATTCACTTTCCTCGGCAGAAGTCATTCATCTATCCTCAGCAAGACAGCTCATCAGCTTACATGCGCATTCATTACATTCATACCATAAACATTGATATAACATGCATTGCATCATACATTTCATGCATCATGACTTTGTGTTTTAGCTAATATCTTACCCTTTTACAGGATAAAGATTAATAAGCTTCATTCTCAAACTTTTGAAAACAGTTTACAGATTCTCCAGTAACGGATGTTAATCTATCGCTTGTTCAGACTCAAGACTTCTGAAAATAGTTCACGGGTTCTCCAGTAACGGATGTTAACCTATCGCTTGTTCAGATTCTTCTCAACTTCTAAAAACAGTTCACGGGTTCTCCAGTAACGGATGTTAACCTATCGCTTGTTCAGATTCTTCTCAACTTTTGAAAACAGTTTACGGACGCTTCCCAACATGGATGCTGATCTATTGCTTATCCAACTTCAACTCCTGAAAACAGTTTACGAATTCTCTAGTAACGGATGTCAATCTATTGCTTATTCAGACCCCCAGTTCAGAGAAGTTCCAAAGCATGGATACTTTTCTGATACTCACCAATGGCATACAGTTCAACAACATTTCCAGATGGCATCTCTAAGCCCATCCTCCTACCAGCAATTTCCAGATGGCATCTCTAAGCCCATCCTCCTACCAGCAATATCCAGATGGCATCTCTAAGCCCATCCTGCTACCAACAATTTCCAGATGGCATCTCTAAGCCCATCCCCCGACAAGACTCTGTCACATCCCTAGATGGCATCTCTAAGCCCATCACCAAATGGCATCTTTAAGCCCATTCCCTCTACCATCACATCACCGAGTGCAAATTTTTTGGGCACTCTAGTGTCCAATCTCCTTTTACCCTCGAGTCGCGAAAGGCAAGCTTGCCAATCTAACTCTTCAGGTTCAAGAAGATTGAACAAGGGCAACTGTTGTACCCCAAAATTTGCCCTCCTCTTTTTCCACAAGAAATCATAGCTTCGGGTTTTCCCTGACTTTTTCAGATTGGCGTAAGAATCAATCAAACAGACTTTTTCCTATCAGTCTATCCAATTTAAGGTTTTCATGGACTCTGGAACAGTTAAAGCAGATTGCTAGGGTTTTGTTTGAGTTGGCTCAGGTTATGATCAGGCAGGCGCTTCTTTGACATTTAATCAAGAACTAGGGTTTGTACGCGCAGAAAGAATTAATTCTACAGTGCTTTTCAAGTTACTCTGGGATATGAGCTGAGGCATGTGGATTGAGAACTTACAGTGTTTGGTTTAATCAGTAAAGGCAAAAGAATATGGATGTTTGTTTGATTTGACTGTGCATTGCTATGGTTAATTGAGACACCGGGTTTATTATTGATTGATGCTAAGACCATAGTGTTTATCAATTGTTTATTTATTCTAAGTTAGAATGATTGGGATTTATTTCCATTTATTATAATTTAAGAATTATAAATAATTAAATAAACATTTGAAGAAGAATTAAAAAAGGATGTTTATTCATTTTGAATTGTTTGTTACAGATATTATTTAAATATTGTAAATTTATTTACAGTTATTTACATTAATATTATTACAAATAATTAAAATTGAAATAAAACTATGTCCTAAATGTCTTGAAATCTTCATCTTCTACTGCTACTCATCCTTTGCTCAACTTATTTTTATCTGCAAAAACAAGAAAAGAAGAAAAGTCAAATGCAGATGAAATAAATTAAAGGGAGACAGATATTTTAAGGCTCATCATTAAAAGTAACTGGCCGGAATCAGTTTGCCCTTTCTGCAAATCACAAGATCGCTCTTGGTTCACAAAGAGGGATAGAAATATACTTGCAAATAAAATGTGAAATGCACAAAAGCTACAATACTGCATAAATTGTCAAACCAAAGAATATGCCAAAAGAACAAATTGCCCATTTCAAAATTCCAAACCAAGTATAAAGTCCAAAAGGCAAACTGGTGTACATTGGCAAACAAGCTGTCAAAGAAGCAAATTCAAACCAAAATCCAAATTGAACTACACATAGCAAACCAAGTCCAATGTCAACCAACTGTCCACAAGCTGCCAAAAGGATATCAAAGTTGTCAACAAAGTACACAAAGTATGCAGGAAAACTGGAAAGTATGCAGAGGAAAATAACTAATGCAAGCAAACATTGTTCATCATTTTCAAGGCCAATTACTTTTTCAGAATAGTACAGATGTAAGCAATAAAAAAATGCCTTTTAATCTGTAGAGAGAGAGAAAAGAGAGAAGAGAAAGGCTTACAGCAGGCTTAGGCTTAAGATATAAACAATATATCAGAATTGTTTCAAAGGAGGGGGCAGATATATCACAAAGCAAAAATACCACAAAACTGTATCAACAAAAACATACAGAGCTGCCTCAAACCTGCTTCAAACAAACAAAAATCCTGCAACCTGATTCAAAACCCAAATCCAAGCATAGCAAAAAACCTGTTTCATACACATTCAAGCTCCAAGCCATACAAACCTTGAAGCTTCAAACCAGACCTGCTGCAACCAATACAAAAACCAGAAAAAGCTCTCAACCTGTGACCTCAAACAGAAGCCTGCCTGAAGCCTTTCAAAAACCTGCATAAATCCTTGACCTGTTTCAAACAAACAAAGATCCTGTAACCTGTTTCAAAACAAACCCCAAGCTTCAAGCCTATTACCTGTATCCAAAATATACAAATAGCAAGCCTAAACCTTAAAGTCCTCAAGCCTAAAGCCTGCAGTAAAAGCTTCAAAGCCTACACCCTGTTTCAAACTAGTAAGCCTGAAGCCATAGCCCTTATTCAATCTAGAACTCACCATCAAACCAGAAAAAAGCTATCCAAACATCCAACCCAAATAACCATACCAATCCTTGAAGCATTCAAGTCCAACACCCTCAGAATGATTTCATCATTGGGCCAATAACTCACAAAAGCAATACTCCAAAATCAACATCAACAAGCATTTCAGAGGCAACTCAAAATCAGAATAATATTCAAATCACAAAGCCCTCAGAGTTGGGCTCATCATAGGTTTCAGCAGCATATCAAGCATACAAGCACACAAGCATACAGAAGCAGGCAACCAGAAGATGAAAAGAAAATAAAGAAGTGTTTTCAGATAATCATCATAAAACAACACAAAAGCAAATACGAGTACCAGGGAAGGCCACATAGAAAAAGCCAGCGCATCATCTCCCCTCGCCTCCGGCCGCCCTAGGACGCCACCGTCCTCCTCTGTCTCCAACAAAGGTAGTATTTCTTCTCCCTCCTTTCACATCTCATGTGAACAACAATACATAAAAATCAGAATCAATAAATGAAAAATAATGACATGCAAGGACAGAAATCTAAAAACCCTAAAGCGTCCAAAATTCGTTACCTTTCTTTCCGTTATTAACTGAACAACTGTGAGGAGATGAAGACGGAAGCGGCGCCTGGTAGCCTAAGGTTGGAGGGGGATCAACGGCCTTGGTTTGAGAGATGAAGAAGACGAATGAAGCAGTGAAGGAACGGCGCCGCGCTAAGCCTGTAGACCTAATCCCAAATGAACAAAATAACTGAAACCCTAAAACGAAAATGTGTCCAATACGTTGGGCCCAGACCCCCCTAAAGCCCATTTCAATTCCTTTTTTTATTTCAATACTCTTTTTTTTCTTTTTTGTATTACATTAGATCTTTTTTTTATATAACTTATTTTGTTCAAATAAATTAATACACTAATTTTTTACATTAAAATTTTATTAACAATACCCTTTTTACACACTTAAAATTTGTAGATATTAGGTTTTGTTAAGTTTAAACATCTTTTTTAAAAACCTTTTTTTTGTTTAAAAATCTTGTATAAAACATTTATAGAAAATACATAAAAGATAGAACTCAAAACGTTTTTACTTTCTTTTAATTAAAACTTTTGTACATAAAGGCATTAATACATAAAAAATAGAATTTCTTAAAACATTTTCTTTTCTTTAATTAAATCTTTTGTTTGTACATAATCCACAAATATCCAAAAAAATAAATAAATACTTAATTTTGTTTAGGTTAACATCTTTCTCCCTTGTAAATAAATCATATACACTTACACATATACTTTCGATACATTGCTTTTATTCTTATACATTGCAACATTTACATTTGAGAATGCGATTGATTCGATTTGGTTGTAAATATATTTGGACACTACTCTCCTATTAAGTCTCATCCCCATTTGCAAATATTTGTACCCCCACTCGCGGATACTCATTTGTAATAGTGTAGACTTTAAATTCCCGCAATTTATCGCTTTCAATTATACCATGTTTAGACCTAGGGTTTGTATGTAAATAAAATCAAACGCTAGATAACCTAACACAAAGGCAAATGCATGATAATCAATACACAATTCACACTTGCACCCCTAGGGTAATCCCACTCGTTGCCTTTCAAAATGGGCCATGCTTGCATGTCGAGTTTCTTTGGCAAAACAAAACAATTCAAATGATCATAGTCCCTCGATGACGCTTTCGAAAGTTGCCTACAAAATGATCATAGTCCCTTCAAAGAAAAATTGCCAAAGACACTTGGCACCATTGCATTCATGGTCCATAAGATGACCCGCGCCCGTCCCGCTAACATCCTAACACAAGATTGTCCACCAAATGCAATGGTGGAACAATACTGTTAAAAGGGTTAAACCATAGGAAAGATCTTTGAGAACAATAGGGGTAGACAACTCTTAGTTACTTGATGAACTTGCAAAACACGCTTGCCTACTTTTCCAAACCCGCTCCACAACACTCTTTCAAAAACAAACTTTCAAAAACATTTGAAATATCTTTTCGAAAAGACACACACCTTTGTAAAACATTCGAGTAAAGAATTGTTACAACGGTTGCCTAGACAAGGCATCTTTTTTCAAAGCATTTTCAAACACACACACACACACCACTATTTCAAGCAATTGAAAATCAAAGGCAAGTGATCTAAACCGAGTAACTAAGAGCCCATGGATAACCATGGATGAAAAGGGTGCTAATACCTTACCTTTTCATAATCTACCCCCCAAACCCACGAAACATCTCAAAAGGTTTTTCCTGTGCTTTTTAACCATTCCTTTAGGATAAAATAAAAAGTCGGTGGCGACTCTTGCTAAACCGAACAAGTGCGAAAACAAACGCAAAACATTAAGTCAGTTCTCCCACCGTATCACAGTATGTACATGTTTCAAACGAACGTAAAGATTATTTACATGTTATTTCATGAAACGAAAAGTTCAAAGGTAAGAATAACTTACCTTTCTTCAGGAATTAAATGGATGTGGGACCTTGAGTGGAGGCCCAAGGTTCTGGATTTGACAGAGGGGGCCAACAACTGTGCTTGGACTGCTGGATTCGAAGGAAAGAAACAAGTCTTATGTTTCTTTCCAAACTGGATTCAAAGGATACTGAAGAATACTTGTTCTTCAGAATCGAAGGAAGTAAATTATGGGTTTATTCTCACAAGTGTTGAAGGGACTTGAGAGATTTGTTGTGTTTGAGAAACTCTGGGTGATTCGTTCCACTGGCCAAAAGGTCCTCCTTTAGCTTTGCATAAATTCTTCTATTTATAGAGAAAAAGAATGGATATGTTTGTAACTAGCCAGCCTTGCAAAAATAATAAAATACTGTAACGTGACAGTACAAGTGGGGGGCCTCCTGGCAGCAGCAGTGGGGTGCAGAAGATGTGACTGATGCTTCTGACGTTGCTTGTGCTCAGAAAAAATTCAGGTTGACAGTTGCTTTTGTGATAAAGTATTCTCTATGAAAAGAAAAAGTATATAGCCTTTAACCTAGAATAGTAGTATCCAAAAGGTAAAATTTAAAACCTCTGTACAAGCTTCTGACTATGTAAAGATCTGGACGCAACACAGCCTGGCAAACGAGACTTGGTCTAAGAGTGAGATCGAAGCACACCTGTTTGAAGGAAGCCTTTGCCTCAGTGGAAGCTTGTGGTCGAAACAAGCTAACTCGAAGGAAGCTATTGCCCAATCGAAAGCTCATGCTCGAAGGAAGCATATTGCCCAATCGAAGCCTGGGTCTAAGCAAACATATTTCCCAATCGAAACTCCCTGTTCGAAGGAAGCTTAGAGTTCAACATGAAGGACATATCTAAGTTGCATTCGAAGGAGGCTCTTGCTTAAAATGAAGGATGTACCTAAGTTGCATTCGAAGGAGGCTCTTGCTCAACTGAAGTTTTCATCCATGCACACAGAAGGTGAGTGCCAAAACGAAGACTTGCCTTGCTGGGGGGTACATGTGATCAATAGGTCATGGCCTTCGATTGCAAGCATGCAGGCAGCAAAAGACACAAACGAAACCTGCAACAAGAAGTCACATGCCCAGGCGAAATATGCAATCCAAGCTTGTGTCGAAAGAGGTCAAAAGGCCAATCGAAGGATGCAAACCAAGCTTGTGTCGAAAGAGGCCAAA
The DNA here is from genome assembly GCA_948472305.1 of Vicia faba. Classification (NCBI taxonomy): domain Eukaryota; kingdom Viridiplantae; phylum Streptophyta; class Magnoliopsida; order Fabales; family Fabaceae; genus Vicia; species Vicia faba. Next base: position 1,483,171,743 of record OX451737.1, read on the forward strand.
AGGCCAATCGAAGGATGCAAGCCAAGCTTGTATCGAAAGAGGTCAAAAGGCCAATCGAAGGATGCTGATCGAAAGAGGCCTAAAGGCCAATCGAAAGAGCTGAAACGAAGCAAACTTGTATTTCTCCAATTTTTGTCAAAATAATATTTTTATCTGTTTTCTCCCTTTTTGACAGTTTCCTTTTAATTTTGGGACTGGAAAATACAAATGCACTTGTTCCAGCTTGAACCTTGAAAATCCTTGTAAGAAAGGCCTTGAGAATTTAGAAGGAAAATTTTGGGGTATAACAGTTGCCCCTTTTCAATTTTCTTAAACCTGAGGATATAGATTGGATTTCGAGCCTTTCGTGATCCGAAGGTGGAGGATAATTGAACACTAGAGTGCCCAAAAAATTTGCACTCGCATGGTGTAGTATCAGCATTGTAATGTCGAGAATGGGCTTACAGATGCCATTTGGAGATTGTGAGAGAAACTTGTCGGGGATGGGCTTAAAGATGCCTTCCGAGAATGTTTGTTGTAAGTGCAATGTTGAGTATCAGAAAGGTGTCCATATTTTGGAACATCTCTGAGCTGGGGGTCTGAATAAGCAATAGATTGACGTCCATGTTTGGAGAATCTGTAAACTGTTTTCAGAAGTTGAGTCTGAACGAGCGATAGATTAACATCCGTATTTGGAGAACCCGTAAACTGTTTTCAGAAGTTGAATCTGAACAAGCGATAGATTAACATCCGTATTTGGACAATCCGTAAACTGTTTCAGAAGTCTTGAAGTTGAATAAGCATGAGTTGGTCGAGTAGATATTTGTCCTGTCTGGTTTCAGGTATTAATCTCTGACTTGAGAAAGAAAGATAGTTTTCCTGGATTGCTACAGGTATTAATCTTTAATCTCTTCATGTAGATAGTTTTCCTGGTTGGTTTCAGGTATTAATCTACAATCAGTCGTCCACAGATAGTTTTCCTGGCTTGCTACAGGTATTAATCTGGAACTTTGAAAAGGTTGGCCGATGAGATAGTTGTCCTGGCTGGTTTGAGGTATTAATCTCTGACCTGAGAAAGAAGGATAGTTTCCTGGCTTGTTACAGGTGTTAATCTTCAATCTCTTCATGTAGATAGTTTTCCTGGCTTGTTTCAGGTATTAATCTACAATCAGTCGTCCACAGATAGTTTTCCTGGCTTGCTACAGGTATTAATCTGGAACTTTGAAAAGGTTGGCCGATGAGATAGTTGTCCTGGCTGGTTTCAGGTATTAATCTCTGACCTGAGAAAGAAAGATAGTTTCCTGGCTTGTTACATGTGTTAATCTTCAATCTCTTCATGTAGATAGTTTTCCTGGCTTATTTCAGGTATTAATCTACAATCAGTCGTCCACAGATAGTTTTCCTGGCTTGCTACAGGTATTAATCCGGACCATGGAAAGATTGGCCGACGAGATAGTTGTCCTGGCTGGTTTCAAGTATTAAACTCTGACCTGAGAAAGAAAGATAGTTTTCCTAGCTTGCTACAGGTATTAATCTTCAATCTCTTCATGTAGATAGTTTTCCTGGCTGGTTTCAGGTATTAATCTACAATCAGTCGTCCACATATAGTTTTCCTGGCTTGCTACAGGTATTAATCCAGAACTTGAAAAGGTTGGCCGACGAGATAGTTGTCCTGGCTGGTTTCAGGTATTAATCTCTGACCTGAGAAAGAAAGATAGTTTTCCTGGCTTGCTACAGGTATTAATCTTCAATCTCTTCATGTAGATAGTTTTCCTCGCTGGTTTCAGGTATTAATCTATAATTGGTCGTCCACAAATAGTTTTCCTAGCTTGCTACATGTATTAATCTGGAACTTGGAAAGATTGGCCGACGAGATAGTTGTCATGGCTGGTTTCAGGTATTAATCTCTGACTTGAGAAAGAAAGATAGTTTTTCTGGCTTGCTACAGGTATTAATCTTCAATCTCTTCATGTAGATAGTTTTCCTGGCTGGTTTCAGGTATTAATCTACAATCAGTCGTCCACAGATAGTTTTCCTGGCTTGCTACAGGTATTAATCCGGAACTTGAAAAGGTTGGCCGACGAGATAGTTGTCCTGGCTGGTTTCAGGTATTAATCTCTGACCTGAGAAAGAAAGATAGTTTTCCTGGCTTGCTACAAGTATTAATCTTCAATCTCTTCATGTAGATAGTTTTCCTGGCTGGTTTCAGGTATTAATCTACAATCAGTCATCCACATATAGTTTTCCTGACTTGCTACAGGTATTAATCCGGAACTTGGAAAGATTGGCCGACGAGATAGTTGTCCTGGCTGGTTTCAGGTATTAATATCTGACCTGAGAAAGAAAGATAGTTTTCCTAGCTTGCTAAAGGTATTAATCTTCAATCTCTTCATGTAGATAGTTTTCCTGGTTGGTTTCAGGTACTAATCTACAATCAGTCGTCCACAGATAGTTTTCCTGGCTTGCTACAGGTATTAATCTGGAACTTGAAAAGGTTGATGGTAACCATCTGTTGATTGACCTTTTTTCTGAAAAAGGTAAAATGTTAGTTGTATGCAATGTCATGATGTATCAAATGCATAATGTCATGATGTTCTCAAAAGTAAATGAGATTGTGTTGTATGCACTTATCATGTATGTAAATAGGATGTATGAAATGTGAAATGTTAATGAATGTATTTTTGTCTGGGAAAATAAATCCTTGACAAAAGTTGGGGAGTCATGAAATCCTGGACTACTGTTGAAGAGTATGTGTGTCTTCAAACTTTTCTTAAAATATTTCCAATGGATTCCTATTTTGTTGTTTGAGGAGAACTCCGCTGGGAGAAGTTGAAAACTCTGTGGGGAGAATGTTTATTCCTGCTTGGGAAAAGAGTTCAGGAGTCTCGATTGTCCGTTGCTCTATTGGGGAGTCGAAGTTGAACTGATACCTGGTCGGGTCCAGGTTTCGCAGTAACTTGCTGGGGATTGTAGAGTAGTCTACTGGGGAAGAGGAGTTGTGGTCCTTTGATTTGTAGTAGTCGGAGAGGCAAACTCAAGATAGGGAATCCTGGTGTTGTTGGGGAAATAAACCCTGTCATCGATCTGCTAGAGAGGTGACATCTTCGTTGGGGGAAGTCCTCGAGGATTCTTGAGGTTGATTCAGCTGGGGAAAGGTTTTCAGAGATTAAACCTTTGCTGGGGAATCATCCTATGAGAAGGACTTTGGGGAGACTTGTCATTTCCCCTAGTAGCGAATGTTTATGGCATTGCCAAAAAGTTTGATTGTACGCAACCCTTTGTTGGGATTGACGCTCAATGTCCCAAGTGATGGAGATAGAGACCTGCCCCTGGTTACTCTGCACTTCTTTAGAGATCTCTTGAAATCTTGACTGGACTGCCCCAGGTGTGCTGGACAGTGACATGTCATGCCCCCTTGTTTATAGGAGATTTGTCGTTGGAAGTTTCATCCCACTTGAAGTGATTTTGTTCACTGGGAGAGCTTTCGTTCATCGGATATTCATTGTGTGAATTTCTCCGCTGTCAAACAAATAGCCAAATGCAAACAGTGATATTCAAGTAATGCAAAGCTTATGATTGTCTCGAAGTTTTGAAAAATGCGTTTTTTAGCAGAAAACTTTTTATAAGACAAATTCAACACAAGATTTAGGGCTAAGCCTTACAGGAGTCAGGATACCTTTTGTAACAGTATGCTTTTGAACTAACCCATGCTTCAATTAGGACTTTTGAAGGATTGTAACGTGGCTTGGTTCACGGTTTAAGAAACAAAGGATAAAGGCTCAAAGTATATTTGTACCCACCCGCTCTTCGTGATGTTCTTCAATCCTAAACTTAGTTAATTGTGCATTTGAACTCCGAATGAGTCTGGAACGACATTTTTGGTGATGGTTCACACAAGTTGGATTTTGGAAGGCAGTCATCATTTTTTTGCAACATTTTTCATGTTGTCGAGGATTTGTAATGACCTCGTTCTTTTGATTTATTATCCCTAATTTTTGCCTGACTGTTCCTGTTTTCGAGATTACAGTCAGCGGGATGCCCAAGCTTTCTTAAGCCTCCTTTATAGGTTTTGGCTTAGTGGGCTTTTCTCTTTTGAGAGATTGACTGCCTATGAGATAAGGAACCATCACTGTCTTTTAATTACAAAGGAATGCTTTTGATGTCGTTCATTGTATTATGAACTGAGAGTTTTGCGACTTTAATGCACATCTTTTTTTTTGAATTAACTGAGAGACTACCCTGCCCCAGGTTTAAATCAAAGGTTTCAATTTTGTGTTTAAAACAGAAAAATCCTACTTCTTTGGCTCGAAGGGGTTGACTAGGGATTATCTTCCTTATAACTCTAGTGTTTAGGATTTGAAAGAAACGCCTGTACATTGTCAGCAAAGTCTGTTCAATAGCATACTGTTATGAGATTATGGCATTGTTTCGTCATCCTCCCTCTAAAGGCTTGTAACTTTTAGCAAGAGTTAAATGTCATAAAGAGAGTAAAAAGCACAGTTTAAATGTAATGAAAATGAGTGGATCAAATCAAGACAAACATATGCAATGCATTAATGAAACAAAGTTTGACATTAATAGATAATTGTTTGAATAACAAAAGGAATTACAACTTGAAAATTCAAATGAAACAAAGACGCTCTCAATGATCTGCCAAATGAGCATTGATTATGCTGGAGTCTCCAGAGGACCAAACTCAATCTCCTTGGCATCAATCAAATTCTGAATCTTGTACTTCAATGCCCAACAATCGTTAGTATCATGCCCGGGACTGTCAGAATGATAAGCGCACGTTGCATTAGGATTGTAGTTAGGAGAAGAAGTCTTGGGGTTTGGATGAGGTCCTATCAATGCAATCAGATTCATCCTTAACAAGTGTTGCAGCGCTTGAGACAGCGGCATGTTGATGTTGGTGAACTGTCTTTTAGGCTCGTCTGGCCTTTGTTGATTTCCCTTTTGCTGTTGTTGGTGTGACGCAGAACCAGAAGTCAGGACTGCCCCTACATGTTGGTCACGACGACTCTTTTGACTGTACACAGCATTGGACTCTTTCTTCCCACTGTAAGGCTTTTTCTGAGCATCAGAAGGTGTAGCTTCTTGAATCTTCCCACTTTTGATGCCAGCTTCGACCCTTTCGCCGGTCAGTATTAGCTCGGTGAACCCGGCTGAAGAGCTTCCGATCAAGTGTTTGAAGAAAGGCCCTGTCAATGTTCCCATGAAGATGTCAATCAGCTCCCTGTCAGTTAAAGGGGGTTGCACCCTACCAGCCAGATCTCTCCACTTTTGAGTGTATCCTTTGAAGCTCTCGTTGGAACCCATGGTCATGTTCTGCAATTGCACACGAGTTGGTGCAAGATCAGCATTATACTGATACTGCTTATAGAAAGCAGCAGCTAAATCCTCCCAGGTGTGGATGCGAGAACTCTCCAATTGATAGAACCATTCGAGTTGAGTCCCTACTAGGCTTTCTTGGAAGAAATGGATCCAAAGCTTTGGATCAGTCGTGTATGGTTGAATCTTGCGGACATAAGACTTTAAGTGCATCTTAGGGCAAGAGACTCCATCGTACAGGGAAAAAGTAGGGACTTTGAATTTTGGCGGGATGACTAATCCAGAAACTAAACCCATGTCTCCTAAATCCAAGCCAGGTATCTGTTGAATCTCTATAGCACTGAGGCGATCCTCCAACTGTTTGTACTTGTCATCAGCGGGAGGATATTGTTCCTCGGAGTAGTCAGCTTCAACTTCATCAATCTCCAAATTGTGGTCTTCTTCAAGACTATCCCCTATGTTGGATGGAGTTGAAAGATCTGGGGTTTTAGGTCTTCTTCTCAAGTTCAGGATGCCCGCTGCCTTCTTGGACTTCTTCTTCTTGTCTTTGAGAAGGAGAGCTTTCAGATCCTCTTGCCCTTTACCCATAGCCAGAAGCATTTGTTGGAATTGAGCGTTTTGAGCTTGGAGATCTTTCACCGTTTGTTCCATATCCATCTTACTGAAATAAACAGTAGGAAGATAAGGAGACCTGTATGGGAGAAACCTGTCATGATATGATGTATGATATGTGGATGCATGTTTTCAAGGATCTCGCGGGGTAAACACAAGAAAATGTTAGAGGTTGAACTTCGATCAACATCTTTGATTGGATAACTTTGTATCGGTGGATGTCTTTCCACGAGAATCAAGCTCACCATGTCAAGTGGGTCATAGCCCCTGATTCAAGTTGTTGCACTTGATCTTTGGCGGCGTTTGTTTATAGGAGAACCCTCTTGCCCCTTGGTAGACATCTGGTTCAACGTGACCCTGCATCGAAAAACCCTCGAGATCCTTGAAATGGTTATTGAAAATGCTATGGTATGATGTTATGATGTTATGTACATGTATGCAAAAGCAAGTAAGTGTATATACAGGTAATCATATTCACACAGAGCAAATAAGTCCTTAGGTTTAGGCTTGCATGGGGTTTGTAGGTAAGTACCCTCTTGAAGTTAGTTGGCTCGACCTGTCCTATAAATAGTAACCGGGTTCTAAGGAGCTCAATATCATTGGATTGTTTTCTATGTTCATTGTTTTGGTTTAGCCACTTAACTGGCGACCAAAATATCCCAAGAAAACAATCCTCAATGAGTGTAGTATCGAGTATCTACCAACTTCGGACTGTACCAAAGTCGGTCATCTCACTACCCCTAAAAAGGCCAAGATGGTCAAGTAAGGTTCTAAGAGTTTGTTAGTGCTTCATGACATCACTCAGCGGCCCCGTATTCTCCTTGACTACTCAAGGGCTACCGGTACCCACAAATATGTCACACTAACATAGCTACTTCTTCAACCATGTCGGTATACCCCGCATAGTTCCCTCACAGTTTATTGCTATTTACCTAAAAAGGTGCCCCCAAATCCGGGTGTAGGATTTACAACAAACCCAAACAAGGAACCCAAAAAGTAAAGCAATCAAAGCAATCAAAGTAAGCATGTAAAGGTGATCTAAAAACCCTAAGGTAACCCCACTTTTATAAATAGTCCCTAACAGAGTCGCCAGTTCTGTGATACGGTGGGAGAACTGACTTGTGGTTTGTGTTTGTGTTTGCAAATGTTGCGGTTTAGCAAGAGTCGCCACCGACTTTTTATTTATCCTAAAGAAAGGTCAAAAAGCACAGGAAAGACCTTTGAGATGTTTTCGTGGGTTCGGGGGGTAGATTATGAAAAGGGAAGGTGCTAGCACCCTTTTCATCCATGGTTATCCATGGGCTCTTAGTTACTTGTTTTAGATCACTTGCCTTTTGCTTTTCAATTGTTTGAAATGGTGCTTTGTGTGTGTGGTTTTGAAAATGTTTTGAAAAAGATGCCTTGTCTAGGCAACCTTTGTAACAATTCTTGTTTGAATGTTTTACAAAGGTGTTTGTCTTTTTGAAAAGATGTTTCAATGTTTTTGAAAGTTGTGTTGTGGAGTGTGTTTTGAAAAAAGGCAAGGATGTTTTTGCAAGTTTTTGATCAAGTAACTAAGAGTTGGTCTACCCTATTTTACTCAAAGATTTTTCTTATGTTTTAACCCTTTTAACAGTGTTGTTTCACCATTGTATTTGGTGAATAACCTTGTGTTAGGATGTTGAACGGGACGGGCGCGGGACATTTGTATAGTCATAGAAGGCAACGTATGGACGTTTTAGCAATGTCGTTTTTAGGGACTAGATTGTTTACCGAAGGCAACATCGAGGGTCATCGAGGGACTACGATCTTTTATCGAGGGTTTTTGCTAAAACGCCCATGCTCGAGGGACATGACTATTTTCCGAGGCAATAAGTGAGATTACCCTAAGGGTGCATGTGTGCAAAGTGTGTTTTATTGCATGCATTTGTCTTTGATTTTTAGGTTGTCTACTTGTTGGTTTTTATCTTGCCATACACACCTATTTATTAGCATTTGTACAAAGTAAATAAAATGCAGAAAGATAAAATCCTACGCTATTACAACCATATTGAAAGGCATAAAAAATATGAAAAAATAAGATAAAAGTAAGAAAAATGAGTGTCTTTTGACCCAGGAAGTAGCAGTCTTCGATTTGCATTCTGCTGGCCTCCTTCGATTTGGGCAGGAGCAGCCTTCGATTTTCATTCTGTTGGCCTCCTTCGATTGGGGCTGGCAACAACAAAGTCACGTCTTTCGATTGGGCCTTGGCAGGGGCGAGGTCCTGTCCTTCGATTGGGCAAAGACAGCAGCAAGTTGTATCCTTCGACTGGGGCATGGAAGTCAGTGAGGGAATGCCTTTCGATTAGGGGCTGGAAGTCAGTGAAGGCATGCTTTTCGTTTGGGCCTAGAAGTCAACATGGTTTTCCTCCTGGTTGTCTCTTTCGTTTGACCTGGAGAAAGAGGGTAGAAGCCAGAAGCTTCGTTCCCTATTTCCTGTTTTCTGTTTCTTTCATTTCAAGCATTAAATGACAACATGGCCTGAGGCCATGCTAGTATTTATCTTTCAAACAATTTAATAACTAAAGCTAGTTCAGGCAAACAGCAAGCAAAAACGAAAGGGTTTAGCTCTAAAAACATGTTAAAAGAGTGGAAACGAAAAGAACAGTGGTATGTACATGTTTCAAACGAACGTAAAGATTATTTACATGTTATGTCATGAAACAAAAAGTTCAAAGGTAAGAATAACTTACCTTGCTTCAGGACTTGAATGGATGTGGGACCTTGAGTGGAGGCCCAAGGTTCTGGATTTGACAGAGGGGGGCAATAACTGTGCTTGGACTGCTGGATTCGAAGGAAAGAAACAAGTCTTATGTTTCTTTCCAAATTGGATTCAAAGGATACTGAAGAATACTTGTTCTTCAGAATCGAAGGAAGTAAATTATGGGTTTGTTCTCACAAGTGTTGAAGGGACTTGAGATATTTGTTGTGTTTGAGAAACTCTGGGTGATTCGTTCCACTGGCCAAAAGGTCCTCCTTTAGCTTTGCATAAATTCTTCTATTTATAGAGAAAAAGAATGGATATGTTTGTAAACAGCCAGCCTTGCAAAAATAATAAAATACTGTAACGTGACAGTACAAGTGGGGGGCCTCCTGGCAGCAGCAGCAGTGGGGTGCAGAAGATGTGACTGATGCTTCTGACGTTGCTTGTGCTCAGACCTAATTCAGGTTGACAGCTTCTTTTGTGATAAAGTATTCTCTATGAAAAGAAAAAAGTATATAGCCTTTAACCCAGAATAGTAGTATCCAAAAGGTAAAGTTTAAAACCTTTGTACAAGCTTCTGACTATGTAAAGATCTAGACGCAACACAGCCTGGCAAACGAGACTTGGTCTAAGAGTGAGATCGAAGCACACCTGTTTGAAGGAAGCCTTTTCCTCAGTCGAAGCTTGTGGTCGAAACAAGCTAACTCGAAGAAAGCTATTGCCCAATCGAAAGCTCATGCTCGAAGGAAGCATATTGCCCAATCGAAGCCTGGGTCAAAGCAAACATATTTCCCAATCGAAAGTCCCTGTTCGAAGGAAGCTTAGAGTTCAACATGAAGGATATACCTAAGTTGCATTCAAAGGAGGCTCTTGCTCAAAACGAAGGATGTACCTAAGTTGCATTCGAAGGAGGCTCTTGCTCAACTGAAGTTTTCATCCAGGCACACAGAAGGTGAGTGCCCAAACAAAGACTTGCCTTGCAGGGGGTACATGTGATCAATAGGTCATGGCCTTCGATTGCAAGCATTCAGGCAGCAAAAGACACAAACGAAACCTGCAACAAGAAGTCACATGCCCAGGCGAAAGATGCAAGCCAAGCTTGTGTCGAAAGAGGTCAAAAGGCCAATCGAAGGATGCAAACCAAGCTTGTGTCGAAAGAGGCCAAAAGGCCAATCGAAGGATGCAAGCCAAGCTTGTATTGAAAGAAGTCAAAAGGCCAATCGAAGGATGCTGATCGAAAGAGGCCTAAAGGCCAATCGAAAGAGCTGAAACGAAGCAAACTTGTATTTCTCCAATTTTTGGTAAAATAATATTTTTATCTGTTTTCTCCCTTTTTGACAGTTTCCTTTTAATTTTGGTACTGGAAAATCCAAATGCACTTGTTCCAGCTTGAACCTTGAAAATCCTTGTAAGAAAGGCCTTGAGAATTGAGAGGGCAGATTTTGGGGTACAACACCAGTCTTTATTTGTCAAAAAATGCAAGAGTTCACTGCAGAAATGGGGTTCAAATTATTAACATCTACACGTTATTATGCACAAGCCAATGGTCAAGTCGAAGCAGCAAACAAGGTAATAATCAGCTTAATAAAAAATAATGTTGGAAATAAGCCAAAAAATTGGCACAAGACTTTAGATCAAATTTTATGGGCTTGTCAAACGTCTCCTAAGGAAGCTACCGAAACAACGCCTTTTCGACTAACTTACGATCATGACGCAGTATTGCCAGTAGAAATCTGTCTATAGTCAACAAGAATTCAAAAACATCAAGACATCCCTTCCGAAGTTTATTGGAATATGATTTTAGACGAATTGATTGATTTGGACGAAGAAAGATTGAGGGCTTTGGATCTCTTAAGGTCACAAAAGAGGGGAGTGGAAAGATCTTACAATAAAAGAGTAAAACCCAAGGTATTCATGCCTTAAGACCTGGTATGGAAAGTAATCCTCCCAATGGATCGAAATGATAGAAATATGGGAAAACGGTCTCCTAAATGGGAATAACCTTTTTAAGATCATCCAAACATTATCTAGTGGCACATATGAGGTCGAGGAGTTAAATGAAGACCAAAGGCTCTTGAGAGTAAATGGTAAATACTTAAAAAAGTATAAACCTGCACTTCAAGAGGTTAGATTAACCAATACTTGATCTTAATCAAGTTAAAAAGCCAAGATGGAAAATATATTATAAATCCAAAATGGATGAAAGTCATTACAAAATATATAAGCATACAACGAAAAAATAAAGTCAAAATCAAAATGGGAGGTTGGCCTTGATTTGGAGGTATTTTATCTTCTGCAACTCCAAGCGTCTTTCGCACAGGGCCTTCGACTGATGAAGAGTCTTGATCTTGACATCCAACGTTTGGGATCTTTCGGCATATGCTAATCCCTCGTTGAGTTCCTCTTGACTCTCTGAATCAGTGCTGACAGCGAGAAGTTCTTCCTTTCATTTATTGTTGGCAACAATATTGGCTTCTAACTCTCTGATCTGAGCCTTCATACTGGCTGTATTTTGATTAAGTTCTTCTACTTCTTTCTGCCTAGCTTCTTGCGCCTTCGACATCTCCTTCAGCTTTGAAGCTGATTTAGCAGCAGCACCCCAAGCAGCAGCTACATGGCCAAATTCTTCCTCGATTTCACGAGTAAGAGTCCTTCGACGATTATAGTCAGTTGAAACCTAATTGATGATGGAAATCAGATCCAAGATAACACTGGCAATGTCAGGCGAAGTAGCAAGAAGGTCGACAACTCTTAAAGTAGTCTTCAAAAAGGAAGGAGTTATAGGTTCTTCCTCAAAGGTCAGCATTAAATCTCTTTTGAAAAGTCGTGCCTTAACCTTTTGAAGTGATTCTTCAAGAGGAGATGTTAAAGTGGATTTTCTAGATGCAGTCGAAACACTCTGATCAGAAGAACTTTCTCTACCCTCAAGGATGGCAGTCAAGTAGCCAAGAGGATTTTGTTATTTAAGCAATGCCAAACCTTCCTTGGTATGAGACCCTGTCGAAGTAACCCTTGTTTACAATATGAGCAACATTGGCTTCGACAGGCATCTGCACAGGGACATCTTCAACACGCAGAGAGTTTCCTTCTCCCCCTGTGAGGTTTTCTCTCTCATCAGTCACCAGAATATCTTTAGTCTGATTTCCTCCCGCTGGCGTGTTTTCCTTCTTCGTTTCAATCACATCGTCAGCAACCTCCTCTTCCGCATCCTTCTGTCCATCATAATTAGTTTGCGGAGTCCCAGTATTCACATGCTCTTCACTAGGAAATTCTTCATTAGGCTTTCCAATGGCTTCGTGCCCAGAAGTTTGGTTCACTTCGCTAGCAAAACTTACAAAAGATCCTTTTACTGAAGAAGGCCTGTAAGTAGGATCACCCTCACTGTTTATCAAGGTGACAGATTCTTCTACGAGGTTCTGTTTTGAAGTACCAGCAGTGTCCTGAAGATTACAAGATAGTTATCAGAACTATTGATAAAAGTAAAAGAAGTCGAAGTCAGTAAACAATCGTGAGGGGTCGAAGTAATTACCTTAGGCGGAATTTCAGCGCCAGGACTTGAGTTATCGCTCTCACTAGGATTGTTTAGCCTAGCAGCGATCTCCTGCTCCGTTGTTTCTTTGATGACGACAGGAGAAGGTCTCGACCCAATGACTTTAACCTTGACCTTGGTTTTTGGAAGAGGCTCAAGAATAGGGGCTGGTTTCTTTAACTTATGTCTTTTTAGGGGGACAAGAGGAGATTCTTTCTCTTCATCACTGGAAATTTCAATTTCTTGAACTATCCTTTTCTGCGGATTGATTTCAAATGCCCAGAAAGAAAGGAGTCAAAGGCATCAACGTCAAAAGTAATATGTCGTAAAGAAATATATAACATCAGAAAGTGTTTACCTTGGGTGAAGGTTTCACAGAAGGGTCTCCTGCTTTTGCACTTTCAGCGACTTTCTTGGTGACGATCCTCTTGACTGCTAGAAAATGAATAAGGATAAATTAGGTGTCAGATGATTTGATTGAAGATAATAAAGACATTTTCTTTGAGAAATAAGATTACCTTTTTTTATCTTGTCAGAGACTAGCGTAAACGCCTCTTGAAGGTGAGCAACGAAGTCTTTTTCATCGAAATATTCTTCGTTATAATACTTCTTCCACCAGTCCTCAAAAAGAGGCGAACATAGGAAATTGAGATTAAAGTCGAACAAAGTTAGTACGATTTGACCAACATAGCTACCAATATGCTTGGTAGCAGCATCCTCTGAGTAGTCTGCATTGTAAAACAGTAGAAGATTTTCTCAAGAGTAGATTGGTGAAGGGAGCGTCTGGATAATACCAAATTATCGAGAGACAAGATTCAGTTGATAAGCAATTAAGCTAAGTTAATTCTTCGAACTCTTGAATCTCAGAGGCATGATTTTTGGTCTAAGAAATGACTCCCAGATAGCTACATATTCATCCACATGGTCATCTTCGTCAGACGAGGGATATGGTCAAATGAACCATTCTGGGCCATCCTTTCTACTAGCAAAGGGAGCCATGGCCAAAACAAATTTCTTCTGCTTTGCAAACATCATTACAAAGCTGGTAAATGCCTTTTGGAATTGTTGACCTTCGTCAGTTGGAGTCAACAAGACTAATCTACTCCCTTCGACCCTTTTATTCAGGACCTCTGGAGCCCTCTCGTTAATCTTATTCTTCTGCGGAAGAAAAGATTCAAAAGTGGCATTTAGCCAAAGTTGCTGAAGCCAAAAGGGGCCGGAAAGGAGTAAACTAACCTTGTATCTAATAACCTTAAGTAGAGTCACACAATTGTTGATGGACTCATACAGGTTGGCTAGAATTAACTCAGCCAGACAAAGAGGATAACCATGGTGAAGTTGTATTGCAAGAGTAAGCATTTTCTTAGTCACTTGAAGTGACTTGGTGCGAAAAACAAAACGAGATAACAACAAAGCCAGAAAAACTATGTGTTCCACTTCAGAGACAGTGGTACTCGATTTGTCATGGAAATGATTGATGAATATGGTATACATGGTCTTCATGGCCGAAAACCCGATAGGATCTTCGGACAGATCCTCAGGGTCGAAGTAGTCACCCATTGGTCGAAGACCAGTAATGGCAGCTATATCAAAGAGAGTTGGAGTTACCATTCCATAAGGAAAATGGAAGGTAAAATATGTGTTGTCCCAGAAATACAATGAAGACACCAACATGAGAGGGAAATAAGCTAACCCAGTCTTCGACAGCATGATCAAGTCATAGATCCCTATATCTTTCCAGATTGGGGCTTGTACTTTTTCCATCTTGCTCAGCCATTCTGAGTATTCTGAAGTAAGACTAGGGAAAGATCGAAAGATCCTATTTCCCTTGTTCATGAACTGAAGGTTGATATCTTCCTTTGTTTGGAAATGTTGCTGGTTGGCAGGTGTTTCATCTTCAGGATCATTTCTGAGTTTCTTTGCACAACCTATAGGCTTGAGCCTAGGGTGAGTTGGGAAGAAGTTGTTATTTTGTTTTGGGTTCTTGAAACATGTAGATAATGGTCCAGACATAGCATACATTTGCCTAGAATACCTAACAGGGATAAGCAATTGGGAGTCATAAGCATCACGCCACTCTTTGGCCATGGGTTCAGATACGACCCTTCGTTCCCCAGCCGAAACATGTACAGGGTTAGTAGAGAAAACCTCTGATTGTCTTTGGAGATAAAAAACGTTCTTAGTTTTTGGATTGTTGGGTGCATTGGAAAGGAAAGCCATGGCTGAAAGTAGTAGTGAAAGAGAGAAGAAGATGAAGTTGTTAAGGTTTTTTCTTTGTAAGGAAGTGAAGAATACTAGGAGTTGTAAAAGAATTCCCAAAAGAATATTCGTCTATTTATAGTGTTCAGGAAGAAGTGTTTTTCCCCAAAACAATTTAATGTTGTAGAGTTAGTGGGGCAAATGGCGAGCGTTAAAGCAGTTATCATACGAGTAATGAAAATGTTTTCCATACTTTCATAGGTTGTAGGGATAATGGCCATCATGGCAGCATGGTAACGGCTGATTGACAGCAACGTGTTGGGAAAAAGTTAATGATGACTCTGAATACCGGCAGTGGTCAGTAGAAGGTGAAAAGCACACAAGAAATTTTTGTGGTAAAAAAGAAGACAGGTGTCGAATGGGAAACTCAAAGAATGATCATCTCTCCTTGCATCGAAATTGATATTCTTGGGGGGGAATTTGTTAGCTCCTAAATTTGACAGCTACAACAAGTTGGTCTTATGGGCCAAAAATAGATTGAACAAATCTAAGTTGGAAAGGCTTCGACAAAGTAGAAAAATAATTAGAGAAATTCTAAGTTAAAATGAGTCTTCGACCAGAAGGTTCTCAATCCCTTCGACTAAAAGGACCCCAAGGTCTTCGACCAGAAGGAAACTTCGTATCTGCACCAGGAGATTTTGAATCTGAAGAAAGGGGTCGAAGCGCATGCAGAAGACACTTGTCTTCATCCTAGAGCAAGGCAACTCCTCGACGGTTACCTAGTTTTAGTATAAATATAGGAAGTTTATGTAGATTTCCGTGTGTTCAACTGATCGTACAAATTATTCAATATTATTCAAGTACCCGCTGCGTGAGAAAAAATAATGAAAAATATACGTTTGAAACACCACATTTTACAATGAAAGTCTTTTATTTCTCTCTTTACATTTCTTTCCTTTTTATCTTGTTTACACTTTATCTGCACTTCTACCCAGATTCCTGCACCCAAACTCTCCTCAACCCCTTTGTTCTATTTACCTTCTGCACTCAAACTCATCCATTTCCCTGTCGAACGTGCGTTCTTCACTCATATTAACGTTTATGTCTAAACAACATAAAAAATTAGCATATGTCCTAGGATCAAACTGATCGATCCTACGAGTAACCAAAAAGTTACCCTTTTGGAAGATCAGCGGTTGTTTACCAGAAAACACGGTGAACACCAAACTGCCATACACATATGGGTACACGTATGGTCATACAATCATATTATTGTAGCTCTTATACACGTATGGGTATGTGTATAGCCAAGAATAAAATGTTGAATTAATCTTTGGTGTTCTTATGAGAGTTGTATCACTTGATGTTAGCTTTCATTTGCCACCGATCTCATGTAATTCCAAGTTATGACGCTCTAGATGTATTCAAAATAGCAGGCGTACATCATGGTGTAAAACATGCTGAAATATAGACTTTGTGAATCCTTCTGACAATTCGTCATGTTCCTTTTTCGACCATTTACTTTACTTACTTCAAACTATAAAACATGTTAATCCTTTCCCAAAAGATCATATGACGCATGGAACATTATTAAACATTGAAATTCTCATACCACAAATAAAATATATCAAATCATCTAAATTTGATATGCAATCAATGACATAACATCAAATCTATAGCTAAAACAATGACATAACAAAGTAAAATTGTGCCTAATCATAGGCATGTAGAAAATAAGAAGGGTGAGAAATCAAAATTGTGTAGCAGGGCATAAGCAATTGTTTAATGACTATTTTTTATGAAAATCTTATATACACGGATGCTCAATTCCGACAAAGGTTTCTTGTGAAAAAACATGTGGTACTTTGCATTGTTGAAGCCCTTAGAAGATCATGACAATTACTCTCAAAGAATGATTGATTCAGTAGGTAGAACATAACTTTCACCATTGCAGAACATCACTATTGTTCTTTGTTTACTAGCATATGGATCACCAGCTAACAATGTGGATGACTATGTTTGCATAAGTGAAAGCACAACGTTGGATTGCTTAGATTGATTTTCAATGTAAGTGTGTGCGTGCGCATAATATTTGGTGGTTATTACATGATAAGGTCAAAAAATGAAGACGTTGCTTGCTACTATATTTTACCAATGTACACACTTTTCCAGGTTGATTGGGATCTGTTGATTATAAGTATTGGAAATAAAAACATCATATATAGAAAGTTTTCATTTCTAAAGGTTACCACGGTAAACCCACAAGCATGCTTGAAGTTGTTGCATCTCAAGACTTGTGAATTTAACATGCATTTTTTGACATTGAGAATTCTAACAACAATATTAATGTGTTATATACATCTAATGTGTGAAATGATGTTTTGAATGGATAAAGCTAATGTAGTGCAATACATGGTTAAAAAATATATCAAATAGGTTCCACTAAGTAGATGATATTTATTCTGAGTGAATAATTTTCTACAACCATCCCTATATTGCAAGAGAAAAAAGAAAAATAATTGTTTAATGACAAGAATTAGTACGAAAGGACGTTGACGAGCCTTTAGAATGCTCCAGGCACAATTCACAATTATTCGTGGTCTAACGGGTGTTTGACACGTGAGTACAATGAAGTACAAAATGTAAGCATGTATCATATTACATAAAATGATTGTCAAAGATGAGCGAAAAATATATGTTAGTAATTTTGATTATGATATTGACAATAATTTCTCAATAATTAAAGTATATATCGGTCCAGCTTCTAGTGTGACTACGTCATTTTAATAAACATCACATGTTCAATAACAGGAAAATCATCGCAAACTTCAAACAAACATAATAAAACATGAACGGTTAGGTCATAAGAATAATTAAAATTAATTTTGTTGTCTTATTTTATATTTTAATCAAAATGTAATTTTTATGTATTATTGTTATGTATTTTTGCATAATTTTTAATGGGCAGCACATATCAAATGGGCACACCAAGTAGATGACATTTATTTCGAGTGAAAAATATTTTCTAAGACCATCTTTATGCTACAAGAAAAAAAAAAGTTGTTCAATTACAAGAATTAGTATGAATGGATGTTCACATGCTTTTAAAATGTTCCGTGTATGATTCACAATTGTGCGTGGTCTAACACGTGCTTGACATGTGAATGTGAATACAATGTAGCACATGATGTAAACATATAAATCATATTACATAAAATGATTGTTGAAGTTGAGAAAAACATATATTGATAATTTTGATTACCACATTGACAATAATTTCTTTATAATTAAAGTATATATCAGTATAGTTTCTAGCTTAACTACATTATTTAAAAAAATATCACATGTTCACAAAAGCAAAATCATCGCCAACTTTAAAGAGACTCAATAAAACATAAGAAGTTTGGTCATGAGACTCACACATTATTCATGCGACTATACGTACCGTGACTGCATTTCCAACTCCTCAACAAACTAACCGTTTTCTTTTCACAAAAAAAAAACTCAGTCTTTTATAATTTTGAATAATTTTGAATCTCGTTCACATTATAAATATCCAACCTATGATCATATTCTCCACACATCAAATTCTACCTAAAACACCAACTTCACTAATCATCAATCCAATGTCTAGCTCAATTTTGTTGATGAAGATTACTTGCATGACAATGATGATGTGCATGATTTTAGGCCTACCACAAACTCTTGCTGCTCTCACTTGTAGCCAAGTTGAGACAAAATTAGCGCCGTGTGTCGCATACGTGACCGGAATCGTAGATGCTGTCCCACAACCATGTTGTGATGGTATCAAATCCTTAAAAAATGAAGCCGCGACCAAAGCTGATCGTCAAATTGCATGTAGGTGTATCAAAAAAGCAGCTAAGGCACTGCCCGGACTGAATATGGATGCTCTTGTTGGCCTCCCTAGTAAATGCGGGGTTGACTTGCCTTATAATCTTGGTCCCTCCACTGACTGCGACAAGTATGTATATATACATTTATCATACTAAAGATATATACAAAAACACCAAAATTAATTTATATTTTCTTTCGTATAATAAAATACTAAAAAATTATATTCATTTAGATTGAGGAATTAATTAACTTAAGTTCTATTTTTATTACCAAATGCAGGATTGAGTAAGAAGACATAGCTCCTTTGAGATGACATTACTGAATAATGAAGTTGGCAATATACCTGAATATGTGGATCCTACTGCATGGTTGTAATAACGATATCTTAATGTATATTTTATTTTAAAATAAATAATATGGACTTTTATCAAAGTATTAAAAAACATTGCTACATTAGAAAAATCCAAAGACAAACGTTCTTTATGTTTCCCTTAAATAAGACAAGTGCTATATATATATATATATATATATATATATATATATATATATATATATATATATATATATATATATATATATATATATATATATATATATATATATATATATATATATATATATATATATATATATATATATATATATATATATATATATATATATATATATAACTAAAGCTATTAAATGAGTGGATGTTAGATATTGTATCCAACAAAATTATAAGATATTAAATGTTCATGGTTAACCCATGTTCGTCCTACTCTAAGGAACTGACAACCAAATTATTTGCTTTAGATCTTTATTTTTTATTTTGGTACAAAGGCCTTCATATTTTTTATTTATAATAATCCTACACATAATAGTATTAGCTATTTACTACCTCTATTTATTATTATAAGTCCTTTTTTACTATTTAATATGTACTAAGAATGTAAGTATGGTTATATGAAAAAATGAAGTTAAAAAATATTGTATAAAATAAATTTTTATTAATGATCTAAAAAGATAAATTTTTATTAATGATCTAAAAAAGATAAATTAAAATAATGATCTAAAAAAGATAAATTAAAATAATGGTCATTGGTTATGATCAGTTCCCACTTTTCGAGATCAAATATGCCAGGTTCCATACGAATTGGAGATTGGCTCAGTCCAAAATAGTTTTTCTAGCAGAGTTAGGAATCGCGTGCATTGTGTTAATGAGATTGGTTCATAGAGGGTTTCACTTTCATTCAAATCGTGAAGACTTTGATGGTTGTGTCCCTCGATTAAAGACGTTAGGGTAAAATATGAATCACCAGTTTGAATTGTTGACCTATTTTGCAATTCTTCAAATGTGTTTTGAGCTACATGCAACAGATGTAACATGTTTATCATCTTTTTAAATTTTTAAGGATTGAATGTCACATCAGACTTTGTTGTAGAATGTCTTTTCACTACTACAAAAAAGGGAAAAGACAACGTCTTTTTTGGCCTTTAACAACGCTTTAAAGCGCTGCCTAAAGCAGTGCTGCTAAAAGAAAAGACAATGTTTTTTTTAACGTAAAACCGCTGCCTTATATCCACTTTAGACAACGTTTTGTAATTTTTTCCAGGTAGGCTTTAGACAGCGCTTTCCTTTGAAAGCGCTGTCTATTCCCCCACTTTAGACAACGCTTTTTTTTAAAGTTTTTACAACGCTTTTTTGCTAAAGCGCTGTCTATTATTTACAATTTTTTTATAATAAATTATCTATTTTAATCAGAATTTTTATCATATTCGGTAGCTTCATTCCAATATTTGGTAGCTTGATTCCAATATTTTGATCCAGGTAATTATCTTTTATGCTCCATATTTGGTAGCTTCATTCCAATAAAGACAACAACAACATTTATACATCTTTTTACAAGTTATGATACATGTTAAAAATTCTACAAGATATAGACAACAACATTTACAAAATTTATGATACAAGTTAAAATTCTACTAGGTAAAATATCTAAAATATTCAAAATTGAATTTACATCTATACATCTTTCTATCTTCGAGAATTCTCATGAAACAACAACAACATGAATATCTTAGCTCTATCTTCTACACATATGTACCTATATAATTGGGAAAAAAAATCAGATGATCGAAATTCATAACATGATAATATTAACGTTGCACTTTATTAGAATTTAATTTATACTCAAAACTCGAAAGTTCTCATCAAAGGAAATAAGACAATATACCTTAGCTTATAAAATTCTCAACCCGAAATGAATTGACACCATTCCTCCATAAGTTCATCCAATTGATCTTTTGAGTAATGTGCACAATTGAATTCCTCAAAGTACTACATATATAATAATATAACATAGTATGTGATTTAGTTAAAACAATATGTCATTTATGAGAAACACAAAATATAAAAATAGTATGTAATTCATAAGTTAGAAATCCATACCGTGGATGGAATCTCTAATTGATCCAAAAGAATAGTTTCTTTCATAAACCTCAACATAAAATAGCCACAATCTATACCGTTACGCTGGCGAGGACACTACACATGGAAAGAAAATACGAATATATATCAGGATATACCCCTTAAATTGTTTTATCAAGTATCATCACTAAAGTAAGCAAAACTGAATATCTCTTTGTGAAAATATACCTCCACTCTGATACATGTAACGTTGTTCGCTCTACTTTTTGGTACTTGAACGCTATAGAATCATAAACATAAACACAAATCCAGATATGTTGACCATAAACATAAACATAAACATAAACATAAACTTGAATATCTCTTTGGGAGCGAAACACTTACGTGTCAATCATCTGTTTCAAATCTGGATATGTTGACCAATCATTGTATAACGAGTCCAAATAACACATAGTTTCTCTCATAGGATTAATCGTAACCAATAGCCAGTGTCCAGTGTAAGATTAAACAAAGATTAAACAATGGACAAAAACGGAAAATTATAATAGATTAAGTTAGGATGAAATTCTAACTCGTTGCCAGTATTATATGGAAAAAAGAACAACTTCTCGGTATCTTTACTGGCCACGAATAAACCTAGTACATATGATATGACATCATCTGGTCTCGTTACAATCAACCCGGAATTGACAGTGTTGGCAGCTAAGAAGCCAAATCTTGCTTCCAATCCACGCGGGCGCACAATATTGTCATACATAAACCTTAAATTAAAATATGATTAACATTATACTATATTCATTGAAATGAGGGATTAAATTGTTCATTTAATTAAACAAAGTTGATCGAAGTATACCTGATGTATATACCGATAACACCGAGACCTAATTCCAAATGCCTAAAAACTTGCTCCATGTCCTCTCTACTAATTACTTCAAAATATTCAAAACCAAAGATATCTGCACTCATAGATATAAGCCGGGTACCACCATCCGGAATATCTGTAATTCCTAAATATGTCTGAAGGCACGACCTGAATTGAGCAGTAGTTTTTTTGTGTGCCACAGTCTTCTTAGCAACATTCTTTTTTGTGTCGAAATGTTGCTAATTTCAGGCGCCTTACCCCTACTGAGTTGTGCAGTCTCTTTAGCATGAATCTAGTTATCATATAATTAGTTAGGGAAAGTATAAAATCACAAATTAGCATTTCTCATAGCATAATGTCATATAATTGTGTTACCTCAAATGATGCAATTGACTCGGTATCCCGCTTAATCCCCTTATTTTTTGGAATGGATTTAGTGGGAGTCTAACATTACCATGTAAACAAAATGTAAGTATAATTGCCATAAAAATTTGAATAGTAAATGATTTTAAGCATACCTCATTATCTATGCAAACGAGGCTTGATGGCCATGCAACAAACGATCCTATTGCATCCGCCACCAATGTTGTATCCGCCGCATCATCAGGTAGTGGTAACAACGCACCCCCCTCTAAAACAACATCGACCGATACTTTCAAAAATCCCTCTGGGAGGGGTCTATGGTGAAGCATTTCTCCCGAGATATTATACACTTTTCCCTTGTCAACCATCTGATAAGTCGGTGTAGACAAATAGAGTTGACATTGGGAAATGCCCTATAATTTAATAAATATGGTTATATAATTAATAAACATGGTTATATAGTTAATAAACATGGTTTTATAATTTATAAAGATGGTATATAATTACCTCAGGAATATTTTGTCCAAAGTTACCATTGATACTAGCTTTGTCACTAGTATCTTTAAAGCCTGTAGCTTGATCGATTTTCTTTTCCTTTCTCAGCTCATAGACTTCTTGTTGTAACTTTTCCAACTTCTCCTGCAGTTATTTATTGCTTGGAGATTTTGTCTTTTTTTTTTCAAGAATGTTGGAGTGATCCAAAATCCCTTACCCCTCACCCGACCAGAATACTCTCGAATATCTAATGCTCATGAGAGTATTCTCCTGCAATCAGTATCTTCGTCTGGAGGTATAGACTGGGAAAGAATCTCCTGAAATTCATATAAATATTGTAATTAAAGAATGATATGTTAATAAAAGAATGATGTAATTAAATAAATAAAAGTATGATGTAATTAAATAAATAATGTTATACTTACACATCTCTCGAAAATTTGTTGAACTTTTTCTTCAACAACTCTATCCATACACACACACGTGCTTCCTTCCACAAAATGTGTTCCGGAAGAGATGTTTCAGAACTATTCTCTTTTGTTAGCTACACATTAAGCCAAAAAACATGATTAAATATAAGCGTGTATATATTAAAGATACTTTTCAATTTATAGATACTTAAAATAAATTGTTGTAATCGTGCATATCCCATACGGCCTTTTCTGTATGGATATGCTGGACTTGAAGCTCGTTGTCGATTTATGACACTTAAGCTCTCAAATTTTTGGGTACTTCTTTTCGATTTAAAAGTTTCCCATTCTTCAGCTGTAATCAAATCAACATATTTCCTTGGAAGCTCTGCATCAACAAAAAATTTATCTGCATCCCTTAGAAACTTGTTTGACAAGAAAGATCTAAAGCGTCTATGTAGTTTCCCGGCCAATTTAAGAGTATAATCTCTCCTTGTATCCTCAATGATGAACGACCTCTACGAAAATCATAAACAAAGTGCGTTAATATAAGTAATTTAGAGACATAATCGTCATTAAAAACAATTTACATCACATATGGTACCTGTATCTCACTCCATATTTTATCTTTAGCATCGTCCAACACTCTTGCTCCCCAATCTTCACATGCGATTGAAATTTCTCTTCTTACCACGGAACCGAGATAACTTGTCAACGTTGAACCGTTAGGCTCAATGATTTGGCCTTCTTGGCTCCAATGCACTTCATACTTTATGCCTTGGTCTATATCCCGTATTATTCTCTTCATTATTGTTATTCCTCTTCTATATTCCATTTCCGTTTTACTAACGACCTTATCTCCATCATGCACAGAATCATCACGTGGGTGATCGTCGTTAGTAGCCATCTAATAACCTGTAATAAACATAAACATAAACCCAATATAAAAATGAGTCAGAACCAAGAACCAAGAATCCAAAAACCGGACTGAATATGGATGCTCTTGTTGGCCTCCCTAGTAAATGTGGGGTTGACTTGCCTTATAATTTTGGTCCCTCCACTGACTGCGACAAGTATGTATATATATACATTGATCACACTAAAGATATATACAAAAACACCAAAATTAATTATTTATTTTTTTCGTATAATAAAAAATTGTTTTCATTTAGATAGAGGAATTAATTAACTTAAGTTCTATTTTTATTACCAAATGCAGGATTGAGTAAGAAGACATAGCTCCTTTGAGATGACATTACTGAATAATGAAGTTGGCAATATACCTGAATATGTGAATCCTACTGCATGAATGTAATAACAATATCTTAATGTATATCTTATTTTAAAATAAATAATATGGACTTTTATCAAAGTGTTAAAAAACTTTGCTACATTAGAAAAATCCAAAGACAAACGTTCTTCATGTTTCCCTTAAATAAGACAAGTGCTAAATAAAGAATTATTTATACATTTAAGATATGATTAGTTTCCACTTCTGGAGATCAAATATGCCAGGTTCCATACGAATTGGAGATTGGCTAAGTCCAAAATAGTTTTTCTAGCAGAGTTAGGAATCGTGTGCATTGTGTTAATGAGATTGGTTCATAGAGAGTTTCACTTCCATGCAAATCAGGCGAAGACTTTGATGGTTGTGACCCTCGATTAAAGATGTTAGGGTAAAATATGAATCACCAGTTTGAATTGTTGACCTATTTTGCAATTCTTCAAATGTGTTTTAAGCTACATGCAACAGATGTAACATGTTTATCATCTTTTTAAATTTTTAAGGATTGAATGTCACATCAGACTTTGTTGTAGAATGTCTTTTGTCGATCATAAAAAAATGATGGAGATTGTTCCTCCTCCTTCTACGTGGACTCTAGCCTTAAGGCTGAGTGACTAGGATCAAGATTGAGTTCCTATACGGCGGGAAAGGCATGTTGTCTTTCCATCAATCTTGTCCATTTAATCAATCAAATAGATCAAATAATGTCCCATGTCCAATTATATTTTGGGAAAAATATATTATTACATGTAGTGTTATATTTGTTGAGTATTCTAAACATGGGAGCTCTCATCTAAGAGTGGTGTCGCCAAAGAGATATCTTCAAAAAAAATAGAGGGTTCTCCTTTGGCACTAACAAAGTGTGTAATGTCATCACTGAAAGGAGAATGAGTCCATCACCATCCCTTGATGATTAGGTGGTCAACAAATTTCCTTGATCTTGAGGGAGAGGGTGTTACCCCTAAACGTTACCCAAATCCTAGGCCTAAGAAGCCTCTATAAATATCTCTCCCCCAAGAGAGATAGGAGATAGATCTAAAGTCATACAGATTACACCCTACATGCTCTACCTAAGCACGCCATTCATCTATAGAGTCTCTTACCTCACGTGAGAAGGTTCTCTAAACCACCACAAAACACCATCATATCGGGTTTTCCTCTGCTGTGGAAAAACCTTAACCACCTTACAATATAATATACCTACTAAGGCCTCTGAGTGTCATTGCCCTTGCAAGGGAAACACATATACCCGTACTTTTCTACCAGTAGAGTGGAACCCACTGTAGGCCCCAATATAACTAACCTAGGCGTCGACATCACCATACTCGATGTCACCTTCCACACCTACACCTAGCCACTTTCAGCCATGGTTAACAAGAGAGCTTCAGCCATTAAGCCAGAAGGTACCCGTGGAATAGGTGATGTCGACGCTCTGGCGGAGATACGTGTTGCCATGGACAGATTATACAACCATTACTAGACTTTGGAATATGATGTCCACAACATTAGAAAGCACCATCAAGATTCCAATCCCTTGGAGAAGATGGAATTGTTAGACCCTCATCCACTCTTTGACGAGATAAGGGGGAGCTTGCCACTAAGTGATTTAGATTTCCCTTCTTGGCCAAGTTTGGTGGGTACAATAATCCATCACCTCCATCAACACACAAATCTCCATAATAAGAGCGCCAGACTCTTAGAAGTCCGAATTGTTATCTGGAACTTTTTGGGATGCTGCCATGCAATGGTATATTGGTCTTCCCCGTACCTCCATCTCTAACTATCATGAGCTGGTAAATAATAATTTTCACTACTTTGCCACCAAGTGTCACATTAAATTGTCCATCACCAGCCTCTTCAACATACACCAGGATCCATCAGAGTCGCTAGGGGACTACCTTGCCCAGTTTAATGAAACAACCATCAGGTTTGTCCATCCAAACCAATAAATTTTTATAGGGGAGTTCCAAAATGGACTCTAGGTAGGACACTTTAACAAGTCTCTCTCCTAGAATCCATTTCTCTCGTTGGCTGAAGTGGTCATCTAAGAAAAATGTTACATAAAGGGCAAAGAGAGCAACACCGAAAAGAATGCGTGTGATGCCAAGGAGGGTGTTACCAATATTAAGCATTCACAACATCATATGAAGAGTAATTATACCTCTCCTAAAAAAGACAATAATATATTCAAGAGAGTAGGCAGGGAGACAAAATTTCACACCCCTGAACACTCTTCGTGAGCATATTTGACGCGAGGTTATTCACATGCACAATATCCCTACACCTCCTGCTTTAAAGGCATACATAATGGACCTTGAACCAAGAATTTGGTGTAACTTCCCCAAATTAAAGAGACACCACACTAAAGATTGTTACCAGTTCAAGAAAGAAATCGAGAGGCTAATCTAGGAGGGACACCTCAAGAAATATGTGAATGGTGACTCTTACCATGTGACATAAAATTCTTACTCACGAGTGTGAGATAACATAGGAAGCCTCAGGCCCAACAAAGTGAAAGAGGTATCCCAAGGAAAAGGTAGAAAATTATAGTACCACACACTTAACTCCATATTAGGAGGATTTGTTGGGGAAGAGAGACTAACTTTTCCCATAGAATGCATGCTTTCAGAATCCCGAGTATATAATACCTCTCATACATGAAGACCAATGTTGAAACACATGCGCCAGATGTAACACCATAAACCCCGAAACTTATATATAAAAGATTACTCGACAATTTAAGATTTCACTAACGACAACCCTTCAACAAAACATAGACATTTAGAATACATGCAATGCAAAAATAAAAAACATACAACACCTGCTCCATAACACGGGTTAAGTAAAACATAACATAACACAAAAATGTATCATCGCATGCTCACCTTCACTTAGGGTATCATCGCAACAGAAATCATTAATAAAAATGTTGAAAAGACCCGTGTTGGTTTGTAGGGTCAGTGGACAATCCTGAAAGCAGTATGGGGTGTTACAAATGTAATTAGAGCATACCTCTCCCAATAGGGCGTGGTTCAGGGACGAATTAAGCGGAAGCTGGTAGACATGTAACACCTGAGGCCGAAGAGGGAAAAGAGTGGTTACATGTAACACCCGAGGGTGTGGGAGTGGTTATCGGTGCATGAGACATGACAATGAGACACTTCTAGCAGCTTATAACGAAAAACTGAATTTCGATCGGAATGAGAATAATCCTGAGGCTGTGCAGGGAAGGGATTGCATGGTTGACAGAAAGATTATAAGGGTTAATTGGTACTACCTATATGAATACGATGCATATTCTTTTTGGTAGCCTAACAGATAAAAACTCCAGAGATAAACGTTCTTCACTTGGAGTAGTATTTGGATGGGTGACCTTTTAAGAAGTTTCCCATAAAGCGTGTGAGTGAGGACAAAGCATGCTAAAAAGACTCATGTTAGTTTGTAGGTTCAATCGATAGTCCTGAAAGCAGTCTAGGGCATTACAGCAGAGGCCACAATCGCCTTCTCTAATAAATATGCAACTAGCACCCACCCTCATAATGATGACCCCATGGTTTGAAGGTAAGAAAAACACAAGAAAGAGGGTTGAATCATGTTAAATTTTTATTCTTTTACTCTTAAAATCTCTTATTAGATTCTTAACACAAGGTTAGAATTTGAGTCAGACTCTGAGATGATAGAAGCAGATAAACAGGGTCAGAGGTAAAGAAGAAAGATGGAAAAACACAAACAATATATCTTGGTTCCTCCAACAAAACAAGAGTAGTCCAGTCCCCTTTCACTTCCAATATATTTCCACTAAAATCACTTATGGTTACAATTTTCTAAAGCAAACAAGCAAGAGACTTCCAAATGCTCAAACAGAAAAGTAAGAGACTTCAATGCTCAAGCACACAAGTAAGATACTTTAATTCTTAAGCATACAAGCAAGAGACTTCAAATGCTCAAGCAACAAGAAAGATGCTTCTGACACACTATCTAATAGATGTGGGATAATTTGAGACTTGACCTTGATATACAATCAGAGGTGCAAATAGATTACAACATAAAAAGAGTCTAAGACTCAGGAACTTATAAGAATATACAAATCTTAAGAAGATCTAAGTAAATCTTGTGCAATAGTTTTGACAAAATAAACATATATTTATTTGTCAAGGTGCATTGTTGTGATTTTCTCCAAGTCTTCATCTCCTTTTATAGAGAAAAATGAAAGATTCATTGTAGAAAACTTTGTGCACAAGGAGTCTTGGAGACAAGCAACATCAGGAACATTGGAAAGATTCCTGATATGTTTAATGTCGTTGAGATGCCATTTTAAACTCCTTTGATACAAGAGGAATTTGTGAGTGCAACTTTACCATAAGATGTTTTGCATGATGTCAAAACTAGGAAAACTTAGCATTTTTGTATATTGGACGATATCTCTTAATTGTTTGATGCACCCTTGCATTAGAGGTCTTAGGAAGCATTCAAAACAAGTTTAAAATTGATCCAAATCATGAAACATCATATTCAGCATAATTTTTATTGTATGTGTCGACACTATTGTACCTTAAAATTTCCCCTCTCATGTTTTC
Source organism: Vicia faba (assembly GCA_948472305.1). NCBI lineage: Eukaryota > Viridiplantae > Streptophyta > Magnoliopsida > Fabales > Fabaceae > Vicia > Vicia faba. Next base: position 1,483,200,372 of record OX451737.1, read on the forward strand.
CAAGGTCTTCCCCTAAATAGTTGGTCACAAAGCTTTGCCTAAAGAAAAGGAAAATTTGTGAGTGATGTTTTTAAGTTTCCTTCAATTTTCATTTTAACAAGTACCTTTTGATTGGCATTTTAACAAGCACCTTTCAATTTCCATTGTAACAGTGTCCTTCGATTGGAAGTTTAACAAGTATCTTTCGATTGGCATTGTAACTGTGTCCTTCGATTGGCATTTGAACAAGTCCCTTCGATTGGTATCTTGACAAAGGTCCTTCAATTGGTATGGACAAAGGCCATTCGATTTGAATTCCAAAAGGGCCTTCGACTTGAACTTCTGAGTGTCCTTCGATTGGAACTTCAGAGTTTCCCTCAATCAGAACATCAAAATGAAATGACCTTCGAATGGAATTTCGATGCAGATTTTGTCTTAATCTAAGATGCTCTGATGAAGGAAGTTTTGAACACTTCGAATTAGAACTTAGACTCATCACCATGCCAAGGGCTGGTCGAAGTTGTCTAATAGGGAAGGTTCTGAATAGATTCAAATTGGACTTTGAAGCCATCAAAGAGAGAAAATTTGAAGGGAAGTGGATCTGCAGGGGCAGGTCAACTTTCGATTCTCATTATATTGGAGGCCTAAACAACTCATAACAGGCTGGCAGTAACGTATGAAAATAGATTGGCACTTGATTGAATCAAATATACCAAGTCTTTATGAAGAAATCAAATCAAATCTCTTCATCATAATGGACCAAGATTTGATACACAAATGTTGACCTAAATTTCCTTGTCTATATAAACCTCATAATCTCAGAGAAAAAAGGGGGGATACAAAGGGGGATACATGCAGAGACTGCCACACGGAGACTGCCTCAGAATAAAATGTCGCCTGCCCCACGAGATTTTATAAAGTTGCACGAAATTCCCAAAGCCTGTAAAACTCGAAGTTGATTTTGCAAGCAGCCTCCGTCTAGACTAACACCTGAATCATGTTCTTGGGATTCACGCAGAAGCATCCCTCATACAATCCCTCTGTTGTTAATTTTTCCTTTGATCTCAAACTTGTTAAATATGATTTACATTCATGTCTAACATATATACATATTATTGCTAATATTCATATTTGTTTGAGTGTGTGATACAGTGGGAGAACTGACTTGAGGTTTTGCGTTTGTCTTCGCAAATGTTTCGGTTGAGCAAGAGTCGCCACCGACTTTTTATTTTATCCTAAGGAAAGGTTAAAAAGCACATGAAAAACCTTTGAGATGTTTTCTTGGGTTCGGGGAGTAGATTATAGAAAGGGAAGGTATTAGCACCCTTTCTATCCATGGTTATCCATGGGCTCTTAGTTACTTGCTTAGATCACTTGCCTTTGCTTTTCAATTGTTTGAAATGGTGCTTTGTGTGTGGTTTTTGAAAATGTTTTGAAAAAGATGCCTTGTCTAGGCAACCATTGTAACAATTCTTGTTTGAATGTTTTACAAGGGTGTTTGTCTTTTTGAAAATATGTTTAAATATTTTTGAAATTTTGTTTTGAAGTTGTGTTGTGTGTTTTGAAAAATGGCAAGGATTGTTTTGCAATATTGATCAAGTAACCAAGAGCTATCTACCCTAAATTTCTCAAATATCTTTCTTATGTTTCAACCCTTTTAACAGTGTTGTTTCACCATTGTATTTGGTGAACAACCTTGTGTTAGGATGTTAACGGGACGAGCGCGGGTCATCGTTTGGACCATGAATGCAATTGTGCCAAGTATCTTTGGCAATTTTCTTGAGGGAGTTGATCATTTTTGTTTAGGCAACTTGATAGCGTCATCGAGGGACTATGATCATTTGATTTGTTTTTGTTTTGCCAAAGAGACTTAACATGCAACCATGGCACATTTTTGAAGGCAACAAGTGGAGTAACCCTAAGGGTACAAGTGTGCATTGTGTTTGTTTTTCATGCATGTTTATCTTGGATTTAGGTCAAGCTATTTGTTGGTTTTATTTGCATACAAACCCTAGGTCTATCATGGCATAATTGAAAGCTTTTAAATGCGGAAATTTAAATGCTAAGCTATTACAACAATGATTACGGGGATGGGGATACAAGTTTGAATTTGGGGGATATTTGACAAGGAAATAAAATCTAAGTTATTACAACCATATCGAAAGTATAGGATACAAATATTTAATTGTACAATATTTAAGTGAATACAATAAATATACAAAATGTATTATGCACAAAAAAGATTTTTATGTATGTAAAAAGGTTTTCATGTTTGAAGTATAAACAAAAATAAAAAAAGTCATATTTTTTGATTATTTTTTATGTTTAGGGCCAAAACCCTAATTTTTGAATAAATAGTATTTATTTATTAATTATGTACAATATTTGTTAATTATATATAAAAAATAAAAAGTATATTGTAAAAAGAGTATTTTTAGTGTCATATATTAATAAAAATAAAAATGTATTATTTTCATATTTTTGCCCTAATTATTTAATAAAATATGTACATGTATGTATTATATATATTAAATATGCAAAATATGTACAAAAATAAAATATTAATTATTTACAAAAATGTGTATTTTAGAAAATGTTTTCAAAATGTAAACAAAAAATAATAACTGGAAAATAAATATTTTTGTATTATTTTCTAGGGTTTTAATAAATGAAACGATTTATATTATTTACATATATATGCTTAAAAGGTAAATAAATGCCAAATAAATGCAAAAAAATGTGGAAAAAATATTTTTGTTAATTTTTATATTTGAGCAAAAAATATAAAGTCAGAATAAAAAAGAAAAATGCAAAAATGTCAAATATTTAACCAAATGGGCCAGGGGGCGCAAATTGAAAAAAAAAGGTGCAAACAGCAAGGACGGCTCAGGCCCAGCCCAAGCCATCATCTTCTTCCTCCAGCTTCTATTTGAAACAAAAAACGCGCGCCTCTTGTTCCACATGCTAACTCCTGATTCTTTGATCTTTTGACAAAACTTAAAACATGAAAATTATAGAGCTTGAAGCAACGATTTCAACCATATAAAACACTTGACCTAACTCTAAGAAACCAGGGAGAATTTCATCACCCCCAATTTCTGACCTAATTTTTTTCACATGTTCATGGCTAAAATTCTCAAAGCACGCTTAACATAAATAAAAACTGATCACATGTATGGCTTCAGGGCTATGAGTAGAGCATGTTTCATTCACAAACCTAAGTCTAACTCTTCCTAGATTGAGAGATAGAAGTTCATAGATTACCTATTTCAGCTTGACTCGAACAGAGCAATGTAGGTATCTTCAATGGAGTTTGAGCTTTGGTTGAGTTTGCCTGAAGTCCAAGGATGCTTCCCAAATACGTAGCTTGCTTTGAAATCACCTGTATCGTGCTTGTGATCGGTAGATCTGGAACTAACTGTTTAACGCTGGTTCGCGAAATGTCGCGGAAGCAAGAGTCGCCACCGTCTTTTATTTTCTCCAACATGGACAGGACAAAAGCACAACAAAATTCCTTATGAGATAGTTTCTCGGTTCGGGAGGTAGATTTATAGAAAGGGAAGGTGTTAACACCCTTTCTATCCATGGTTATCCATGGGCTCTTAGATACTTGCTCATTGTGTTTTCAAAAGTGTTTGCTTTTCAAAGTGTGAGTGGGTTTTGCAAAAGTTTCATTTAAAGATTTCAGATCGACTCTTGTATCAGTCCTCAAGAATGTTTAAAAAATTATTTTGAAAGCTTTTTTGAAAAGCGTCGGTGTGAAAAGAGTTTTTTTTTATTTGTTTTGAATAGAGCAAGTATCTATGAGTCATCTACCTACCCTAAGGAATTAGGCTGTGTAAATGTCCTTAGATAGTGCTATACCACCATTGAGAGGTAGGTAGCACCGTCGTTGGAGGTATTCGGGTCAATTCATTTGTTAGGGACAGTGTGGTCACCAGAGCAACAGTAGGACACCTTAGAAGCTACCCTTATGCCATTGATCCTTTTTTAATTCCGAGGCAACCGTTTCGAGGCAACTGGATCATGTCATGGACATAAGGACTTACTAAGACGTCCTATACTCGACGACCACGTTTCGAAGGTAAGGTAACAGTGAGGCGTACCCTAAGAGTGGTGTGTGAATTTGTGTGTTATTTTCATGTCAAGTTTATCTTTGATCATGTATCATGGTGATCTACGCATTGTTTTTAATTAGTCATTCATTCTTTCATGCAAGTTAGCAGTTTAAAAGTGCGGAAATTAAAGTGCGGAAAGTAAAATCCTACGCTATTACAAGGCGCGGGTCTATACATCGCCAAATTAACAAAGACCCGTTTGAAATAAAAATGCGGAAAGTAAAAAAAACTAATTACTATTACATGGCTTGAACAGTTACATAATATTCACAACAAAATAAAATAACGTGCGAAATAGAAATTGAAATGGAACGTTCGAGGGCGTTGGACCCTTTTGAAATTAAATTGAAATTAAAAGTTAATTAATTATTTATTAAAAGAAAAGAAATGTTTTTTTAGGTTTTTTGTATTTATGAAATAAAGAAAAGAAAAATTCAAAAGAAACCCTAATTCTAAGTTATTCTTAATTATTAAAGGAAAATGCTAAAGTTTAACCTAATTTACTAAAATATTTATGTATATGTTTATTTACAAAATAAATTAGTAATTAATAATAATAATAATAATAAGAAAAAGTTATTTATTAAGAAAAGTGATAAAAAGTTAGAAACCCTAATTTCTACATATTTTAATTTGTTAAGAAAAATATTAAAGTTTTGAAACCTAAATTAATCTAATTAATTGTTTAAAGTTTATTTACAAAAACAATAGTGAAATTAATATTAATAAAACAAGCTTTTTTTTTTATTTTTCTGTATTTTATATTTATTGTGAAAATTATTTTGTGGAATTAAAAGAAAACAATTAAAAAACATTAAAAGAATAAAAAGGAAAAAAACCAATAAAAATTAAAAATTGAGCAAACCATGAGGGTGTCTGGCCCCAAAAAGAGGTAAATTGGAAGCAATTTGGCCCAAGAATGCAAGCCCTTTTTGACTTTCAGGGATCACGTGTGGAGCAGTTGACTAGCATGCACGGTAGACATCCTATTGTGGCCTTCAGATTGACCATCAGATCCACTTGGCAAGCACATGCGTTGGGATGTATGGTGCCCCTTTGAATGAGTGCTGCATAGAAACGCGTTATGATAAAAAACATGGAATATGTGGGGGGGACCTGGGAATCGAACCCAGGTCCCAATGCTTACCAGACACCTCAGCAACCATCCAGGCTAGCGCGTTTCTTTGTAATATTAGTGGAACATAATCATTATAATAGAAAATAAGCGTTAGTGGTAGGAAACAAAAAAAACGCGCTGAATATTTGAATTGCCCAGTTATGCCTTGACACGCCAGCTTCGTCTTCTTCATCTTCCTGTAAATAGAAAACAAATAGCGGGGGTTTTAAACCCCCACTAAATAGAAACCATGAAAATAGCGATTAGAATATGAGCAAACATAAAAAGGGCGCGAGGTATGAGTCTGATTCGTCTTCCTGTCACGAATTCAATGGCATAGTTTTTAGGATCCAATTTTTCCATATGTAGAAAACCCTCTTTTGGAGCTTCTGAAACCCTAGGTTTCAACAATGGTGGATTCTTATTTAGACAACCATAATTCAATTGAATGGTACCATTAGCTTCAGAATGTCATTGTTAGTATAAATCAACAGTTAAAAATCATGAATGATGCATGGAAATTGAAACACGATTATGGAAAAGTTCAAGAAAAGTGTGATGTCGTTCTACCAATTCTTGAGGTCTGGAGATTTGGTTTTGATTGCAAATGCTTCCTAGAAATGTCAGGAATGTGTTGGAATGCCTTTGAAGCTCTGAATTGTGCTATAGGTACGAAATCAGTTTCAAGGTTTTTGGCAAAAATTGCAAATTGGTTATGCAGCCTGTGTGCAGTTTTTCGTGTGTGTTAGGATTAGGTTATGTTATGCATATGTAAGTGAAGCTTTCTAGGTCAAAAACCAAGCCCATAGTCCATTGATTTAATGATTCAATATTTGATTTTGTTCACATCTTTTTTCAATCTTTTTCCATGCGAATCATGCCAAATATGGAAGATATTATCCCTTTTGATTGATGCACGAGATCTCTTACATGTGTGGAGGATATTTGCTGCATAAAAAGATTTTAAAAACATGATTTGGTATTTTTCTTATATTTAAATTTAATTAAATGAATTAATGATAATAAAAATTCAAATAATTAATAAAAAATAAGAAAATAACTCCCTTTGAGCTTAGTGGGTCGTGCATAGCCTTTGGGTAATGATTCATGGAAGAAATTGAGGCCCATTAGCATTTTTGAAGCCTTTTGTGCAAAGTTGACTTTTCAAAATTCCCAAAAATTTCCCAACTTCTCCAAGGCATATCTTGCTCAATTTTGAAGCTATGATCGTGTTCTTGGACATTTTGGAAAGGTATTGAAGTCCTCTAACCAATGTCTTTGGTCCCATGTCATTTTTATTTACCAATATCAAGTTATGGTCTTTGACTTAAAGTTCCTTTTTGTTGACTTTTGAAAATGACCTATAATGTTGAAATTGATAACTTTTTGTGAGAGCATTTCTTGGACTTGAAGTGTGAAGATGAGTTGTAGGAAATGTCATTCTCTTCAAAATGAGCTTTGGATGGGATTTTTTTTGATAAACCATGAAGAAGTTATGCCCTGGTCAATTTGCAGTTGACTTTTTCAACTGTCCAAAAATAGAAACTTTTGCATCTTGAGACTTTTTGAGCGATGCTTTGAGAATCATGATCAAGAATTGATCAAATGATGTTTGTGGCTTCAAAATAAGATGTTGACCAAAAAATTTGACTTTTGACTGTCAAATGACCATTTTGCCCCTGCAGTTGACTGTGAAGCATTTAGGGTTTTTGACTGTGCAATTTGATGCTGTGAGTCTTGAAACTTGGCATATGGATGCTTGACAATATATATAGGCATGTGGGACTTGTTTGGACCCTTGAAAACTTCAATTTCTTTGTCAGAACCAAAACCCTAATTTTGACTGTGTTAGGAGGCCATTGGACTGTGCAACCCTTGAGAGATTTTGAAGCTTGATCTTGACAAATCTTGAAGAATATGGGAGGGAAAATTTTGGGGTACAACAGTTGCCCCTGTTCAATCTTGTTAGACCTGAGGATGTAGATTGGCTGGCGCCTTTCGTAATCCGAAGGTGGAAGATGATTGAACACTAGAGTGCCCAGAAATTTGCACTCACATAGTAGAATGTCAGCAATGTGATGTCGGGAATGGGCTTACAGATGCCATTTGGAGATGATGGATAGGAGGATGGGCTTATAGATGCCATCTGGAAGTGTGACAGTACTTTGTCGGGAATGAGCTTATAGACGCCATTTGGAGACTGTTGGTATGTGGATGGGCTTATAGATGCCATCGAGAGGTTGTCGATCGCGTAAGAGATTCCTTAGTGAGAACTTGCGTACCTGAGAAAGAAAAATAATTACCTGGCCTGTTACATGAGTTGATCTTCAAACTCTTTATGTAGATGTGCCCTGGCTAGTTACAGGAATCGAATCTTTAAACTCTTCAGACGTGCCCTGGCGAGATACAGGAATCGAGTCCGGAGAATATAGTCGTCAACAGATACACCCTGGCAAGATACAGGAATCGGATCTTCGAACTCTTCAGACGTGCCCTGGCAGGATACAGGAATCGAGTCTGGTAATGTTAGTCGTCAACAGATACACCCTGGCAAGATACAGGAATCAGATCTTCGAACCCTTCAGACGTGCCCTGGCAAGATACAGGAATCGAGTCTGGTAATGTTAGTCGTCAACAGATACACCCTGGCAAGATACAGGAATCGGATCTTCGAACTCTTTAGACGTGCCCTGGCAGGATACAAGAATCGAGTCTGGTAATGTTAGTCGTCAACAGATACACCCTGGCAAGATACAGGAATCGGATCCTCAAACTCTTCAGACGTTCCCTGGCAAGATACAGGAATCGAGTCTGGTACTGTTAGTCGTCAACAGATACACCCTAGAAAGATACAGGAATCAGATCTTCGAACTCTTCAGACGTGCCCTGGCAAGATACAGGAATCGAGTCTGGTAATGTTAGTCGTCAACAGATACACCCTGGCAAGATACAGGAATCGGATCCTCAAACTCTTCAGACGTGCCCTGGCAAGATACAAGAATCGAGTCTGGTAATGTTAGTCGTCAACAGATACACCCTGGCAAGATACAGGAATCAGATCTTTAGTTGCGACCGTTGATAGTAATCGTCTTTGTACTGACTTTTGTCCTGAAAAGACAAAACGTTAGTTGTATGCGGTGTCATGATGTATGACATGCGTGATGTTCTCAGCATAAATGAGATTATATGTCCACGATGCGTATGTGCATGCTATAATGTATGAAGATGTGATGTTTATGAATGTATGTTTTTGTCTAGGAAAGTAAATCCTTGACGGATGCCAGGAAGTTAAATCCTGGGTTGATGTTGGAAGAATAGTGCTCTCTGTTTCCGCTGAGGATGATGATTGCAAGAATACCGGTGGGAGAAGAGGACTTCGTTGGGGAATAAACTTGGAGAATAGATTACTCTGCGGGGAGTGAACTCTGTGGGGGAAAGAGAGGTATTTTGCTGAGGTGTTGATGATAACTCCGCGGGGATACCGTTGATGTGTTATGTTTGAGGGAATTGGATGAACTCCGCTGGGGGATAGGAAGAACTTCGCCGGGGACGATCTTTCCGTGGTTACTGGCTGAGGATAACCCAGTTATATCCTGGTGGGGAAATAACCTTTAAATAAAAACCGGGAGACGTGTTCGTGCTATGCGGGGGACCAGCTTTCCAGAATCTACTGGGGATAAGCTTCAACACCTGCTGGGGAGATTGATTCCACTTTCCTGGGGAAACTTCTGGACTGGACTCTCCTGGGGAAATTTTTGAGATGTGCTGGGGAAGTGGCTCCACTGAATGTCTGGTAAACCGTCGGGGAACAATCTTAGATCAAGACTGCCGGGGATGCTTGTTAAGAATGTTTGTATATTGCGCTGAGGAATGTTGAGATCTGCCGGGGATGCCCAACTTCCTTAAGGCTGACATTGCAACTTTGCTTGGGGAGAGTATGTTGACTTGCTGGCTCACTCTCTGGGGAATTAAGGCATCTTGGTTACATTCTTCAGCCGAACTTACCTTGGTACCTTGGTGGACAGAGCAATTAGACTGCTTAGACCACTCATTATTGCCCTTGTTTCTAATGTTACTCGTAATTAATCCTTTGTTTCGTATGCAAATATTTATGAGTTAGCAATTATTGTCAAATGCATATATCAAAATTTGAACATTGGACGTTCTTCGCAAAACAAAATAGGAAAAGGAAAAAACAATTGGCAATTGGTCTGAAAAGTGAACTTGTATTGATTTTTGAATTAGCCTGTAAATAGGCGTTTATGTACAAGAGACTGACGTTCTAGTAAGAGAACGCCGCCGAACAACAGAGTTTATAAAATTTTGAGAAAAAGGGAAAACAAAACAGCTATGTGAAAAGAATAATCCCATTGGGTTCCAACTCTGCTATCGCCTTTATATCTTCGAGCGTCTCATCACTTTGCTGCTCAGTTGACGATGAAGCTGATTGATCGATGCCGTTTGAACTTGATAGTTGATACCGGATTTTGGATGCAAAGTGATCCAATGAGACATAGTATTACGCTTTAATCCCTAACTTTTGCCTGGACCGCCCTTTCGGGTTTTCAGTCCACCGGGATACCCATTTTTGCCCAAGCCGCCTTTTCAGGTTTTCGACTTGCCGGGTGTACAGATTTTTTTCATTTCATCCCTCATTTTGCCCGAACCCTTTTGGTTCGCCGGGAAGCCCTAATTTTTGCCTAGGTATGTCAACCTAGCGGGTCTTTTATCATGCGTAGTATCTTTTTACTATGTCTGCATTGGCGGGGTGAGGAAGGTCGTCACCATCCATGGTGGTTAGAATCATGGCTCCTCCTGAGAACACATGTTTAACCACAAATGGCCCTTCGTACGTAGGGGTCCATTTGCCCCTGGGATCACTTTGGGGAAGAATGATGCACTTGATTACCAGATCCCCAACTTGATACTCTTGTGGTCTGACTTTCTTGTTAAATGCCCTGATCATCCGTTTTTGGCACGTCTGACCATGACAAATAGCAGCGAGTCTCTTTTCGTCAATTAGGTTTAATTGATCAAGTCGAGTCTGGGTCCAGTCATCTTCGCTCAGATCTGCATCCTTCATTATCCGGAGAGAGGGTATCTGGACTTCAATCGGCAAGACTGCCTCCATGCCATAGACCAAGGAAAAGGGAGTTGCCCCGGTTGACGTCCTTGCTGAGGTACGGTACCCATGGAGAGCGAACGGTAACATCTCGTGCCAATCTTTATAGGTCACTGTCATCTTCTGCACAATCTTCTTGATATTTTTATTTGCCGCTTCTACAGCCCCATTCATCTTCGGCCGGTAAGGAGAAGAGTTGTGGTGCTGTATCTTGAATTGCTCGCAGAGCTCAGTGATCATCTTGTTATTGAGATTGGTACCATTGTTCGTAATGATCCTTTCCGGGACACTGTATCGACAGATCAGATTGTGCCGAATAAACCGTGCCACGACATTCTTGGTAACTGTAGCGTAGGAAGCTGCTTCAACCCACTTTGTAAAGTAATCAATCGCTACCAAGATGAAGCGATGCCCATTGGATGCCGTAGGTTTAATCTCGCCGATCATATCAATGCCCCACATTGCAAAAGGCCAAGGTGCAGTCAGGACATTCATAGGAACTGGAGGACGTGCACCTTATCTGCATATATCTGGCACTTATGACATGTCCGAGAATGTTGTAACAGTCGGCTTCCATTGTGGACCAGAAATATCATGCCCGAAGGATTTTCTTTTCCATAGTGTGTCCACTGGAATGCATTCCGAAAATACCTTCATGTAGTTCTGCCATGATTCCTTCTGCTTCGGTCTTATCCACACAACGCAGTAAGGTCGAATCATGGTTTCGCTTGTACAGAATGTCGTTGCTAAGGAAGAATTTTGCAGCGAACCTTCTCAGGAACTTCTTGTCATTGATGGATGCACCCTCAGGGTATTCCTGGGCTTCCGGATACCTCTTCACCTCATGATACCAGGGTTTTTCAATTACCACCTCAGCCTCAAGATCACAACAGTATGCCGGTTTGTCCAGTTTCCAGATGATGATCCGGGGAGCCTCATTGTCCCATTTGACTTTGAACATGGAAGACATCGTAACCAACGCGTCTGCCAATTGATTCTCCTCTCTTGGGAAATGTTCAAAAGTTATCTCTGTGAAATGGGGGATCAATGTCAACACACATTCTTTATAAGGAGTAAGATTCGGATGTTTCGTATCCCACTCGCCTTTGATCTGATTGATCACGAGAGCGAAATCTCCGAAGACACTCAGAAACTTGATCCTTAAGTCAATCGCAGCTTGAAGACCCATGATGCATGCCTCATACTCCGCCATGTTGTTGGTACAGTTGAAACATAGTCGGGCGGTGAGTGGAGTATGAGTGCCTTGAGGGGATATGATCACATCGCAAATACCGTTACCCAAAGCGTTGGAGGCTCCATCAAAGTGCATAGACCATCGGGATCCTTCCTCAGGTCCTTCATCCGGTCCAGGTACTTCACAATCAGTCACTATCATGATGCTCTCGTCAGGAAATTCAAAGTTCATTGATTGGTAGTCATCTACTGCCTGGTGTGCCAAGTGGTATGCCAATACACTTCCTTTGATAGCTTTCTGAGTTTTATACTGGATGTCGTATTCTGTCAAGATCATCTGCCATCTTGCTATTCTTCCGGACAGAGCAGGCTTTTCGAATATGTACTTTATTGGATCCATCTTTAAAATCAACAAGGTAGTGTGAGTCAGCATATACTGTCTCAGCCGGCGAGCATCCCATACCAAAGCGCAGCAAGTTTTCTCGAGCAGTGAGTATCGGGTCTCACAGTCGGTAAACTTTTTGCTAAGGTAATAAATGGTGTGCTCTTTTCGGCCAGACTCGTCATGCTGCCCCAGCACACACCCCATTGAGCTGTCAAGTACTGTTAGCTATAGTATTAGAGGTCTCCCTTCAACCGGTGGCATAAGGATGGGTGGTTCTTGGAGATACTCTTTGATTCTGTCAAAAGCGGCCTGACATTCATCATTCCAACGTACTACCTGATCTTTCTTCAGCAGCTTGAAGATTGGTTCGCAGGTGGCAGTTAGATGCGAGATGAATCGAGCGATGTAATTCAGACGTCCTAGAAAGCCTCTGACTTCTTTCTCTGTCTTAGGAACTGGCATCCCTTGAATGGCTTTAACCTTGGCAGGGTCCACTTGAATACCCTTGTCGCTTACGACGAAGCCTAGCAACTTTCCAGATCTTACCCCAAATGTGCACTTGTTCGGGTTCAATCTCAGCTTGTACAACTTCAGATGGTCAAACAGCTTCTGCAGATGGTCAAGGTGTTCCTCCTCAGTTTGGGACCTCGCAATCATATCATCGACATACACTTCTATCTCATGATGGATCATGTCATGAAATAAAGCAACCATGGCACGTTGGTAGGTTGCCCCAGCATTTTTCAACTCGAATGGCATGACCTTGTAACAGAAGGTGCCCCACTGAGTGACAAAGGTAGTCTTTTCCATATCTTCAGGAGCCATCTTGATCTGATTATAACCTGAAAAACCATCCATGAAGGAGAACACCTTGTGCTGAGCTGTATTGTCAACCAGAACGTCAATGTGCGGTAGGGGGAAGTCATCCTTGGGGCTTGCCCTGTTCAGATCCCTGTAATCAACACACATTCTGACCTTACCATTTTTCTTTGGCACTGGCACCACATTGGCAACCCACTGAGGGTAAGAAGTCACTGCAAGAAACCCGGCATCGAATTACTTCATAACCTCAGCTTTGATCTTCTCGGACATCTCTGGACGCATACGGCGGACCTTTTGTTTAACCGGAGGGCAGTCTTCCTTGGTAGGCAAGTGATGGACCACAATGTCGGTATCCAACCCAGGCATGTCTTCGTAGGACCAGGCAAAGATCTCCACATAATCATGCAACATCTGAATCAACCGTTGTTTCACGCTGAGCTCTAGATTTGCACCAATCTTGACTTCCTTTCTATCTGTCTCAGTACCCAGATTCACCGTTTCCACTGGCTCTTCATGTGGCTGAATGGCCCTCTCTTCCTGGAGTAACAGTCTTGCAAGCTCACCAGGCACTTCACAATCATCTTCACCTTCGTCTTCGGCTAAGTTGATCGGATTTTCGAAGTCATCACTGGCAGTAGCAGAGTCGTTACCAGTGAGATCCAGAGTGGATTGAAACCTGTATGGGTGAGTGTGTGTAAATATAGCTGTTTTGCAATATATAAAGAAAGAAAGAAAGGGAGCATAAGATTTGAAATGCGAAAAACGTCCAATGTCTTTATTCATGATATATGTAAATGACAAGTAATAAGCCCTCACAAATGAAGCCACGGTGCCCCGGGTAAGACACCGGGCCGTAAAGTTCAGTTTATTGTTCATTACAAATAAAAGAAACAAAGGAATTCATTACTGCGTAACAAAAGTAACAGGTATGTTGTCTTTTGCAGTCCAATTGCTAGGTCCACTGTCGGCCGTCGGATAAATCCAGCTGTTGAACTCAGATTCTTCCACTTCGTCACCATCCCTGATAGCATTCACCCCATGGTCAGGCAGGGGAGCTTTCACTACATTGGGTTTCTCAGATGCCTCAAACTGTACCTCCTTCGCATCAATAAGGTCCTGCACCTTGTTTCTCAGGGCCCAACAATCATCAGTGGAATGCCCCGGGCTATCGGAGTGATAAGCACAGTGGGCATTTGGATTATACTTCGGAGATGCAGTATTCACAACCTTCAGAGCCTCTCTGACGGTTACCAAGTTGGTCGATAGCAATTGCGGCAAGATTTGTGACAAGGTCATACTCAGCCGAGTGTATTCTCTTCTGGGTCTCTCAGCCCTTGGTTGGTTAGGTTGCCGAGGAGCAGCAGCAGGCTTAGCAATTACCACCGCGTTGACAGCTTGGCGGCGTTCTGGTTTGTCCTGCCTCCTAGGCCCATACACAGCACTGGCCTCCTTTTTAAAAGGTTTCTTCTCAGAACTTGAGGACACACCTTTCTGAATTTTCCCTGATTTCATACCAGCCTCTATCCTTTCCCCAGTCAGAATGAGATCTGTAAACCCTGCAGACGAATTGCCAATGAGATGATTGAAGAATGGCCCGGATAGGGTCCCCAAGAACATGTCTTCAAGCTCACGGTCTGTTAACGGTGGCTGCACCCTGCCAGCCAGGTCCCTCCACTTCTGCGCATACTCTTTAAAACCTTCTCCCGATCCTAGCGACATACCCTGGAGTTGGGTACGCGTAGGAGCGAGGTCGGCATTATATTGATACTGCTTGTAAAAAGCAGTAGCCAACTCCTCCCAGTTACGAACCTTGGTTCCATCCAGCTGATAGAACCATTTGAGATGAGTCCCTGAAAGACTCTCCTAGAAGAAGTGGATCCACAAGTTCTTGTCCATAGTGTATGGTTGAATCTTCCGCACATAAGATCTGAGATGTAGCTTAGGACAGGATGCCCCGTCATACTTTGCGAAAGATGGTGCTTTGAACTTGTGTGGCATGACCACACCAGAAGATAGACCCAAGTCTCCGAAATCCAAACCAGGCACTTGTTGAATTTCCATGGCATTCAGACGGTCTTCCAACTGCTTGTACCTGTCTTCAGCTGGAGGATACTGTTCCTCGTTAAAATCAGTCTCGTTGTCAGAGACCACCAGACTTGGAGCCCTTCCCCCCTGGGGACTGCCTTTCCCAACAGAAGAACCAGCTTGATCGACCTCATTCTGTAGTGTGTTACCAAACCTCCGGCCAGTGTTGAATAGAACAGTTCTCTTCTTCTTTTTCTTGACCAGCAGGGCCTTCAGTTCCTCATGACCTTGTGCCAAACTCATGATCAGCTCTTGGAACTGGGCGTTCTGAGCCTGGAGGGCCTTGATGGACTGCTCGTTAGATGATTAAGGGTTCATGATGCTGAAATAAACAGCGAAGAACATTAAGCAACCTGAAAAGAAGAGTACCTGTGATGCACATGATGAATGGAATGCGTATGATTTATGTTTTCAAAGACAATCGGGATTCAACTTTGTAAACAAAAAAAAGAACACACTTCATTAGATTCAACTTTGAAATTCAAATTGTTCAGCAGGTTGCCCTTAGGCGTTACATAAAATGGAAATACTGAAAAGGGAAATAAAACTGTAAAAGAACATCCAAAGCTCATCATTGATCCCAGGGTCTCCTTTTCTCAATACAGATGTAGTCATTCAGAGCTCGCTCATTCTCCAACTGCTTTGTCAGCTTCTGGATCTTCAATTCCTGCTCGTTGAACTTTTCCCGGTAAGAATCCCGTTCTTCTCGCAGTTGTGCCCAAGACCTCTTTAGTGCCTCAATATCAGTACGTATCTGAGGAGGGAGAACAGTTGGAGGAGCCCCATCTCTGTCAGGATATTCAAGGATGATGGGTCTGACAGCTTCATATGGCATACCTAACTTCTGAGCACGGATGCGGACCCATTTGTAGTAGGCTTCCATAGGTAGAGAAGTCTTTGGTCCCAATTCTTGTGGGTCAGCTTTGTGAATTCTGTCCCAAGCCTTGATGAACCTACGACGCAGCTCGTCACTATCTACCTGAAACTCAAAGCTGATGTGGGGTACCAACATCTCATGAGGCCCTGTTCTTCTGGCTCTTCCAAACTGACGGAGATCTAGACATGGATTATAAGAGATTCCTCCTTGGGTACCAATCAGAGGAACATTAGGATATTCTCCGCAACGATCAATAACAGCTACCTCATCCAAACCTCTGAGAGTCCAAATGATGTCTTTATCAGTGAGAGACATTAACCTATGAGCCTAACCTCTTCCTTCTTTGTTCTTCAGCACGAACTTAGGGAGGTGTGAAATAAACCACCTCACTAACAAAGGAATACAACACCACAGAGTTCCTCGTCTTCGGGCGGTACGGGCATAGAGTTGTTGCAGGATATCACCCAAGAGAGTGGGCACAGGGTTCCGAGACATGAAGATCCTTATGGCAGTGACGTTAATGAAGTTGTCAGGATTAGGAAACAAGATTAGACCATAGATTAAGAGAGCCAGAATGTCTTCATACGCCCTAAAGTCCAGGTCATTCCAGAAACTGTTAGCCTTACCAATCAGAAACTTGGCCAAGAAACCCTTAACTTTGCTTCTAGTCACCCAGTTGTCCATTACCTCCTTGTGGGTTAAAGGAAGAGCTGCAGCAATCTCCTCAAGCCTAAGAGTCTTTTCCCAACCAGTGTAGGGAGTCTGATCCAAGATAGGGATGCCAAGCAAATCAGAGAACTCTTCCAGGGTAGGGACCAGATGGAAGTCTTGAAAGGTGAAGCAATGGTACAGAGGGTCATAAAACTGGGTCAGGACACTCATCAGTTGTTGGTCCCACTTTGCCGTGACTAAACTGAGAAGAGAACCATGCCTCTGAATGAAGGAAGTAGTATTTGGAATTCTGCTAACCAACTCTTCAAGCAACTCAGGTGGGTGAACAAAGTTGAACCGAATAGTATTCCTTCGCATAGGCATCATGATGTGCTACAAAACAGAGCAAAGGTGAAACCCTCTTGTCTTTGAAATGGTTAGTCCTTATGCAGGGTGCATGCGATGTTTATGATGGCATGATGTTATGATAAAGCACACCACAAATATTCACAAAGGCAAACATGATAAGGCACACAAGTCAAACCCTTAGAGTTTAGGCCAGCATGGGGTCTAGGTATTACCCTCTTTGAGTTTGTTGGTTAAAACCTGTCCTATCAGAAGTAACCGGGTTCTAGAGGATCCCAATATCACTGACTACCCTCAATCGGTCATAACTCCAGCATCGTAATCTTTTCTTGCGGCCAGAACCATCACGAGAGTTTAGCCTCAATGGGTGTAGCATACTGCTACTGTTCTATTGGCCAAGTTGGGTCATTTAAGGTTCTAAGGTCGGTTGGTGCTTAATGACTCCTCAGAAGACCCATATTCTCCTCGTTGCAACACAAGGGATATCGGTACAGACCAAGGTGCCACACCAACGTAGCCACTGCTTCACCCATGTCGGTCTATGCCGGACAGGTCCCTCACAGCTTATGCTACCTAACAGGGTATCCCCAGATCCGGGTTAGGATCTATGTAACTCTGATGCAGCCCACAATAATAAAGCAAACAAACACAGCAATTGAAAAACACAAGTGATCTTAGTCCTAAGGTACACCTCACTTTATAATATTCCCCAGCAGAGTCGCCAGTTCTGTGATCGGTGGATCTGGAACTGACTGTTTAATGCTGGTTCGCGAAATGTCGCGGAAGCAAGAGTCGCCACCGTCTTTTATTTTCTCCAACATGGACGGGACAAAAGCACAGCAAAATTCCTTATGAGATAGTTTCTCGGTTTGGGAGGTAGATTTATAGAAAGGGAAGGTGTTAGCACCCTTTCTATCCATGGTTATCCATGGGCTCTTAGATACTTGCTCATTGTGTTTTCAAAAGTGTTTTCTTTTCAAAGTGTGAGTGGGTTTTGCAAAAGTTTCGTTTAAAGATTTCAGATCGACTCTTGTATCAGTCCTCAAGAGTGTTTGAAAAATTGTTTTGAAAGCTTTTTTGAAAAGTGTCGGTGTGAAAAGAGTTTTTTTTGATTTGTTTTGAATAGAGCAAGTATCTATGAGTCATCTACCTACCCTAAGGAATTAGGCTGTGTAAATGTCCTTAGATAGTACTATCCCACTATTGAGAGGTAGGTAGCACCGTCGTTGGAGGTATTCGGGTCAATTCGTTTGTTAGGGACAGTGTGGTCACCAGAGCAACAATAGGACACCTTAGAAGCTACCCTTATGCCATTGATCCTTTTTTAATTCTGAGGCAACCGTTTTGAGGCAACTGGATCATGTCATGGACATAAGGACTTACTAAGACGTCCTATACTCGACGACCACGTTTAGAAGGTAAGGTAATAGTGAGGCGTACCCTAAGAGTGGTGTGTGAATTTGTGTGTTATTTTCATGTCAAGTTTATCTTTGATCATGTATCATGGTGATCTACGCATTGTTTTTAATTAGTCATTCATTCTTTCATGCAAGTTAGCAGTTTAAAAGTGCGGAAATTAAAGTGCGGAAAGTAAAATCCTACGCTATTACAAGGCGCGGGTCTATACATCGCCAAATTAACAAAGACCCGTTTGAAATAAAAATACGGAAAGTAAAAAAACTAATTACTATTACATGGCTTGAACAATTACATAATATTCACAACAAAATAAAATAACGTGCTAAATAGAAATTGAAATGGAACGTTCGAGGGCGTTGGACCCTTTTGAAATTAAATTGAAATTAAAAGTTAATTAATTATTAATTAAAAGAAAAGAAATGTTTTTTTAGGTTTTTTTTATTTATGAAATAAAGAAAAGAAAAATTCAAAAGAAACCCTAATTCTAAGTTATTCTTAATTATTAAAGGAAAATGCTAAAGTTTAACCTAATTTACAAAATAAATTAGTAATTAATAATAATAATAATAATAAGAAAAAGTTATTTATTAAGAAAAGTGATAAAAAGTTAGAAACCCTAATTTCTACATATTTTAATTTGTTAAGAAAAATATTAAAGTTTTGAAACCTAAATTAATCTAATTAATTGTTTAAAGTTATTTACAAAAATAATAGTGAAATTAATATTAATAAAACAAGCTTTTTTTTTTTCTGTATTTTATATTTATTGTGAAAATTATTTTGTGGAATTAAAAGAAAACAATTAAAAAACATTAAAAGAATAAAAAGGAAAAAAACCAATAAAAATTAAAAATTGAGCAAACCATAGGGGTGTCTGGCCCCAAAAAGAGGTAAATTGGAAGCAATTTGGCCCAAGAATGCAAGCCCTTTTTGACTTTCAGGGATCACGTGTGGAGCAGTTGACTAGCATGCACGGTAGACATCCTATTGTGGCCTTCAGATTGACCATCAGATCCACTTGGCAGGCACAGGCGTTGGGATGTATGGTGCCCCTTTGAATGAGTGCTGCATAGAAACACGTTATGATAAAAAACATGGAATATGTGGGGGGACCTGGGAATCGAACCCAGGTCCCAATGCTTACCAGACACCTCAGCAACCATCCAGGCTAGCGCGTTTCTTTGTAATATTAGTAGAACATAATCATTATAATAGAAAATAAGCGTTAGTGGTAGGAAACAAAAAAACGCGCTGAATATTTGAATTGCCCAGTTATGCCTTGACACGCCAGCTTCGTCTTCTTCATCTGCCTGTAAATTGAAAACAGATAGTGGGGGTTTTAAACCCCCATTAAATAGAAACCATGAAAATAGCGATTAGAATATGAGCAAACATAAAAAGGGCGCGAGGTATGAGTCTGATTCGTCTTCCTGTCACGAATTCAATGGCATAGTTTTTAGGATCGAATTTTTCCATATGTAGAAAACCCTCTTTTGGAGCTTCTGAAACCCTAGGTTTCAACAATGGTGGATTCTTATTTAGACAACCATAATTCAATTGAATGGTACCATTAGCTTCAGAATGTCATTGTTAATATAAATCAACAGTTAAAAATCATGAATGATACATGGAAATTGAAACACGATTATGAAAAAGTTCAAGAAAAGTGTGATGTTGTTCTACCAATTCTTGAGGTCTGGAGATTTGGTTTTGATTGCAAATGCTTCCTAGCAATGTCAAGAATGTGTTGGAATGCCTTTGAAGCTCTGAATTGTGCTCTAGGTACGAAATCAGTTTCAAGGTTTTTGGCAAAAATTGCAAATTGGTTATGCAGCCTGTGTGCAGTTTTTCGTGTGTGTTAGGATTAGGTTATGTTATGCATATGTAAGTGAAGCTTTCTAGGTCAAAAACCAAGCCCATAGTCCATTGATTTAATGATTCAATATTTGATTTTGTTCACATCTTTTTTCAATCTTTTCCATGCCAATCATGCCAAATATGGAAGATATTGTCCCTTTTGATTGATGCACGAGATCTCTTACATGTGTGGAGGATATTTGCTGCATAAAAAGATTTTTAAAACATGATTTGGTATTTTTCTTATATTTAAATTTAATTAAATGAATTAATGATAATAAAAATTCAAATAATTAATCAAAAATAAGAAAATAACTCCCTTTGAGCTTAGTGGGTCGTGCATAGCCTTTGGGTAATGATTCATGGAATAAATTGAGGCCCATTAGCATTTTTGAAGCCTTTTGTGCAAAGTTGACTTTTCAAAATTCCCAAAAATTTCCCAACTTCTCCAAGGCATATCTTGCTCAATTTTGAAACTATGATCATGTTCTTGGACATTTTGGAAAGGTCTTGAAGTCCTCTAACCAACGTCTTTGGTCCCATGTCATTTTGATTTACCAATCTCAAGTTATGGTCTTTGACTTAAAGTGCCTTTTTGTTGACTTTTGAAAATGACCTATAATGTTGAAATTGATAACTTTTTGTGAGAGCATTTCTTGGACTTGAAGTGTGAAGATGAGTTGTAGGAAATGTCATTCTCTTCAAAATGAGCTATGGATGGGATTTTTTTAATAAACCATGAAGAAGTTATGCCCTGGTCAATTTGCAGTTGACTTTTTCAACTGTCCAAAAATAGAAACTTTTGCATCTTGAGACTTTTTGAGCGATGCTTTGAGAATCATGATCAAGAATTGATCAAATGATGTTTGTGGCTTCAAAATAAGATGTTGACCAAAAATTTTGACTTTTTACTGTCAAATGACCATTTTGCCCCTGCAGTTGACTGTGAAGCATTTAGGGTTTTTGACTGTGCAATTTGATGCTGTGAGTCTTGAAACTTGGCATATGGATGCTTGACAATGTATATAGGCATGTGGGACTTGTTTGGACCCTTGAAAACTTCAATTTCTTTGTCAGAACTAAAACCCTAATTTTGACTGTGTTAGGAGGCCATTGGAATGTGCAACCCTTGAGATATTTTGAAGCTTGATCTTGACAAATCTTGAAGAATATGGGAGGGCAAATTTTGGGGTACAACAGTGCTGTAGAAGTTCACCTGCACAACTTGAAAGTGAAAATGGAAAACATGGTTAGGGGTGTTACAGCTTGAGTTCAAGGCTTGGGATAGTTTCAGTGGATGATATGGAAGGTATTGGAACTTGTTTTAGCCAAAGTGCACGAGTGGATTGAGCTGTGGACTTCAATCTGCAGGGGGTGCCCTGTTTTGCAGCAAAACTGTGATTTGGTGAATGAAGAGGTATTGAGGGTGAATGAGTCGTGTCTTAGGTCAGTTGGGAGGTATGGAAGCTGTGTACAAAGTTTACTTAAGCTCTTGTTTACAGGAAATGAGAGTTGGTATGTGCTTTGCCAAGTTTCTTCTACTTGAAGCAAGAAAGTGCAAGTTTCAATACAAGCCTGTACAATCCCCTAAAGTGTGCTGCAACTTTGGCTCTTGGTAACTGGAATTTGTGGACTCAATCTTGCCTCCAAGATCTGGCCCCATGTCTCAAGGATTCATCTTTGATATAAAGTATCACTTTTCTAAAATGGCAAGTTTACTTTTTCCAAATAAGGGTTAGTTCTATGTGCAATGCCCAAAGGGAAGAAATAACACCTTAACACAATGTTTAGGCATTTAATTATTGAGTGTGAAGAGGTTTAGAGGCCTGCAAGCTAGCATAAACCATGCTGATTTGAAAAATGCAATTGTTATGAACAAGCCTTGGCCATGAACAAAAGTGAGTTTTGGCCAACTTTGCAAATTCGATTCTCTCCAACCACAAGGGTGTTTGAGAAGTTCTTGGACAATTTGGAAAGCTTGGAATGTGTACTATAATCCATATTTATAATGCAAATTGAAACTCAAAGTGGAACCATGTGAAAAATGGCCAAGAAGTTGGACAAAAATCCTGCCTAGAATAGGGCAAAATTTCTCTAAGTTAAAAATGTTTTGCACCCTTGTTCCAAAAATCATAACTTGAGTACAAGCTTCCTTTGAGAAAACTTTGTGAATCAAAGTTGTAGATTTTGCAATGGACTACAACTTTCATGTTTCAAGTTTTGTTTGAATCCATTTGAATCTTGGTGAAAAAATGGGACAAAGTTAGGAAAAAATAAGGAAATTTCATAACTTAGAAAATTTCTAAGTTATGAAATTTCTTCATTTTAAACCCTAATTTGCAATTTTGGGTTTCTTGATGAACAAGTTTCATAATTTGACATGTCTTTATGAAAAATTAATCTTGGCACTTGATTTTGACCAAAAAGTCAAAGTTTGACTTTTCAGTATACAGTCAAATTTTGATCAGTTGACTGAAAAATTCATCTGTCAATCCTATGCATTTGAGATCTTTTGAACTTGTTGAATGGGTCAAGACAATGCCATTGAGTCCTTGAGTCCATATGTGAGCTTGATTTGCCATTGGTTAGGTCAAACAGTCAAAAATTGCCTTTGTGCAGTCAAAACCCTAAAAATGACCATTTTGCCCTTTGGGTGATCTGATCAAATTTCTTGTGGAATTGTGATCCAAACTTGACCAAATGGTTCATATGAGTTCATTATTTTGATGTGGGTCAAAAATCATGAGGTTTGACTATTAATTGGCCACAATTGACTTTTTCCCCAATACAGTTGATTTCTAGGTCAACTGTCCAATTGACTGGGCAAAGATTGGAATCAAGGCTTGAAACTTGGTATGGATAAACTTGTAAGTCCAACATGAAGCATGAAAGTCACTTTGGGCATTTTAGGTCAAAACATCCTTGTGCAAACTCAAACCCTAATTTGGGTCAACAATGCAAGGAGGGGTCTTGAGCAGAGCAAACCCTAACTTGATCTTGAGCTCCAAGAGTCTTATGGTGAGAAAATATTGATGAAATGAGAGGGCAAATTTTGGGGTACAACAGTTGCCCCTGTTCAATCTTCTTGAACCTGAAGAGTTAGATTGGCAGGTTTGCCTTTCGCGACTCGAGGGTAAAAGGAGATTGGACACTAGAGTGCCCAAAAAAATTTGCACTCGTAAAAGCGTAGTTGAGGGAATGGGCTTAAAGATGCAATTTGGAGATGGGCTTAAAGATGCCATCTGCAGATGTGACAGAATCTTGTCGGGGGATGGGCTTAAAGATGCCATCTGGAATGTATGTTGTTGGTGAGTGGACGAGTATCAGAAAGTTATCCATGTTTGGAACATATCTGAGCTGGGGGTCTGAATAAGCAATAGATTGACATCCGTACTTGGAAGCATCCGTAAACTGTTTTCAGAGGTGCTGAATCTGAACAAGTGATAGGTTAACATCCGTATCTGGAGAACCCGTGAACTGTTTTCAGAAGTCTTGAAATTGAATAAGCAATAGATCAGCATCCATGTTGGGAAGCGTCCGTAAACTGTTTTCAAAAGTTGAGTCTGAACAAGCGATAGATTAACATCCGTGTTTGGAGAATCCGTAAACTGTTTTTAGAGGTGTTGAATCTGAACAAGTGATAGGTTAACATCCGTATCTGGAGAACCCGTGAACTGTTTTCAGAAGTCTTGAAATTGAATAAGCAATAGATCAGCATCCATGCTGGGAAGCGTCCGTAAACTATTTTCAAAAGTTGAATCTGAACAAGCGATAGATTAACATCCGTGTTTGGAGAATCCGTAAACTGTTTTCGGAGGTGTTGAATCTGAACAAGTGATAGGTTAACATCCGTATCTGGAGAACCCGTGAACTATTTTCAGAAGTCTTGAAGTTGAATAAGCAATAGATCAGCATCCATGTTGGTAAGCGTCTGTAAACTGTTTTCAAAAGTTGAATTTGAACAAGCGATAGATTAACATCCGTGTTTGGATAATCCGTAAACTGTTTTCAGAGGTGTTGAATCTAAACAAGTGATAGGTTAACATCCGTATCTGGAGAACCCGTGAACTATTTTCAGAAGTCTTGAAATTGAATAAGCAATAGATCAGCATCCATGTTGGGAAGCGTCCGTAAACTGTTTTCAAAAGTTGAATCTGAACAAGCGATGGATTAACATCCTTGTTTGGAGAATCCGTAAACTGTTTTCAGAAATCTTGAATTTGAACAAGCGATAAATTAACATCCATATCTGGAGAACCCGTAAACTGTTTTCAGAAGTTGAAGTTGAAGCTTATTAATCTTATCCTGAAAAGGGTAAAATATTAGCTGAAACACAAAGTTATGTTGCATGAAATGTATGATGCAATATATGCTATATCAATGTTTATGATATATGAATGTAATGAATGCGCATGTAAGCTGATGAGTTGTCTTGCTGAGGATATATGAATCCTGGATAGCCGGAGATAATAGAATCTTGACTGCTGCCGGGGAAAGTGAATCATTGACTGTTGTAGGGGATTGCAAGAATCTTTGATTGCTGAAGATGAGACATCCTTGTTGACTGCCGACTCCTTGGGGAACAAGATCTTCAGTTGTTGAGGGATCTTAGGATCACTGCTGGGGATTGATAATCCTTGGTGACTTGTGGGGAATGAGAATTCTGATGATCTCTACTGGGGAGTCCAGAACCTGGTAGACTTATGCTGGAAAAGTGAGACTGAGAATCTTCAATCTGATGGGAAGTATCTCTATAGGGAGAATGTTCACTAATCTGGTTCCGCTGGGGATTGATAGTTTTGGCTCCACTGGGGATCTTGAAACTTGACTCTGAGGGGAATTAGATTCTGGAAGGCTCTCAGGCTGGGGAGATCAGCTTTGAGAAAGCCTTTTGTTCTGCTGAGGATCCTGAAGTTTAACTCTGTTTGGAGAATTAAGTTCTGGATTTTAACTTTGTTGAGGAATTTGGAGTTTAATTTCGCTGGGGATTTCTTCTGAAAGGGCATCAAGATATCTATCTGTACCTTCAACATATCAGCAATCATCTTTCTTGATTTGTAAGAAAATGATTATGTTCAAATGCATATGCCTATTTAACAAAACATTGGACGTTTCTCAAATAAAACATAAGTGTAAAAAGCAAAAGGAAGACAAAGCAAATTTTTGTATTTGGAAAAGTGTTTGTATTAACTTTTTATGAGTATCTTTGTACAAAGGAGACAGGCATCCTAGTAATAGGATGTTGTCGTAAAAAATTGAAAATTTTATACAAAAGAAAGATGACTATGTGTAACAATTCCATGGGATTCCATTCTGTTATAGCCTTCACAACTCTGAATATCTTGTCCATTCAATGCTTCGTCCGCCGATGATTGGATTGATCAGAAGCTCGGAGCTTGTTGATGAAGAGATTGTTCTTTAAAGTGATCCGACGAGACATAGTCATACGCTTTAATTCCCTAACTTTTTCCTGGATCGCCCTTTCGGGTTTTCAACTTGCCGGGTGTACAGATTTTTTTTTGTTTTATCCCTAATTTTTGCCTGAACCGCCCTTTCGGGTTTTCGGTTCACCGGGATGCCCATTTTTGCCCAAGTCGCCCTTTCGGGTTTTCGACTTGTCGGGTTGTTTCATGCGTAGTATTTTTTGACTATGTCTGTGTTCGCAGGGTGTGGCAAATCGTCGCCGTCTATGGTGGTTAGAATCATTGCACCACCAGAAAAGATGCTCTTGATCACAAACGGTCCTTCGTAAGTAGGAGTCCATTTTCCCCTGGGATCACTTTGCGGCAAGATGATCCGCTTGATTACAAGATCTCCGACTTGATATACTTGACGTCTGACTTTCTTGTTGAAAGCCTTGATCATCCGTTTTTGGTACGTCTGACTATGGCAAACAGCAGTGAGTCGCTTCTCATCGATCAAATTGAGTTGATCAAGTCGGGTCTGAGTCCAATCGTCTTCACTCAAACCAGCGTCCTTCATAATCCTTGAGAAGGAATATGAACTTCCATGGGTAGGACAGCTTCCATGCCATATACCAAAGAAAATGGGGTTGCCCCTGTTGAAGTACGTGTCGTGGTACGGTATCCATGCAGAGCAAACGGTAACATCTCATGCCAGTCCTTGTAGGTAACTGTCATTTTCTGAATGATCTTCTTGATGTTTTTGTTCCCAGCTTCAACAGCACC